>OZ025781.1:812500-1554791 GCA_964019425.1 Flectonema sp. DT1601
AGATATGTTTTAGCACCTCTCTTTGTCTCTCAACAGAGTGATTCAAGATAAGGGAAGCATACCGTGTGTTTTTTTTTTTTTTTTTTTTTTTTGTGTTTTTTTTTTGAAATTTTGTACTCGGTACCGTTTTTGATTGTCTACATCTTCTTCCGTAGATTCCTTTTTAGTAAATAGTGATATGTACACTGAACGCGACAGGGAATTTAAAAAAAAAAAAAAAAAACAAGTGGTTTATCAACGGTTTTAATTATGTATTTACAATTCAACTATTTTTCTCCTGCTTAAAGGAGCTTATTATTATAATAATTTTTTTTTTTTTTTTAAGTCGAGCCTGAGGTCAAAAAAAAAAAAAAAACTTGTTCTACATCACTTTGCTGAAAACTTACTTACTGAGATTTCCAACGTATGTATTGAATTTTGATATAACGACTGCCTTCTGTTATGAGTGTTCAATATGTATCATTCAGACAGGCAGTGAAGAAGTTCTGTTCTGTTCAGTGGCTGAACAGGTTCTTCTTCCTCCCCTGTTTTACAGTTATTACAGAAAAAGAGTATTTTCTTCGTCATGTGCTTGTTGTGAAATAGACAGTCTTCTGTCCACAATCACGTTGAAATGATTTTTTTTTCTTTTTTTTTTCCCCGTGCTTCAGAACCGACTAAAAAAAAAACTGATTTTTTATTTATTTTTTATTTTTTTTTTTTATTAGTTCTACTTCAACTGAATCAGACTTTTTTTTTTTTTTCTTCTTTTTTTTTTCCCCCACCTTTTTTTTTGCACTCCTTTGTATATCCATGGAGGACAATCCTTGTGGGCAAGTGGGACTGCCAGTGTTGCTTTCTTGCACCATCGACCTACGTTAGCTGCGTTGGTTCTTCAGTGATACAAACCGCTACATGTTTTTTTGTGGTGATTCAAGCAGCCAAAAAAAAAAGATATTTTTTTTTTTAAATTCAGATTTAATTTTTCTGAACTATTTTTTGACTGTCGCTTCAAAAAAAAAAAAAACAAAAAAAAAACATATTAAATTACGATGAAGAAAAAAAAAAGAAGAAAAAAAGTAAAAAAAAAAAAAAAGAAAGTCCTGATATAAAACAATATAGCTGAAAAAAAAAAAGAAAAAGAAACAGAAATATTAATTCCTGACTTATATTATCAACGGGAGTTAGAAAGTTGCTTTTCAAATTTGTTTTTTTTCTTCCCTTTCATCCCCCTTTTTTTGCACTTATTCGTGCATAAATAAAGTGATAGAGATTTGGTCTATTTATTTTTCCTTTCGGTTCTTTTTTTTTAGTGCTCAATTGGAGTGTTTTTTTTCCCCAACTATTGCTAACTAAACAATTCGGTGTCTAATCCCGCTTACTTTCTTCGCTGAAGAGGGCTGGGTAAGGGGAATGGTCCGAAGAATTTCTTTTTTTAATTTTAGCCCGAAACATCAACCAGTATTTGTTTGTTTGTCCTACGAATTTTTGCATTTTTAATTGTTTTTTTTTTATTTGACTGATAACCATTAATACTAAAAAAAAACTATTCGGTATCTAATTCTTTTTGGGGATCGAGTTAGTCGTTGTCGTCAATATTTTTTTTCCCCCTTTCCCTCTGATTTCGTCATTCAGACAAGTCTCTAGTTGGTGGATGCTCTCTGACGGAACATATCAAAGTAGCTCTTACTGATGATGAATATACGTGAGGTACGTGAGGTACATGAATAACTCTAACACCTTTTGTTTGAACTCTTTTAGATGAAAACAATCTTTCTTACCTTTTATGCTGAGTGATCTATTTTTTTTTTTTTTTTTTTTTTTTTTTTTTTTTTTTTTTTTTTTTTTTTTTTTGAATAAAGTTATTAGCAGCTTGCGCTCCGGTTGTGTCACTTTCACAAACCAGATGCTGCTTTAAATAAATTCTTTACTCCTTTTGTTAGCTCTTTTTTGTTTCCCTTGTGGGAGATTTAATTACATACTTGATAGAATGGAAAAACTTTTTTTTTTTCGTTTATTCAGCTGGTGGTGGTTGAGCGATTCTTTCCCTTTATCGCACACTTGTGAAAGAATGTCTTAATTCGTTGCAAAAAACTTATCAAAAATGACTGCCATTGATGTAGCTTCATACTTCTGAATGTTCTAAACGTGTCTTGCTTTTTCAAATGAAAATACTCTTACACGATAAGGAAGTCTATTGTAGAAACTACTATTTGCATACTGTTGTTCAGGGCAAGAGTTTTATTTTTTTAGTTCCTTTGGTTTCCACTTAGTTACTCGGTAGAAAAATACTAAAAAACCTATCTCAGATACTTGCGTGATGAAGAGGTGTTGTTTTTGCTCTTCCTTCGATTCTTGCTGCTAGTTATCGGGCAAAGTGTTTTCTGAAATATGCATTCTAAGCTAAACGAAAAAAGTGTGAATTATATTATCTGCAACACGGCAGTGGCTACGGATGGAGTTCTCTGGTGTCGGTTTCGCGTTTCCCTGTTACTTGCTTGACCTGCTTTGGGTTTATTTCTCTCCAAATACCCTCCGTTTGTTCTTATTTTTTTAAAATTTATTTTTATCAAATTATTTTACTTTTTCTTAATAAAGCAACAACTTGATGTTGAATCGTTTTTTTAATTTGGAGTGATTTTCGTTTGCTTTTCATTCTTTCAATTACTCGCTCTCTGTCGGGATTGAACTGGGTTTCTGACTCCATTTCACAATAACAAAAAAAAAAAAAAGAACAAAAGTAAAATCATTTTCTTACCTTACTCACTATAGTAGTATTCATCTCAACAAAATAAAAATATTTCCCTTCCCTTGTTGTAGTCTTTAGTAGTATTAATTTTAATTCGTTGGGGTCATACATTAAGACTACCAAAATTGGTTCGAGGGACGCGGGGACGACCTCGCGAAATTAAAAGAAATCCCAACCGGAGTGGCTGCCGTAAGGTAAAGAGTCAGCCGAGAAATACAGGTGCCAAGTTATTCAACCTGTTTAAGAATGACATCTGCCATTCTTGTGGTGTTTCTTATAATCTCACTTTGGACGTCCTGAGTCCCTTGGCAACCAATTTGGTTAATAGTCTTTTTTGTCTCTGACGAATTAAAATAGAAATCGAGGGATAAGTGAGCCTTTTCGATTAACCCTTGGCGGGTATTATGCGCACTTCGTTCTCCTCTTGCGTATAGTTTCCCGCCCCTCGGTTCCCCCACCTCAATTAATAACTATAAGTGCTTTTGTGTAATCAAAGGTAGGAATATAGATGTGCAGCTGATACATTGACCTTATTTTTTGAGAATTCCTTTTTTTTTTCTTTTTTTTTTTTCTCTCTTTTCTTTTTTGGGCAGTTAGCCTATTAAGGAAAAAAAAAAAAACAATACAAACAATATAACGACACAAAATAATTTTATTTGGAGAAACGATCCTTGTCTTCGACTCCCCTTCCCTTCACTCTATTTTTTTATGTACCTCCTTGATGATGATGAGTGAGGTAGTGCAATTGCTTCCAGTCAGATTTTTCCCTTTCCCCCCTTCTATTAGAGTTGAAACGCCCTACTATGTGTTTCAGTCTTTGAATTTTGATTGGTAGTCTCTCCTGGAAGTGATTGCTTCACAAGTTCTATTCTGAGCGTCTTACTGCCCTCAGGCTGCATCCCAGCATTCACCTGTAAGTTATTATGAGTTATGTCTACAGTTATAAGTTCAGGCGTTATATTGAACGCTTGTGCTACTGTTTTCTTCTATTGACCTGCCTTCGTTGCTGGTGGATAGATATTCTATGGTCCCCGGCACCCACTAATGTTCCCTTTTCTCGGTCTTGTGTTTTCGTTCACCATATCTGTCTTTTTTATTGCTTGGGCTCCGTGCTTTTTTATTTTTATTATTCTTGCGAAAGTCTCGGAGTGTTGCACCCGAACGAAAAAAAATAAAATAAAATTAAAAATCACGAAAATGAATACCATTTCTTAAGATGTGATCCCCATTATCAACTGAGTACTGCATCCGGAGCGCGAACCATCTCGCTACCATTTTACTCTTTAATTGCAGCTGACTGTTTTTTTATATTCTTTCGTTGGGGAGAATTTTTTTTCAAAAAAAAAAAGAAAAAAAAATAGTGAAAGACCAAATTTTTATTTCTTTCTCACAGATGATCCGCAATGATCAATTGGTCTATTCGCAGATTTCGACCTTTCGATCAGGTCGTCTAGAATTTATTTTTTTTGAAAATATCATTTTTAAATTGTTTAGTTCGTTTGTTTTCTTTCTAGCTCTCCACATCCCCTCACGCAGCCAAGGTTGTTGCCGTAGGCTCAACGATGCTACTCAAGAGATAGATTCGTAACAAAAGTAATTACTGATAGTTTTTCTTTTTGTTATTATTTTTTTCTTTTTTTTTGTATTGGTTTACCAATTAAGCCTTCCCAGGCTGAGCTAAATAACTATTTTTATCCAACGTACCTGTCTTTCTAAATCTTTTCGTTTTTTTTTTTTTTTGTTTTTTTTTAGAGTTTTCGGATTGGAAATCTCTCTCGCGACGCAGTTAGGATATCTACTATTTCAATATTATGAATTGTCTAAAAGTAGAAAAATTTGACCAATCTGAAAAAGCAGTAAGCACACACAGCAAAGGAAGGATGAATAAAAAAAAAACAAAATTCTTTTTTTGTCTTACTGATGATGATTATTGAGCAATACTTGCCTTTTCGATCGGTACGTGACTATATATTTCGTTTGTTCTTTTTTTTTTTTTTTTTTTTTTTTTTTTAAACATCTATTATATCACCGTGTTGTTGTGAGGGCTGCCTTTGAGTCACTTATTTTTTTCAGCAGCCCTCCATTGGCACATGAAGTGATTTTATGTTATTCTTTTTTTCTCTGTAAAATCTTGTTTTTTTTTTTGTTATTGCAAAGTCTGCTTCTGTCGCTTTTCCTGCTGACCATTATATATTTGTTTGGTTGGCGTCGTTAATTGGAATCAGCGGGAGTGTGAATCAGCGAGACACCCGCAAAAGAATACAAGAAACCACACCTTGGAAACATGCACGAAGGAAAGTAGAACACACCAAAAAAAAAAAATTTTTTTTTTCTTTTTTTCTTGTTTGACTACGACGAGAGAGGAGAGATGAATTCTTTTCGTATTCTGAAAGGAAATAAGTTTTGTGAGTGCAAAGTCACAATTTTTTAGTTTTTTTATTATTATCTATCTCGTTCTCTGTTTGGTGGGTCTTAAGAGTAGGCAACTAGCACGGAGCCCGTAGTTACATCAACCTACTCCTCACTTGGGAGAAACGCAGGCAATGGGTCTCTACCAGATAGTGTTGCTTTTGGGTATATTTGTTTTTAATATTCTTTTTTTTTTTTTTGAAAACTTCCGGAAAAGAATTCAGAATGACAGAAGTGTTATTTTTTTTTTTTATTTATTTTTTTTTTTTTTCTTGTTTCTTCTACTTGGGCTGGGGTTCCAATGGATAAATTTACTTAGTAGTTTAGTACTTACATTATTCTACATTTTTATTTTTTTCTTGCTTACAACGAATCCCTCCAGCCTCTGTTAGGATTTTTTTCTTTTTTCTTTTTCTTTTTTTTGGAGATTCATTTTTCGCGTTCTGATGCTCACGGCGTCCCGTTCAATATATATATATTTTGATGCATGTTTTACAATTCTTGTGTTTCTTTAGTTTTTAAATTGTACAAACTATACTAGATTATTCTTTTTGAAATACTCAGTTAACACCTGAAGTCCGTAATGACTGGTGCAAGCCGCCTATTCTCGCTTACAATAAAAAAACACGATTCCGAAACTGAGTATTTGTAAGAGATGTGTAACTTTTGAATATGATGTTAAACAGAAGTTTCAGAAGCTGAGTCACAAATTGCAATGGTATTGTGGAAATTAAACATTGTTGTTTGGAGTAGTGTAACTCTGGTTTTCTTGCCTCCTCCTCCTCTTCCTTTTTTTCTTCTTTTCTTCTTTTTTTTATTATTATAGGAAATATTCAAAACAGAAAAGCAACGACTGCTTATATATAGGTCGCCCTTGAAAATAATTGTAAGAGAAGTACTTCCTTTTTTGTCGAGGAAATAACCAAGTCTTTTACATGTGTCATGCCTAAAAACATCACTAATAGCTTCAGGCATCTGAATGTGCCAGCTCTGTTTTTTAGAAGTTTTTTTTCTCAGGCAATTTTCCCCTTTTTCCCCCACTCATTTACTTGTAGTGAAGCCGCATTTACACTTACTTCCTCCCTTTACTTCATGCTCTGTATCATTCATACTCTCAAAGTACTTCTCTGACTCCCTCGCTCCGTATCATCAATCCAACCCACCCTGTTTGATTCAACGATGAGTTTCATGTTCTTTTTTTTAAATTATTTCATTATTTTCTTCCTCAGGTTTTCAATCAGCAAATTCTCAACGTCAAGCTAGATGCTCAAACCGACTTAGACGGACGAAATAATGGGAAGTGTCAGCACGAAGGAGATCAGTACCCCAACAGATTTATTAAACCAATGTATGGTTTATCACAAACAGGGTGATTCTGGATCGGTATTCGGACTTTTAAAAATTACATCAGAGAGGATAAGAAGTGGAGGACTATTAGCCTGTCAGATCTTAGGAAGGATAGACTCCAGTGAGAGGTTGACTTCTCAGGCTCTCGAAGAAAGAATCTTTGCAGAAGAGAGGTTAAAAATGGATCTTATAAAGGGAATTGCTCGTCTTGACGAGGGTGATGATGCCGAACTAAAACCAAAAACTTCATTACCACACCCTAAAACAGATCGCGGTGGTGGTGTCAGACTGCGAGTTGGGTTTCAAGATAAACCAGCAGTGGCGTCCGCTTCTGGTGTTAAAATTGGAGGTCTACGAAAGGATCCAAAACAGGACAAAACTCCAGAAAAATTACAATTCCAACTTCCGTCTGCTATCGTTGCCTTGTCTCAAATGACTTTAAAATGTACCCACACCTCTTGCAAGATTGGATTCTTATTATTAGCTAGAGTGGCAGGAATGGTTTCTAATCACAGTTTGTGTCAACGAACTGATAATCAAAAAGCATTTGGAGAGACGGCAGTGAAGGTAGTTCTCGCAGTATTAGGACACAAGTTATCAATGGATGATATCTCTGTGGTTGGTGATGTCGTCAGGGCTTATGCTAAAATTTGTATTTTCAGATCAAGATTTCTAAGTGCAAATGGAGCTCCAATGCTAAGCTCAAAGATAATGTGTTTCACTTCTAAGAGATGGCCTTGGAGTCCACCACCGACAGCTACAATCTTGAATGAACCGCATGCACTAATTCCTGTGTTGGGATCTTTACGGCTACTTGTTGTGAATGAGATGATCCATTCAGACAGTGCTCTTGAGACGGCTAATGCGATAATATCAAATTGTGACTTACCACAATTAGTTCAGTCAATCATAACATTAGTTGGTATCGATGATAACACTCTTGTTGAGTTGTGTGAGCTTACTTGTATTATTTTACAATTACAATCGGATGTTAATTTTCTTACTGTCGCAATGATGTGTGAAAAATACCTTGCGGGAGTACCTGGATGGGAACCAGTTGAGTCTTCTCTGAAGTACATGGCGAAGGCGCTTTGTTTTTGTTGTAGAGGATGTGATACCTGTTTGAGAACACTAATCCCTTTGGGACTTGTTGCTACCTGTCGAAGAATTGTTATAAAAGCTGGAGTTTATGATGTGGTGTTATTCTATATCATACTAACTCTTGAGTATGCAATAAATCACATTATCGAACAATCAGATATCGCAACAGCTCACTCTGATGAAACGGTCCTCGGATGCCTTGACACTCTATCATCTGCACTAACTAGATTAGTTGCTTGTGTTGATAGTGATGTTCATGTTGTAGCTGATTGTATTGGAAAAGTTTGTTGGTTGATAGCAAAGTTTACAAAGCATTCAAGACATCAAGCATTGTTATTATCTCATCCTTGTTGTCATTTAATAGGGAAATGTGTTCTCAGAGATACATCCTATCCCGACTGGGTACTAGTCCCGTGTATTGAAATCATTGGATCTGTCGTTGGATGTGAAGCATCAGCACTCGCACTTCAAAGAGATCAAAATCAGATCGTATTTCGTGTGAACGACACTGTAGTATTGCTTTGTAGGCTTCTTAGAAATTCAAAAAGAAATCCTGCGATGCACTCGAAGTCAATTGAAGTATCTATCGGTGTCTTATTCAGACTCTGTTGTCAACAACAGAACGCTCAAATAGTATTCGAAAATATTACCATCGCTGAATTATGGATGTGGGCAAACTTAGGAGTTCACTTTCAAAAGGAAGCTGAGAGATATATAAATGCTCGATGGTTGGCAGCTGAATACGACGGTGATAAAGAAGAACTTGAATTCCAAGCAGCTAATCACGTTCAGGAAGAGTTGGAAGCTAATTCTCGAAAAGCTCAGTATCGATCAGTTAAGGTGGCTGCTTTGTGGAAAGAAATTGATTTGGTGTTTCCTCCTTGTCTTAATATAGAATGGGAAGCAGAGCTATACATCAAACCAGAAGTAGTCTTAGAGTCAATTAAAACTATCGAAAGTATCACAGTGTTACTACAACAAACTCTACTCTCACACTCGTTCTTTAAGGATTATAATGAAACGTATGAGGACAAGGCTGCAAAGCTTCAAAAATGGTATCGAAAAAAACAAGCTTGGACTCGTTTTTATGATATTAGTGCGAACAAGTACACCGAAAGAAAAGCCGCCCTCACGATTCAGAAAGTCTGGAGGGGAAGGATTGCTAGAAAACTTCACGTCGAAGCTTTATTGTCAGAGAGTAGACGTCGTTCAGCAGCTGAACTAATTCAGGTAAAATGGAGAAAGTATTTAAAACATCGAATCTTGGAAGCAAAATCAATACGAGGTTTTATCTGTAAAAAGATGGGAATGTCAGAAGAGATCCTTCCGGAAGCAGTCAACCCTCCTCCAGGAACTCGATTCCTAAACTACGCTGTTGACATTAACGAAGAAAACATCGATACCAGATTATTCAATAAAGATCAACCTGTCAATTCCTTAGTATGCTTTTACACTCCTTGGTGCACTGTTTCAGCACAAGTAGCACCGACTTATGAACAAACAGCACTCATATTTAGAGATTATTCTGAAGTAGTAATCGCTAAAGTAAATTGTGAAGACAATCCTGTTCTTTCCAAAAGATTTAAAGTCGAATACACTCCGTTCTTTGTTTGGATTGACGATGAAGGTTTGATTCACGACTACGATGCGGAGTGGCCTAAGAAACCACTCACTATCAGTCAGCTTATTGAGAATTTTATGGCTTTGGAAATTCAAAGAATATGGAAAGGAATGAAAGTAAAGAAAGCCTATCGTATCTTGGTATCAAAAGTACGAACTGAAATTACTAATCTCAGAAGGAAGAGTATCCGAATTGCATGCCAATCCAATGAAACAGAAAGACTAAGTATGATTCTTGAACAGAGTAATAACCCGAATGAGATGGTCGACACTGGTGAAATCCCCATCAACATCTGCATCAAGATGGGTCACAAAGAATGCTTTGCCCTACTAGTCAAAAGAGGTGCTAATATAAACCTCGCTGATGATAACGGTCACACTCCAGTTTTCTACGCCGCTGCTGCCGGTCTTCATGAAGTTCTTAGAATGCTTGCGAAAAGAGGAGCTAATATAAACCACCGAGATAAACAAGGAAGAACTATTCTTCATGTCGCATGTGAAACTGGAAATGATGGAGTTGCTCTCCTACTAATCAACATGGGACTCGATACGCAATGTTTTGTAAAGGATAACAGAAATTGTACTCCTCTCGACTATTCTCTCTTGAGTGGTCTCGAATCAGTTTCTATGAAGTTATTGGTATGAGTTTCTTTAACTAAATAATAATATACTCGTCAGAAGAAGTTAAACAAGACAAACACAAACAGCTAAAAGGAGTAACAGTCCACCGTGATATGGAAGACAGAATGTTATATCACGTAATGATAAAAGGAATGGAAGGAATCACACGAGTTATAATCCGCCAGGGACTAACAGACTTAAACTCTGATGATGGAACTCCTGAAAAGTGGACTCCACTTCACTACGCTGCCTGCATGGATTTCAAGACTATTGTAAAAGAGTTAATCGAGGCAGGATGTGACTTAACACCGAGAAACAGCAAGGGGCAAACACCTCTTCATGTTGCTGCTAAGAAAGGAGCTGTTGTTAGTTTTGAAATTCTATTTCAAGCGATGGCAGTTCCCGTCTCTGAACTACTTGAGATGAGACCTTTGTTTAGAAGAGCTGAAGAAGAAGACGAAGATCCTTTTTTAAAATTTGGTAAATTAGATTCGAGCAGCGACATCCAAAGAATCAGTTTAAACGAAAGCAGTAACAGACTCCTACAACCCAATAGTTGTGAGAGAGAGGATAATCCTCTCTTACCAAAAGTTAGTTCTGATTTATCAATTGGACAGGTCACTGATGGTACTCAAGATGAATATTTAGGACCTTTCGTAGATAATGGAGGCAATACAATACTTCATTATACTTGTAATCATCCGTTGATGTCAACTATCTCTGAGAGATTGTTAAGAGACATCACTGATGATAATGATATCCCTGGACCTAATCTAAGTGGGAATACACCACTTCACTTTGCCTGTGCGAAGGGTAATTATTTTGTTGCTTTTCACTTAGCCAGAAGGTTAGTATACAGTTATGGTTGTGATGAGATAAACGGTGATGGAAACACTGCTCTTCACTTAGCAATGATAAACGGTCATCGTGACGTCGTTAGTATGCTTCTTGACATTGGAGCTGACTATGAGATTGCTGATTATGAAGGGAATTCTCTTCTTCATTTCGCATGTGTTGGAAAGTTAGAAGGAAAAGCAAGACAAGCAGTCTGCAATACTTTATTAACAACATATAATCACCCAGTTAATATCTGTAACGATGGAGGTATAACTCCATTACATCTCGCAGCTAGTCAAGGATACTTAGAAGTAGTTCAAGACTTCATCATGTCTGAAGAGAATGTTGATGCCCGTGTTAAATTTATTAACCTATGCGACAATGATGGGAACACTGCTCTTCACTTTGCTGCTCTTCATGGAAAGCAAGAAACTAATCCTCGAAGTCAGAACTATCCAGCAAACCATCCGATGATTTTATTTTTAGTTGTTGAGGGAGCTGATCCGGACACTCCAAACAAACATTTTGATAGAATCACTCCAGCTAGTCTTATTAGTGAAAGCTTCTTAAAAAGAGCGAGGCAATTACGAGCTGAGAAGGTTGAAGAAGAGAAGTTTCAAAAAATGATCGGATGAAACCATTTTTGTTCATTTACACATCAAATGATGTCGGATTGCCATCCGTCATCTTATTGTTTTTGGAATTGGTTTTGATGTTTTTAAAATACTTTTCTATCTATTTTTTTCCATTTGACAGTTTTTTTTAAATCCTTTTAAACCCCCACTTTCTAAAATGTGTGAATACCTTTTCTGGGAATCTGAGATCCTCGCATGTGCCGACGGTAACGACGGAGTGTACGCTCTGAATGAGGAGGAAGTTGACAACTTGTTGTCGACAGTTTGCAGTTCAAAGGGATCGATTGTTACTGGTGATCAAGACAGTAGTTCAGAAGATGTCAGCAGTGAGTCAGCCGAAGGAACTGAAGAGCCAGCTGCTGAGAAGAGAAAATACCTTCCATGCCCATGCAGTCACAACACTTGGGACAATGTCAGAGCCAAGAAGGAATGCTTGACTTTGAGATGTAGGATTTGCTCTGCTCAGTGGAAGACTATCACAACAACTCTCAGGAGATGCAGAAACTTTCCAACTGGAAACTGTAACGACCCATGTTGCCCTTACACTCACATTTACCGCTTTAAGTTCAGCACTCAAAAGAGAAACACAAGACAGGGACGTAGAGCTGTCAGGCATTAAGTTTGGATTGGGTACGATTTTTAAAATCAAAAAAAAAAAAACAAGAAATAAATAACATAAATAGTTTAGGGATACATTACCTAACTCAACACAAAAAAAAAGAAGGAAAAAAAAAAAAATACATTACAAAAAAAAAAACACCAAGGCAACCAAAAAAGAAAAAAAAAAATTAAATTAAATTAAATAAGAAATAATGTAATCTTACGGAGAGCACTTGAGAACAATTTCAATGAGCTGGTACTGGTCATTTTTTTTTTTTTTTTTTTTTCATTCTTTTTTAAAACCCCAATTTTTAAAAACCAAAATTCGACGTGCATTTCCTTCATTATTGCTCGTTTGTCATCTCCTCACTTCTACATTTGTTGTTTTTTTTAAAAAAAATTTTTTTTGATGTGGTATTGTGATCGCGTAGTGCACACAATATTGCTTGTCCAAATTCGTTTGTTTGTCTTCCTTTCAATTCTTCACAAAGTTGTTCTTCGTTCTAAATCCGTCATTTAGTAAATCAGTACCAGTTTTTGGGTTCAAGTGCTCTTCAAGTATATGCTGTATTTTTAAACCTGTTCTTAACTAATTTGTTTCTTACTCTTTCTAACTGATATTGGTAACCCCTGTTGACTTAGTTTCGTTTTAGTTTTTACTTTTTGCATTATTTAGGATTTTCTAGCTGTCCTGATGGATCAATTTTTTTTTTTTTTTTTTTTTTTTTTTTTTTTCCTGAATACATAAAAAACCTACTACAAAATTAAAGGAGGAAAAAAAAAAAAAAAAAGGAAACGTTTTTTTTATTTTTTATTTAAAAATTCTTGTTTGTGTGTTTTCCTGTGTGATTGGTTTCCTTTTTTTTCCTCCGACATTTCTTGAAAGGGAAAAAAAAAAATAATTTAAATAAAAAAAAAAAAAAATAGAAATATAAGTCTAATGTAGGAGTTGAAGTAATAAGAAAAAGAGAAGGAGGTAATGGGTACAGTAGCTAGAGAGTAGTGAAGAAGAAATATAAATTGGTTTTTCAGGTTTTTTTTTCACTAAGAAGTATTTTTTATTTTATTTTTGTTTTTTTCTTTTTAGTCTCAGGGTTCTCCTGTAGATGCGCATGCCTGATTTTATTTTTGTACGGATTTAATTTCTTGGAGAGGAAAAAAAAAAACAAAACCATCAGAAAGAACTATCTATTTAGAGTATTGAAAACTCGGAACACCTCCCCATTCGGTTCGCCGCCCCCAATCAACATTGAGAAGGTATGCTGCTGTCAGGTTTTTATTCTCTCCCCGTTCCGCCCCAAAATATATATTTTTTAAATCTTTTTTTAAATATTATTATTATTACTGTTTTTTTTTATTTTATTTTATTTTTTTTTTATGTTCAATTTATCTAGGATATATGGTTTTTTTTAAGCAAAGTTTTATTATTGCAAAAGTTGACCCTCCCCTTTTCACCCCCCCTTCTTTTCATTCTATCGTTTTTTTTTTCCCTTTCTCATTTATGAGGTCCTCAACACTACCCCTTCTTGATGGAGTCTATAATCTAAATTGGCTTTGCATAAAAAAAAGAAAACACATATTCACGTCTTTTTTTGATTTGGTGAAGCCAGTATTTAGATAAAAAAAACAAAAAAAAAAAGATCTAATTAAATGTGCATGTTTTTTTTTGAGGGGGAGAAAATAAAAAATGCACGAGTTTGTTTCTAAGGTGGGCAATCATTTTTTCTCGTTCGCCTTTTTTTTTATTTTTTTTTTTTATTTTTTGAAACCTTTCTTGCATTGTCGATTCTGTGCCTGTAGACTTTGCTTGGCAGCCAGTAGCCGATTTTTTTAAAAAAAAAAAAGTATACATTTGTTTATTATAAAGCTGAAATATTCATGTGTCGGTTATCGAAATATTTTATGCTGTCCCTGGGATACTAATTCGAAGGTAATTCACGGGGGCGTTAAGCAGAAAATTCACTTTTACAAAAAAAAAAAAGAAAGAAAAAAAAAGATAATGTTTCTCTTTCTTTCCGTTCTTCTTCTTGTTTCAACATTTTTTTTTTTTTTTTTTTTTTTCAATTTCTATTTCATTTTGTTGCTTTGTTCAGCACTGTGAATATGAGTTTTCTTGACTACGTTCCTTTTTTACAGGCAATTGTTGAGTTTCAACTTTTTTTTTTTTTTTTTTTTTTTTGCCTTATCGACTATGATTTCAGGAATACAAGTATTATCAGTATTCCTGTTGGTTTCGAAGGGCACGCCGCCGGTTAACTTTGGTGGTATGGTGAGCTCTGTGTTCTTTTTAATTGGGAACACATATTGAGAAAAAAAAAAAAAATGACAGAGATTCTGTCGGTGTGTTTTTTTTAATTATTTAATTTTTAATCTGTTATTCAAAAAAAAAAGCTTCCATCCGCAATCATCTCCATGATCGGGCTTTAGGATCTATCCTTTGCTTTTATTTTTAATGTTATCCTTATCATTGTCCAGTAGAGTTCGGCTATTTTTTTTCTCCCTTTTTTTTTCTCGACCCCCCTTCCGAATTTGAGGTCACTCTTCGCGGTAACAGTTTTTTTTGTACCGAAATTTAAAAAACGAAAAGAAAAAAAAAAAAAAAAAATAGCACGCTACCCGTTAACTTTGGTGGTATGATGAATAGTGTTCTTTACAGCTGGAACATGATTTAGTACTGATTGGGGTTCTGTTCAGGTAGTTTATACCATTACACCCCTGTTGACAAGAAGTGATTGTGTGTGCTAGTTTTTTTGCATGCACAACTTTTGTTTCTCTATTTCGTTTGTCTTTCCACTTCTTTCCATCTATTTCTACGTCAAGTCAGTAGATTTGTTGTTTCTGCTCTTCAAGACATGTCACCGTCACGTGGTTGAGGTGTCTGTTTCACGAAAGCACGCTACCCGTTAACTTTGGTGGTATGGTGATCACAGTCTTCCTTACAGCTAGGAACACATTTGTAATATTGTAGTTTAGACCGACAGGGTTCTGTTTAAGGTATTTTCTGCCATCACCCGGTCTTCTACAACAGCTTGCTCAGCAGGCAATCTACGTGCTATGTGCACGCATAACCCTTTTTTTCAAAAGCTTTTTTTGATTTTCTTTTTTTTTCGTAAAGTTGTCTTTCCAACTGCTATTCCATTATCTCCACATCGGGTCCAGAACGGGCAATTCTTTTTTCTGAATGTCAGTTGTCAGCTGCTCCGTTATTTCCCCTCTTTTTTTTCCTTCATTCTGAAAATCTCGTCACAGGCGCTTTGTATTACCATAATTATTATCAGTGGTTTAAATACACCTCTCTTGTTCGCCATTCCAGACTAGAAATAATGGCTATTCGAATGAAGGAGTCCGTGTCCCGCATATGCCATTTCTTATTCCTCACAAAACCCTCTTTTTTTGTATCATTCCATGTCTTCGCCATGATTAATAATAATAAAACGTATCTATTCGTGTGAGTGCACATAGTTTAGTGTTGAGCTTGGTTGGAACCTTGCGTTCCTTTTGCCTTCTTTTTCATGTGCGCATCCAATGCTTGTGTGAAAACTTTAAAGGAAGTGTATGAATTTGGCTTTTTCGGTCGCACGCACCCCTTCATATCGTTTGTGCTTATTAATAGCTCGTTATTTTATTAATAAATAACATTATTCTTAGGGGATCATTGCATATGATGAAGAGGTTCTTGTTCATGATATTGTTAGGTTCCTCTTCGTCGCAAATATTCATCGTAATTTTTTTAATTTCTTTTTTAAAATTTTTTTTTTTTCCTTAAACAATGCAAACTGTAAAGGCTTTACATTGAATTTACGTTTTCCCTTTTTTCTTTTTCTCGAAATATTCGTGTGACTTAAAATATTTCAAAAAAATGAATTTGGTAAGTTGAAAAGAGCAGCACAGTTTTCTTTTCCTCACCTTATTCATTCCTTTGATGTGCTACATGTCGCAGTGTACAGCTGTAAAAGCTTTACACTGCGACTGTGTTTGTTGTTTTACTTCTTCCTCTTTCGAGATACATTCGCGTGACTTAGGGGAAAAAAAAAAAAAAAAAAAAAAAACTGAGTGTGTCAGAATCTGAAAGTAAGCTTGCGTAGCATTCCAGTTTACTTTCGGTAGTTACGACTTCTCTAAATTTTCGTTTTTTTTTTTTTTTTTAAAAGGAAGTGTAGCCTTAATTTTCCCTCATACATAAATTATAGGTGTTTTTTTCTTTTTTTTTTTTTTTTTTTTTAAAAACTCATCATAGAGGATTTGTGATACATATCCTTTTATTTCATACTTTTATCAAGAAGAAATTTCCTCTCAAAAAAAGGGTCACTTTCTGTTTTTCCCCTTTTTTTTCTTTTTTTTTTTTTTTTTCCATTCTTCGTAATTACGTTTATTTATTGATCTTTTTTCACAATTAAAAAAAAAAAATGGAGGTTTTCTACTACTCTTTTTGCTTGCCAAAAGTAGGTCGCAATAGAAAAAAGAAAACCCCTGACGTCCCGCGTCGCGCAAGCGTCTCATCGCATTGTCAGCGGGATGGAATGCACACATTGGACGGGTCATCGACGTCGTTCTGATGGACGTGCACAAAACAAAAACAAGGAATTGAGTTTCCTAGTTTCAGAATTGTTATTTGTTTCTTCTTTTTATCCCTCCTTTCCCCCCTGCTAGAACAAAAAAAAAGTTTTTAGTATTTTTCCACCTAAAAACTCTTTTTTTACTAGAAAAAAAAAAAAAACCAAAAAAAAAAATCTCTTCTTTTCCTTCTCGTTTATATATACTTGTGTTGTTTTTCTTGCTTCATTGGTTTTATGTTTTTTTTTTTTCTTTCCTGTTCACTCCACTCCCTTTCCCTCCTCTCCCTTTTTCATTTGTTATTCAATGTTAGCAGTTTCTTCGAAGGAAGCATTCTGCGATCAATCCTTTTTAAGCTATTGCATCCTACAGGAAGCTCACGATGTAAAAACACTATTGTAGTGGTTTGCCAAAGTAACTGCACAGTAACCATTCATTTAGACGTCGCTATATTCTATTTTTTTCAAGTAGAATAAAGAATTTTCCTTTTGGCAATTTACGCCAGAGGAAAAAAAAAAAAAAAAAAAAAAAATCTTTCCTTTTTTAAATAAATAAATAAATAATAATAAAAAAAAAAGAAATTGTGCAACAAAAAATCTCCATTCAAGAATCCCATTTTTGAATACCACTAATACATTAATAGTGTTCGGGCACAGTGAGCGTAGGAAAGTTGAATGCAACGACGTCGGTTTACAAAGTCTCAAGGGTACTGCAAAGCCAGAGGGTTTGCTGTTAAATTGATGTCTTTATATAATAAGGGGATAAATGTTCTATTACCAAACAAAGAGGCTAGCGTATAATACTTTCAGCGCTTATTTTTGTTGTTTTATAGCCTCTTTTTTTTTTTTTATATCTTCTCTCTCCCTCTCTCTCCCTCTCTCCTTTCAAGCGACTCACCAAATAGGGAATAAGTTGCGTCTTTACCGTGCTGAACTGTTCTCATTGCGATTTTGTTTGAGAGAAATCTCAACCAAGTTCTCTAACCTTATCACTACTTTATCTGAGAAAAGAAAAAAAAAAAAAAAAAAAAAAAAACGTTTTGCAGTGAGACTTAGTTGGTTTTTTTTTTTTTTTTTTTTTTGCTCTCTTACACAGGAATGTCATCAGGGACAGAGAGTTCTTGTTTGTTTTTAAAAAAAAAGGATCTTATATCACTGGCTTTAGACAATCTCTTGTGGTACAATTTTTGTTGTACAGCAACTTTATTTATTTTTTAAAGATCTGTTTTTCAAATTATTAAACGGTAACTAACTGTGCTGCTTGCCAAGTAGTAATTTTGTTCAGGATACGCGTGTCTTTTTGTAAAGTCATGAACGTGAAAACGCTTAACCTTTTTAAGTGTTTAAGTGTGCATGGTGATTGTTTGAGATATCCTGTCCTATGCACCGGCGGGTTTTTTTTGAAAAAAAAAAAAATTAACAGGCAGATTTTTAATGACGGGAATCGCTGCTGGGAAGGTGTCACACTTGTTTCTCTGAGTAGTCGAAAACGAAGTTAGTTTTGTGAAGTGGATGCTCTTTACGAGTTTTTCATTCATTCCTTTCTACTTCACGTCAGCTATTCAGTACAAGAGTGAGACCTTGAATTGCTTGAACCGTATAAAAAAAAAAGCAAAAAGTGCTCTTCACTATTGCTGGAAAGATAAGTCTTACCGTAGCAGTTATTTTTGTGTAAGTTCAATTCCCCCTATCTGTTTTTTTTTTTTTTAGTTTCTTTTTCATTCGCCTGGTCTGCGGATGTTACCCCATTGCAGCAGTAGTTTAGTTTTCGGCGATGGTGCACTTGTGCGTCTTTATCGTCTTTAGTAGAAAGATTATTTTATCAATTGCAAAAGAAAGCACAAAAAAGCAGTTTTTTTCAAATCCTCATTCCTCATGTGGTTTCTTTTTAAAATGTAGCGATACTAAAAATGAATTGCGAGTCTTTTTTTTTTTTTCCCTGACGAAGCTGTTTCGACGAGCCATTTTTTATTCACAGTTGGACGTTTACACCAACAGGTCATCAGCTTACCCTGATCACGTCCCTCTCATTTGTACACATCGCCCGTTGTTACTATCGAATGGTTGTAAGGATCTGTATCCACTAAATGTTCTTCTTTACGAACGACACCTATTATTTCGAGAATGGTATTTAAAAAAATTAGCTCAACTTTTTTTTTTATGACAATACTCCTTCAGAAATAGTCTTTTTTGAACTTGTTTCTATCCTAAGCAGTTGCTATTCGGTAGTGGGTATCTAACTCCACGATGCTTTGCTGACTCGTATTTTTTTTTTTTTTTTTTTTTTTTTTTTCCTCCTGATGAAATAAAAATAAAAATAAGGAAATAATTAAATGCATACCAAAAGCTCACAAAAAAAAAAAAAAAAAAAGGGATGTTTTAATTCGAAAAGTTTTTTCGTGTGCGATCTCATTTGAAGTATTACACTCTAGGAAAACTTAGTCTAATCCCTCAATACTATTATTAGTGTGTTGGATATCAGTGATTGCAACACGACAAAGTAGAATAAGCAATAACTTGTGCGAATGGTTATTTTCCTTTTTTTTTTTTTTTTTTAAATTGATTTTCGCGGCTCTACACTATTTTTCTTTCCGCTCCATCCGCTCCAATTGCTTTTTTTCTTGCATTACTTTTTTTTTTTTAGTATCCATTTTAATTATTAATGAACCAGTAGGAGAAACGACTGTTTAGCACCCAGCGGATTGAAGCTTCTGGAAGTGCTTTGCGGTTTTGTTTTACCCTTGGTCTTTGTTCGTTGCGGGGTAGTCTGTCTTCAGATACTTCTGTTTTGGCAGGTTTTTTTTCCACTTCCCTTGCTTCACGTTTACTTTGTAGCTGCTGTTATTTTTGTGCGCAGTCTTTTTTTTTATTATCCCCCCCCCATCATTTATTCATGCCTTTTTTTAATGGAAAAACCTTCCTCATTACTTTTCTTTAGCATCCCATTTATTGTTAATGAGGATGAAGTGCTTGCTTGAAAAGAAATTTAGTTAAGTAGATCACGATACTCAAATGATTCTCTTTGGCTTTTTCGAGTTCCCTTTGAAAAAGTCAAAAGTTTTTGAATAAGTGGTCGCCTTTCTTTGAAGCGGCTGCTCATCTTGTCCTTTCTTTTTCGGATCAAACTGAGCGGAAGGAAGAAGGGGGAAAAAAAAATAATAATAACAATAATATAATAGTTTCAAGCGTGTGCCATTTTTAATGTGCTCTCGTTTTTCTTGTTAGTGTTGAGTCGATTTTATGCTCTCCTCAACAACGGAAAAAGAGGTGGTTCAAAATTTTATTTTTATTTTTTAATATATATGCTGTTTTATTGACATGGTTAAGTCTCTTCCCTTCATCGTCAGCTAACGGCTGTCGGTTTGATATACATTTATATTTATTGTAGTTGTCAAGTGGTGTCGAAAACCTCTTATACCGCTGTGAACCTACTTTCCTCAAAAAAAAAAAAAATAATAAAAAAAAAAATAATAAAATCAAACAATCCACCTTAACCTTGGTAAAAAGGTTTTGAGTACTTTCCTTGCCGCAGCATAAATTTCCATTTTCTTCTTTTCTTTTCTTTACGAATTCTTACGTTCATTAGTTAGTATTTATTTTTAAAGCAAACCCCCAAAGGCCCTTCTAGATACCTCTACCAGTGGCTTAATCGTTTTATACGATAGTGGGCAGCAAATGATGAAGAATAAAGAAATAGTTTGGCTTTGTTTTACTGCCAAACAGAAAACAACTTAAAAAATATTAATAAAAAAAAATTAAAAAAAAAAAAACAACAACAAAGATAGATATGCTTCTCGTATAAGCAATAATTGCAGGAAGTAGTCATATTTTTTTTTCCCCGTTCTCTAAAATACTAGTTTCCTTTTTTTCTTATAATCTTTTTCATTTGCCATCCCTTCTTTCTTAGTATTGTATTTCATTTCTTGTGTTTGACACTAAATTGTGTCAAAAAACTTTAACATAATATCATAGTTTGACTGGAAGAAGGGAGATAAAGGTAAATAGGTACCCTCACTCGAAGTTAAGGTTTTTATAATTCTTTCTAGTTTTTTTTCCCATTCCAATTCTCCGTACTTGGTTTGGTTTCAACACATAATACAAAAAAAAAAAATTTCTCATCTCCCAAAGCATTCCTCTCTTTTTTTTTCTTTTTTTTTTTTCCCCTTTCTTTTTCTTTCTTTTTTTTTTTCTTTGTGCTTTCACAAAAAAAAAGAGAATAAGAAAAATAAAAAAAAATTTAAAAGAAAAAAAATAAAAAAAATTAGGGTTTTCCCTGCGAGATCAAAGAAAAAATCAAATTAATCTTATCCTGTCTGACAGCAGCATCCAGTCTTTGACGCAACTGCAATAGTGCTCAGCAGCTTATGGGTAGGTGCTGGCGGTATCATTGTTCGTTGGTCAAGGTGCCTTCTCAATGTTTCAAAAAAAAAAAAAAAAAAAAAAAAGGATGGTAATATGACATTAGCATATTGCAACCCCTCTCACTAAGGGGGTAAAATTCTAATTACAAAAAAAAATTACTAAAAAAAATCAATCAAAAAAAAAAAAAAAAAAAAAATCAGTGGCTCTCCCAGTTGACTTTGGGAGAAGTAGACGAGTTGATGTTTGTTAAATCTGCCAGAAAAAAAAAAAAAAAACACTTTTTGGCAATTGTGTACATTTGGTATTCTATTCCCACTTTTTTTTTTTTTTCTTTCTTTCCCCGTTATCCATGTCCTCTTGTTTATCATCGTTGAATTATTGCAACGTTTTTCAGACATAAGTAAGCGGTCACTAAAAAAGGGTCGCGTTCCTTCTTTGGGCAAACGGAAAGCACGCAAGGTGAGTTGTGGCTATTTAAAACGAAAAAAACAAAAAAAGGGAAAAAAAAAGAAAAAAACGAGGAAGTAGAAGAAGAAGAAGAAAAAAAGAGCCAAGACTTATACATCCATCTATTTTGCCTCTTTTTTTCTTTCTTTTTGATTTTTTTTTTTTTTTTTTTGATTTGTTTCATCTTTTATTTGGAGCTTCGCCAGGTATAAAGCGACTTTCCCATTCTCATTCCCCACTCCATTTGCATCTTCCCTTCAACATGTTCTTTAAGGCTTTTATCTTAATAGAAGCACCTCTTGGCAATTATTCACTACTAATACTTGGCGCTGAGACGCACGTCATGACCCTTGTGAGGCAAATTGGTGCAGGCAGGTTTGGAAGCTCTCATTCACTTTTTATTTTTATTTTTCTTCTCTCCCTCGTTCGAAGTCAAATCTTTCCTCAAAAAAAAAAAAATAAAATAAAATCAATCCAGCTGTTAACATTGTAAGCTGGATCGTACTTGCGATAGTATTTATCCAGAAACGCTGAAAAAACAAAAAAACGGTTTTGGCGCACTTTGCCTTTCGTTTTTTACAGAGTGTTTCTCTTTACTTTTATGCGAACCAAAAAGTTTCTATTGCCTTTCAACCTCTTCATAATGCAAACAGTGGGCTACCAATGAACCGTTTGCTGAGGTTCTTTCCTTGGCATCCACACTACTGAACCACCTTTATGCAATGTAATCGTGAGAAACTGTTGGCAGAGTTCCCTGCTGTTTCATCTACAAGGCGATGTCATTTGTATTTGAGGTCACTTTTTATTTTGGTTCCTGTTTTTTTTTTTCTTTCTTTTTTTGTTCTCTCTTTTATCCACGCTATTCCTGTCAGTTATACTGATTGTCTCATTCTGTGGCGCCCTGTCTATGATTAGAAGATCAGCTGTACATATTAATACTTACAACGAGGGAAATAGTAACAAGTATTGCCACCGCGAGTTCTTGTTCGTATTTCCTGAAAGTTGACTTCTACAAAATAATAACCCAAACAACAAAATAAACACTCACAGTATTCTTGTGGCGCACATTTTTTGTGGGCTCACAAAAAAAGAAAAAAAAAGATGCGATAAAAAGCCTGAAAAGAACGTTCTCCTCCGCCCTCCTATTTTCTTTTTTTTAACCCATTCCCACGTGATGCAAACGGCCTCAACGGTTTCTGAATTTTTACAACCTTTTAACTTAAACAGGTTAGATATATGTCTGATGAGAAATGATAAGATGGCAACGGCAGGCAGTCCCTCGTATGAAATAATCAAATATTCTCTCCAGTAACACTTTACCAAAAACTAAATGTCTATGATGGGGAGGATGGATATTGGTACTGCGATGTATCACAACAATCAAAAGGAACCATTCGTTATTATTTCTGGGTTTAATTTATGTGACATGGCTGGGATAAGAACTCGTTTTGGAAAATGTGGAGTTGTTACAAACGACAGGATGATTGGATCAGATATGTGGCTGCAATACTCACGAAGCGATGAGACAATGAGAGCACTGTCTTGCAATAATACGGCAGTGATACCTGGTAGTTGGGTTAGCGTTATTGTCTCCCAGTCTCCACCACCACTACCTTTAGAAAAAACTAAAAGAGCAACTCCAACAAATGACGCAAAACGTCATTCAGCAGATTTTTCCTTCGCCTCACCGGAAGCAATTTCCTTACCAGCGGCTTCACTGTGTCCGCTGATCACACCAACACCTTCTAATAAAGAAGTTATTAATTATACTCCTAGCCAACGACCGTCACTTTCGGTTAGATGGTCGCTTCTTAATAAACTTCCTAAAGAGACTCGAAGAGACGAAAATGGATATCCAATCCCTGAGGTATGTTATTAAGTTTACTGTTTGAGTATTAAGAAAGTACTCTTATTTTAATAATTGAACACAGCTCTCTCTAGAAGGTCAGCAAGTGAAGTACTCCGTGAGGCTACCTGACGGAGCGTGATGATGAACTCTATCGACCTGATCGAATTCTTCTTAGTCGTGTGTCCGTTCGTTAAGTAGCTTCACTTAGCCATCCGAAATACTTCGTTACGTTATATGGATAGAAGTCAGTTATCGAAAGCGTACTGTGATACGCATATTGTCAGCTGCTGAAGATTTACTTCAGTTTCGACTATCGAGGAGACAGAACACTCTCTGTCATCTGAAGAAGGAGATGATAATTTGTTAAAAACTTATTCTTGATCAACAGCAAAGATGGAAGATCTCCACTTAGTAGGCTGCGTGGTGCTTTGAATTACTTTATCTGTTTGACAACTTTGAAATATTTTTAAATTATTTTATTCTCTCCAGTCGCGGCTGAATGGAAGACGAGCTTCTTATCCAATTTCCGGAGAAGTTTGACTACGCACTTACCTACCAAGAGCGAGAGCTGCCACTTGAAGATGACGAGTCAAAACTATCCCTTCAGCAGAGGTTGTTGATATACGCATTAAGACAACAGGCTAAGGTCGGAAAGTGCAATGAACCTTCTCCGGCGTTTTGGCATGCGAAAGAGAGAGCGATGTGGAGTGCGTGGTCAGAGATCAATCACATGAGTAACTTCGAAGCGATGGTTTACTTTGCCAGGATACTCGACGAAGAAAAACCTGGCTGGCTGAAGGAAGAATTAAAATACAGAAATAGTCAAACATCAGCTCCAACATCTCCTGACAGCGACGACAAGGCTGGTCCTCCCACCTCACCAACTACTGATAATGAGAAAGACTTGTCTGATAAGATTATTAGAAAAGACTCAATTAAATCATCCACAGATGTGACTTCAGGAGGTGTTCATGTTGAAGTAATTCCAATTCCAACTCCACCGGGTTCAGAACGTGGTGATGACTGTTCACTTGAGAAGCAACTCGCGACTCTCAAATTCCGACTTAGCAATTCACTTCGAGACGTCAATGAGAGAGATGTCACAATAGCAGCTCTGAGAGCAGAGAATGCTCAGCTGAAGGAATTACTAATGCAATCATCATCAGTGACTACTACCACTACTAATTACAACAACGACATAAACATCTCTTCAAACTGTACGGTTCCTCCTTCTGTTTCATCCATGGCCACTAACCGTCCAGATCCTAGTTCTCCTGTTCAAGCAGGTTACTACCGAACTCATAATGGTGATAGACGACAGACTTGGTTTTCGTGGCTTGTGGGTATGTAGTACACTTTCAAAAGGAGTGTCAGGAGAGAGCAACAAAAAAAAAAAAGAAAAACCAAATCAGGAGGAGAGAATGAAAGCCCACCTCCACCTCAGCTACGAAAACCTCCTCTGAAGGAAGGACAGATGATTTAATTATTAAAATTTGATTGGTAAGTTCCAATACATTAGTTCTGGTCAGTCATTGATTCGCTTCGAACAATAAAATATTTTATTTATGTTGCGTTGTTTTCTATTTATAATAAATCAACTGTAATAGTTGTCGACACCCATTAGCGGGTTTGTGTAGTATTCATTCTACCAACCAGAGCCTTTCATCCATACCTGACCTTATCTGTGTTATTTGATGGCTGATTTCCTCTTTTGAGAGAGGCGGCCAAGAGAGAGTGAGAAAGAGAGAGCAGTGTTTTTTTTTTTTGTTTCTTTTTCCCCTTTACTTCTGGAGAATTGTTGTCCGCATGTTCCACGATACGACAACTGTGATGATGGCATGTTTGGATATAGTTTCTAACTATTCATTGTGACAGGTGACAATAATAGCTCAGAGTACAGAGTATAGCTGTGAGAAGTTTTCATTTTGTTTTTGTTTTTCTTAACAAAACACAATCAAATAACATTTCATCTTAAAGGAAAAAAAGAGAGTGAAGTCACGCAAATGCCATCGAAAAAGAATAAAGTTAAGAAGGGAAAGTCCTCTAGTTCTAATCATCGTGCTATGGACTTAGAAGGAATGAACGACGACGCAATGGCTGCAATGATGGCAGCAATGATGGGTGGAGGAGAGCAAGCAATGGCAGCCATGGGAATGTCTGACTCATCAATGATAGATGACATGTTAGACGGTGACATGATGGGAATGATGGGTATGATGGGTGCTATGAATCTACCTGATCCTGAAATGTTAAGAAATATGGGAATTACTGAAGATGACTTACCTTCAATGGACGACTTCATTGATGATCCTGAAAACGAAGAACAACTCAAAGAAGAAATAATGGAAGAAATGTTTTCAAAACAAGTCAGATTACGAATCACGATGTTGGAACAACTTCAGAAACAACACGACGCTGCTTATGATGAAAAGGCATCTGAACTGCGAGCCCTTCAAATCGCATTTGAAAATTCTCTCAAAACCACAAACAGCAATCGTCGTAATCTTGCGAGAGATATCCCAGGATTCTGGAGTAAGGTTCTGCAAACAAATAAAGCAACTGCCGCATGGATATGCGATTTTGATAAAGAAATACTATCTCACTGTGTCGATATAGAATGCTTTTCCTTTCCTTCACCACTTAAAGAAGGAGAACAGCCAGACCCAGACATGCCGGAATCGGGTGAGGGATGTCTATTGAGGTTGATATTCTCGGAGAATAAATATTTTAAAAATCGAAAATTGATTAAAAAATATGAATTCGTAACCGTGGCGGACTCTCAAGACAAAGGAGAAAGGATTCTGAGATCGGCTGTCGGTACGGAAATAGATTGGACAAAGCGTAGCTTTCAACGTGATTCTCATTTCTCTGCTCTCTTCGAAACGGTAAACCCTGATCCAGCTGCTGTCGTCTCTGCTGAAGATACCGAGAAACTTCAATTTGAGGAGTTTATCTGCTCAGCATTTCAAAATCAAATTGTCATTCACGCGATTCCTCTTTTCTTAAAACAAATTCCTGACCAGAATGCTGATGACGATAATTGGTCAACAGTCTCTGAAGATTACACTCCTAAGAAGAAAGGAAACAAAAAGAAAAAAAACAAAAATCGAAAATAAAACTGTGGTTGAGGCTGTCATAGTACTCCCCACAAAGTTATTCACGACAGCTTTTCGTCTGTTGTGTTTCTATGCGGGAGTTAAAGTGGGAAAAGAAGAGTACGAAAAAAATAAATAAAAAAGGGAAATTTCTTTATAGATACTTTACTGGTCTGTTCTATCCTTTGGATGCGATGTTCGCACGTGACGCTGTTTTACAATTTCTGGTTAACAAGAAATTGAAGGACGTTGAATCTGTTTTGTTAGTTACCTTTTACAACAGCTGCTGTATCTTCTCTCAGGTGACTACTAATAAAAAAACAATGCAACCAAGTCAAGGATTAAATGCTCCAACTGGTGGTTTCGGAAAATCGCAGATACGAATGTCAGGCAAATCGATTAGTAAAAAGAAAATGAAACTCAATAGAAACCCCCGTCTTGCTATGAAATCTTCAAGATTACGGAAAGCTAGGAAGACGGGTCTTAATTTTAATGTTGCTATTCGTCGATTGCTTCCCAAGCACCGAATTACGAAAGATGCCAGAGAAGTCATTTCTCAACTACTGACGTCGTACCTGAACAAAACAGCAATCGCAGCGAGAACCATAATTCGTCACACTGGGAAGAAGACACTTAGTGTCTCAATGATTGATGCAGCTATTTCCCTTGACTCCCGAATTGAATTCCAACAACACGCACGTTGTGCTGGAGCACAGGCACTCGAAGTCCTGATAAGAAACAAAAGAAACAAAACGAAATAAATATATCTTCGAATCCTTGTCCTTAACGTAGCGTAGTGTCTCACCTTCACCTAATTTAAACTTTTTAATACGCTTCTGCTGCAGTTGTTTGTTTTTATTGAAAGTATTTTTTATTGTTTTTGTTAGATTTAACGAACCTATTGAAATCTGTACACGAGAGAGAAAGAAGAAAAAAAATGGGGAGGGACAAAAAAAAAGGAAAGAAAAAAAAAAACTGTTTTTTTTGAGTTCTGTTTATTTAATGAAAAAATGAAGAAATTTTTTTATTTTTAATAATTTCAGTTATTTCAGATCACAAAATGGATATCCTCCAAGGACTTCAATGTGATCGCCTCGATGACTTAAGAAGTACATTCGAAAAGGATCCAAACGGCTTATTAGTAGACGACTTCGTAGACTCTCTTGAAAAGTACACATCCTGTCTCTCTGATACAGATGGTAGACTCACAGGTTTGTTTAGAACTATTGACTATAATGGTGATGAAAGAATTACTTGGGATGAATTCACTTCTTACGCTATAGAATCTCACCTAAAAGGAACATCACAAAGACCACATGAAAGGATACGAGGTTATAGGTGTACTGGAACAGTTGAATCTAACGATACAATTCAAAAAGTTTCTCATCTCAAACATTGGGGAAATGATGGGAAGATTGTAACTTTTTGTAAAGGAAGAGCATTTCAATTATTTGACAGTAAAACCTTTACACTGCAGGCAGTCTTACCTCAAACAGTAGTTGGTTGTGGAACTCCAACTGCTTGCGAATACATTCCAACAATACAAAATATTGTAACCGGGTCATCTGATAGAAAGATGAGAGTTCTTGATCGTGATTTCACAATACGACAAGTCCTCCCTGTGGACAGTACACAATTAAAGTATGTTTGGCATCCACAATCAGAATCACTATTCGCATCTAATCGTCTTGGTCATCTAACCTGCTATGACATTGGTAAGAACGTAGACGTTCTCATCGACTCCGATGATAATAAAAAGAAAGGTCGCAGAACTAGAAAGGTTGAATCCTGGGCGATGCATAATAAACCGATTATGGATTTTGCATTTATTCCAAACTCACCTCAGAAAGTAACAACTTGTTCATTGGACGGAACAATTAGAATATTGGACTTAAATAGACAGGTTGGGAACCCAACTTGGGGAAATGGAAAGTTCGAATCGCAGTTGATTGGAACTCATGAGAATGGAGTACTCGGATTGAGTCACTGCGATCAACATCACTACCTCTGTAGTGTTGGTTATGAATCACAAGCTTATTGTTGGGTTACTAATGTATCAAATCATAAATCATGTTTAATTGATCACAGTAGTCCTCATAAGGGTACTTTTGTTGGGATTCACGCAGTCCCAGGAACACCAGAAGTAATAACTACCGACGTCAGAGGTTACGTCAAAGTATGGGACTTGAGAATGTTCAAATGCGTTCAAACTTTCTTAATGGGAAGAACACTACCTGCTGAGGATGAGGATGTTGTTGTTAATCCATATTCTTCTTCAAGTACACAAATAAAACAACACACTACAATGTGTTATATCGACTCACTGAGACAGTTAGTTACAGCTGAGTGGAGAAGGATTTACGTCCATCAACCGGAAGGTCTTCAGGTGCTACCTTCTCGGAGTAGTTTACAACCAACTTCACCATCGAAATTATTTAACAGCTCATCGACATCCACTGTTCAACAGACTAGTAGTGATGAAGATCATATCGTGACTGCTTTGATTTATAATTGTAATCAAGGTTCTTTTGTAACCTCTTCTGGTAAGGATATTAAGATGTGGGACCTCTATCACGGATGTCTAACTTCACACTATCATAATATGTCAACAAGTGATATAACAGGTCTTTGTCTTGATCAGTTTGGTAGAAGATTATATATTGGATCTCAAGAAGGTCATGTTCAGTGTCGTGTTTATCACACGTGTTGTGAGATCTATAGTTGTGGTGTTAGTGCTAGGCATGTTGCTGAAGTTACTTCAATGAAGTACATTCCGAGTAAAAGAATTTTAATCACTTCAGCTGTTGACGGATCTATCCTTCTACATCATGATAAAGATCGAGGAACAACAGCTTTGAGGATATTCTGTGAAAAACAAAACAACTCTTCTCCTGACGTTATTCGATTAGCGACTTCAGCGAGTCTTTCTCTTTTCGCATTTTGTTCTTCTGAAACCGTCTCACTCCGAGATATTTCATATCCAAAGAAACCACTTACAGAGATATCATTATCATCTTCAGTGGCTGCTAACAACAATCAACATAAAACAGAAATAATATCTGTTCACTTCTTAGGTAATAAACCAGTTGTTGTATTGTCGATATCAGGTGGTAGGTTTCTTGCGTATTCATGCAGACCAATGCAACGATCAAATGTATCGGATCACGTCTTAATAGGAAGATGGAGTAACAGTATTGAATATGATATAAAGATGAACTTAATGTCAGAAAGACTTTCTGAACTGATATCAATCTGTATGTCTGATGAGTTTTGTGATAGAGAATCATTTCTTCCTGAAATCATCGCAGAGTCTGTTACTGGCAGTGGAGGTGTTTCATGTTTCGAATCGAGTATCCAATTCCCTTCGGTGTCTTGTCTTTGTTATGATGAAGACTCTCATATCCTATGGACAGGTGATTCAAAAGGTACTATCACAGCGTGGTCCATGTGTAAACTTTTTCAAAAGTATAAGTTACACGATTTGACGTATCCAGTTCGACTAAATCCAGACGGCAGTCTTCCAAACTGTACCAAACTACCGCCAGTAGTCGATATTCTGACCGATCAAAACGCCGTCACTTTTATCAGAAGTTGGAGAGCTCACTGTGATGACGTTACTCGGCTATCTCTACATCCAGAGTCTGGAGTCGTTCTCACAACTGGAGATGATCGACGAGTTCTTATATGGGATTGTACCGGTACTCTCTTAGTAGAACTTAATAATGAAAAGCACTACCCGAATGGATATCCATGTTGTAATGAAAACAGTAATCAAGAATCTAAGATTAAAATAAAAGGATACACTCACGACAAACTACTTCGATACCTGGAGACGGGACTCTCTGACGAGTGCGAACTAAATGAGGAAACTGAACTACTTCAGCAGAGTGTGAGATATCAAACAGATAAACAGAGTGAACGTATTCAGAGAATTACTGTGACGTGTGCACATGACAGCGAGAGACTTGAGAAGTTATTAACACAAAGATCGACTACTCAAGGATTATTAGAAGCTATTTGTGTATACAATGACACCACTCCACACGAAGACTTTCCAATCAGTAGAAGAGTCGCACCAGCAACGTCGTTGCATTTGACTGATGCGGTCCCAAAACCACTTTTTGATGATTTTGTTACTCGGAATTTGGAAATTTTAAACGAGTCACGATACTCGATTCCAGCATTTAATGATCAGCTGGAGAACAAACTGTCTGTAGCTCTTCATGAACTCAAAGAGCTGTTGAAGATGACTCGCAACCTTTACGAGTCATACCACCCAGTGATGATTAGTCGACAGTCTGGAGTGTTTCCAAACAACAACACGACAGGTAGGAACACAAGGAATGGATTAAGTGTTTGTATTAAGTCCAGAGGAAGGTGTGAATCAATCGCCTCTTCGAGATCAGCTGGTTCAGTTCAGCAGCAAATTGATCGTCCGGGAAGTCCGATGAGAACTTTTCAGGTAAAAGCTCAACGAAATCAAATAATAAATATCAAATCAATATCACCATTAGCTGTAATGACTACTCGTAATAAGCAACCAGTTAGTGAAGGTAACTGTTGGTGGTCCATATCAAAAGAAGCATCCTGGGATAGAAGACGAACAAGAAGTGGAGGTCGTCGTCACGAACATTATCTTTTCCAAGTTAGCGACAACACCGCCACTGCTGCCCCGAAACTGAAGGAAATGAAACTCGCTGAAGTCAAAAGGCATGAAAACAACCAACCACCTCCTCCTGACCCTCCCTCAAGAGAACCATTTACAGTAAAGTTGACTACTTTGCGAAAACTTGCAGCAGCTGGGGTGTCAGTAGCAGCAGCCTGTTTTATTGTGACAGTCACCGAATTAGAAGGAGTTGAGAAGTATGTAATGTCTGAAGGAAGTAGGAGTAGCTCTTCCATATTTGATGAGTCAACTAACCAACTGACTGTTTATAGCAAAGAAACAGTTTCATCTCAATCTTTATCCTTCGCAGTACCAACAGCTCCACTTACGATAACTGTGAGTGATTCCACGAGGAGAGGGAAGAATAGTTCTCTTTTTATTGAATCAGTTGACAGATCTGTTTCTTGTCCTGTCAGTGATGAAACTTTTATTGTCAAAGAACCAAAACAACAAAGTCCTGATACTGATGTAAGTGAATGGCTTGAAGATATCAGTGTTGCTGCTGTTGTTGGAGAAACTGCTAGAAACATGCCGTTAGTAGTAGGGAGTTGTACATCCTCTCCAGGGATTGTTGTTCAGTCTTTCGGAGTTGGAAGAACTAGTCGGATGGTTCCTCGTAAACAACATGGAAGTCCACATACAACTATTCCAACTCCTCCAACAGTTAGTGAACTCTTAAAGCAAGGTCCTCCAGGAGCTCCAAGGTACCCTGCTGTGTATTCCCCTTCAAAACCAAAAAGACCACGATCAGGAGCATTAACTTCAAGAATGACTGCTTTACATCTTCATGCTTTATCTAATGGTCATCGGCCTTTAACAGGAAGACAGCGACCCAAACCACATTCTCCATCAGAATCATTTACACCTGCTCTTGGTATTGTTTTAGATTAAGGTAATCGAAAAGTTATTATTAAATTTAAATATTATTTTTCTATAAATTTATTTTGTTTTGTTTATGGTTCGTGAACCGTGTTGCGTTCGCTTCTTTGTCTTTTTTTTACATTTACACCTCAATTATCTTAACCTGCTTATCTTTTCCTTTTTATTTGTTCTAAACATTTCAAAAAAATTGATATTTTCAAAAATAATTTCGACTTGAATTGTCATCGTGTCATTGTTCTTGTTCTTGGTTCATATTAGTGGGATTTGTTAAATTATTGTTTCAGGTTGCCCACCCCCTAAATAATAATGGAGGGTGAGCTGAAAGAAGATGATGATCCCGACAGCGATCACATGTCAGATTGTTCAAACGAGCCATCACTTACTGTGGAAGTACCAGTCGATGATTATGACAACGACGATAGTGAAATCCATGAAATCCATCAAACTTCAATAAGTAGGTGGAAGTATTACCTTCCAATATTATTATCACCTGTTGTGGCGATAGTAACTGGTCTATTAGCTTATCAAGGTCTTTATGATTATGAGAATTGGGTAGTTGATGTATCCCACACACAGATTGCTAACGTCGTTGCATCACAACTACGATCAACCTTATTGCTTACAATAAAAGACTGCGCTGGAGTGTCCCGTTTGTTCTCGACGGGTACTGAGGATGTCACAGTCGATCAGTTTAAAAACTACGTTGAATTTATTAGTAAAGACAGTCACAGTTACTTTAAAGCTCTTGAGTGGATTCCCTACATCGACAGTCCAGAACAACGAGACCGACTTGTCAAAGAAATGCAAGTTTCTTATAAAGAACGTTACTTGAATGTGAATCCAAATAGTACGTACCCGGAATTCTTGTTTTATAATATAAATAAAAGTCAGTCAGTGTTGGCCGATGAAAACTTTCCAGTCTACTTTGTTGAACCTTATGAAGATAACATCGTTGCTCATGGATTGGATTTGGCTTCAAATCCTGTGAGGCTTGCAGCGATTAAGTCATCGAGAGCTACCTTACAAATGGTAGCAACCAGAAGAGTAACATTAGTCCAGGAAACTGGATTTCAATTTGGTAGTTTATTATTTATTCCTGTTGTTGTTAATCATGTTTTTAAAGGTTTTTCTCTTGGAGTCTACCGTCTTGGGGACTTGGTGGAATTTTCAATGGATGGTGTCGGTCACAGTGGGATCACAATTCATCTTTTTGATGTAACTCCTGGAGCAAACAATGAATTGTTATTTAGTGAGTTCCCTCACACTGCTGACTCGGAGATGTATGAAATTATTCATTCTCCTTCCAATCAACGTAGACACATAATTGACTTTGGGACTCGTCAGTGGGAACTTATTGTTCTGAGAAATAAAGGTTTCGAAGACGCAAAAAGAACCCGAACTCCAATAGTTACTTCTATTTTACTGTCAATTGTATTTGGAACTACTACTCTGTTTGTATGTGGTCTTATAAGTCAGTCGAGAGCATCAAAAAGACATCTCGAAATCGTTCTCGAAGTATCAGCAAGGACAGCAGCAGCAGTATCATTGATGGAATTAGATTCGGTTAGTTTTTTACGATCGTTAGACAAAGACGCGCATCCACTTCTATTAGCGTTCAGGGATATCGTTAATGTGTTGGTGGAGTATAAAAGATTCTTACCAGATGTAATTAGAAGTAAGAATGTTGTCACAACTAAGTTAACACCAACCAGGGAACGAATTCAAAAATGTCAAGCGAATATTGCTTTGTCAGCTCTTAGTCAAGATCATCTTATAAATCCTCACAATCTGGGTGTTCAATCACTTCAGATTACAGCTGTTGCTTTCTCTTTGAGTTCATTCTCATCTGTTATTGAGAGTCAGGTTAACGCTTTACTTTCAACTGTTCATTCAAATGTTATAAAAAGAAAAGGAAACGTCGTTACTACAGTCGCATCCCAAGTTCACTGCGTATTCACTGGATACTCAATTTCAGAAGCTAGAAATGTGATTCGCGAAGTGATGACTGAACTTAAACAAACATCAATAGTAGTTGCAATGACTCAAGGAAGATGTGTTATTTGTGTTGCTGGAGGTTCTCTAGTTCGATACCCGGTCATTCATGGAAAAGTTGGATACCAAATTGATGAGCTGATGCAGTATGCTCGCGCTCTTAAGATATCCGCTCTGTGTGGTAACATGAGATGCGAACTACCTCCTGAGCAGTTCAATTTTGTGGATCGAATCAAAGGAGGTCGTTGTATTTATCAACTTTCATTCTTTTCAACAATCGAAGAATCAGCAATCTGGTTATTCTGTGAACCCGTTGATGACATGACAGAGAGATATAGAGATCTAACGGAGGCTTGTGTTTTAATGTTTGGATTACAATATGAAGCAGCTCTTACTGTTTTAAAGAGTTGTCCTCCTTGTTCTATTGTGACTCATCACGTTCTTAGGGCAAAGCTAAAAGATTCAACGCCTTTAGACTTATCGTTTACAAGCGTTGCATCTACTATCCCAGTTGTTGTTATAAAAAAGAAACGACGAAAGAGTGCCGCAGTATTGAAGACGGAAGACTAATTTTATCTTCTTCCAGAATGTGGTATTTAAGCTCTGGAGGTGAGCATTTAGACTGCCACTTACTGAAAGCTTTGGTAAGTTTTTTCAATCAGCTATGAAAGTATAAAACTTTACACTTCGTTTTTTTTGTTATTTGTTGTTTTTTTATTAATAATCTTTTGTTATGAATAAAATCGAACACGTTGTGTGTATTACTGAGAAAAAGAATCTGCCCAAGGATGTTCTTGTCTGGTGTAGTTTTCTTTACTCTTTGTTTTGTTTTGAGTCTTGTATACCTTATTTAGTTTCTTTCCTCTGCCACATGCTGTGATGCAATTCACGGTTTTTGGGAGTACATTTCATTAAGGAATGTACTCATATGTTCTGTTCGTTTTTGTTTGATTTGATTTGTTTATGTCTTCTCGATTAGCCTTAAAAAATTAGACAAAGTATTAATTTACAACAATAGATACATTACTTCGTATTCGTCTCTATTAAATGTCACACATATTCATGTTACTTGAAGCAACGGTATCAATACGCGAGTGTAAGAAGCCCCCTACCCCTTCTCGGTGGCTTAGAGAAAATTAATACTCCTCTACAGGAGTTCCTCGTCTCTTTTACTAAATAAATCAAATCCAAGACCTGATTTTCTGTTTTTGGTTTTTCTGTGGACGAGTACAACACTCTTACGATTTCGATATTTTCTTTCTATTCGGATTCAGTGGGTGAGAGTGACCTGACCATATCTGTGATATAATTATTAAAACAGGTGAGTAAATGATTTCAATTATATTGAGGTTAGCATTAGTTCTATGGTTTGCCACAATAGTACTTGTGTACTTGTCGAAAGCGTCGGCTCCCATGAGTTTAGAATTGAGTGTTGAACATGAAACAGACCATCTATTTGTTCCGAGAGGTAAAAAAAAGAAGAGGAGGACTAAAGCTCAGCGACAACAGAGAAGAGAAGTTCTACACCGCAGAAGAGCACTGAAGAGAGCTAGACGACTGACAAGGTTCTGTTCTGATCCCAGACAACTGAGTGACTTAACAGCGATACTACTTGAATCAGTTGATGACTTGCCTTTATTAAATATTTCATACGACGGCTATCAATTATGTGAACCAGGTTATGGAGGTTTCAATTGCTCTGTCACCTGGTCATCATGGATGCCTCCTCCGAATACGAAAGTTTTCGAAGCCAAAAATGAAGATATCAACGACCAGTACATCAGCAGCATCCCAACACCACCAGCTGTAAGTATTCCATTCAAAGCTCAGACTATTGCTGACGTCGGATCAAAACAAGGATATGGAAGTATCATGATGGCTAATTCCCTTCATCGTTATCAACAAGGTGGAATGGTAGTTGCTGTCGATACTTGGACAGGAGATGTTTCAGATTGGACTTCAAATATAACATTGATTGGTGGCCATCCTCATTTCTACGATTCCTTTTACTCGAATGTTTATAAATCAGGACTCGGAAACTATGTTTTCCCTTTTGCGACAACACCTGACACCGTTTCACGTTTCTTCAGAGGTGTTACCAACTTTGATATCGTTCGCGTGACACAAGACGGAGACTACGACTTGTTTGAAGTTGTTCGGACCTGGTGGGTTTCGTTAAAACTTGGTGGACGTTTGCAGGGAGGAGATTACAGCAAGTACCCATCACTACTACAGTTTGCTAAGTCAACAGATTGTATACTCCACGTGATTCCTAAGACTGATGAATGGTTCTTAACAAAGACATCTTCTGAGAAGCTCTGCATACCAGCGTACCCTGAGAAAGAATTTAATAAAGGATGGGATCATTCTTTTGAATGTACTAATCAGTCTTGTAATGGAGGAATATGTGACACAAGCGGACCATTAGAAAGGTGTCGATGTTCTGTTGGGAGAGGAGGTCAAAAATGTCAAATCAGCCGATCTGTTGCAAACCCTTCAAATCCTTTCTTTCCAAGGCCGGCCTCAAGATTTCATTCAGCAGAAACAGATGGATGGAATGGTGGAAGGGAATCATTCGAAGAAATATTTAAAAGCAACAACTTCACAACCGTGATTGATGTTGGAGTCTGGTTGGGTAAGTCTTCAATCACAATGGCATCCCTACTTCGAGAAAAAGGAAATGGTGGAATGGTAATTTCTGTAGACCCTTGGACTGGCGCTGTTGAACATTGGAAAGATTATGGTCCAAAATGGAATGATTTGAAGAGAATTGAGAAAGGGTTTCCGAGGCTATTCGAAGCTTTTCGTTCTAATGTAATTCGAGAAGGATTTCAAGATTACATAACACCATTTCCTGTTGCTAGTAAGACAGCTGCAGAAATCTTCAAAAGCTACGGATACACAGCTGACCTCATTCACATCGATGCATCACACGATTATGAAAGTGTCCTCCAAAATCTCCGCGACTGGTGGCCAGTCGTCTCACCCGGAGGATTCATTTATGGAGACGACTACTCCTCATGTCCTGAAGTTCGTGCAGCCGTTGACGAATTCGCTCTCAACGAAATAGGCATTCCATTGCAGTTCTTTGGGCCGGGGAAGTCATTGCCTAAAACCTGTGTGGGATGTAAGTTTGCTATTCCGAAACCTATTTATGAAGAATTAGAAGGGGATAATGATAACAATACTCGTTACGCAGGAGTAGTAGTTGGTGACCCCAGCTGTTAGTGCCTCATCGTCACTCTTCTGAGGATGAAACTCTCCACCAACTTCGTCGTTTCTCGTGAAAGAAGCCAATAGAGCTCAGAGATGATGAGGATAGTACTTCCAGCATCTCTAACCCACATAACGTCGTTTCTGGAACGTTTCTTTCCAAAGCCACAAGTCCCAATGACAACACCAGATGACTATAACACATTGGAATGTAGACTTCTCTCACGATGAAGACCTGGAGATTTACAGCTCGCAACGTGAAGACTCGTCTAAACCGTACGCAGAAAACTCATTTTCAGTTGAAGCTCACCAGTCGCTCTCCTTCAGCATCAGTTCAGTAGTTTCTATTGAAACCGTTCGAGTAGTACTTCAGCTGTGAACGTTTCCAACGTGTTGTGGAGTTAGCGAACCTAACTGGAACCTGATGAAATATTTTTGTTGCCGAAGAAACTTGTCTACTTTTCGAATTCTTTTTTTTTTTACAAAAAAAAAAAAAAAAAAAAAAGGATTTTACTTAATATTTGCATTAATATTCTCTCTACTCTCCTTTTTTTTTTTTTTATTCCCCGTTTTCCCATTCTTCTTTCGTTTGAGAAAAATCTGATTTACTTTGTTGATCCCACACAACCCAGACAACGTCTTCTACGGGTACTTTGATCGATTGTTTGTAGAGTGTTCGTCTATGGAGGTTACTGAAATAAAAAAATATTTTTTATTCCTCGCGGAACGTAAAGGAAAGACATCCCTCCCTTAACTAAAACACATTCTGAACCTAATCTTGAGCCTCCCTAATCAGTTGGATCAAAAAAATAGAGTATTGTTACCAAATGCCTCTATATTTACACTAAATTAATGCTAATGATGTGCGTGAGACGTTGTTTTGTTTTATCTTAACTATGAATACTAAATATATTTTAGTGGTTTTATTGTCTTATTTTCTCAAATGCATTTTTTTTCTTTCTTTTTTAATAATCACATCTATATTCAGGGATTCTTCGCTGAAGAAGGGCTGATAGTTCGTATCTTTTGCGTCATGTTTGATCTCATCGACACTATTGTTTTAGTACTTCATTGTTTTATTCAGTCTTAACTATATTAATGGATGAAAGGTGGTCAAATATGACATCAACGCCAACAGTAGTGATATTATTGAGTAGAACCTGACCTTACTTTCTTTTTTGTGTTTTTTTTTTTTTTTCAGTTTAAAAAATTATATAAAAAAAATTAGACTTTTTTAATAGTCTTGAATTCCATTTATAATTATGAAAATAACAAACAACAATCCACAATGAGAACTCCTTTAATATTCATAGCAGTGATTGGAGTCAGCGCTGTCATTGTTGAAAGTTTGATGTACGACAGCTTCCACGACAACAATAAAATAAATAAACAATTTCTTAGTGAAATAAGCGTTTCAAATATTACTGTTACTGATCATAAGAAATATACTAATGAAGTAATGAACAAAACAATTGAGACGACAAAAGAGATAAAACCGTTTCTAAGACCAACCTTAACTGGTTTATCACAATCAACAGTTCCATTGCTACCAACTCCGAATATTAAATCAGAGAAGTCAACAACTTGGACGACAACATACGACCCATCGATAATGTCAGCGATGTGTTATATAAAAGTTTCAAACATATGTGTTCACGAGGGTGAGTTTATATTTTACTATCCAAAAGAGATACTTAAAAAATATAAACCTGTCTTTTACAGAGGAAACACAAAAAACACTTTGGTACCTGCGCAAACAAACAAACACAAAGGCAACATCGGATTATGCAACGAAGGGATTAGAAAAGGAAGTCCTGACGTTCAGTTTCGGATTGAGAGAGAGAGAGAAGATCCCCCAAAAGGATGGAAAGTCGTCGGGGAAGACACGCAATTAAACTTATTACATTGCTGGGAGTACGTCGGTTATCATTTGTGGTATTGTTTAATTGGAGTGTTTCTCAGATATAATCGTCACGGTGGTGATGTTAACAGTCAAAAGGAAATAGCGTTGACGACAGTCTCAGGAATGGGCGACACCATCCGACTTGGATCGCAGTCAAATTGGAACCAAACATCTCGAGGTAAGCGACCTCGAGATAATTCAAAATATTGGCCGCTTTGGAATTCAATAATTGATTCCCCCTCTGATATTTGGGTTTTATACGACCGCAAAGATCCAATCTGTTTTAAAACAGCTGTTTTGGGATCTCCAAATCCGTATTCTGTTACCGTCTCTGAGTGGAGGAGTTTTCTAACTTCTTTCAAAAAAAGAATGCGACTTCCTGAAAGACAACTTCCTAAATCAGAATCAGATTATCAAATTATTCTAATCGAGAGGAAGAACTCTTACAGAATTCTAAATGTGGATGACGTCATGAAATCACTTAAAGAAATCTCATCAAATACCCGACTCGTTGTTTGGGAAGATATGGATGTAATGCAACAACTTCAAACTGCAACACTCTCTGACGTAATCATAGGAACTCATGGTAGTGGTTTAACTTGGTCAGCTCTCCTTCCATTAGGAGGTTCTATTATTGAACTGTGGCCTGGAGAAGCCTACAACGGAAACTACATCACAATCGCTAACAAGACCGGTCTTCATCACTTTGAACTATCACACGGAAAGAATCAAAAAAGGAAGACTAGATTTGACTACCACGTCGACATCACTAAGTTATGCGACACTATAAAACAAGCAATTCAATTAATGCAAACGAAGAGATAAAAAAAAAAAAAAAAAAACTTTTTTTTTCTCCCTTTTTTTATTTTTTTTTTTGCATTTAACAAGTATTGTAAGAACGAAAAAGAATGTTGGCAGCACACGTAAGCCTCCTTTAGCTTTATCAGTTTAAGTCGGTTCACGGTTTCGTGCATACAAAAAAACAAAAAATCACAGTGTTATATCATTATTTTCTGTATAGTTGAAGTTAAAGCCAATTCTTTTTTTAATTCCTGCTAGTATACCGGACAAGGTGGAAGCAAAGTGTTTCTAGATCTCCTGATCTAGTATGATCTGTGCTGATACGGTTCTTCCTACTACCGCAGTATTGGGGACTACTCTTTGAGTGTCTACCTAACCGATACTCGGTGGTCTGATGGACTTGATAACTAACTAATTTGATAAAACGTTTAATCTTAGGCCGAAACCAACTTGTTTGTTGTCCTACGAAAATTTTCTTTTTTTTTTTGATTGACTGATAATTATTAATACTAACTAATTCAAAACCTAATCCACAGTTACTAACAAACTTCTTAACAATAAATTAATTACTATTTTACATAAGTAGGTTAACACCTATTTTAGACAGTGAGAACCCCACAAGCAAATGGTCAACACAACACACACATGAGTATTAAAGTATCGTATCAGATAATTGAAAGTTTAAAATACTCCAACAATGATGAAGTAAAGGAACATTGCTATCAACTATGTGAGAAGTTCACTGAACTTAGACCAAGCAGCGCAGTAATCGGTGATGGAAGTCTGGCTTTGAGATTTGATGGAAGGATTCGTTTTGGTATCAGAGGTTCAGTTCAGATTGCGATTTGGGTTCCGAAAGGATATCCAGAGATGCCTCCGATTGTTTATATTCTTCCAGAGAGAATGATAATAAATGGCTATCAATCAAAACTTTCATCTGACGGTATTTACAACTTCAAATGGAATGAAATACGAAACCTCATAAATCTAATCAACGACATGGTCTCTAACTTCTCAATCACAACTCCAGTCTTTGACGTTCTACCAGATGACAATATCATCCCACCAGAAGAACGTCAGGAATATTACGAACAACTTAATAATAATCAACGGCGGTATTCTTCTTTTACTAACGAATCACAACTCCGTCATCATCTTTATGAAGAGCTCTCTAGTAGAGCTACAAGATTTCGTTCACTAATAAAAGTTTGTACTTTTTCCTTTGTTGAGTTTGTTTTAAAGAACCGTTCAGAAGATTGTAAAAAAAAACAAAAAAAATAATCAGATTCACGTAGAACGAAATGTATCAAAACTGGAGGTGATATCTCCGTCGGTGTCTTCTAACAACGACATCCTCGCTCAGGCTGAAGACGAAGTGAATCGTTTGAAAAATGAAATCACTTTAACGAGGAGTTATTTGAATCGTAATAAACAAAAACTCTCCGATTACAATGAAACTAAAGATACAGAAAATGAAATAGAATGTCAGCTTCAGGAATCACTCGCTGAAATGAGATCCAACGATGATCTGGTATGCGAATAATATTATTATTATCAAATATTATAATGAAAACTATTTTAATAATTCAAATTTATATCAAAAACAGATTTATCTTTACGACAAGCTGCTGTCACTGAAATCTATTTCCGCAGCTTCATACATTGCGAAGGTGAGAGAGACGGCTGCTAGTAATTGCTTGCTGCAGTTATTGATTATTAAAATAAATAAAAACACTATGTGAGTCTACTTGTATCGAAGTCGACCTGAAATAAATGTTTAGAGTTAAGTCACGAATATCTACAAATGCAGCTGCTTTATTTAAAGTAGTTCCCCCACCTCGTGTAGCAATTCTGCCATGCGGGGGAAAAAATTTCAATTATTTCCGTCAATTATTTGCTCAATTAGTTATCCTTTTTGTTTTGTTCTTTTTTTTTTTTTTTTTTTCCCTATTTTCTCACTCACCTTCTTATGGTTTTCTCTAGCTTTTTTTGCCTCATTTACTGGGGTGACAGAACCATATTTTAGTGGGTTAGACTTCACCCGCTGGATAAAGTGATCGACTTGACTTGTCTTTAATAAGAACAGCAGCTGGAGACTAGAATCAGATTTTTGTTTATCAACTTAAATACTTTTATAAATAATTCTTCTTTAGTTACACAAATAACATGACCTGGTCAGCAATATATAACGGAGTTGGTGGAGGTTATTGTATTCAAACAAAGGGAAATCCAGGAACTATCACTGCAGATGTTCGACAGGAAACGTGTGCCCGACGTGGGTTTCGATACAAACAAAACAGAGGACCACTTGACGTATCTCATGGTGGTACGAAGTACTGTGTTGATTTAGGATGTCACAATGCTACTAGTGCTGCAGGTGTTTAATAAGAAACTGACATCACTTCAATACATTAGTTGATTATTGCACTCTTTTAGTCTGACCAAAAGTTACACTGCAGTTGTGTCCTCATCGAGTCATGTGGAAGTTTTTTTTTTTTTATTTTGTCAAATTTGGTGATGAGAATTTATTTCGTCCGGACAATCAACATGACGAACCTGTTGATGACATCATCTGTGGAGGTCACAAGCAATACAATAATTACATATTTATGCAGCAACGAAATGAGACATCAATTGACTTCTAACATTATTGTTAGGGACTAGAATACAACCAGTCTGGGGGTTAGAATGTTTCTTATAGGAAGGCTACTAAGAATATCATTTCTAATTTTTTAAATAGGTGCCGGAAGTCAACATGTCGCAACAACTTCCTTTTATTAAACTTTACAATGGCAGAGGTAAGAAAGTCATTCGACACAAGAATGTGACGGAAGACATGTTTTGGCTTTTAGAGAGCGGGCTATTAAAAGATATTTCTGTCGAAAGTGAGAATGGAAAAGTAAAATACAGCGCTCACAAGTCAGTTTTAAGTGCCAGGATACCTCATTTTAGGAGGAGGCTCTCTCGTGCAGAGCGTTCTGGAGAAGAAATTTCCGTATTTAAACTTCCAAACATTACGACTCCTGTGATGCAATACTTTTTATGTTTCGTGTATTGTGGTCATCTGGGTATCAAGGCTGGGCTTAGAGAAGAAGAAGCTAAACAGCTGGTGGAGATATCAAATGTTGTTATGTTACCTGAATTGGCATTCTTTGCTTCTGAGATGTGTCCTTTTATTATGTTGGGAGACAGTCCAGGTGGTGGTGTGTCGATGCCGTTTCCTTGTCTGTCGGATGTCAAGACACCAGAAGTTGAAACAACTCCACCAGGTACTCCTCCTCTCCTGACGTTATCTCCAAATTCAAAAATTCCAAAACCTCAGCAGACCTTTGCGGGTGATATTTTAAATTTAGTTAGCGATCCTTTCAACAGTAATGTTATTATATCGTATCCAGACACAGAAGGTGTGAAAGATATCAAATCAAACTCTTCATTTCTTGTTGCGAGATGTCCATTCTTCGAACATCAAATATGTGGAGAATGGAATATCGAAGTTGATGAGAAAAGTGGTAGAAAGATCTGTCCAATGGATCCAAACGTTGTTCCTTACTCGGTACTACTTGACGTTCTCAGGTATGTAATATGATAATGTTGTGGTGTTTGTTTATTAGTAGTGTTAGACTAACTTAGTATTAATTAAAAACAGGTACCTTGCGACTGATTCCTTGGAGTGGCTCACTAGTGCTGATCAGAATAAGTTAGAAATCTTACTGAGAGCAGCTGACTATCTAATGCTGGAAGAACTTTCTATCGCAGTTGAGAATCATCTGATCGAACATATCAACGTGGAGTCGTTGCTCTCGGTTTGGAATTTGGGATGCACTTTACAATCGGAGACAACTTGTGAGACTTGCATTCGCTATTTTGTAAATAACTTTACCCTCTGTGTGAATTCTGATGGATTCTTTGACCTACCACACGAGTTCATTAGAAAGTCTCTTCACACTGGTGAGCTAACCAACTCAACCTCAACAGTAATTGAAGCTATTGATCGATGGGCTCACAAACAGAGTGATGATCCAATCACAGTAAAGAAACTGTTATACGAGTTGATGCCTCCATCAACGATGTTTAATAAAGAAATCAGACAAATGGTACTCGGATTCCCACTTTCGGGACCTGGGGATCTTCCTGCGATGTTCTTCAAATGATCAAATATTTTTATTGTTTCTCTTTTCATGTTCAATACTACCCGACAATGTGTAGCAAACAAAGTTAGGTAGAAGAAATACAAACAGCACGCAATGAGCTCTCTTTTTTGGGTATGGACCCTTTCTTTGTATTATTATTTATAGTTTTTGATATCTGTTGATATTTCTGATGTCATCCTTCCCTCCTTTGTCTTCTCTGCAATTACTTTCTTGAAGGTACTTCTGTCTCCTTCTCTTTTTCCCCAATAAAACAATATTGTTGTAGGAGTGGTGTTGATCAGAAGAAGGTTTATGACCTTAGCTGAGCACACCATTCTGATTAACTAAACTTCGATGGTATTAAAATATTCGATATATCAACAGTACGGTACAGCTTTAGAAGTAATGCTTTCTTTATTGACAGCTTACGAATTATTATTAAATTCCAAAAAATATATATTTGAAAGACGTAACTCGATTACGGTTAATTTCTGAACCGTGAAAAAAAAATGAAAAGGAAAAAGAAAAAATGGATTCAACAAACTTCTATGCGACTTGGTTTACCAAACGAGAAAAAAAATAATAAAAAAAAAATTAGTTTTAAGTTCCCGCAGTGGACTCGTGAGAAGCTTTTTATGTTTCTTATGAAAGAAATGTGTCTTTTTGACTTTGCTCGTTCCCAGCAGTCGCAGCTATTCTAACTGATACTAACTTGGTACGCTGTGATATGTTTTATTTATAACATCGTTTTGATGTTTTTTTGTTGGTTTTCGTCTTTTGAGACAAACAGCCGGCTTCCTTAATGATCCTTTCTAACTCATCGTGTTAATGGTCGCCTTGTGTTGTGTTCTCCCACTCCCACTCTAGTTCCTCTCATTGACAACAGTAGTTGATAAGTTGTAAGCACTCAGAAGTTACTACTTTACCTGTTTCAGTTCTCAGTTATGTTTTTGATTCTTCAGTCAGAACAGTGCCATGGATGCAGAACAAAACAACTGAACAGCTGCAATCTCTTCCTGCATTCTTTACTTTATTAAAGAGACTAAACCAAACGCAATAAAAGCAGCCATTTCTGCAGAACCTAAATATGGAAAGAAGGATCTTTCGGGTAGCTGTCGCACAACTTCGGGTGACAAATCAAAAGGATGCGAACCTCGATGTTGTGAGGAAGCTGACGAAAGAAGCAAAGCAAAAGGAATGTGAAATGATATTCTTTCCTGAGAATGTTGATTTTATTGGAGACGGTAAAGAAGAGACGCTTAAGTTGAGTGAACCCCTCGAAGGGAAGACAATCAACGAATACAAACAGATTGCTAAGGAACTAAAGATTTGGATGAATCTCGGAGGAGTCCACGAACTTGTCTCAGAAACAATGATTTCTAACACCCAACTAATTCTAAACAACGAGGGTGAGATTGTTCAGTCTTATCGAAAAGCTCATTTATTTGATGTTGGACGTTATCGTGAATCGAATTCAACAGTTCCAGGAAGACATTTAAAAGTAGCAGACACTCCAATTGGTCGAATTGGTCTAACGACTTGCTATGACCTTCGATTCTCGTATCAATACACAGCCCTCGCTCAGGGAAACTGTCAGATTATAACCGTACCGTCAGCCTTTATGGTACCGACAGGTAAAGCTCACTGGCATGTCCTTCTGAAGTCTCGTGCGATTGAAACGCAATGTTTTATTATAGCTTCTGCACAGTGTGGTGATCATAATGAGAAAAGAACATCATATGGTCACAGTTTAGTAGTTGATCCTTGGGGTAATATTGTATTGGATTTAGAACAACAGTTCAATACTGTTGGTGTTGTTGATCTCGATTACGGAACGATTACAAAAGCGAGAAGTACTATTCCTATGTTACAACACACTAGAGAGCTATCCTGGGAAGACAATACTATTCCACTTCCTCTCAGTGGATTTGATTATTCGTCAACAACACAATCAGAAATAAAAGATGCTCAAGTTCTCTAACTGTTTGATTGTTTACTTTTTTAATCTTCTTCTACACGTCCACCTGTTGGATGAGAAGTACACTCGAGTGGTGTTTTGTTAATTTGTAAGTTGGAACTGTTAAATAGCTTTTTGGTTGTGATTTTTATTTATTTGCATCAGATTGTAAAACTAATTATCAAAATGTCGGACCCGTACACCGTAGCGCAGCCAGCGCACCTCAACGCAAAGCTGCCACAAGTTCTGAAGACCAGCATCACTGACTTACTGAAGATTCAGCATCCAATCCTCCTCGCAGGTATGAACAATGTGGCATCAGCACCACTCGCAGCAGCAGTCAGTAATGCTGGAGGATTAGGTTCTATTGGAGGTGTTACTATGACTCCTGTGATGCTTAGAAAGGAGATCGCTAAGATGCAAGAACTATTAGAAGACAAGACTGCTTTCGGAGTTGACTTGTTGCTTCCTCAGGTTGGAGGAAGTGCCAGAAAGACCAACACTGACTACACGAATGGAACTCTTCCAGAGTTGGTTGACATCATCATTGAGAACAAAGCTCGTCTGTTCATCTCTGCTGTCGGAGTCCCACCAAAGTGGGTGGTCGACAAGCTGCACTCGGCTGGTATTTTGGTGATGAACATGTGTGGACACCCAAGACACGTTGACAAGGCAGTTGACGTTGGTGTCGACATCGTGTGCTGTCAGGGATACGAAGGTGGTGGTCACACTGGTGAGATTGGAACACTCGGTCTGATCCCGATGTGTATTGACCGTGTGAAGGGAAAGACATCCAAGCTTCACGGAGGTCCAATCCACGTGATCGCTGCTGGTGGTATCTTCGATGGTAGAGGAGTTGCCGCCTGCCTCGCTTTAGGAGCTGAGGCGTGTTGGGTAGGAACTCGTTTCATCGCAAGTGTTGAGGCGACTACTTCCAAGCGTCACAAGGACGCGGTATTAAAGTCGGGAGCTACGGACACCATTCGAACAATTATTTACAGCGGTAGACCAATGAGAGTAATTAAAACTGATTACGTCATGGGTTGGGAAAACAATCGCCAGGAGGAGATCCGCAGTCTCACTTCTCAGGGAATTCTTCCAATCAAACACGATGGACTTGCCCACAGAAAGGCCAAGAAGCCATTCAGCCTGGCGAAGGTTTACCCGATGCTTGTCGGACAGGCATGTGGAGGTGTGACTGAAATCAAGCCAGCTCTTGAGATTGTTAATGAGCTCGTAACTGACTCAGCTGCTATTCTCAGGCAGAAGACTAAACTTCTCGTCGCAAAGCTGTAGAGCTGATTCTACTTATTGATATCAACTGAGTGAGATTCATAAAGAATCTACTCACGAGATGTCCAATACGATAACTTGTTGATAATTATTGTTTTAGAGATGTCATCATATCATCTCAAGCTGGGTATTCTCAACAGACGCCACCACGTCTTTGAGAACCCGGATAGGATCAGTTTTGTGATTCCTTGATCTCTATTATTCGATTCTATGTTGTGCCATTTTGGATAACCGATTAGAAATACTCTAAAACAGTGATTTTATAACGGAAGAAAGAAATATAATGAAAAATTAAAAAAAAATAAGATTTGAAAACCAAAGTAAACAACAATTAAAGTTTTATGTGTATTGTTGTTGGGCATTTTCTTTCCCTTTTAGCAATTGTGATTCTTGGTTTTAATCTACTTTTGCCAAACTTAAACACTGAAAGACGGCGTATTACAACATTTTTCCAATCCTTAGGATTCTCAGGAAAAAACAAATTAAAATGTCGGACCCGTACACCGTAGCGCAGCCAGCGCACCTCAACACGAAGCTGCCACAAATTCTAAAGACCAGCATCACTGACTTACTGAAGATTCAGCATCCAATCCTCCTCGCAGGTATGAACAATGTGGCATCAGCACCACTCGCAGCAGCAGTCAGTAATGCTGGAGGATTAGGTTCTATTGGAGGTGTTACTATGACTCCTGTGATGCTTAGAAAGGAGATCGCTAAGATGCAAGAACTATTAGAAGACAAGACTGCTTTCGGAGTTGACTTGTTGCTTCCTCAGGTTGGAGGAAGTGCCAGAAAGACCAACACTGACTACACGAATGGAACTCTTCCAGAGCTGGTTGACATCATCATTGAGAACAAAGCTCGTCTGTTCATCTCTGCTGTCGGAGTCCCACCAAAGTGGGTGGTCGACAAGCTGCACTCGGCTGGTATTTTGGTGATGAACATGTGTGGACACCCAAGACACGTTGACAAGGCAGTTGACGTTGGTGTCGACATCGTGTGCTGTCAGGGATACGAAGGTGGTGGTCACACTGGTGAGATTGGAACACTCGGTCTGATCCCGATGTGTATTGACCGTGTGAAGGGAAAGACATCCAAGCTTCACGGAGGTCCAATCCACGTGATCGCTGCTGGTGGTATCTTCGATGGTAGAGGAGTTGCCGCCTGCCTCGCTCTAGGAGCTGAAGCGTGTTGGGTAGGAACTCGTTTCATCGCAAGTGTTGAGGCGACTACTTCCAAGCGTCACAAGGACGCGGTATTAAAGTCGGGAGCTACGGACACCATTCGAACACTAATTTACAGCGGTAGACCAATGAGAGTAATTAAAACTGATTACGTCATGGGTTGGGAAAACAATCGTCAGGAGGATATCCGCAGAATGACTTCTGATGGAATTCTTCCGATCCAACACGATGGGCTTACCCACTTGAAGGCTAAGAAGCCATTCAGCCTGGCGAAGGTTTACCCGATGCTTGTCGGACAGGCATGTGGAGGTGTGACTGAAATCAAGCCAGCTCTTGAGATTGTTAATGAGCTCGTAACTGAATCTGCCACAATTCTCAGGCAGAAGACTAAACTTCTCGTCGCAAAGATGTAGAGCAGCTGTAACTTTACAATACACATATCATTGAATTGTTTTTATGATTACTTGTGGTATTCTTTCAAATGTTAAGTCAGGTTGCTGTCATCGCATATGACGAAGTCTCAAACCCTTTTATTGTTTTTATTACTTTTCATTTTGAAGGAACCATCGTCTCCTTAGAATTCGAGTAACGGAATTCTGATTGTGTTTATGAAGAGAAGTTTCTTTTCTTTGCTTTGTTGTCTTATTCCTCGCGTACGGAGACGTGCTGGTTGCCTTTCAAAAAGTGTGTTGTTCCTTTCTGGCGTTAGCTGACAAATAATAGTCTTGTGAGTCTTCCGTTTGATGTTAACCTTTCCGTCCTCTTTTTGTTTCTTTCGGATTTTTAGTAAGGCGCCACCACGTCTTTAAGAATCACCAGGAAGATAATGTTCCCGTTCTTGTATTCTGTGGGTTCGTTGAGTCTTCACTTTTATTCAATTTAACAGATGATAACCTGATTGAGTTTCTAACAGAAAAGAGTTGTCGATTTGGAAAACATCCTGTGAGGCAAATAGCAGACTTTATTATCACCCTCATTTTCATTATAGAACTCCCACATGTCAACGGAGGGGGAACGGGCGTTGAAGGTGGTCCTGTTGAGACGCCGTTTGCAGACCGAAGCGCTCGCTTTGATGGTAAAACATGAGCCGTCTTTGTTAACTAATGTGGTGGAGCTATTTGAAGAATGGAAGGGAAGGGAAGATATTTTGTTACAAGAGTTGAAATTAAAATACAGCGGTCAGGTAGAGACAGGGTACAGGGCCTTAACAATCGCTGATGCTCCTGATGCACGTCAAGCGAAAGCAACTGTCGCTGAAGCAACAGATGCTGCGCTTCAAAAGCTTATCGAGATCGACGCTCCACTTCGACTTGCAGCGACGAGAATCCTTTTCTCCCGCTCTTCATCACATTGTAGTAAACCTGATTATTTGAAAGCTGTTCATCTTATTAATTTCCTAAACGCGTCATCAACGAGACTCCATTCATACTTCACAGCTGAAGGACACGACAGATTCACTTAATTAAACCTTTCACTGTGAGGTGATATGTATTTATGTGGACAACATGAACTGATCGTACCATTCAACAATCAATTCCTGTCGAAACGAATATGGATAGTCGAGCTCTACTACTAATATAGTACGATGTTTTTATTAGAAAAAACTACCAGGGGTGACGCTACCCGATGTCATTACTCTCTTGCGTTGCGATCCAATACCGGTATTTTAATTCTCGTAGATTCTCCGACAAGAAATAGTTGGTTTTTTTTTTTTTCTTTTTTGAAGGATCTTTTTCAAAAATCTTTTTTTTTAAATGTATCGCTGCAGCTAAAATATGCTTGCCCTTTTTTTAGAATAATTTTTGTTTTGTTATTTCTGTTTAAAATGTCATGTTTTTTAATGTTGTGTTTTTGAGTAGCTCATCTTATAAAACAGTTTTCTTCACAAAATCTATTGAAGTTCAGAAGGGAATTCTGTTTGTTCAGTTCACTCTAACTTCTCTCAGTTCTTTTAGTAATGAAATGCTTCCATCAGACGGAGATGGAAAACGATTGGGTGGTAAACTACGACTACCAATACTGCAAGGTGACAACAGTGAATTCACAGCGAAAGGAAACAGAAGACTGAGTGAAATGCTGAGGGGTCAAGTAAACTGTTTGAGAGAAGCAGAAGAGTGTTTTGTGTCGTATCGAAGTAGCGCGAGGCTTCCAAAAGTTAGAGTACCAGAACAGGAGGGGAGTCGATCAATCATTTCAATGCCGCAGCAGAATACCAAAACACTTCCACAACAGAAGAACAAGACGGATTACTCTTCTTTGTTAGTCGAACAGGCGAAAGATTTAAAAGTTCGAGAAGCTGAATCAGAATTCGTGTTAGCGCAGCCATCCCCAAGTAACCAAATGAGAAAATCCGACGGCAAAAGAATAAGTCTCAAGAAAATAAAACCACCAACAGAACCCGTCAAAGATCAGACAAAATGGGAATGGGAAGACAGCTACGGAGTCTGGCACTTGTTTGACCTTTCCGATGCCGGTATTCTCGAAGAAGCCTTCCGTTCTGGAAATGATCTTCTCGAAAGATCAGACTTGTCGTTTAACGGGGGAGGCTCTCGTTTTAAATTTGATTTCAAAAAAATGATTCAAATTAACTTCGAGTCAAACACGCGACGTCGAATCCGCAGGGGAGTAGGTCGGCAGTGGTTTGAAGACGTTTTTAAATTCAAAGAACAAACTTATATACAAACACAGAGACGGTTGTTAGTAATGCAAACAGGAACAGGAAGCGCATTGCGATTGGGAAGGTGGAGAGTTGGAAAGTGGAGTTGTCCCACTTTGGGTGAGCTGAGGGCAGCCGGTAAAAGTGTTTTACAAGAGAGTGGACTGATGGGAAAAAGTTTTAAAATATCGAACATCACAACTCATTGGCACGAGTTGCACAGACAACCAGAGAATAACGGAGCTGTGTTTCAAATTGCTACAAATTTCAATGGACTCTCTTCAGTTTCTTCTAATGAAACACCAGAAGATGGAATAGAAGGCTATCGGGCATCTGTTTGTGAAGGTGCTGTTGCTGCCTCCTCTTGCGGGGCTGCTGTAGCTTTCAGAAACTATCTCCTCCCTCTTGGTGACGGAAAGGTTGGACAAACATCTTCAGATCAGTTGAATCTTTTGAGTAGTTTGTCTTCAGTTGTTGGTGACGTCAGATGGGATATTGCGAATGGAATTATCGATGCGGATCTGTCAAGTCTCGCAAAGATAAATCGAAAGATTTCTTCTTTCTCACCCTCACAATTAGATTCTATCAGAGAATCTATTCGAATTGGACTTCATCTCGATACGGAAGTAACGTTATCAAACGCTCCTCATGAACAATTCGTTGGTCACGCCTGTTGTGGTGTTGTTGACTCAGGTCATAGTGAGTTACAGGCTAATCTTTGGGAACCTCTTTCAACATTAATCCTTGAGGCAACATTTGAAGCAACTCTTTGGGCTTCTGTTATTTATAATTTCCAAAGAAAGGATAAGAATAATGGACGCAGGCAGCCAGTCTTCCTATCTGGACCTGAGACTGCGAAGACTACAAATCGAATGTTTTACGCGAATTCAATATTTGCGGCCTGCAGTAGGTTGAGGACTGCTGGTGTCGGTCTCGATGTTAGAATCGTTCACAATGATGCACTTGTACCACAACAATTTGAAATATTAGCAAAAGGTTTGGACTACACCAGTGTAACTACAAATACTATGGGTGCCTACTTTGTTGGAAACAACGTTGAAGTCAGAGACAGTGAATCTAACAGTTGGCTACCCGCTACTGTGACAGCTGTGATCGGACCCTCAATTCTCGTCAAACCGAAAGACTGGAAAGAATCTTATCGCTGGGAGCATATCCGACACGTCAATCAGAAGTCATTTCGAAAAGAAGGGACGGCATCCGAAACAAATAACAACCTCACACGGAGAACTACTCTAACGAGGAAGAATATTAAAGATGTTCCTCAAAAGACGATTAAAGAAGTTTCTTATTCTCTGGGAGAACACGTTCTTGTGAGAGACGATGTCGACAAGAAATGGAAACCTGGCGTTGTAACAAAAGTTGAAGAAAACAACGAGAGGACGTTAATTTATGTCCTTCCTGACGATTGGGAGTCTGCGTTCAGCTTCTGTTGGAATTATATAAAGAAACCAATTATTCATCGAAAGCAGTCAGCTAGAAGTAGAACCATGTCATCAACTGGATTACCAAACGAGTCAGTATCGCAGCCTATCATATCTTCGATGATTAAACGAACTTCAACTTTGAGAATGAATCGGAAATCTAGCGTACGGAGGAAGCTGTACACTTGTTATAAAGGTCACATCTTGGAGGAAATGAAAGCAAGGGAAGCCTGGTCTGCGAAGTGTCACTGCTGCTCTGGGTTGGGCAAGAGAGGAGGAGGGGGGAAAATAGTGTTATACAACTGTTCAAAGTGTCGCGTTATTTTGTGTAAAAGATGTTGTGACTTGCGACTCGTTGAATATGAGCAGCCCCTAGCCAGAGAAGATATCGAAACGGATGAGTTGCGGATGCGCGATGTACTATTCCAACAGTACGCTGCTGGAGGAGGTGAGTTCTTAAATCACAAAGTTCAGCTAACAACAGAGTCTGCTGTACACGAAGCTATGCGAGTTATGTACATCGACATCGAGAGAGTCGCAAGAAACGCTTTGAAATCATCTTTTAAAAGAGAGATTCGATTAATTCATAAAACACATCAGTCGTCAGCAATGTCATCCCCAAACACTGTTGTGATGTTACTAGAGACATCTGTTGATGATTTTGACAGGTCGCAATTTATTGAAAGTGTTGCGACTCAGTTGGACATCCCCAGCAATTCAATTTGGATCCAGGGAGTGATGACTTCCTCTTCAATCGATCCTCAGACAGTACTGTCTCCTGACATTGACACCACGAGAGGTATCAGCAGTAAATGGACTCGACAACTTCAAGTTGAAATATTAAATAAAACAGCTACTCCATCAGAACAACAACCACCATCACTATCAGATGGTGACATAGTCGATGAGTTAATCGAAAACCTTGTCTCGCCTCCTCAATTTGTACCTCCCTTTAAGGTTGATAGTAACAGTTCCTTAAAGAGATCCTTGCGAGTCGGGTCACCACTCGACAGGATTCAAATAATTAATAATTTGGTGTCGAAGTTATCAGCGATTAGTGAAACGTGTGAATCGGGTCTGAAGTTATTATTACTTCGATTGTACTCATCAGAGGGTGCAGATATCGACAGACTGCTGGGCTGGAATGCACCAGCCTGGTCTGACGACAGAGAAAGTAGAAAGCGCTGGGCAGACTACATAGCAGCTGTTAAAGCAACTCGAAATACAGAAATCTACTCAGAAGTTAACAATGGTGGAGGGTGGAACAGATTCTCAGAAATGCTTCGCATCTTCTGCATGGATGAAATCGGAAGGATTTCACGTCCTAATCACCCGGTCAATAATATTCTTTATCGAGGACTTTATAATCTGAACTCTTCTGACCTCGAAAGGTACGCTGCGCTAAAGGAAGGAGATCGACTTTGTGTTCCAACTCTGCAATCCTTCACATTGAGTGAGAATATAACAAATAAATTTATAAAGTCTGGATGGTTCTTAACTGCTTCGAGGAATAATGTTTGCTTACAAGTTAAAGAGTTCCCGTGTGCGTTAACAACTTCAGAAGTAAGTTGTTACGGATTAGAACAAGAAGTATTAGTACCACCTGCTGTGTTTGAAGTAGAGTCGGTTAGTCAAATGAAATTAGGTTATCAGATCCTACTTCGGCCTCACCAGAAGTCTGCATTCACACTGCAGGTGAGTTCAGCAATCGATTTAATTTTAAAACACGAAAAACGTTTACAAGAACTAGCTCGAGTTGCTAAGACTACTTCTACAATCGATGTTGTGATGACATTTGTCGGCCACTCGGATGATGTGATGCGAAGATGGATTTCAATATATCGAAGAAAAGGAAGTGATAGAATAGAACCAAACATTCTCGCGGCCTATCCCTGTAAAATAATTATTTCTGATTACGAAAGTGATGATGATTCTCCAATTGGAACTAAACACCAAAAAGGACAATTACTATCTCCGAGAACTCCTTACTTTGACACTACATTCATATCTACGATAGTTATTGTTTTCGTAGGCACAACAGTAGCAGCTGCTATCCCTTCCCCTCCTCCTGGGCAGTTATTTAACGCTGCTTCTCTTGGTCTTATTTCTGACTGTGCTAAACTCTTTAGCCGTGGTACTACTAATATTATTGACCCAACAGAAAGAAGAAAGTACAAAGGTAAATCGGTACTGCATCTTGCTGCACAACATAAGAATTTTAATGAACCATCTGGTATCAAAGTCTTACAGCAACTGATTGATATCTGTTCCACTGCTGCCCGTTTCAGAGGTGGTGATCCAACACAAGCGAACGCGCTGTTGGCGACGGCTATTTTGGAATCTCCGCCACCGATGTTACTTTCTATAAAGAGATTACCTCCAAGTGAAGTGTCGTACATCGTGAAATGGTTATCTTGTGTTAAAAGGAATGCCAAGGACAGGAAGAAACTAATAAAAAAGAATGGGAAAGAGAGGTGTTCAGGGTGTGTCAGATGTTGTGGTTGTGCAAGATGTGTTGTCGGATCACACTGGTGCCAACGAGCGTGTGATGTTTGCGGTAAAGAATTACAAAAGGTAGAAAGAGCTCCCTGGGAGGCCTGGCAATGTGCTCTCTGCATGCAAACAACACCACCAGGTGCTCGAACTTGGAATCCAAAACGAGTAGTCGTTCTCGGAAACGGAATCCCTTCGGAAGAACAAAATCAAATGGTTTCCGTCGGTTCTTTCTCGAGATGCAGACACCCTCAACCGACTATATCACAATTAGAAGCAAACACAGACTTAGATCAGTGTGATACGTCATTTTATTGTTGCCCTACACCAACTACTTGTCTTTGGGGATGTTGCTCTGATTGTTTCAAACGAATAACTGGCGCCATACCCGCCTGGCAACATTCACATTTGGGAGACTTGGCAATTTCATCAACAGGACTGAGGACTACATTGAGAGAGTCTACGAAGCATCTGAATGGTATTTCAATGGCGATTCACTCAGGTGGTTGTGATGTGAAAGACATCCTTCGTCACATATCACTAACAATGTTAGACTTACAGGAAGGTGTTGAGAATGCCACAGCCCTACATCTCGCATGTTACAATGGAAGAGTTGAGGTCGCTCGATTACTACTCGCTGCTGGTAGTAATCCAGACTTGGAAACCAACAAGGGACATCGACCTCTTTATCTTGCAGTTACGAGAAGGGTTTGTATTATTATTTATTTCCTTTTTATGGTGTCAACCTATTTGCCTGAGATAAAACATAAAATTAAAACAGGCATTCGAAGAGGCGGATGAATTAGCACTTCGCGGGTTAGCAACAACAGCATCGCTGGGTGGAAAAGAGTTTTGTGAAAATACTCCGTTACACGAAGCAGTTATCTGTTCTCATTTTTCGATCGTTTCGCGACTTTTAACATTCGGTGCGAAGATTGATGCCGTGAATGGAGAAATGAAAACAGCTCTTCATATCGCTGTTGAATTCAACGAGTTCCGACTCATCGCTTTACTTTGTTCAAGTGGAGCTGACACAACATATCAACACAATGGTAAGACTCCTTTAATAAAAGCAATTGATTATGATGCTTTCACTGATCAGATTCCAGTATTAGAGATGCTTGCTACTCCCGATGCACTTTTAATCTGCGGTCCGAAAGAGGACACGGCATTGCATCGTGCAGCACTGAATGGAAACTTAATTTTCGTAAAAGCGCTGATTTCGTTTGGCGCGAACCCAAACTCTGTCAACAGCGTTGGGAAGACGGCCATGCAGTACGCTGCAGCATTTGGAGGGAGAGAAAGACCAGCAGTAATTCAATATCTTCATCCTCTATCTTGTAAAGCTGTTCTCAGAGACGTATCTGAACTGGTCTCTGGGAATGTCGAGTAGCAGAAGTTCGACGTACCTCATTTACTCAGCCACAAAGAGCCCACTTTTTCTAATTTCGGGCGAGCTGTTAGTTTCTATGAGATCGTCAGATCTATTTACACATTTATTGTATTGTCGAATAGTCCGATTAGGAAGTGGAAGTAATTTATTATTTTTCCAAACATTTACTTCATTGAGTCCGTCTGGTGATGAAGGTGTATCAAATTGTTTCTTTACTTGTTGGGTGTTTTATTAAAATATTTTCATAAAAAACAGTTTGTTCTCATGCGACGAAACCATGCCCGGTAAGAAGAGTGTTGAGACTGAGCGTCTTTATATTTATCCACATTGGGTGACATGTGACTTCGATAAAAATCCTTATCCTGTTAAAGAAATGCAGTCGAAAGGGTTTTGGAATGAAATAAAGAATTTATATATCTGTCATTGTTGTTATGAACCATTTTCAGAAAGATTGAAATACGCAATTCACGTGAGGAGTTGTAAGTTAGTCGGAGGAGTTGTTTACAGCGACACGACTTCTGATGGAATGGATGTGATTGTTTATGAAATAAGAGGTAAAGATCATCCTCTTGTCTGTGCTAAACTTGCTTGTGTTCTCGGATGTATGGTTCCTGAGAAAGCAGTACTTTATGATATGGATCATTATAATTTATATTCTGTTTATCAAAAGATAAATCGAAAGCCACACTTTGTTGGTGCCTTCAGTTCACGACCGATACCTGCAGTTTGGCACGAGACTTACTCAGCGTTATCCGTATTCGCTGTGTTACCTCCTTACAGAAGAAAAGGATTTGGTACGTTCATGATTAGATTATCGAGAGAGTTATCCCTCTCTCGTATGACTACTCCTCCAACAGCTGAGAGACCCTTTTCTCATATCGGAGGTGTCAGCCACGGTTCTGTTTGGAGAAAAGATTGTCTCAAAGCAATTCGAGACCTCGTCAACTCCGGAGGCGAGTTTTCACTCGCTGACATTGCTGAACGTGGTCGGGTAATGGAAGAAGACTTGTTAATGGTTTTATGTTCAATGGGCTTCTTAAAACCAGGTCCTCGTCTTGTTATCAACGAGGAAGCATTTGAATATCTGAAATCAAATGAAATCTTCGATCCGGATCTCGTCATGTTCAATCCCGTCATAGGAATCGAACAAAAACCTGTTCTCAGACCGGGTCATATCCTTTCTGAACTTCAAGACGACAATTCGTAGCTCCCATTATTGGAACCTCACCGTCTAAAAGAAGTGGCTGTTTGTTAATCAGCCGTTAGTTATTATTATCTGTTAGAAGTATCTTGTATGTGGTAATTAGCCACTGTTACCAAGTTGGTTGTCAGTTTGAATTGTTTGTTTATTCCCCCTCTCAATCGAACAGGTGATTATACACACACATCTTTATTAACAATGGCCCGCGAAGATGTCATCTCAACTGCGAGTGAAATGAGCTACGACCCTTACGCAGAGATTCCTGCAGACATGAGCCAGTCATCACAGATGGTATGTATTTAAATCTCCCTTTGTGTAGTTGTGTAGTTGGTCAGGTGCAGTATTTAAAACACGAACAAACAGAACGTTCCTGTCAGCACTACACACATGCCATACGCCTCGTACGCTGGTATGCAGCAACAGCAGCAGTACCTCAGCGTTGTTCACCCGTCAGGTAAGGTTGCTTATATTCCTTACCAAGAGGGAACTTCTGTCGCAGTTATGAAGGAAGAGGTTGCTAGACAATTGCGACTTAACATGCAGGACGGGATTCAGTTAGCGAGAGTCACTCCAATGCTGGAAGATGTATGTACTCGTCTATCGTATCTTTCGTATTGTTGAAGTCATGAAACTCACTTCAATCACTTGAAGAGTACAACTGATAAAACTAATTATAACAACAGACTCCAGTAGACAGGCAGTGCATGGCGAATGATGTTCTTTACATTTTGCCAAACACGACGAAGCAACAGGAATTACAACAAATGTACCCTCAGACAGAAGTTGTGGGTCAGCCAGGTACTCCACTGGTCCCTTCCGTTCCAAGCACTCCTTTGAGCGCATCTGGCAATTCGTTCACATCTGCGATGTACCACTCTAACGTGTCCTCGTTCTCACAGAACTCCATGACCATCCAGTCTATGGGTATGATTTGGTTATTTATTGTTTTAATGACTTATATTCTTTAATAATAATCAAAATACTCCTTCCACAAACAGGACAAGGCTGGCCGGTACAGTTGGAGGATAAACTTCAGAATGCCGCTGCTACTCTTCTTCAGGTAATCTCACAGAGCAGACAGTGCACAGAATTACAGCAGGATCTTGAGACCGCCATGTCGAGGGGTCTTGACTGCAGTGCTGTCTTCCAGGCAGTTGAAAGACACCTCCCGGACCTGATTCTTCACCCTTCAGGTAACTACCTCGTTTCGAAGTGTTTCGAGTTGTGCCCAAGTCTTATTGATAGCGCCACTGCAATTATCTGTGGAGATGTATGTGTTCTCTTAATTTCCAACAGTTGGATTTCTCATAGCGTCTGAAGTGTTTTTGAAAACTTTAAATGAAAACACAAAACAGGTTCGCATGTATGCCCTTCACAAACATGGTTCATACGTAGTTGAGGCTATCCTCGGTAACACAAGAGGAAGCAAGCAATCCAAGTGCGATTTGATCACCGCCCTGTTGAACCATCAGAACAGAATCATCGTTGCGACTCACGATTCTGGAAACTTCGTCCTCCAGAGAGCGATCGAGTATGTCATTTATATTGTTTGGTAGAAAGTTGAAGTTTAGGTCTTTTGGACAACAAGAAACTTAAATAATTAGGTACTGTCCTGATGAACTCCTCTGGCACCTTCAGGAAGCTATTAATTCAGTGTTTCACATGTCTACTCACGGACCAAAGATGTTGAAGAAATTGGAGACACGTATTCTGAAGTCAGTTGGAAGTGGAAATGGTAATGTTCCTCTCAGCAACAACAGTATGAGTTTACCTCTTCCAGCATCAACGATGGCCTACATGAACCAGGTGAATGGAACCCAACAGACCCAATCGACTCCAATAGTTGCCAAGACTGAGGTTACAGCTGTGCCGACAAAGGAAGAAGAGAAGAACGACGGTAAAGAAACCTGGGTGATCGACACTGCGGAAACCCCAAAGGAAATAGTTCCAAAGGAAAAGTTAACTGCTGTCAGAAGCTTTGAATACCGTACTCAGTACAGCGGGGAATCCTGGGCAGATGCTGAGGACGATCCACTTTCACCTCCTCCAATGTTCACCGAGGGAGGAAGAGTTCCTATCCCGTAGACGGCTTGTTGCAGTTAGTTTTGTACCATACTCGTGCCTCGCATTTATCGAGCCAAACTTATTAAAATATTAATTGGAAAGTCTTCTTTTTTATTTTATTAGATTCCCCAAGTACCCATCCCCTCCTTCGAGACGATAATAAAGTGTGGAAAGCGATGTGCTAGGCAGCCTGGTATCAATCGCTTCCCACTGAGTTTCCCTCCTCTTACATGACGTGCAACCCGATTGTGCAAAAGAAATTGAAAAGAACTTCCCCTCACTGTTCATTTGAATTTTTTTATTTTTTCGTACAATTCAGTTCTTAAAAGGTGTCCCACGAAAAGTCGAAGTGAAGGTACTGAGACAAGTTAAGTTAACAATTGAGAACGCGAAAAAAAAAACAAAAACAAGACTATTAAAAAAAAACAAAAAAAAAAACAAAAAAAAAAAAACAATTTAAAATTAACAAAAAATAACAAAAGAAAACAAAAGTATAAAAAAAACAAAACGAAAAACGACTTAAAAAGACGTTTCAAAATTAGAATTATTATTAAAACACAATAAGGAAATAACGTAATCGTAACACCAGAGGCAATAGATGCCTTCTCGTGGTAAACTTAGCAGTTGTCCATTCATTCCTCCACATAGATTGTTTGTTTTCTTTTTCTCAGTTCCTATGTACGTAAATAAGCTACGTAGCTCTGTCAAAAAGCCTTTCGATGGGTGCATTGTCACCTCACTTCGGAAATAAAACCTTTTTGTTATTCTACCCTTTCAACCTTCTGCTGCATGCTGGCTATCTTTCTTCTTCCATAGTCGCTAAATAGCTTTTATTGGTTGGTTATAATTACCTTACGACTGGGAGTCTCATTTTTTTTTCTCATTTTTTATTACAAAAAAAAAGTTTCAGTAATTCATTACCTTGGCAATCATAAGCAGGATTTCCTTCAAAGAAATGCTGGTGAAATACTCGAAAAAAAAGCTGCCGTTAATTTGTCACTCCGCCCATTAGATCCTCCCACCGAACTCCCTCACCTTCCCAAAACCCATTCCTTGTCAATATTGTTCAGAAAAAAAAGAAAAATACCAGCAGAAGTGAAGGCCAAAGATTCCGAACAAAGAACTGCCGGGCAATGCATCAGTGCGTTGCTCTGTATTAGTTCTTTTCTCCTCCCTCTCGTTGGAGTTTCTTATTCAAAAATATATTAACATCTTCTCTCCATTCTTCAGACGTATGAACATCACCTAAAGGAGTATTGCGATGGGTTGCTTAGGTTTAGTGGAAGACGTATGAACATCACCTAAAGGAGTATTGCGATGGGTTGCTTAGGTGGAAGACGTATGAACATCACCTAAAGGAGTATTGCGATGGGTTGCTTAGGTTTAGTGGAAGACGTATTGTCAATCATCTCATTTTTTTTAATAAGTTCACAGCAATGGATGTGGACGGGGAGCATTGTGATGTTAAAGTTAGTGACTTGCAGCAGGTAATTGAATGTCAAAGAGAGACTATCTCCTATCTGAGGGAGCAATTGAAAGCCAAGGATGAGGAATGGCTGATGGAAGTGGAGAGGAAGACGAAGGAAAATGATCGTTTGAGAGAAAGAGTTTCGGAACTCGTGTTTCAATCAGCGATGCAGTCGAACGAAAGTTCGTTAGTAGTTCATACTCAAGGTGGAAGTACTCAAAGTGGAAGATCAAATATTATGAAATCTAAAAGAGCTGCATCCCCTCGTCCTCTTCAAATGATAGATCGCTCGGGTTATTCCTCTTCTGAGGCAGCTTCTGAGTTTCTATCGAATGAGCTCAAACGCCTCCGCGTCAGCATCCCCACCCCGTCCTAGCTCGCCATCTGAAAAATCAGCAGCAACTCATCTTTAGTAGTTTAGTCAGCTTTTCCTTTGCGATTTGTACTTTAGTTTACCAAAATTATTCTTTTGTTTCGTTAGTTTGAAGGAATGTCGTAGTTTGTCTCCTGACAAAAGTAACGACAGGTACCTCTTGAAGTTGAAACATGAAATGTGTTAAAACATCTCGAGGGTATCAGATACTTTGTACTAATTATTTATTCCTCACTATCCGAATCGACGACTTCTTTGTTGTCAAGTGAAAAGACTAAAGGATTCCTAGCCCGCTCTTTCAGTAGTTTTCGTGTCGGTTGCTTCCGACTTTATACCGTGTACCAGGTTATGAGTAAGAATTGATTTCCGCACTTTAAAAAGAGAACAAATAAATGGCGGATGGGGATAGCATTTGTGTGGAGGTCACTTTTACAGGGTTTTCAGTAACAACATTTATGATTTTATCTACAGAGTGACATTAAAATGCATCGATTACGCCCCCTAGCAAGGACTGGAAGGGTCCAGACTAGTGGGCAAAGAAGAGCCTGTCAGGCTATGCGTGTTGTACAACCGAGGAACTCAGAGACGGTTCTGAACTCTACGTCACTCGAATATTTAGAAAATGCTTCAAAGTTAGTAGCAGACGGGGGCAGGTTAGATAAAGGAATTGAGAAGGTCATCGAAACTGCAGACACCGAGGAAGATCTGAACATCAGTGTAGTTCCTTACTCGGTAGAGAGACCAGTTCGGGAGTCTGACAGAAGCGCAACCTCCGAAGAAATAAAGGACGCCATTAAAGTTGCTCAAATGGTGAGAGCCTTCTCAGCCAGAGGCCACTTGATGTGCGATTTAGATCCGCTCGGCCTTCTGAAAAATGGTGTCGATAGAAGTGGAGATGTCCCTGATGAGTTAGACCCTGAGTACTTCGGGTTTACTGAAGCTGACATGGATCGTCAGTTTAGAGTTCAGATGCATCAGGATATCGGAGGATTCTTTTCAAAGGGTGGGCGGATGTCACTTCGCGAACTTCTGGAGAAGCTGAAGCAGATATACTGCGGCAGAATTGGATGGGAATTTATGCACATCCCAGACAGAGAGACTACCAGATGGTTGAGAGACAGACTTGAGATGCCTGAGAAGGTGGAGATCACTCCATTGCCTGAGAAGAGACGTCGTATTCTCGAAGATTTGGCAACCGCTGAGCTCTTTGAGGGATTCCTTCACAAGAAATATCCAACAAAAAGATTTGGATTAGACGGAGGTGACTCGTTGATTCCTGGAATGGTTGCCTTAGTAGACAAGGCAGCTGAAATGGGAGTTGAAGATGTAGTTATTGGAATGCCTCACAGAGGTCGTCTCAACGTGTTGGCAAATGTTTGCGGAAAGCCACTCGTGCAAATGCTATCCGAGTTCCAAGATGTGTTACCTGAAAATGAATTCGGAAGTGGAGACGTGAAATACCACTTGGGAACAGTTCAGGATAGAATTACTAGAAGTGGAAAGTCAATTCGTCTTTCATTAGTCGCCAACCCGAGTCACTTGGAAGCAGTGAATCCTGTTGTCACAGGTAAGACAAGAGCAAAGCAACGTTACGCAAAAGATCACGACGGCGATAAATCGATACCAATTCTTCTTCACGGAGACGCTGCTTTCTCAGGTCAGGGAATTTGCTACGAAACAATGGGTCTCGCTAACCTCTACCGTTACACTTGTGGTGGTACCATTCATATTGTTGTTAACAACCAGATTGGATTCACAACTAATCCGCAGGAAAATAGATCATCACCATACTGCACTGATATTGGTAAGCAAGGTAACCCTGTATTCCACGTTAACGGAGATGATCCAGAGAGTGTTGTTCGCGTCTGTGAAATGGCTCTCGAGTTTCGTCAGAAGTGGAAAAAGGATGTCATTATCGATCTCATTTGTTACAGAAGACATGGTCACAATGAGAAAGATGAACCGATGTTCACTCAACCAATGATGTACCAGGCGATTAGTAAGCACCCTTCTGTGTTGACAACCTACGAGAAGCAGTTAATGGCAGAAGGTGTCGTCACAGCTTCAGAGGCTAGTGGTGTTCGTAAAACAGTTGAAAAAAACCTAAGGGATGAGTTCAAGAAAGCACAGAACCACGAACCTCAGCGTGTCGATTGGCTCGAGTCGAGATGGGAGTACTACAGAACTAGCAGTCAGCTGGCGTTCTTTAATTCTACAGGTGTACCTGAGGAGAAGTTGAGAGAAATTGGTCTCAAATTGTGTCAGGTACCAGATACCTTCACTCCTCACCAAAAGCTGAGAGCCATCTTAGCTCGTAATGAGGCAGCCATTAAATCTGGTCAGGGAATCGAATGGGGAACTGCAGAGGCTCTCGCTTTCGCTACTCTCCTCTTGGAAGGTAACCATGTGAGACTCAGTGGTCAGGATGTTGAGAGAGGAACTTTCAGTCAGAGACACGCAGTCCTTGTTGACTACAACACAGCTGAGCAGTACTGCGCTCTGGGTAGTCTCCACAGCACTCAAGCGCACTTTGAAGTTTGCAACTCCTCCCTCTCTGAGTACGGAGTTCTTGGATTTGAGGTTGGCTACAGTATGGAGAATCCAGCTTCTTTAGTATTGTGGGAAGCGCAGTTCGGTGACTTTGCAAACGGAGCTCAAGTAATCTTCGATCAATTCTTATCTTCTGGTGAAGCCAAGTGGGTGAGACAGTGTGGTTTAACAGTTCTGCTTCCTCACGGATATGACGGACAAGGACCAGAACACTCTTCAGCGAGATTGGAAAGGTTTTTAATTATGGCTGATGAGGATGAAGAAGGACCACAATTGGGAGGTGAATTTAACCTCAGCATGGACTCTGAAAAGCAAATTATGCTCTGCAACTGGCAAGTGTGCTACCCAACCACACCAGCTCAATACTTCCATCTTCTTCGTAGGCAACTTCACAGAGAATTCAGAAAGCCTCTAATCGTCTTCGTGTATGTAACCATCTCTGCTCTGTTCACTTATTCGGTGTATTTATTTTTGTGATTGGGATTTGAGTAGTGAAAAAACAATAAAAAAACAGCTCGAAATCTGGTCTCAGATCTCCGAATGTCTCCAGCTTGTCGGAATTCGCTTCCGCATCCTATCAACTTGGTATGTGTTTCAATGCAATGGTGGCATTGCCGTTACTTTATAGCACTGAAAAGACTCATCGCAAAAATAACAATAAAAAATAAACAGTTATCGATGACGGTGCCAAGGAACTAGTTTCACCAGCAATTCTGGTAAAGAGAGTTGCCCTGGTGTCGGGACAAATGTACTTCAGGGCTGTCGAGGAGAGAAAGAAGAGAGGAAGGTGGGATGTTGCGTTGGTGAGAGTTGAGCAGTTGGCGCCTTTCCCATTCTCTGATCTTTTGGACATCGTTAACAGATACAGTAACGCTGAGTTCTGCTGGCTTCAGGAAGAACCTAGAAACATGGGTGCATGGAATCACGTAAGACCTCGTTTCAGAACTACTGTTAAACAAGCTGGACTGAGCTGTGGAAAGCTGAGATTCATTGGAAGAACTTCTTCTGCTTCACCAGCAACTGGTCACATGGTTTGTAGTCTTTTGTTAAATATTCTTCTTGTGAAGCAATACACGTTGTCAATTATTAACATTTAAACTAAACAGGACATCCATACGGCTGAGCACGAGGCCATCATGAATGAGCTCTTTGAGGAGTAGGAACGCGTTTCGTACTGACAGAAGACTCAAAGCAAAACGTATACGAGAAACGTTTTTGTACACTAACAGGGGAAGCTTCCATGTTAAACTACCAGGAAGAAGAACCTTTCACAACCAGGACCCTATATTTCGGACCCCTTTGCTTCTTTGAAGCCTGTTGTTTCTTATTATAAAAGCGTCCTAACGGATGCAGTGTGATAAATAAAAGTATCAGAAATGAGTCTTTTTTCATTTTCTTTAATCCCTTGTCCGCAAGTGGGCTGTATTTCCTTTCGTTCCCATCCCCATTTCTGATTCCCTTTGGTCCTTTAGTTCTCAATTTGTATTCGAGAGAGTAGCTCAAGCCATGCCGAAATACTAATTGTTGCTGTTGCTAAGGTTTTCATTGTTCGTGCGAGTGACTTGTTTGGAAGCCCGAGGGCTGCTTGACGGATTGGCGGCATACTTCATTCAGAGAGTGCGGACGGTTGATTTCTGTTAACTCGTTACTTCCATTCTCGGATGCGTGCAGTAGACCCGGATGACTGTACCTCGGAATGCATCCACAGGCTGCGATGATTCCTCCCATGCTTTAGGTGAGATCTTTTGTTTGGTGTTGCGACGTGATTAAGATAATAAAATAGCTTCCTGGAGTAGTTCTCAGTTGTTATAAAGAATCTGCTGCAACCAATCCCTCTGCAGCTGTCAAGTGTTCTCAAGTGTTCAATTTATTCTTAATTTAGTGAATGAATAACAAAAGAACGCTTTTCCCCCTTTTTTTTTTTAAAGGGATTAACAGTTTGATAACTTTTATACAGAAAGAAAAGGTACGGAATAACTTCCCGTGTGAAGCTCTTTCCATGTTTTGCGGCTTACGTGTTGCAAACAACGATAAAAATAGAATCAAGATTACTGCAGCTGGTTACCTTATCTTGTTTAAGATTCAACACAAAAGATGTAACTGGATTCCGTGTGTGTGCTGGAAATTATTTTCTTCTTGTTGTCCTATTTGTGTTCCCGTTTAGTTATTATCGTCGTCCAGTGTTGGTTCTCGGACACAACTTATTATTTATACCAACAAAAAGATGAAACGTTCGAAAACGCCACACGCAGTGGAAGAAGTTGATGGGTTTGTTGAATGTGGTGAGAATTGTGTGAAGAGGCACAACGGAAATTGCGAGAAGTGCGGATTGTCATGGAAGGACCACATTGGTCATCGATGTCGGAATGGAAATCGAGGAAGTTGGCTGATGGTCGCAATCCCAGGAGACACGGAAATTACGATCGACAAAAACAAAAACCGCCTTCCGTTTGGAAATAAACACCTCCTCTGTAAGGGGATTTGCGTCTTATCTCCAGACAGTCGAATATTTATTTTGATTTGCATCATAATTATACTCCCTGTGACGTTCTTTGTCTACACTAACAATAATTTATTTATTAGAATCGGTGCCCTGTTTCTTGCAGGAGGAAGCTTGCTAACTGGAGCAATGGCTGTGCTGTTAGACCCTGGTATAGAACCAGCTCAGAATAATCCTTGTCCAGAAGCACCTCAGATTCCTTTGCGATGTGGAGGAGAGCTATTGAAGGCAGGCGATGAAATTGTTGAATTTGAAGGAGTGCAAGTAGTTAGAAAATGGTGCAATACTTGTGGAATGTTACGACCTCTCAGAGCAGCTCATTGTTCTGACTGTGATGTTTGTGTTAACGAATTTGATCATCACTGTGTCGTAATCGGTGCTTGTGTCGGCGAGCGAACTTTCCGTTTCTTTGCGATGTTTCTGTGGTTTATATCCATCCTCTGTTGGTACATGTGTGTTATTTCTATTTATACAATTTCTGACTTAATTGACAAACGAAAATTCAATCGCAAAAATCCGATGTTTTCAAAAGTACTATTTGGATACATAATTCTCATCGTGGTTACGACTATTATTGGAATGTGTGTGATGGGATTTTCTACTTATTATTGCTTCTTGTCGTGCAAGGGGCAGACGGAGAGGGAAAATTTCAGGGACGAAGGGGAATCAAATCCCTACAGCAAGGGAAGCTTTTTCACGAATTGGTGTGATCGTATTACAGGTGACCTCCCGCCTTCGAAAATATTTTCCAGCGGTGAGTTTGTACGACTCGAATAGTCATATTTTTGATTTAAGTTTTTTCTAATTCGTTATTTTATTAACGTTTGCATTTTTTTGTTCAGTTTCGCGGTAGTAAAAATTTCCCAGATTTTATGAAAGGGGAACCAAAAATTTAGAGGTGACTGGTTTTAAAAACCTAAATTAGATATTTAATTATTTATTTCTATTAGAAAGAAAAATCTTACAAAATGTCTGAGAGATTTGTTGCACTGGACTGCGCTGATGTCACTTTTAAAGATTACGAGAACGAGATTAAACTTAAAGCTGCTTCACGGTACAACATTTACAAAGAAAAAAGTAAACAGCGAGCGGTGGTGAGACTGAAAATGTTGGAGAAAGATTGCGATTCGTTGATCACGAGAGCAAAACAAGGGGCTGCTGATTGGGTTTTTTATAATTACTACGTCTTTGTTAATATCGTTACGGAACTTATATTACATCACCCAAGTTGCGATAAAGACAAAAACAAGTATTGGACTGCTTTTGTTAACAGAGTGTTTGAACATCTCGAAAGTAAAATCAACCTGCACCCGATCTATGACAATGAAATTAAGAGAATCAAGGAAGAAGAGAAAAAAAAAGAAGAGGATCGAAGAAAAGAACAATTACAATACCTCGAGTACATTCCCAAGGCTGAAATTGAAGCTCGAAAACGACTTACTGAAGCAGCAATGCACTCTTTGAAAGATATTTATCAGTCTGCTGCTGAACAGCGTCCGCTTGATGTAATCTGCGTTTCAGAATTGAGTGCTTTGCCAATTCATCAACCTGGTTCTGGTTCACTTCTCGGTGACTTATTTTCATCTCCGACAACTCCTGCACAGATAGCTCCGTCGTTTCAAGCTGCAAATGGCGCTGCTAAATTGTTTTCACCGGAACCAATCAAATCTGGTGTCGCTTCCTTATTGACCGGCGGAGGAAACCAGATGATTGCACCTTCTGCACCAATCCAACCAACATCTGCGTCAAGACTTCAGAAAGTAATGTTTGAAGACCCCACTGCTCAAGTAGTTGATGCTGCTAGAGAGCAGGACTTGAGAAACAAGATTCTAGGAATCAATAAGACGGCAGACCAAGCATCGACTCAACATGATCGAGTGCTAAGTATTCTGTCTGCAAAGGATGAGGAAATTAAGAAACAGGAGGAAATGAGAAAACAAGCGGAAGAGCAGCAGAAACAGCAGAGAGATCTTCAATTGCAAGAAGAAGAAGAAAATAAAAGGAAGCTTTTGGCACAACAGCAGCGTGCGTTGAAGCTGCAAGAGGAATATGCGTTGAAGCTGCGGGAAGAGCAGGAAAAACAAAATCAACTAGATGTCGAGGAACAACAGTGGGCAGCAGAACTGGAAGCCACAAAAAAGAGACTTGCTACCGAACAACAAGAATTGACAAATGCGTTAACCGTTATAAAAGCGCAAAATGCTAACGGCATTAGTCAAGTAATGCAAACAGCCCAGCCTTATTTGGACTCAGCAAACTTGCTCCAACAGCAATGCAACAACGCCATCCAATCTAAAATATGGGACAGCGTAGAGTTGCTCAAACCAACAGGTATCGAGGTAGGAAAGCAGATCGAGGCTGAACTAAGAATGTACGCAACGCAGCTATCAACTTTTTCTATTGAGACTCCTTCTTGGCAGACAGCAGCTTCATCAATTGACACAGGTATCCAGGCTATTTCTACTGCCTTGGAACTTGCCCAGGCAGTGCAAGAAACTGCAATCCAACAACGCGAAGGACTTTCTAATAGATCACAAATAAATGACATGAGAAAGCAGCTTCCGCATGCCACGCCAATCACTCCTGGCACTTCTGAAGACCACTACGCAATTATTTTAAGAGGTGAGTTACAAAAGTTGAAAAATCGACAGGCAGACCGCCACAGGCAATATGCGGCTTGCAATTGGAGCTTTCCTCTTTCAGCGAGAGCATCCCAACCACGAAGAGGGTTTGTAAATTTAGGAAACACGTGTTACATGAACTCCATATTGCAATCACTGCTTGTGACCCCTTTGGCGGAACCATTCAAGTCTGGTGAGATATTAAGTGCTATAAATATTTTAAACCCTCTTGGTTCAACAGGGAAGGTAGCTAATACATTCTCAGGCGTCGTTGAAGATATGCAGTCGGCAGTATCATACCCGATATCGCCTTCCTTATTTAAGCGGGCCATTGGTCAACAAAATGAGACGTTTGAAGGTCAACGACAACAAGACGCCAATGAATTTCTACAAACTTTATTGTCCTGTCTGCACGAAGATCTCAATCTGTCCCGAGGCAAAGAAAGCATCGCAGTCCCGGAGCTGACCTCAGATGGGAAAGACGATGTGCAAGTTGCTACTGAATCTGCAAATGCCTATAAACTTAATAATAACTCGCTGATTACAGATGTCTTTGGGTTTCTTGAGCGCTCTACAGTTACTTGTCCTCTTTGTAAACATCGAAGCGTTTCGTTTACAGTGCAGCAGTCCTTGCTGCTTCCAATCGATCAAACACGAGATGACTGCACTATTGTTGATTCCCTTTACAAATACACTGATCAGGAGAAGCTTCCTGAAGGTAACGAGTGGCTTTGCCCGACGTGCAACATCAAGTCTCGTGCTGACAAGCAGTTGTCACTTTGGTCTCATCCGAGAATTCTCGTCTTGGCATTAAACAGATTTTGCACGTACGGGAATCTCGCTGACAAAATAAGAACGCCGGTGAAGTTTCCAGAAGTTCTCGATCTATCTTCGTACGTTATTAGTACGAATGCCAATGCGAAAGTCCTGTACGAATTAACCTCAATTGTTAATCACGATGGGGGTATGGGAGGAGGTCACTACACTTGTGATGTTAAAGGATCACAAGATGGTCAATGGCACCACTTTAGCGATGAGAGACATCACCCAGTTTCGGGATCTCCTAATTTCGCGCAGGCATACATTTTGTTCTATAAGTTGAAAACTAACTGATCTCAACTACCATCGGATTTAACTTTAGTGTTGGTAACTCTTGATTTGTTTTCTCAATCTTCTGTTGGGTTGGCGAGTTCCGGTCTCTAGCTCAAATGCCGCCGCTTTTTCAATTATTCGTTTGTGTACCAATAACGATACTAACTGTGATGTGTTATTTTTTTTTTTCTTTCTTTCTTTCTCTCGTCGTTTCTTTTCGCTCATTGACTTTGGTTTTGAAGTCGTTTTTATATATGAAGTGTGGTGTGATATGAAATATTTTTTATTGTCAAAGAAGTTCCTCAAAACATGCATATTATCGCATCAAGTTGTGGCGTACGTGATGAGAAGGATGACATGAAATGGAAGGGTAAAAGCAGTTTACTATTAGCTGCAATCAAAGAAGGAAAGTTGGTAGAGTTGGAACAAGTGAAAGATGTTTCTTGCAATGCAATGTACTTCGCAACCAGCGGTAGCAGAATATTAGCAACAGAAGGAGGGGACGAAAATAATGTTGCTGCTGGCATTAGGGCAGTAGTGTTGGATGGGGAAGGTAAATTCAAAACCGAAAAGGAAGTTTTTTTTGAATCACCAAAAGGGTCAGGTCCCTGCCACATCACCGCTGAGAAGAATTATGTTGCGGTAGCTGAATATATGAACACAGTGACTCTAATTAACACCACAACTGGGGAAAAGACTTGCCTGAAAGACATCTTGTCTAAACACAATCCAATTACTCCTGGTGATGGAAGACAAGATGAGTCTCACCCTCATTGTGCACAGCTTACGAGTGATGGCAAGTATTTATTAGTATCAGATCTTGGTACTGACACACTGATCGCTTACAATATTGAAGAGAAGAGCCACACAGCTATTAAGGTCTCTGATGCTGCTGGTGTACGCCACGTTGTCAAGCATCCGAAACTTCCCATTTTGTATGCAGTCGCTGAGCTGTCAAATGAATTAATTATTTGTGACCTGAATGGCAAGTTGTTATCGAGACAGTCTTGTTTACCTGTTGGCTGGACGGCGGAACCTCCTTTTCCATTTTACACCGCCCCAAGCCATGCTGCTGCTATTCGCATTACTGAAAGTGGATCTCATATTTACATTTGTAACAGGGGACATGATTCAGTTGCGATCTTTTCTGTTTCTAACGATGGTTCGGCTGGCATTCCAACCTTCATTCCATCGGGTGGTCACATCCCGTGGGACATTTCTATTCTCCCAGGTGGTGAGTTTGCCGTCGTTGCCAATCAGTACACTCGTCCAAGTGAGGGTGATTTAACTGATGGAAATATTTCCCTCTTCGCTAGATGCGAAAGTACCGGTTCCTTGACTTTCGTGAATAGCATCCTTAAGAATAACGCTGTTTGTGTTGCTCCGTGGTGTCACTAAGCTCGTCTTGGAGCAGTCACCCAGGGAGTACAATAATCCGTACTGATAAAAATCAGATCCGCCTTTTTAAGCACCGTGTGGTGTGTCTTTGCTAACGTTCAAATACTATAGAAACTTTTAAATTTTTCATTCGCTCACAAGAGAATATTACTTCACTGTACGATCAACCGTGTGTACGTGACTTTAGTTTTGGATACTCCTTTAAAGCTCAAAGGTTCATTTTTCCTCAGGTTCAATTGCGGTTCCAACCGCAACTGCAACATGTTATTTGGTAAGAGTAAGTCGTTAGGTTCCTACGCGATACCGACAGAAGATGTAAAGCCAGTTATGGACACCAATAAGCTGCCGAATACAAAGCACTACGGGATTGTTACAAGGTGGTTGCTTGACAGGGGATTCGGATTCGCCACTGCTGATGACTTGGATTACGATGTACTTGTTCATTACGCATCTTTCGGAGGAGGGAATTTAGTTGTCGGGAAATACATTCACTTTGAATTAGATCCGAATGTGAATGGACCCAAAGCAAAGTACGCTGAAAATGTGACTGGCGGTGCCGTTAATAAACTGTGGATGGATGGTGACGGAAATGTTGTGGATTGGTCAGTGTCGTATCCCCGAGAGTTTTATCGAATTAAACTCCTCGACAAATGCGACGCATCAAAGAGGCTGAGGTGGCACCAGCTGGAAACACGATTTCTGACCCACGCGAGATCAGATGAAGAATATCAACAAATGATTGCAAATCAACTGGCTGAGGTAAAAGTTGAGAGTGTTGTTGACTTGCAAGAAGATGCTGAAGAAAAGGCGCGATTCCGAAAATCAGAACCCGGAAACATCTACGGACGTCGTAATTTTGGTAACAATATGCCTGGCCGAAACAACGGGGAGCGTCAAAGACGTGATCAACGCACAACTTACCGACCCGCTCGCAGCCACAGTCGAGACAGGCGGAGACGTTAGCTTGTAGTGAATCAGTTGTTAGAATGATTAACTGGTCGAGTTTAGTATTACATTTCATGTTTACTAATCAAAATTAACCACTTTCTGAAATGTAACATTTATCAACAATTAGAAAAGAACCTTTTATGGTTTGTCTTTGGTCACTCTTTTCGAAGTTCAGCGACTCAGCTTTAAGGCCACAAACCAAACCATAACAGTTACTGTAAATCATGAATTGTGTATTTGCCTCTTTTTATTGAATCAGTTTCTCTTAATAAACACGAACGTGTTTTTCATATTTGGATTATTAATTTGAACTCTTTTTGGTTGTACGGTATTAAAGATCTTTAGTGTCATCACCTCAGTATTATTGTGGCTAATCTCTTTTCTCTTATTCAGGCAGCAATCTATAACTCGATGGTACCCGTGCCAGCACCGCCACCGCCTGAAGCTGGTGAGCCTGGACCGGGAAAAGAATCACAACCCAGAGAAGTGCTCAGTAACTTCCTATTTCATTTATTTTCCGGGAATAGAACGGTAATCACGCAAGCGTTTTAATTTATAAACCCGCACAGAAGTATTTTGCTCAATCCTTTTCCACTGCAATTCTCCAATCCCACATTTCTCTGCTTAGCAAAGGCATTCCATTTTTCCAAGTTGAGGAGGTGACAACAACGTGTTTACTATTTATAATTAAAACCACAGCTGAATGTCAAGTTAATCACAAAAAAACTGCTTTGCTAAATCGATTCTGAAAAGTACATTATCTTCTTCTGTGAACAGATTAAAGGCAGCTATTCTGGAAAACAATAAACAAAATGTTCAGAAAATATGTTGAATTTAAGGAAGTGAATATTGAAGATTATGAGGATACTGGTAATCCGTTGGCTGCCTATGAACCTCTGGAAGCAGTCGATCCGTTAGCTCCAACACAACCACCGAGCGTAGTGCCAAGTGGAGGGGCGAGTTCGTCGAGTAGGATGAGTTTATCAACATCACCACCGCTGGGTTTGTTGTCTTCACCAGAAGCGTTAGACATGACGAAATTGATTGATGTTGGTAGCGACAGCGAATCAATCGAATCAATTGTTGAATTTAATAAAATTGCTAAACAACAACAACCATCAGCGACAAAGAAGATCCTCGCAGCTGTTTGCATCATCACAGTGATAATCGCAGCAGTCGCAATCTACTTCCTCGCTGCCACAACTGATGACCAGGAGTCAGAGGACAAAGAAAATGTTGTCATCGACTACCACAGCGCGGCTGTTATTGGAAGTGTCCCTGTTGGATTAACAAAAAGATTAGCCATCTCTGGTAACATCGCTTACTTAGCTGATGAAACTGCTGGTGTTCGGGCCTTAGACATTACCAGTCCCCCAAGTCCGGTAGAAGTAGCGCTTTTACAACCAAATGAAAACTTTAAAGTTGCACGTTCACTCTGCGTTCATAAGAAAACGTTGGCAATAGCTGATGCGCAGACGGGAAGTATTCTTATTTACGATGTTTCAAGTCCCCTTCCAAAGTACTTAAGTCAGTTTAAGGTCACTTCCCGAAACTCTTCCGATCCCTCAAGTGAGTTTTTAGTTTATCGACCAACATCTGGAAAACAGCAAGATGTCATATTTATCCTTGATGAGTCTTCTGGTCTTCATCTTTTAAATGTCAAGGATCCCAAGAATCCGAAGTACCTTTCTGTTATACTTCATGATGAGCATCCTACGAACATTAAAATCCATGAAGACTTAGCTTATGTTATACTTCGGGATAAGATGGCTATCGTGAGAGTTGATGATCACATTAACCCTTTGGTGGTTTCTAAAATTGAAATATTCACATTAATTGCGAGTATCGATGTTAGTAATCAAAGAGCTTACTTGAATGATAAGGAGGGAGGTATTTACATCATTAACGTCTCTGATGACCAAAACCCTGTTGAAATCGAGGTAGATGAAAAAGGTCAGGAGATTGCTGCAGCAGCTCAATTAGAGCAACGTTCTGCCCAAACGTTGGAATCGGAGAACGTTGTTTTCAACACGCACATTGCAGTTTACGGACAGATCACAATTTCTGCTTCCAGAGGTCAGGTTTGGGTTGTGTCGTACGAAGATAACAGTGACACACCTAAGAAATTAAAACGTATCCCAGAACTCGATGGCACTCACGGGTTCGCCGTAGAAGATGATTTTATTTACGCAGTTACTCAGGGAGGTGAGTTCGTTGTCGTCAAACTTTCTGTTCTTCGAAAGGCTATCGATCCATTTATTCCAAAAATGATGAAGCCTTCTAATGCTGAAAACGATATCCACTGGATGATTGAACCTCTTTTACAGGCTCTCGATAAGGTTTGTTATTTATTCTTCAAATTATTTATTTATTTATCTTTCGATTTTACATATTTTCAATTTAACACACAAAACAGATTAAAGGAATAGATGTAAACATGAACGAGTCGAATCTCAATAAGTTAGATCTGACAGGAATGCCAGAACCGTCACATATGGTTCACGGGGTTGGTGCGTTGTTGGACATTAGATCGTCTGTTGCGAACTACTTTGAGTTATACGACACAGACAGCCACTTGGCAACTCTCGATGGGCTTGTAAATGTTATGTCTCACAATGTTCCAGCCCCCCAGTCTGAAACTTCTGTTCGTGTGAACACCTTTCAATGTAGTCACAAAACAGTTGATGACAAAGTGTCGATAAACATTCAACTTTCTGCCTTATCTTTAGTTCCTGCTTATTCATTGCAGCCGTCACTTAAAGAACTCTTTTTGCCTATCAGTGAATTGCGAGAACTTTGGGAGCTTCTTGACAGAAATGCTCCACCTGCGAGTGATGTTACGATTCTTGACTTCAATATTTATTATGAAGCTGCGGCAACCGTTGAAATCGAGATCAGTATTACGAAATCGAAGGAAGTTAGGTTTGTTTTTCAACTTGTTTTTTTAGGTTTAAAATAAGAAAGCTCTTGATGAAGGATGATCTGAGAGATTGAACTGCCAAGGGAAAGATAAAACTGACTCTTGAAGCTTTTATAAATTCATAGTTGAGTCTCTGTGAGAATACAATGTTGTTTGTTTGTGAACGAAATTGCAATCCGGTTGGACTGTGAGCTAAGAAAAGATTACATGTGATGCCTGACTTCTTTTACAGAGAGAGTCAATAAGAACCATTCAGATTAGTCAGTAAAAAAAAAAAAAAAAAACAGCATCACTGTAAAAGAATACCACGCTGAGGTACAAATACTTGTTGATCCCGTTGATATGGTCATCGGGGACGGTCTCCTAAGTGTGGCTGACGGCATAATTTCTCTTGTTTTTGGAGTCAAGAGCAAAGCATTTGCTACTGCAACAGCTTCAGTTGTTGACGACTCGACTGACTTGATGAGTTTGATCTACTCGGTATGGCAATAGTTTTATTTTATTTTCTTAAAGGCTGACTTGATTACAATAAAAGGAATGAATCTTTTTGAGAACATGAAAATAAATCAACACAGACAATGAAACCACAACCGTATGGCAAGTTGGATGTAGTTCTTCCACTCCACACGGACTCTGAGAGATTCATTCCGATTGTTGCCATTCACGATCTCGACATCCTCAACGGGAAAATAGCTGAAATGACTGTCGACCTGGATCTCTCCTTCCTCAGAGTCCAAGAAAAAGGGATATCGATTAACCATCTCAACTTCGTGACCAGCTCACTCAATCAGCTGGTTGAAGATGTTTCAGCTCACAAACCTATTCCAGGTTCTGTGTACAGCGATAACTTGGAGTACTTCTTATCAGGTGTGTTGTTATGTTTCTTATCAAGTGTCTGTTCTGTTTCTGCGTTTGGAAATGCAAATGACGAAGAAAAGAAAACCACCACAGGAATCAACGGCACGATGGACTTTGATGAGGTACTAGACAGGTACTTAGCAATGCATGAGTCGTACCGACAGCTGGGTATTGGACTTCCTCAAGAGTTAAAGTTAGACGAGTATCGAAGCCGTCAGGAAATCTCAAAGTCGGTGTTGTTCCAAAGAGATATTCTAGCCAAGCTTCAGAGAATCCATCCGTCGATTTTTGGAAGATTTTCAGATTCAAGAGGTGCTGACCCGTCGAGTGGTGAGAAGTTCGAACCGATAAACTACATTGGTGAGATCCTCGAATTCATCTTTGAGATTCCAGGAGCTGCTAGTGGGTCGGAGTACGGAATCGAACATCTCTCTTGGATGCTATCATTGAAAAGTAATTATAAGTTGAGCAGAAAGAACGCTCTGGCAATGATTGACTTGCTTCCTGAAAACATCTCTTCTCAATTTGACAAAGATTTTGAAATCCCTCGCAATAAATCAAACGGTATTGAATTCTCGCCAGAGGACTACCTACCGGGGTTGTTTACCAGCCTTGGGATTAAAACTACAGCAGAGAATGCAACTTTAATGGCTCTGGGTAAGTTCCTTGCAACAGTTCCTCCAACTTATGGAGTTAATCCACGGTTTCAACATGAAATGTTAGTGGAGTTGAATAATAGTTACCCGGCTTTGTTTGGAGGTTTCAATTCGGATCTTACAAACCCAAGCACCGGATCCACTTTCGACTGGCGGGATTACCTTCCGGAGGTCGGCAACATCCTCCGCGTTGATCTTCGATACGAACGCGAGCTCAATTTGATATTTGGTTCAAGTCCTACTGTTGGAGGTTTTCTGAGTTTTCTAAAAAACCGTTTTGAATATACATCCGGTATGGGAACTAATTTTATTGGTGCGGTGAAAACGATAAAGGGAGACAGATATCTGACATTGGATTTATGGCTGGCGTTTGATATCGATCTGCTTGGAAATATTGAAAAGGTCTCCGAACCAGTCTTGAATAGAGCTTTAGATGGAACTGGTCTTGAGGACCTTATGAAGAATCGACTCATGTCTGTAGTCGGAGACATCATTCCAAATATCGACGGGGAATTCGGAGCTCGTTTAGGGATCAGTGTGAAGGTCGGAATGGCGATATCTCCTTTACTGAAATCTAGAACTGCTGGAAGGCCTCAGATGTATATTATGGTTCCTAATATGAAACTCGAAGGTAAGCTAACGGCGGTTGATTACAACACCAACATCGCGTTCTCTGCGGCTGAAACTTCGGACTTGACGTTCCCGATTAGGAACTCGAACATCACTTTGAGTTTTGGATTTGAGACGAGCAATGACGAAAGTAATCCAATAATGATTATCGATGAACGGTCTAGCTTGGTATTCAACACTGCTCCTCTGCTGAGTTCGCTCAAAGAGATTGGAATTGCAAACATGCAACTTCCGGTTAGATTTCCATCTCTGAAGGAGAGTGCTTTGCTTTCACTTGAGTTCGAACATCTTAACAACAACTCGGTTGGTGTAGCGAAGGCAGTGGTACCATCACTGCCATCTGTTGTTACTGTGAGTGAGTCGACAGTTATTTCATTCTTGGCTGGTGGAACACAATTTGACTTTCCGATTCAAGATATTTCCTTCACGGAAACAGGACTGGTGTCTCTGATCACCTACATGAAGGAAGAAGGCTTTGGTGATAATTGTCCTTACAAGATGCTCGGACACGATCAATTAACTGATCAGGTCGCTGCGTTCTTTGCTAAGCCAGGGGATCTCGTATCGTATATTGTAAGAGAGTGGAATATTGATCTTTGCAGTTCAGGTTTGTTCTTTGTTCTTCTTTTTACTAACAAACAAGCAATCTTTTCAAGATGGTCTTTCTGCCGCTGGTGTGCTGTGAGGATTGCCCTCTGCTGTTCACTTTTGTAAATTTCGGTTAACTGATACTCGCTAGGATAACTCAAGTAACTCTCCCTGGAAAATAAAACAACAAACAAACACCCACAGCCATGACATTCCTCGCAAGCACCCCGACACCGTTTGACGTTAAAAACCTCGACATCACGAGCATCGAAGTGGAGCTAATTTCGAACGGGAGCGATTGGCGAGGAATAGTAAAAGCCGACACAACGATGTTCGAAACGGGCTGTGAAGCGGAGCTTTTAATTGGAACGAACTGGGAAGTTCAGAATACCAGCGTATCGTGTGATATTGTAACACCTCAATACGAGTTCAGTACTCTCATTCAAATGGACGACGACAGCTGCAACGGTGCCAACAACGGAATTATAGATTACAAATCCACTACCTCTGGATTCGAAGGACAAGGAATTATAAAACAAAAAACCACTTGCGGGGTACATGGCGACCCGCTTTGGGAGGTTGCGGTGTCCGGCAGCAAGGCAATGTTGTGGGATGTAAAGGTTTCAGATGCGAATGTGAGTATTTCTTCGGTTATTGAAAAGAATCCTAATTCTGGAAAGTTTGAAACCAATTGGTCAGGAAGCGTGGAGGGAAGGGTTTCTATTGGAGAGAGCAGTAATATTGTTGCTAACGTTCTGTTTGATAACCTCGAGATGACTGTAGCTTCACTTGATCTCAGTGGGTCTGCAACAATCGGACCTGTGTCGGGTACGATGGATCTGTCTTTTGATAACACTAGTAAGACTTTATCTGGAACTGGTGACCTTGTGATTTCTTTAAAGAATTCTCAACTAAGAGGCATTGCTTCGACAATCACTCACGTGGCTACTTACACTAAACAAAACACTCACTTGCCTCTGTGGACAGTCACTGGTAGCTCTGCTTCACTAAATGTTTACGGAGTTGAGGTTCAGACTGCCACTGTAAACATTAATGGAAGCATTTCTCAAACCACCACTTCGTGGGAAGGTGAGCTCAGCGGAAAAGGTTTGTTAATTGTGACGTTATTTTTCAGACTTCTACTGTTGCGTCATGTTCTTGTCGCGAGGTTCACTTTGGGATTGGCTGTCTTCGTATTGTTGATATTTATTCAATTTAATGAGAAACAACAAAACAGGTTCATTTATGAATGGAGCCGACCTGTCGGTGTCAGCCAACATAACGAAGGACGAGATGCTGACGCCACTTTCCGTCCCGATGACTATTTCCTCGGGAGAGTTTGAGTTTATTGGAACTGCTGAGGTCAGTACTGATAATGAAGATGAACCGTGCAAGGCATTTGAAGCAATGGGAGATGTTACTTTCAGTAAACTGAATACCACTTTTATTAGCGAGCTGCAGTACTTTCGTTGTCTAACAGGACCTACGGAAACTCTTTATGAAATCAATGCGAACGCCGTACTTCAGGTACCGTATAACGGAATTACATTCAACGATGCGATCACTGGAGAGTTGATGTCAACAGTAGCTGAGCCAACTCAATTCGAAGGGAAACTGACATCATCAGCGATGATGTTTGGTAACTCTGCCCTGGCTGAGATTCCAGTATGTTTGTCACCTTTGCTTGGAAATACCCAAAATGGTTTTGGGAAGGATACTTGTGAACTTTCTAAAAGAACCTGAGAGAGGGGGGGAGGTCGATGGATCTGTCAGAGTCCCGATAATTTTATTTCTTTTATTTTATCCTTTTCCCGTGTCTTATCATAAACATTATCAAACAGGTTATCCGAAGCACCCTTCAAGAAACAAGAATAGGAACCTTCTTTACAACAGCGAATGGATTAATTAGTGGAGACTTGCAATTCGACCACATCAACGACTGCAATACTCCATCTCCGGGAACTGGAGGTGCTACAGTTCGTATCGCAGGTCTCGAAGCCTTTGCGTTTAGAGGGCCGGTTGAACACAACTCCTGCAGTGGTGTTGTAAAAATGTACGGCAAGTACATGAACACTTGGACTGCACAAGATGGGAAGATCTTTCAATGGCTGGAAGTTAATCTTACTTCTTCCTCGCATGGAGGAAATCCCATGGCGAGCCTTAGCACTAGAACATGGACCGGCGTGATTACCGCCCACCCTGTTGTCGGGGTATGTTTTTCTTATTACTGTTGCTCTACTAGCCTGTTGCTACGAGAGGAAACTGCAAACGATAACTTCAAAAACAGGGTGTATCACAACAATACCTTCTAGACACTACTAACATGAATGCTTCTGCAGTAATTATCTGGAATGATCCAGCTGGTTACGTTTCGATTGCCGTAGCGCTGGATGGCTGCAAAGGACAGGGAACACTCGCTGTTAGAAATCTACCTGGAAACATACCTCCCTTTGAGGTCGGGGTTAATTTTTCGAGACCAGCATGCAATGAAAATGCGTGGAACTTAGCTGGTTTCGGAAGAAACCTCGTTATTCCATTTGGGCCTGGCAAGCGACTGACGATCAAATCGCTAGCTGTTGAAATAGCAAATAACAACGCTGATCAGAAAAGTGTCCGCATAACCGGAGAGATGATGGGTTTTAACGCCGAAATGTCATTTCAGCTGCAGCCGTTTCGCAATTTCAGTCTCGTGGCCCAACCCAACTCGGGAAGTGTAGTCAATTTGGGTTCAATTTCAAAGGAGTTTGTGTCTCCAATAGGCGCCTCAGTTGGAATAGGTCATCCTGACATCAACTCAGCAATGAATTCTGTTATATTTAGTAATGTTGTTCTCGTTGTTAACTTTACTGAGATGTATGCCTACATATCTGCTGATGCTTCGTTTTTCGGTATGCCAGTTGAGATACTAATAGCTGCAGGTGCTGGTTCTAATAACAAGTGGGGATTTGGTTTTATGATCACAGCAAGAGACCTTTCATCACGTTCTGGAACACCTCCAGTAATTGAGACTATTATCAAGGAATTGAAATTGCGTTACATTTCCTTCAGCATCTGCAAGCAAGGATTCGAAGTAATGGACATCAGGACCGGGCAGATGATTTCATTTCGCAGCGGCATTAGTATTCGAACAGTTTTGGGATTCAACTCGCAAGCTGTTGAAGACGTAATGGCTGTTGCACCACAAGACTTGGCGCAGCAAATCAGCGGTTCGAAAGATCCCCACTCGGGAGGTCTCATTGTCGTCGCTGATATCTTGTCCATCAGCGAAGTTGACGTTTTTGTAATACTGGCGGGTAACATTCCTCTTGGAGGAGATGTTGTTCTTCGTGAGGTTGCTTTGTGCTTTAAGATATCAATAGTTATGAGTATTGGATTTCTAGTCAAGCTTGACTTCACTCTCGGGGGTACGAATCCTCAGGTATTTCAAGCTGGAGGTTTTATTTCGATGGATACGACTGGAGCGTTGACAGTTGGTCTTTCAGTAGACAGCAACAAGCCTTGGGATGAGCCGTTTGGCATCTCAGGAACAAAAATATTATTTCCCGTTGGTATCCAAATGTCGGCTGTCCCAGCTTCCCCAATCGCACTGACCCGATTTTCTATCATCGGGGGAATTCAAGTCGGTGCTGCTGCTGGGACTGTTGTAATTGGAGCTGATGTTGTGGATTTCAGAAAAAGTGCTTTCAAGGCAGAAGTTAATAATCTAAACGTTCGCATTCTGATTGAAGAAGTCTGCGGATGCAAAAAGTGTGTCGAAGGACCTGGTGAGGTACTAACTGACAGCTCAGTTGATTTCATGTACGCAAGTTTTAACCCTGACCCTTTCAACGAAGTTAGAATCCACATTGGAGCTGTTTCTGAACCCATCCCCCCAGGCACTATCGTTAACATTACGAATATGAAAATTATGGGGGCCTTGACAGTAACAGAAGCAACGTTTAAGTTAGACGCTGAGGGTCTGGAAACCTCCCTTCAGTTACAACCAGTTACTTGGGGTCCGTTAGATATCACTGCGGCGAGTAACCCAAATAAAGGACCGAGTTTTCTTGTGAAGCTCACTATTTTTGATAGGATTTTACAAGTTTCAGGACAAGTCCAAGTCCTGGGATTCTCTGCAACCATCGACATGTTATTAAATGAGAAGATAACGAGAGGAAACGTCTCATTCAACATCAATAAGTTTGCTGTGATAGCATCACTCGAATCTACAGGCAAACCTTTATCTTCTAATCATAAAAGTGTAATTATGGGAAGTTTTGGTAATGATATCAACAGTCAACTGGCTGACGACTCGGCATCAGCAACCGATTCTGACTTGTCTGCATCCTACACACGTGAACACAAGAAGGCTCTAAAGGACAAAAAATCGAAGCAAAAGAAATACGATGACGAGAAAAGGGAATACAAGAATAAGAAAGCAGCGTCCGATAAGAAGATAGACTCCGCCAAGAAAGATCTCCAGAAGAAGGAAAAGAAAAAGAACGATGCCAAATGCCCGAAGTGCAAATCCTTCACCGGCTGTTTTAAGTCCCTCGGTTGTAATATCGTTAAAACAGCTAAGAAGGCATGGGAAGGGGCGAAGAACACTTTGTCTACACTTGAAAATGATACCAAGAAACTTCTTGATTCAGCTGAAAAATTAGTAAATGACGCAAAGAGGGAGTTAGACAAAGCAATTGATACTTTAAAGAAGATCGGAGACATGTTGAAAGATTTAAAAAATATGATCATCCAGTTTGATAAGAACTTAATAGTCGTCAACGAGGTTGACTTCTCAGCAACTCTCAGCAGAAGTTCAGCTACGGCATCGATAAAAGCTGACATCACTGTGGCTGGCAATCGGTTAGTCCTGTCGTACCGCGGAAGGATCTTTCTTGGTGATGTGAGGAAAGCTATCCAAGACAAGGCTACTGATGTTATTAACAAGTTAATTAAGAAATAGTTGAGTAGATAGTAGTTCGCAACACGTTGTTCGTTTTTTATTAATTTGTTTTTATTAGTTTCCGTATGTGACTGAAACAATCCTTGCAAAGCAACGAACGTTTTCTTTTTGTTGTTAAATACTTCTGACGAGCAAGCAACTGCTCCTTTAATGACCAGCGTGCCATTTCTTTTGTACTCCGTGTTTCTGCTTTCGGATATTTGATAGAATTTATTTGCCTAAACATCTATTATTTATTTGATAACTTTCTTTAAGGCTAATACCAACTATTTGAGAAGTGCTTCTGCTGAAGTAGTACTGAAGTACTGTCTCGAAGCTGGCTTCCGTTATGTTGGTATTTCTTTGATTTATTTTATTTTTCTTTATTCTGTTACCTCATCTGAAAAAACTTCACGAGTATTGTTATGATTTGTTTTCTATTGGCATGGTTTGAGTTTTCTCACATTTCGAATGATCTTTGCCCGCGAGTACGCTTGTTTTTTTTTTTAATTCATAATTGTGTCGTTATTTTGGGGGTGCGCAAAAATAAATCCCTCTCTTTTCCCGCCAATCTTTTATTTTTATTTTTATTTTTTTTATTTTCGATTTTTTTTGTATCTTGGTAATCCGATGACGGTGGAAGCATTGAGGTTACCAGATCTGTTGATCTGGAATGCCGTAAATAGTCTTCTTGGAATTAAGTTCTGCAGAATTAGAGATCCTCAAATTTGAAGAGTCTCTAACTAATAAAATAATAATATTGACTGGAATACATTCCTCCAGAACTAACTCATAAGGGCCAAGGGAGACTAAGCAGGATAGGATTAAAGCCTGAAACTACCTACGTATTCTACAGTTCTAACGAAAGCAATTTATTGTTAATACCAACAATATAGCTAAACGGTTAGTTTGATGTGTGTTTTTTTTTTTTTTTTTTTTTACGTGTGTCACTTGTGATAATTCACTGCTAATGTACTAAAATTAATTGATACAAACTGTGGCTACAAAGGTTCACTATTTCTTTTTAAAAACTAAAACCTAACTCCACACAATTGCATGTCATAAACCAAATCATTACCTTCCGATTTATTGGTTTGAATATTTGCTGTGTGAAAACTCCTGCTGATACCTAAATATTGGCCACAACCTAACTTCACAGAATAGTGCAAACGTCAAAAAAAAAAGAATGGAACCGAAATGAACTTATTTCTTTTGAATTTATTTTTCATAATAGTTACATTAATATAATTACCCTTTGTCGTCTCTTCCCCTTTATTGAATTCAAATCGCTTCGTTTATCGATGAAGAGGAAGTTCCTGGTGAGGCAAGAAGCTAGAACCATTTGATAACTGTGTTGTGAAGTGGAGGTGAATTTCTCCTTTCCATCAACCAATACACATAGAACTCTATATCTTTCCCCTTCCTCCGTACTTTTATTTTTTGTGCAAAGACCTGCAGTATTCTTCCCAAATAAATCTTTTCGTATCGTATCAAACTTCCCCCCGTAATAATTAAGGAAAGTAATCTGATGTGGTAAAGTAAGAAATATGTAATGACAGTATTCTGGAAGCTATCCTTCTCACACATGTTCAGTTTAAGGACTGCGTGTGTCAGCTCTGTTTAGAAACATGTGCTGAAATTCGTTTATTCTTACTTAGGAGAGTTTATAGATGGAGACAACCAAATTACGATTGTTAACTTTCTATTTTAAGTAGTCCACTAATATCTAACTAATTAGTGAGTCGAAATATCGGATTGACCACTGGAAAGTCTGCACTCATTCTTTTTGCTAATCCTTTCTTTTTTTGAGATTTTTATTCCATTTTTTGAATTTTCGATAGAAAAATAAATAGTAGTATATCCTTCGTTACTTGATGGATGTGCTAAATAATTTATGTTTTATATTTATTTTTTATTTCCTTTAACATTTTTGCAAAAATAGTTTTCTTTTTTTAATTTTCCTTTAATATTTATTTACCTTTGAAGTGTGAAGGAATAATACTAACTGCTGACTAACTACTATTTTAAGCTGTAACGGGCTACAGGGCATGGGGCGCTCAACCTGTAGTACGTGGCCCCGAATCCCCATATTCGACAGCACATATGGGATTTTTTATCGATACCAACTCCGAACCCTATTCTCGTTTTAGCCGGTTTCAAGTTGCTTTCCATTTAATATTAGTATCAAGTTACACCCCCGAGCACTATGATCTACCTCCACTCTCGAGATGAACTAATCGATCCTTTTTACTTTTTTTTAGAACAGTTTAGCTCACTTCTTCCTCTCATATTTGATGTCACTTAGCTGGATATCAGCTTCTGGTTCTTCTTAAGACCAGCTCTGGCATGTTATCTTTTTATTCCCCATTCTAACTCGTTAACCTGAAAACATCTTTTGACAGGGTTTCTTTATGCTTCGTATTGCTGCACATGGTAATAGATGCTTACCTAAACCTTTCCCACATACCCAGATTTGAATCAACTGCTAAAAAAGCAGTACCCAAACTTCAGTAATGAATGGCGAAATGTTCAGCTGACCCAAGTGTTCTGATTACTAGCATGTATATGACTCTATGTTGAACCCCACCTGCAGTTCACACAAACTATGTTACTGATACACCTGAAAACTACATATTCTATTACCCTTTGATGTTAGGAAACTGCAGAAATGAATACTTTTCTTTTATTGATCTCTACTTTTCTTATTCTCACTTTTCTGTTCTAAAATTAATGGTACTGATACACCTGAAAACGTTATTTTTGTTGTAAAGCTCCACGAAACGTGGACCGCACATGGACCATTCAGAATCAAGCAACGAAACTGGAGGAGAAAGAGAAAGACTACACTGATTGATACAAACGACATGTGTGATGTCTGAACATACCTATGCTTGTTGTCATTTCATTTCCCCACCAGCAAAAAAAGCTATGGAATCAACCCGTACCAGGCAATGTTAGGCAATGTATATTCACACATATTTCAGGCAACACCACCAAAAAAACCAAAAAATAATAACTATGACATCTTCGTCAGAGTCAGAGTTAAGTTTCGAACAGCAGGAACTACGAAAAGTGTCAGCGAAACTTGAGATGATCGAAGCAATTCAGATGGCAAAACACGAAAACGATCTCAACACGTACAAGCTGAAACTGGAGAAGAAAGAGCAAGACTACAGAGATATATTGAAGAAGCCTACTGAGGTATACCTTTTACTTTTTCTTTGTATACCTTTACTTTTTTTCTTACACATGTATCGAGGTTCAAAAAGCAATTTCAGAGAAAAGGTTAAGATCAATCAGTTACAGATAATGAACCTTGTCTGAACGGGTCCAACCTTTTTTTGTGTTACTCACCCAATAAATCAATCCCAACAGAAAACACGCAACCAAACCGAACATGAATTGCCAGAGGGTTATGAATTGGCACCGGTATTGCGTGCGAGAGGAATCGACCCCACCATATTTAACCGATCGCGCACTGCATCCACAAAAGCAACAGATCTTTGGCCCTCCTTGATTCCAAATAAATGCGAAGTCTGCGGGGCTACTAAGGGGTTACTCGTGCCCATATTATTCGTGAGAGGAATGATGCTAAGCGACTGCAGTTAGACTATGACTCTAACAAGAATGTTCTCTTACTTTGTGGGACTAGGGATACATATCGGTCAAAGGATCCTCCGAAATCTTGGAAATGCCATGCGATGTTTGACAGAATGATAATGTCATTTCTGCATGTACCTAATGATGAAACCCAGACACAGTTTATTGTGATTGGAGGGCCTCATAACGGCAAGGTGGTGACATTCTCCCGCAGTCCACACCGACGTGCGATACATTCTCATTTTGAGCATTGTCGTTTGAATAATAGTTTCCGTCTTGCAGGGGACATAACCGTGAGGCTAGGGACAGAGGACATGAAACCAACAGACCAAACAATTCAGAACTGGGCCGCCAATGTTACCCCTACTGATGGTCCCACAAAAATAAAGGAATCCAAGAAACATGAGGAGAAACGGGTGGATCCCAGCGACCCATCAGCAGGGAAGTTCACTTACAAGGAGTTCATCAACTTCTATGGTCAGAAAGATGGGGCTGCTACATGGAAAAAGGCAAAACCAAGAATAAGAAAGGGACACAATAAAAAAAAGAAGTGATGTTAGCATGTTTGATAGTGGAGACAGATACAGCTTACAGTCATAGTATGTGGCAATCACCAACAGGCACCAGCTTGTGAATGTCTTCAGTCTTCTGCAGATTTGTGTGTATTTGAAGAAATAATCTTAAGGTTTGGAAACTATGTGACTGAATGTTAATCTTTGAATGATCGGAAGTTCTAAGGGATGCCTGTGTTAACTCTTATTTCTCCTAGAGATGAGTTGAAAGGATCTTGCTTGTCTTGGATTCTCATCCGATCTTGTTATGCAGTCATTCTGTCACACTTCTGCCTACCCAAAGCCAGTTGACTTGGAGACCCAGAAAACTCTTCCTGACTTCATCAAGACCAGAGGTGGAGTATCCCTCCGTCGTGGAGATGGAATTATTCACTCATGGTTGAACAGAATGCTTACTGTTGGAACTGGTGCTGACTCCCACACTAGATTCCCAATTGGTATTTCATTCCCAGCTGGATCTGGTTTGGTTTTTGGTTGCCTTCGGTGCGGCAACTGGTGTAATAATCCCGCTCGACATGCCTGAGTCCATCCTCGTCAGATTCACAGGTGAGATGCAGCCAGGTATTTCTTCGTGATTTGGTTCACTCTATCCCACTGGAAGCTATTAAGTCTGGAGACCTTACACGCAGACCTTCGAGCTGTCAGATGCCTCTGCTGAGAGATCTGCTGCAGGATGCACTATTAAGTTAGACCAGGAACCAATCATTGAATACTTGAAGTTAAACATTGTTATGCTTGGCTGGTTTCAGAAGGTTTTTACAGATTCATAGTTGGAGGGCAAATTCCGACTGATGGGTTATGTTGCCATTATCACCCAATCGACTTGGCTCGCTTCGCTCGCGCAAAGTTATTTTTCTTTTTGTTTTTCTGTATGAAATTTGTAATTCTTGTTGTACTAATGCTAGCACGAAAACGACGGCTAGCTTATGATATAAAAGAGTCCATGGTTTCCCCCAATTCCCTTGTAATAATATAACAAAGCCCGCAAACCCGCACTAGAGATAGTTACTCGGGGAGCTCCCTGCATGCAATGTGTGGAGAAAGAGGCCATCCCTCCCCCTACCTCTCTGCTTTACTACGTCTTTTTTTGTGTGTGGCATTTCTTTTCTTATATTCTTTTCTTTTCAATCTTGTTCCTTCACACACGGTTGTTCGAACGGTTGTGAACCACCTTGGGTCCCTTACGGCCCCCAAGCTATATAACGATTCTAAAGCTACAGTTTCTGATCCAAACAAAACGGTGAAAGAGCAGTAAGGTGCGCCCCCCATCAGTCACAACACCTTTTTGAATAACTATGAAGAAGAAGAAGAGTAGGGTCCAGTTGAAGACCACAGCTATATCACCACCCAGGTCACCCCGGCTTGGAAATCCTTAATACAACTGACCTAATCGAGCCATTACCATCTACAACCAGTTTGCAAAGCAAACAGGCTTATCAGCAATCGACCGCCACCAAGTTTGGGAATCCAAACTACGAACCCCGCAAACCCGCAAACTTGAGGGTTCAGACAATCAACATCCGTGTCTCATCCAACTGTATGTCACCAGTAGACACAAGTTACTTCGTCCCTACCCCTCAACGAGTCCAGACTGAACCTCAGTCATCAGACTCAACACCATCGTAAAGAGATCGGCCTCCTTGCAATGCCACCCCCGACACCTGGTTCCCGTTTTTATATCACAGGACCGAACCTTCATAGGCCCAGCTCTTCCGACATGTGTAAGATCCTAGTAGGGCAGTGGAAGAAGCAACACACCTCCGAAAGAAAGGGTCCAGAGGGTATTTTGTATAATAGAATAGCAGAGTACAATGCAACAACAGAACGCCGTACTCACAGCTGAGGTCACAGGTCTGACAAATCAGACGACTGATTTACTGAAGAACCTTCAGGCAGCACAGAATACTAATATGTCGCAAAAATGGATCAACAAGAAAGGATGCAGCAGCAAGTCTCAGAGTTAATTAAGGACAATCAAAAGGCGCAGCTGAAGGCGACATCTCAGGCAGCGGAAAAGGACGCATATCGAAGAGCTACTTGAACGTCAGGGACAAATGCAGCAACAAATCTCGGAGCTAATGGCCCGATTAGACTCGAATTATCAAAACTCAACATCTGTTCCAACTGCAACACTGCAACAGAACTCGAATATTCCAAGCGCCGATACATCACAGCAGTTGCCATGTATAGAAATTTCTTCGGTGGAGATGAAAGCCCCTCCTAGGAAATCCAACAACAACTCGATACTGTCGAGGTCCAGGTCAAAATCGTTGATTGGCCGCGAATCGGACATGGCAGCTCAGTTACGGGGCCCTTCTCCCCATACGGTGATAGATCTGGGACCCCAGGCAAATCCAGAGGAAGATCGCCTTGCCGAAACCAAAAATCGAAGTAGCAACTACAAACCCATCAACAACCAAGTAAAGAGTACCATCTCTCTACTACTGCCAGACGCCGCTTAATTCTGTCTGGTATTGAATTGCCTGGTCCTTTGAGAGTACTATCATGGAACGTTAGATCATTATCTAACACTCGAGCAGCTTTGGAGTCAATAGTATCCGCTACTAACCCTGATATTATACCTTCAAGAAACCTGGCTCAATAAAAACAGCTGTGACCTTCTTCACATGAATGGATACTCATCACTAAGAAGGGACAGAGTTGTTGGCTCCAAATGTCGTGGTGGTGGTTTGCTCACCTACTTCAAAGACAGTCTGAAAATATCTCGCTTGCCGGAAACTGCTCCTGATTCCTCAGATATAGAAATTCTTAGTTATAATTTAGCGTCCGCCATGGGGTCCATTACATTTAATAATGTATACATACCTCCAGGTGTTACAAGCCTGCCGAACATTCGATTTGGGCGATATGGCCTTCGGAGATTTCAATGCTCACCACGAGTCCTGGACAAATAAGGTAACTGTAAGATACGCTGGTAACGTAGTAAATAATTGGATTACTGACAACGGTTTGGAGATAACTCAACTCAGACCCACGATCCCCAGACACGGTACGACTCCAGATCTGCTAGCCGATCACTGTCGCAAAGGGCATCACCAGCGAACGACAGTTCAACTTCCTCCAGATCGACATCCCACTCGCCAGCCGCTGCCGTCAACACGTCGCTCACAACAGAATCAGCACCAACTGTGACTGACACCGCAGGGAATCCTAAATCCGGACACGTCACGAAAACTTGCATTGTTGTTATTTTTGCTTGTTTTTTTTAGTAATCTACTGAAAGAAAAAAAGATTTATTAATCTTGCTGAAGTGTTCCAAACCGCGGCAACAATCGTAAAGTAATAAGGAAAAACTGAAAAGCAGCTTCCATTCCTGAATGCATGTGCAACATATTCTGTGGTTTTATTTCCTATAAAATACTTACGGCTACTCTGTTTGTAAACATTTCCTTTGAACAGTTACGGATATTAACTTCTCAAGGATAAGAATTAACAAAAGCAAGAAAAAAAGCCAATCCGCCTCTTATTTTTTTACAATTAATGAAGTTCGTGCCAGACTACTGCCCAGTAGAAGAAAGGAACGCAACAGTTTCAATTATCGTTTAATTCCCCTAATTCACAATTTCTATTAGCCTGATATACTGCCATCCAGCAGGTTTGCACCTAATACTAAAACAAGTAATAAAGTTTAAACTGAAAAAATGCACCCAACCCACATTTTTATTTGCTGAAGAAGACAAAAATGATAACGAAACCCTTATTTTCATCTCAGGGTCGAAATAGCCACCCAAGCATAGCAAAGTAATGCAGAGGTATGCATATAAACGGTAACCCTTATCACTGGGGAAGATAGTCGCTCTTCTCGATTATTGATACACACATTCATCCTGTAATAAGAATTAATTTCAAAACATTTCCCGACTATCGATTACTTATTGCGCTTATGTTGGACTTGCCTGCATCTAAAAAAGAGCCAACACAGACAAGCCTCGAATAACAGAGGAGAGAAATAATATAAGGAAGAGAGGAAATAAACTGCAGCAGATATTTATCAAAATCTACTTTGGTTTATGATAACTAAAACATTAAATTGTTTCAAAGAAAGATTCGTGAGATTCAATTTCATATTTCAGTTCACACAAAGCAGTTTTGCGAAAACTGAGTTATCGAACTTTCGCAATTGCCTTCAATTACCAAGCAATTATTAAATAACAACATGGCGTACTCCACACTACTAATGAATAAATTATAAATATAGTTTTAAATCAAGAAGAACAAGTCAGCTGATTATGAAAGATTACGTACAATAAACCATGCGTACTGAGATGGCTCTGTTCTTACAGCCTAGTGCATTGCGAGAACATACTCAAGCAACTATGCGATTACTTCGAAAAGAATGTTTTTATCAAAGACAACATGATTTGGACGTGAAACGTTATCAAAACAACAAAAAGGAAACAAACAAATGATATTATCACACAAACAACGAGCCGCTTACTGCGGACGTCGCGCCCGAACAATGAGTTCAGGCTCCTCCGCTACAACTTCACCAGGCAACCGAAACACAGTTCGGAGCAGAAAGGGTCATCTTCGGAGCAGACTTACCATTCACTGTGATTGTAACATCAGCGAGGGTTCCCGTAGTGAGGCAAAGCTTCCACTGCTTCTGGTCGTTGCTGAGCTCACCAACGACCCCCGGAATGAACACCGGCAGCGAGTACTCTTCGCTAGTCGCGTACGCAGGGTCGAACGAAACAATTCCCTCAGGAAGGTTCACAACCTGCTTCGTCATCGCCAACATCGCATGCCACACGGTCATGTAGTAACCGTAGTGGGAAGTGAAGTAATTCGATCCTGGAAACCTTCCGTAGTTCCCTCTGAGAATTCCTGCAGCATTCCAAACATCATTCAAACCGGTACGGATTCTCTTGAACGGCGTCTCGGTTTCTGACAACGCGCGTTCCACATCGCTGCTCGTCTTCGCATTGCGGAGCAACAAGGCCCCGTGATCACCGTTAGCCATCATCCAGATGTCAGGGTCCGTGTGCCCAGAACGTCCAGTTAGAATCTGGAGACCGACACCATCGAAGTTCACTTTCTGCTCAGTCTCCAAGTGCTTCATAAGTCTCGTCTCGTTCACAAGTGTCTCCAAACCGACAGTGTACGCCAACACCTGCGCATAGAAAGTGTCAGCCATGATGGTTCCGTTTCCTCCATAGTACGCCATGTAAGCGCCAAGTTCTTCATTCCACATCAGGTTCTCAAACGACTCTTGTGCAGCCTTCGCAGCGTCGTTGTACTTCTCGGCCCCGGCAGTATCATCCATGAACACGCACAGCTCAGCCATACTTCTCATAGCAAGAATGTGGAATACAGCAGAGTAAGAACAGGTTTCGTACTGGTTGAGGGCGAGCACGTCGTAGGTGGTCTGCAACTTGTACGGCAGATTGTGGAATGTCGAGACGGAGATGTGCCAGTCGGCAGCCTTCTTCGCAGTTGGGAACCACTCTTTCACAAAGTCCTGGTCGTTGTTCCATCTCAGAAGCTCCAACAAGTAAACAATGTACATCGAAGATACGTCAGACATCACTCTTCCGCAACCGTGCTCGAAGTTAGGATCAATTCCACCCATGCAGCCACACGCCAACTGCTCTTGGATCATTCCGTTAGCGAGCTGTGCCTTACCCCATCCGACTACCTTGCTCTTCGTTGACTCAGGGAATAACATGATGTACGGAATGTGACGCTCACCGTCGTTGTGAACAGAGTCCACGTTTACACAGTCGTAGGCCTCCCACTGTCTCCAACGTCCGTCGTGGAACCACATCGCAGATCTCATGTGGTGAAGCTGACCAATCAATGTGTCTGACAACCAAACAGGAAGGGTGCTCTTCAGAAGCGGATTTTGGATAGCAAGTGCATCGCCAACAGCATCCGTCAACCCAGACATCAGCTGCTCAGCCGAGTCCGTCGCCGATGTAAACAATTTAGTGTATTGGTTGCCCAGCATTTGGTTCAAGTAGTTGTGGTTAGGGAAGTAGTACCCAAGGACAATCGTCAAAGTCACCGTCTCACCAGCTGCCACAGTCTCGTTCACGGACAGAGAGATCGAGTCGTCCAGTGCTACTGTATTGTCGAGGAACCCGTCAGCAGAAAACTGTCCAAATGACTTCTTTGAACCACTTCCCATAGTGACCTTCCCCCCAGTACCGCACAGCGTGTACCCTCCAGACATCGCAGCGGCGCCCCTCTTGTCAAGACCGACACACTGCGGGCTCTTCTTCGACACCGTTACGGGAGTGCCGCTGTTCACTCCGTCCATAAATGCGTAGTACGGCATCTCCTTGATCAACGAACAGGTGTTCTTAACCAGCTTCCAACTACCACACGCCGCATCGGCAGTGCACTTGGACATGCAAGCAACTTCTGAATCGGTGCTGAAGGTCGACAACACCGTACCGTTCCTGTCGATGTTCTCGTTGTACGTTGGCAGGTTGAAAAGAGAGGCCACGTTCACAGGCTTTGAACCCTTGTTGGTGAACACCATCGAGAACGCAATAGCAGGGTGGTGCGACTTGTTCATGTTGCCGGAAGATAAACGACCGTATCCGAACAGGGAAATGTCTACGTTCGGTTGTGCGGCATCCTTCACCTGCAGACGGGTCATCGGTGGCGAACCCCCGAAGTGCATCTCCGACACCCCCGATCCCGAAACGGATCCCTCAGGCTGAGTCTGAAGAACGCGTGACCAGGTCTTCGGACCATCTTGGACACGGGCAGCGAAGAATGCGTGCTTTTGCTTTGGGAGTTTAGCGGAACCACCAGGGCTGTTGTTCTCAACAGTCCAGGCAGTGAGGGTTCCGTCGGCACGCAGTTCGATCGTACCCGTGGCGAGACCTCCCAAAGGCGGGGCAGATCTAATTCCAATTGCAGGGTGCGCATCGTCCTCACCGTAAGACATTCTCACAACACGAGAGGACAACGGAAAGGTTGAGGTGATCCCAGTCGGTATTCCATTCTTAAGGTAGCAGCAGTTGCCTCCCTTCTCACAACTTCCAAATTTTAAAGGGGCTTTTGGGGCAAACACCCACGCACGGCAGTCGACGTTTCCATGGCAGGCGTTGTCGCAAGCAGCCTGAGTTGGAACCGTTACCTGCGACAAATCATATCCAGGCAAGTCAATCCCCTGTTTTGTGGTACTTGGGTTCCATACGTTCACTCTGTCCGAGTATACTTGCGGTGTCAAGCTTATGTCAGCCCAAGCAAATTCTGCCTTGGTTATGTTCTCAGGCTCGAGGTACAGTCCCTCTTGGATTACAATTGCAGTCCCGCTGGTGTTCGTCCAAACTCCTTCATTCAGAAACGATGCCGACTGCAGCATCTCAGTCAGGTCGGCGCCGGCAGCCTGGGAGAGACCCAGTGTCAGTGCCGCGACAGCGGATGGAATTCTCATGTTTTTGGTGAAGCTGAAACAATAAAACTAAACTATCACGGAGTAAAATGTTGTTGACCTGCTGGAGATTAAAAAAATGCCAAACTCACGGTCGACTACCCGAAAGGCAGAAGCGATTTCCGTAGCAAAAATCCCATAATTGCGTTTTTTTTGCTAATCCTTGTTAAATATAAATGCTGCATAAGTACAGTTCTACTTCAATATAAAATTTAGAAACTACATAACAGTGAAGTATGAGTGTTGTTTGTACAGAAAAACGAACTCAGCGAATAGAGGGTTTTAGATTGGCAGCAACTTATGCTAAGTCTCAAATAGTCGGAGCTTGTCCAAAAGGTCAAGTAGGCAATTAATGAAAGTGCTGTTGACTGTCCATTCTTGTTACTGCTTCCATTGTGTGCTGAGCTTGCTCATGCTGTTCTCGACGTGAGTAACACAATGTTCAGCTGATGAAGCCGGAAAACTGTTTGATGATTTAGAGAGCGTCTAATAGAAAAACTACACGAATAGTAACAGATATTAAGGAACAGAACGAAACTCTTTTTTGCTGTGTCTTCAAAACAGAACTGAGACAACGCGGAGAATCGGAAAAAGTGAAGTCGTCCCAAAGGAGATCTCATTCATTTATCATTCAAACATTCTTCGAACAGGGAAGGACAAGAAGCATTTTATTAAAACTGATTACGACCGTAGATACAATCAATCATACTTTTAAAGGCAGTGGCCCAAATATACCTCTTTTTGTTAAATGGCTCAAAATATAACGGAATGGCTGAGATGGATTGGTTCTCAACCAAGGGAAGGAATTATTTAGGGTAAGGCTCAAATACTCAAAAAAAAACCACCAAGTCAAGAAATAATAATAATGACTCTCCCGAAATTCGTGGTGTACCGACCTATGCAGACCCCAGGGGGCACAGTCAGGCCAGAACCTAACCACGGGTTCGGTGTATTTTGGGCCATAGCCCCACCTTTTAATATTAGGTAGCTATCAGGCGATATGTAAATAAACCATCCCTCTTACTTAATAAATTATCCGTTAGTCTCTAACTAGCTAACTGGAGGATTTTAATCAGGAATGAATGAACCAATGGCTGTTCTGCGGGATTCATATTTTACAAAGTTACAGACTTACAATATTCTAATTAATTTGATGCAGAGAAATTGTAAACTGAGCTTGTTGATATTGTTAACAGAATATTAGCATCAGCACCTTATCAAGATGAAACAAAACAAAAGGGTACGAAAACAACGCGGACAAGGCCGGCAGCTGAGTTCTTCAGTTTCAAAGTTCAGATAGGGGCCCTGCTTTTCTGACTTTGTATCAATAGCTCAGTTATGTAGTCAACAGAAAAATGAACCCTCGTAAGAGTTGTACTGGGTAGTGATCGCATACAAACCTTCACGGTGTGATGGTGGAAAGAAAAAGATTATCCACCGAGTTGGTTATCAAACTACATGAGAGCGATAAGCTCTTTTCATCTTTTTAGAAGAAGAAAACAATTAAAGTCTACAAAATAACGAACGATGGAAAATTACCAGATGAAATAAAAAGACAGTAGCAGAACTATAAAAACAGAATAAGAACAAAATAGGAAGCCAGCATCGACTCATTAATTAATTAACAAAAGAAAATATACGAATTATATCTTTTGCTGCACTTCTGTCACTCATAGAGCCGTAACAGACGGATGAACCACCCGAGGCCTCGGCGGGGGTGAGACACTTACGATCGGAGACATGCTGCCACGGTACCCAGGAGACTTGGTTCTGTAATTCGCAAGAGACTTAACCGAGTGATTCCGAGATAAGTTATCTCGGGACGGGTCTCTACCGAGAGGGTTGGATGTTCTGTTTTGTGTTAAATTAAAACGACCTAATTTCACAATTCATTGAGTGACGCTGCTACACGGTGCGTACCGTGCTGCCAACATCTACCCAACTAGAGTAACAAATAATAAACCTACAGTAAGTAATAAACATACAATCTTGCATGACGCATTGAATCCTTGCTTCCCCTTCCTACAGAAGTAGCCACGAGGATGGACTGCTTTTTACCGCTCATGACACTGCTGCTACTGCTGCTATCGTCCTGTTTATTTGTTTATGGTTGTTTAGAGAATTAGCTGAAAGCAATAAAATCAGTTTCAAGTGATAGAATAATGAATTACATACGTCATTACTCACTTTTACGATAGGAATACTAAAGTCAAGTGACACATTTCTTTTCAGATCGTTAAGCTGCATTGATGCCGCAGGCAAAGCTGCAGCAACCGAAGCAGCTCGCAGAGTTTTCTCGCGGGTTCGGAAGAAAGCAACAAGCCACACTGCACAACAACAAAGAAGTAAAACAACAACAACAACTAAGATAATGAGGACCACACGAAGGCTGCTCGAGTCTCCATCACTTTCTGCAGCGCGTTGGCAATCGTTACATTGAATAGGACAATACTGCCAACCCTGACTGCCTTTTAAAATTGGATTTAATCCTGATAAGTCAGCCTGACACCAGCTCAGCTGGGCAACTTGCACACAGTTGATTCCCAAAGAAGCGGTGTCCTTGTTCTTACACTTAGGAAAACTAATCGGAGCTTGGTCTGGTATATCTGCTGTACCTAAAGTCGGAATAAGTGTCGGAGGCACATCCGTTTTCGGTATCGGTGTCGGGACACTAGTTGGTCCTTTGATAGGCACAGTAGTTGGAGCAGCCGCAGCGGTTGGATCGCCGGGAGAAGTCATTGGAACATTTGTAGGAGAGCCACTGGTTGGTACTAAACATTCAACTGCTCTAGTCATCAGCATCAGCACAAGTAGCACGACTTCCGACACCCGTCTAACCATCTTGTATTAGTGGTGCCACCGTGCCTATGGAATAAAAAGTGTTGCATGCTTGGGATAAAGCTTCGCCAGCAAAAAATAAATACAAAGAATAGCCCGTAAGTAAATCCCTTTGTGTAACTGCACTAAGAACCCACAAACTATAACTTCACTGGAAAGAGAGAACAAATATCGTCTGTCTCATTGAACAATTCTTCTGTGCATTCACGTGTTACATTCCTGTTGATGAATATTACAATAAAAAAAAAGCGGGAAAAAATCGAAAAATGGTCTCAGACCGGTGGCCCAAAATCGGTCATCCTTGCGGCATGATGAACTTACTGACCGAGGAACCACCACTAATTATTATGCTACCATGTGCATTGAAATATTCGGATTGGAAAAGGATAGATTTAAGCGTGTGATCGGTGATAAGAAAGAAGGACCTGATTCCATAACTTTGCATTGCGGGATTTCTGTTCCTTGCTAACCTATTTGTGTTGTTGTCTGGAGACTCAACCATGTCGCAGAAGGGACTGATACAGGCCTGAACAAGAGTCAAGTTAGGAAATTTATTTCAAAACAAAAGTATCGAGAAATAATTTCTCCTCAACGAAAGCATCAACATTGTCCTCTAGCAGTCTGGAAAGTCTTTTTAAGAATTCTTGTTGTCCCAAAGTGCGTTCTACATTAACCACCCAATACAAACTTTTTGAATACATCTCCCCATTGAACACATCGTGGTTATCAACAGCGTCGGCTTCTTCTTTTTTGTCTGCTTGCGTAGTCTTTTTATCCTTCTTCTTGGAGTTGGTTTTCTTTCTTACTTCCGGCTCAGGTTTTTTCTTCTTTTCGAGTTCTACAGGTGCCGTGGAGCCTTCAACATTTGTTGGAAGCGAACACTTGCGTCCCAAAAAAGAGTCAGCGAGGATTTTTTCGAAGTACTGAGCGAGGCCTTCCTTGACCCAAAAATCGAAGCCAACCAGGTTGCCCATCCACATATGGGCAATTTCGTGCATAAGTAGCTCAACCAGCGAGTCGTTACTAACTTTTTTCCCTTTGGCAGGAGCTGTTTCAGTTCCATCTAAGAATATAAGACCGTGGTTTTCCATACCACCGATACACAGCTTTGGTACTACCACAACATCCAACTTAGAAAGTGGAAAGTCCAACTGCACATAATCTGAACATTCTTGTACACCTTTACAAGCAGCATCCAATATTAATTGAATTGGGTACTTCTTATGTCCCGAAGATACAAAGACTGTAATTGGTAATACTGAACCACTTGACAGTTCAAGGTCTTTATTAACTGACATGATTCCACAACCGAAAACTGCAAAGGCCAAGACGTACACTGGGATGGGAGGCGTTTCCTCGAATTCAACGACCTTTTCCGATTTTGACGTCTTTTCAGATCTCGTTGGCTGATTACTTAATATCGTCGCATTTGCCATACCGACAACAGTGATTGAAACTTTATACGGAACACGTACCGTTGATATATCAAAACAAGGAAAGGCCCTTCTAGCGTGAGTAACTTCAAAATGGGTTTGCACAACACTGGTATCTGATCCCGAGTAGTGGATTCCAACAGTTCCTTTTATTTGACCCTTAAAAGCAAAGTACAGTTCAGCCCTCCCCTCATTTATATTTTCCGCAGTTTTCAGCGTCAGCAGCCCGTCACCACAATTCTCCGTCCCACCAAGTTTGACAGGCTTCTTATACTGAGAGACCTTCAGTGAAGTTATTTCGATATCTAGAGCATGCAATTTAATAAAATTTGTCGGGCTTTCAATGTTAACTTGCCAAATCACATTCCCCGTAAAGACGTTGTTAGCTGGATCCAGTCTCCAGGAAACAACACATGATACTGGTACTATACACTCATTAAGAGACATGTTCGTGTGGTACCTGCTCAAATTTTAAAAATCTGTTTTACAGAAAACAAAAAATATATAAATATAGTGCCACGCGAGCTACTTGATATTCTGAACTCGAACCCACTGAAATAAAAATATTAGGTAGGCGTGCTGTTACCCGCTTTCTTTTACTTCACATGCTGTTCGTTGTCGTTATCGTGAAACACTTAACTACAAACTCAGAAGGAAACATTCCAGTGGACTGAGGAACGAAACGTACCAAAACTAACCAGACCATGAGGATGGGATGAAAAAGGGAATTTGACGTGACCTGGTTTTGCTGCAAAATTCCGTAATAAGTTTGCTTATGGAACTCAGTCGGTTATTCTACGCAAAAATCACCTTTTGGTTTTTGGTTCTTTTGTAAGTGCTTGATTCAACGCGAAGGAAGAAGGATAAATCTAGAAGTTCACGTTTGTCCGTGCAAGTATAATTAAGAAAAAAGAAAAACCCGTCATCAAAGGTGAAACCGAGGGAACACAAATACTACGGATAAGTAGGTCGTAGGTCACATCAGAATACTATTTTTTTTTTTTTTTTTTTGAAAAGAAAATTTAAGATTGGAAACCGAATTCGCAGTATAGTAACAGAAAGACTAACAAGACGCAAGATGTCGCTCGTTAAGACGCAGTGATGGTTGCAAAAACAAGTGGAAAACTACCCTAATCGTCATTTCATCACACGGGATACACATAAAAAGGATAGCATTGAAGAATCTCTGCGCACGTGTAGATGTAGAATTTCACTTTGAAACAAATGAGTAGAATCATAAAAAGAGGCTGGCTAGCTGGTAATTAACTTCTTCTTTCTAAATATTTTGTGTAGCATCAGTAACACAAGTTGTATAAAAGTATAAATTATGACCGAGAATATCTCCTTCTTCAGTAAGGACACACACATCACGACATCGTATTATACGATTTCGGGGGTCCCCCGTTTCCAAGAGGGTTAGTTTTTGCGACTGACGGCATGATGAGGTCGCGATTAATCTTACGACGAGTGTCAGCGGATTGGATCGATGGACCTCCCCAACGAGACTGATCCAAGAAGTAACATTTGTATTCAACTCTTCGCATGTCCAGAACTGGAAGTAACTTTAGGTCTGAACAGTTTGCCACAAATTCCGGGACTGTCTTCCCACTATCAACTAATTCTCTGATGAGGTCTATAAATGAAAGAAGAGTCGGGTCATCATTCGTATCTCCGATAAAGTCCGGACAAATAATTCCATTCATCGCATTTCGAATAACACAATCAGGAGTATTATCGATGATTAGTGTTCTGTCCGGATGCCTTCCTGTTAGTGCTAAGTTCTTTGTGTAACACTCATGAGGTGATGCTGGGTACCATTTAGAGTGTCTGTAAATGCAATGTTCGATTACTCTGTCGGGGTCAATCGCTGCGATGATACGCTGGGCGTAACTACGGACTCCAGCAGTCCAAACAACGACTTCACAACAAGGGAGAGTCCCAAGAAAGTGAAGGAATTTGTCAAGATGTGGTCTCTTAACAATTGGCCCCTGGCGACCGAATGCAAGTGTCTCATCTAAGTCTAAAACAATAGTCAGAGTCTCGTTTCTCAGACGAGTGTAGAGTGGCGGAATCACTAAATACGTCGTCTTCTCCTTTACCATTGAAGGAACTCTCTTGCCCCTCTTTTTTCTCTGTCTCCTTCTTGCCTCTGTAAAGCTGCAGCATGAACTTGCTCTGCTTCGTCCGTCGTCACAATAATCCTCATCATCCTCTATTTGATCTTTTCTAAATAATCTCACTATTGGTCCGAACACACGCATTCCCAATTCTCGAAGCTCAAGTTCTGGGATGTCATCAGTATCCGCGTACGCCCCCTGGTAGGCAAACATATTAAATGAAGACTTGCTTTGAATAGAAAAGTAACAACCGGAGGACTCAAACTCAGTAATCTCTATAAACATCTTATCAAACGAAGTATATTAATATTATAAAATACAATGCAAGTCTTTGGTAATGCTGTAGCACTCTGTGAAAGTTTTATGTTCCTCTGTTTCAGACGGATACTTTACACAGGACAGACCAAATCGAGCGTTTGCTGCCAGATTGTCAGACCCAAGAATGAACAAAAAGGATGAGTTCCACCGGAATCCCAGACAGATACTTCCCAGTGAAGGGATTTCCCCATAAAGAAGGAAGGTAGAATCGCTCCAGGGCTGATTTCACCACTACTTGATAAGTTGTATAGTTCATTCACTACGGCAGAGTTAACTCGCCAGGCCCGGTCGCTGTTCTTTTTCCCACAGGCGACATCAACACTGGTTCCCGGAATGGGATGATAAATAAAAGGATACGAAATATCAAAACCCTTTTTAATGTTCTCTCTCATAAGCTGTTGATTAATATGAGAACTTTGATGAACTGAATTGTGAAGACCCATATTAACGACAACAACCTTTTGAGCTGGCGAATATAGCTCCTCAACATTTCTCTTTAAGTTAGACAAATGGTCAAATAACGACCTTCCGATTGAATGAAATTCGATTTTTTCTGTTTCAGATTTTTTTCTGGATAGTTGTCCGAGTCGCTCATCAGTTCGATTCCCCCGCTGTGAAAGATGAGTATCCTTTGGTATTTTTGCACCCATCCACACAAATAGCTGATGACCATTGGTCATAGCAATTGAATCACCGACGTTTAAAAGAGAATATCTACTCAAACAATCCCAGGCGTCGTCAACGCTGAAATAGCGAGGGCGACAGAGGTGGGGTCGATATCCCCATCGGGACTTTTTGTTGAATACAAATTTTGAATACTTGTGGGTCTCGTGAGGAATTGTCGGGCCGCAAGCGCCTACACTTTGAAGTAGTAAATGGTTATCAATAGAAGAACGTTCATTATCAAGTGGTCGTGTTGTTATCGGATGAGTACAGGTACCATTAGATTTACTGCACTCATCAACCCATCTACCAAACCAATGATCTTCATACGTTGGATACGATTGATGACAGAACGGTAATTCATTGTAAGGGACAAGACACTTTTCCTTATCCTCTGGTACTTCGATCTTCAAGTCCTGCCACACTTTACAGTGAAATGGCTTTTTCCGTTTCCTACATGATCTCACATCACAAACACTCGTACTCATAAAACGATCCCTGCCATGAGTTCTCTGAAATTTAAATCCACCTCCCTCAGTGTAGTTCTGCCTCATGAGATGAGGTCGAGTTCTAACTTTATAACTGCCGACTTCCATCGGTCGGAAGCTGATGACTTTCATCCAGCGATAGATTTCCGTCTGGAATGCATACTCGATACTTCTCGGACCTTCAACCCGAATGTCTAGAACACTTTGTTTGCCGACAACCTCACCGCAGGTATTGAAAGTTTCAGTTCCAGCAATGGTCAAAATGTGAACGACATGTCCGGGTTTTGGAGAAGTGTGACAGACCATAAAGAACCTGCCGTCATAAGGTTCTAAAATTCCATTTCCGAAATCTCCTTCTTTCTCATCTACAGCTCCAGGAAAGTTCAGCTCATCTTTCCCGCACAACATTTCCATTTTCCGAATGTGTTCACCACACGCAGCTTCTAACGATTTCGGGATTCCCGTGATTTCCGGTGGCGGACCAGTCCCACAGCCGTCATGTTTCCAATTAGCTGGTAGTTCCAACGCGGGAATGTTTCGATAAAACGGCCTTTTCCCAATCATAGGCACTGCAGTTCCCTTCCCTCTGCTCTGTTTAGCTGTTTGAGACACCTCAGTGTCATCAAATCGATCGTATGACGTTGTCATGTTGAATGCCAACAAAGAGAGAGTGACTGCGATTAGACATTTGAGTATTAATTTAGCACCCATCTGTGTGTAAGAAAAAACTAAAGAGACAAACAAAGTTACGAACAACCATGCCGTCGGCTATTCATTATCAGCGTATCAAAAAGAACTACTAAATAACTCATTATTATTACACAAAGTAATCAAATGTCACAACTAACTAACTCAACGTGAATAGCAACTCGGAGTGTAAATGAACACCCCCACAGAAGCAGAAGGTACAAAAACAATTTTATCATTTTATCTAAATCATAACACTGAGAATAATAATAATAATAATTATAATCTAATTCCGCCTGATTACTACAACTCCCTTCAGATCATATTTTGGATTGTGAACTCGAACAGAGAGAGAGTTGATTATTAAAAAGTCAGAAGAACACATTGATATTATTTACTGACACTGCTGACTATTTTCATAGACAGAAGTACTTATTACTAATGTTAAGAAGATAGATACCGTACGGCATCCTAAAGAAAACAATTACAAACACATCCGCAGCATTGCTGCGGAAATCTGTGCTTTTCACGATTGAGAAAGTCGTTGGCTAATTGGTGAAGTATTTTAATTGTTGAGCACGCATGGCTGAGTGCACAATTTAGTGATTGGTCTGTTAGATATCACTCGTAGCTATTTAGTAGTGTAACTATTTCCCGCGAGATTACGACTAGCCGTGTTTCCAAAGTAATATTTGATGTTCTCCAAAACTAAAGTGTACAAACTTCATCGATTCGTACGATACAAAAGCCCCGAAGTGTTTTCCATAGACGCAGTGCCATCGTCCAGGTCCAAGAGCCCTGTCGGCTTCTTTTTTTATGAACATGGAAATGTCTCTCTCAGTCGCTTGGTCTTTTTGATTTAATGAATTGCTTGCGAACTCAATTGCCTTCTGTTGCTCTTCTTCAGCCATGTATGCATTCAGTATTGTTACTTTACGTTCTACAACATCTTTCTTTTCTTTGTCCTTTGCGCGGTCACCCATTGAATGTTAGGGGGGACTGAAGAGATGGTAATTACGAATTGTTACCTTTTTAAACATCGAAATCAACTTTCAGACTGACACAAAGCAGTCGGACTGCGTTAATCGCGACATATCTACGGCAGAGCTGTTGGTGGAATTATTTAATAAAAACTTATCAACTATTTCGTAAAATAAAAAGCTGTTCAGGTAGCAATTTGCAAAATTAACTACTTTCAGCGGCATTATTTTTACCACGGAAACCACGGAGTGGTTTATAAATGGAAAATTGAAACCTGCTCTCATAAATATATTTTCTGTTTTTTTTTTTGTTTTTTTTTATATTGGATCATTTTTTTTCTCGTTAGATCGGAGTTGCAGCTATTTTTTCAAAGTATAGCTGTCCTCCTCCTCCTCCTTAAAAGAGTACAATCACTGCGAACCAAATCCATACTAATGTGGGATTCGATTACCGATATGACATCACTTTCTGAGGTGCTTAATATTTCACAATGTTCCTCAGTGTGTATTAAGAACTTTTAATTAGACAGCTACTGCAGTCAGGTCGATTTTCAGATACCTACACTTGGTCGATATTTTTCGAACAAGTTTAAAATCCTCTAGGTTCTAATGACTGATCAAGTGATTGATGACTACCTGGCTTATTATAAAGTAACATCAGAGGAATGAATGGGAAGATGTTGAGGAACAACGCAATAGCACTCGATAAGACTACAATACTCGCGGAGTCTAAGTTATTATTACTGTGAGAGCTAATCTGAGAAATTGCAACTGCTACGAATGCCACTTCCACCAAAGTAATTAATATTGTTTGAAGTATGCGACCACACAATGTCTTAGGAGGTGGACCATTAACTAATGCCCAAGAGGGTATAATTCCGTACGCTAATGGAAACAATGAACTGACGATTTTTGCAGCCTGCGCTGATAAAACAATCCAATCATCTCTAGGCGCTTGAATATCAATTCTAATTGCAGCGATGCCTGAGTCTTCACATTCTCTTAACATTTCCTCAACGTCGGATTCGGGAAGTCCCTTTAACGTTCTCCTTAAGATGTCGATAATATTTCTTAATTGGCTACTGGTATATTGAGCAAGGATAGCTTCATGAGCTTTCCCCATCAGTATCGCGACAAATGTAACCATTGGCTTCAAACTATAAGACTTAATACAATGCTGCCACAGTTTTGGAAGGAAATCGTCTCCTCCAAATGGCTGACACAGTAGTGATCCACAAAGCTGTCGGTAGATCATAAAACAACTATTTTTCAATTCGTCTTGTTCATCCAGCTTGTTACACAATCGCGCGCACTTTATTTGAAGTTTTGACTGCAGGAAGTCAACATTATCGTCAACTTCTTTCTCTGACATAAAACAACTTTCAAATACCATCGCAACGCGAACACTCATCACGTCATCCAAGTAACAGAGAAGCTCCCCGAGTACGTGTATCAAGTCGTCATTCCACAAACCACCAAGGTTTCCTTCATATCCTTGTTCTACCTTTAATGCTACAAAAGCGGCAAACGTTCTGTTTTTATTTTAACTCCTTTTCACTTTTCTGATTGCTTTGAGCATCCAAAGTTCAGCAACAACTATAGCTGCAAAAAACTGAACTAATCATGTCAACATACCTTGAGATTCTAGCACTGAATCCTACAACACCTCCACTAGAGAGTTGGACAAGTGGATGTCTGCCAAACATTGTGGGCAGTTTATCTAATCGACTCCTGACCTCTGGTGGTAGAGATGTGTCTTCGTAGCCAGCGAGACTCAAGAGTTTCGTTCCAACAGATTCCAACAAATCCTGTTTAGTGTTTGTAAGAAAGCTCTTTACTTGAGTTGGTAATAATTACAAAATACTTCATCAGAATACACAACAATAACTTATCGAAAACATACTTTTCTATTGCAAGCTCCAACAACCTTCTCTCCGACGTCTAAGTTAGGGACCATCACCTGATTCTGTTCCATTGACATCTTAATTGAGCCCACCCGCAGGCTGGAGTAAAAGATATGAAGTAAGAATAATTAGATTACATCCTGTTACTTACCTGATGGACAAACTGAATGAAAGACCCGCATACCCATCTCACTGACACCTGTGAAACAAAAAAACTTGCGTGAGAGACACACCACCGATGGGCGACTCATACAGGACGATTACTAAGCCGCCCAGTTGACTAGACTGAAGGTACAAAATATGACACTATTCTTTTTATTGCAACGGAAATACATTCGGTTTTCTTTATATTCAGGAGGATCGGTGTTCGGAAGGTGAATAACGAAGTTCGGGGGGGGATGTCTTATGAAATTACTTTTGTATATCAACTCGTGATGTAACTATCGAGACTTGGGATTCCACGAGAGGTAGAAGCCTTACAGCTAAGAAAGGCGAACTGTAAGAATAAAATAATATGCAATAAAGCCACCAAGTGACTCCATGCACTGTGACTTATCTTTGAATTGATCAGAAAGTACAACATCAATGAGAGCTACGCTAAAGCGAACAACAAATTTGATTCGTCACATTAATTAACAAACGACAAGGATACACAAAGTAAATAGTATCGCTACTAATGGTAGTTGGGTGCTGATCGCGACCTTCCGTTCCGTGATGCGCTTGATCGAACTGACTGTGGACTGCCCAAGTGAACAGTTCGAGCCCTCGACGCAAATTGCAGGGTACAAATTGACTCCGACGTTGCAGATGCTGCTGGTGATACCGTTGTAATCATAACAACTTTTGATCCTTTCTTAAGACAAGGCTGCAACATGTGAGTCAGACGAGAGTTTCTGTAAGGTACGTAATTACTACCACATGCTAAGGCGGAGATGACATTTCCAAGTGCAGACAACGATCTGTTGATGTGCTGAGTTTCTTTTAATAAATTCGAAGAAGGATTACTTGTTTTAATTGAACCATGAATAGTGTGATGTGTTGGGATTCTTTCTGATCCCGCGAGATCAACGAGATAGACCTGACCGTTTAAGTTTTCACGAGTAACAATATTAGTGCCTTCAACTCTAGCAAGAATCGCACAATGAGATCTAGAAGAATGAATATTTATATTTGACACTCCTACAGATCTGGCTCTCTCACCCGCCAGGAGTATCTCTGCGATGTCTACTTGCGAGTTCTTTATTTCGAATTCAGTTCCAAAATGCTCGCCGTGTTTCTTTTCTATTTCAATATGAGATAGTAAGTCAGATGCATTTTCATTATAAACCTCACTTATGGAAACAAATAATTTATATTTGAATCCACCGAGTGATTCTCGTTGTTTCATTTTATCAAATAACTCAGTGAGGAGAGATACGACAACACCGAACTCACCAAGCATTGAGTGAGTCTTACCAGAACCAGTCTGTCCATAAGCGATAACACAACACGTACGACCGTCGAGAACGGAGTCAGAGACGCCATCTACTTCGTTAAATAAATCAGATTGTGTTGAGTCAGGTGGTAGCACTGCATCAACTTGAAAGTTACACCGCTGACCATTAGACCTGTCTAATGAAACGGCGTCTGGAAGTGCTATACGGGGAGCGAACGTTTCGTGTCTTTCAGATTCTAAAAGCGGCCTTATACGAGCAACGACACGGATAGTGCCTCTCAGTTGTTGAAGCTGTTGATGTAATTTTCGCCGTTCACTATCAGCTTGCGCAAACATTGCCTCCGCCTGTAATATTCTATCGGTGTTGCCTTGCTGAACTTTGTCAGCAGCTCGCTTGACTTCTTTTTTTACGAATTCGGTTATTTGTTTGCTGAATGCTTCTCGCAAGAAGACCCAACTTCTCTTCATATCCATCGCCTCTTGTCTTTGAGAATGTAGCTGTTCTCTAAGTTCTCGCAACGTTCCCTGCATTTGAACTAACTTGTCGGCTGTTTGTGCTGATATTTGATCTCCTCTTTGGCGAGGTATCGACTGCTCGACTTCGATCTGGTACTGTTGGTGCTTGTCCTTTGCTTTAGCGAGTGAAAGTTCGCGTTCCAACTTGTCGACTCTTCTTCGCAATCCCATATTTGCTCCTCTCAGAGCTTCCGTAGTGGCTGATTCTGAATGCATCGGCGAGTCTGGTACGGGATCTTCGATGGTAGCCGCAAGCCTCGCGAGCTCTTCAGCTCGCTGTATTAATCCAGCGCTTGCTTCTGACAAAGCGGCCCGAATACTACCAGGCTCGACACTACTGCCACGAGAGTATTGCGAACTGTAACTCATCGGAAGATGAATTCCCTGCGGCACAGTAGGATGGCCCTGAGTAGATGGTGAAACAGGTGAAGGAGATGGCATAACTCCAGAAGCTATTTTTACAGATGCTTCGGATTCCCACGGCCCGGAAACTCCAGTTGCGATAACTGGTACCGACTTTTTGACCTGCTGACTACCATTTGTAGTACTGCGAGGACTACAATCTGAATCCCAGGCCCCATAACCTGCAGCAGAAGACAAAACAGCTGTTGACTTTCCCACAGTAACTGCATCAGAGTTGGCAGGAGAGGCAACTCCTCCCGGTTCCCACGGACCGGAATTGTGTGATAGTCTCGGAGAAGGCGGCCTCTTTGAGGATGCCGGCACAGCGATCATCGTCGTAGTCCCGGTTGTTGGAATACCCCTGACAGGTGATCGCATTGATCCAACACTTTCAGAACGTTGTTTGCTGTGCTTTTTCGTAAGTAATTCGTCTCCTTGAGAATTAGTTGAGTTCGGACTTCTGTGTACAATTTCTTCTTCCGCATTTGAGTCCAAAACATTAATGTGTGTGTTGCCACTGACGACATTCGTACTATTTGAGGTGCTCAGAATATTGCTGTCGTTTCCGTTAGGCGACTGAAACTCGAATTTCCTCCTCAACAGTACGGTATCTTCTGCTGACACTGAACTAGTTCTCACTCTTTTGGGTGACGTCACAGGTCGGCATATCTGAGCTGCTGCAGGTGGTGGAGGGGACACCAAGTACTCATACTCTACGTCACCTTCTTCCACTTCATCTGGTGGGGATACGGGTAACATTGTTGAACTCATTAAGTAGGGTCCTGAAGGAATTAATATATAATTAAGTGTTTACATAATTCTCATTGTAATTGAAGGTGCTGATCAGAACAGGCGTACATTGAAACATGCAAGCAGTTCGAAGCGGTGAAAGCAGAGCTGAATAAACTCACTGAATGCTGACAAACATTCCACTAATTAAGAGATACATTATAAAGTTAAACTTTGACTAACCGTCAACAACAATAAATATTAATTTGCGACCGTTGGCTGTGAATCCAGTCGCGCTAGCTCTCCGTGGAGACCAGCAAAGAAAACCTTTTGCTTTCCAAAGTGATAGTAAATAGTAAAGTGCGAAGCTTCATTTGGATTAACCTCACACAGCAACCAGGGGTTACTGGATGCAGTGTGACTGGCAGATAATGAGAACAGAGGAGCGTCCCCGTGGGTAACAGGAATGTCACCAACAGAAGAAGTATGTTTTGTGATTACAGCTTTCAACGGAAGCCATCTATCCAACTCATTTAAATACCTGTTGTCAAGTGTAATAACATAATGAGGAACTGGACTTCTATTTGGAGGTCTCATAGCTGCTAACCATTTCATCGTCTCAGATAGTAAACAAATGCAGCGGATGATTTCTCCCTTATCTCCACGAAACCATGATGTAAAATCATCAACTAAAATGACTGTCGGCAGCCTTTCACGAGGTGTCTCGTGAATTCTAGCAATGTAGTGGAGGAGTTTTTCACCCGATGTGACGTATTTTAAATCAATTTTTCTTAAGATGTGTTCTTTCGAACCAGTTTCATTAATGTCAGCCAGAGGGAGATTCCTCAACTTGTCTTGATCACACAGAAGTAATACCTGTTCTCCCATTGCTGCTATCGATAATCCGTATTCGAATAGAAGAATTGATTTCCCACATTGTTCTGGTCCACACAACCCAATCCCAACTCCACTAAAACAATAATCTTTTTCCTTTCTATCACTAGCAGTTCCAACAGTAAAGAATGAGAGAGGATATACCAAAGGGTCTAAGTGATGGTCTTGAGTAGCGCCACATGTTTGTTCTGTCATTTGAGCTGCTAAATTAAATGAAATCTGAAAAGTAATTATCCTCTTCAACAGATTCACTCTCACTAATAATAAATTAGTTTTAGTGATCTTCAGATCACTGCAAAAGTTGAGTTGTGGGTCGTTGCACTGTCAGCTACTATTTTAATCAAATTCTCCATTTTTGTTGTAAATCAGCAATAGCGACGCTAATGGAGAATTAGTTGTTTCTGTTATGAACTGGTGGAGGATTAGAGGACGTACTAATCTTCCGGTGTGGGTTTTGAGGAATGTGATCAGGGTCAGGGAATTCAGTTGCCCAAGCAACAGGCCAAGCACCGCAGTGGTTTAAACACTTCATTGGAGACCACCAATCCCCAGTTCCTCCCTGAGAAGGAGGAGGTCCTTCCCAGTGGAGTGGTTCCTGACACGGTTCACAGTAAGACCACCAGAACTTTATCATTTCATTATCTGAACATTTCTTCATATCAGCTGCGAAATCATCTCCAACATACTCCCAGTGATGAAACATTTGACTTGTCTCTTCGTGATAATAGACTACAAAGTTTCTCATGTTTGCTTCGTACATCTGTTTGGTCACTTCATCCCAAGTCCCATCATGTAATTGAGTGTACTGATCGAACATGTCGGGTTTCAGTTTTATTAAACCAGCGAACCTCTTTGGAGCTTTTCTGTTACCCTTCGCAGTTTTAGCAGCTATAACTTTCCCCTGTTCCCTCATACAAAGGAATGTTGCGATACCACCAGCTGAAGCAGCTGATACAAGTTGAAGAAATAAATTCATATTGTTATCTCTCTCTGGGTGTCAAATAATGTAGCGATTGAAGTAATTTGCATCCAACACTTTATGAAGCGCAATTTTCAAATAGTTCGCACAACACTCGCAAAAAAGGAATACTTATATATTTATTTATTTTGAAAATCCTAGCACTTGTACATCATGGTAAGCTTACGGGGTATCAGTCATTTGATACCACACAACCGTAAAGACTCCCTCAGGCGTGAAGGGACGTTGTGACAATCAGTATTCGTGTTAAGACCCACTTGAATAAAGAGCAACTGTTAAAGATGGTTGATAATCCCTATTTTCGCCAAGAGAGGAGGCGCATGCCACTTTGACAATGTAAAAACAGTAACAACTTTAGGTATTAAAAACAAAACTAATATCAAGTACTTGACTGAAAAATATTTGTAGTTGTTAATCAAAGAACATTACGTTTAGAAAAAAGAAAACATAAAAAGAGAAAACTATATTTTTTGTCTTACTGACCACAAGACGTTGTCGAATCTGGTAATTCGGGGACCACATACTAACAGGTTGAGCGTTCCATGCCCTGTAGTCCGTTACAGTTAGTATCATTAATTTTAGAACAGAAAAGTGAGAATAAGAAAAGTAGAGATTAATAAAAGAAAAGTATTCATTTCTGCAGTTTCCTAACATCAAAGGTTAGTTACAACTTACACTTAACCGAAGTTAAAAGAAAAAAACAGTTCTTATTCTAGCTAGTTCGTAGCACACTACTAGCGGCGCACTCTTTTGTTACAAAAAACAAAAAGTATAGCGTTGCCACAGGGGGGAAACCAAATAAAATAAAATAAAACAGAAATTTCTTTTTGGGGGGAATGCGAGTTTGAACTTTCTTTTATTTGTTCAAGGAATACTTCACCGTAAACGACAAAATGAGTGACTGCCATTTGGAGAAACAAAGCACGTGTTAAGAAGTACCTTGACTTACATAACGAGAACATCCGGTAAAAACATATTAAATTTTCTTACCGAACCCAATGGGGAAGAGTCCAACAGTCATACTGTAATACTGCGAAAGGGAAAAGGGATTTTTAGATAGCAGATAAGAAAGAGGCCATACAAGTTACGGAGGGAGGATGATGCCACAAAAACCTCGCGACACCACGAAGAGGTGGGCGCAGTCGGCCTTGACCACTATAAAATAACTTTCGTTTGATGTATTTTACGAATAAGTTGCAAATACTTTCCGTCCCGATATCGGCCGAGATATCGGCGGAGAAAAGGGAATAAAACAAGGAAATGGATTTAACTTAAACTAACACGGAAATCGGGAAACATAAAACCATTTTATTGTTTTCCCGTCCGAACAATATTTTTCAGTACCTTACAATACTTCAAACAAAAATACAAAAAATAAATGACAACCAAGAATCAATACAACACTTTACATTAAACAGACCGTTCAAAGAGAGCTCTATTATTATTTTGAGGCAGCTGAACAGTTTTCAGGGCGCTGCATTTATTGAGGAAGCGTCCACCAATTTTCTTCACATCACTAAGACCGGAAAGGTCTAGAGAAGTGATTTCTGAACATTCAAACAAAAAACTATTTCCAATACTAGTGACACTACTAAGACCTGAAAGGTCAAGAGAAGTGATTTGTGAACACTCATACAAGAAATCATTTCCAATACTGGTGACACAACTAAGACCCGAAAGGTCAACAGAAGTGAGTTGTGAACATCTAAACAAAAAACTATTTCCAATACTAGTGACACTACTAAGACCTGAAAGGTCAAGAGAAGTGATTTCTGAACAACAATTCAAGAAATCATCTCCAATACTGGTGACACTACTAAGACTGGAAAGGTCAAGAGAAGTGATTTCTGAACAATTATACAAGAAATCATTTCCAATACTGGTGACACTACTAAGACCGGAAAGGTCAAGAAAAGTGATTTTTAAAAACTCAGACAAGAAGTCATCTCCAATACTGGTGACACTACTAAGACCGGAAAGGTCAAGAGAAGTGATTTCTGAACATTCAAACAAAAAACAATCTCCAATACTGGTGACACTACTAAGACCGGAAAGGTCAAGAGAAGTGATTTCTGAACACTTATACAAGAAATAATCTCCAATACTGGTCACACTACTAAGACCGGAAAGGTCAAGAGAAGTGATTTCTGAACAATTATGCAAGAAGTCATCTCCAATAGCAGTAACTTGTGAGATGACCGTGCTATTGCAATTTGAATGGCGGAAGGAAATCCGTTTGGCATCTGAAGGAAGCAACCCCTCGTCAACAGTGAGGCAACCATCCACCGAGAATGTGAGAGTGTCCAGACATAAATTCTCCGTAATGTGGTCTCTGATCCAAAGAAGCAGCTTCTCCCTTTTTTTATCATCAACAAACCAACATTTACCGAAGATCCGAACCAGCTTCTCCCATATTTCCAACTCGCTGTTTGCACCCACTCCATGATCTGCTAGCCGATCACTGTCGCAAAGGGCATCACCAGCGAACGACAGTTCAACTTCCTCCAGATCGACATCCCACTCGCCAGCCGCTGCCGTCAACACGTCGCTCACAACAGAATCAGCACCAACTGTGACTGACACCGCAGGGAATCCTAAATCCGGACACGTCACGAAAACTTGCATTGTTGTTATTTTTGCTTGTTTTTTTTAGTAATCTACTGAAAGAAAAAAAGATTTATTAATCTTGCTGAAGTGTTCCAAACGGCGGCAACAATCGTAACGTAATAAGGAAAAACTGAAAAGCAGCTTCCATTCCTGAACAGTATTTGTGTGTCTGATACTTTGATTTATTAAAAGAAAGCATTTGAAGACAATATGATGGCGATTCGTCCTTGTAGGTTTAACTACAAGTCACTGTAATCGATTGGCGCTATCATTTTGAGGAAGCTCAACAGATTTAATTCCACCGTTGCTGAGGCAAAAGTCTCCAACAGTAGTAACAATAATAGAGTCATCACTCAGACCTGAAAGATTAATAGAAGTGATTTGTAAACAGGAAGACAAGAACCCCCTTCCAATTTTGGTGACATTTCTAAATCCCGAAAGATCAAGATCACCTAATTCTGAACAGGAATACAAGAAATAATCACCAATAATGGTAACACTTTTAAGACCTGTAAGGTCAAGAGCAGTGATTTGTGAACAGGAAGTCAAGAAATTATTTCCAATAGTAGTAACACTACTAAAACCTGAAAGGTTAAGAGAAGTTAGTTAGTTAGTTAGTTAGTTAGCAAGTCCATCAGACCACCGAGTATCGGTTAGGTAGACACTCAAAGAGTACCGGGTGGCTCTTCTGAGGGTCCCCAATACTGCGGCAGTAGGAAGAACCTAATCCCGGGGGATTATTTTGTTAGTATCAGCACAGGGCATACTAGATCAGGAGACCTAGAAACACTTTGCTTCCACCTTGTCCGGTATACTAGCAGGAAACCACGCAATTAAGTAAACAACAAAAAAAAAAAAAAAAAAAAAAAAAAAAAAAAAAAAAAAAAAAAAAAAAAAAAAAAACTAGTTCTAATCTGAAACACTAAATAAACTTGATATTATGATGAAAAAATAAAACAAAATAAAATAATATAAGATAACATAAAATAAAATAGATGAATTTAATAACTCAGTAAACACAGTTGATGATTTCAGGGATTAATTTTGAATAGTATATCTATGTAACTCCGAGTCGGAGGACCTCGCACCTTGTAGTCGAACCACTTCCGTTCTATCCGCTCATAGTTGGCGTAGTGGATCTTATTGAGCAGATCAGTAAATTGAGTCTTTTCTATACCATTATAGCAGAAAAGCTCAACTGTCCACAGAAAATTGTGTATTTCCTCGATCACCGTGTGATTGTAGGCATTATCGATGGCTTGTAAGACTTCGAGCTTATCTCGAGAAGTGAGTTTCGGAAGGTTAGAGAATTTAACAAGATGCCTCAATAACCACTGTCTCGGCAGGGCCGCACGCAGCGGAAAGCTCTGCAGGTAGCTCTCCAGGTCCTTCAGCATTGCAGCTAGTTTCGGCTGATTCTCTGTGGCAAAGAACGTATGGTGGTGTTGTCCGTCATTTGTCGGGTCATCGCATTGCGGGATGTCCGGGAAGAATTGCTGCACTATGATCCTCGCGCCATTACATCTCGAGAGAAGGTGATGTGCGTCTGTGTCGGTGTGATTACAGAATCGACAGTCAGTAAGACCCAAGGCAGGGAGCTTTACCAGTTCGTGATGACCCGTTCTCACTCGGGCTATAATAATCTCGTCACTTCTTAAAAGGTCCTGATGGAACTTCTGTACCCTACCAGACGATGTTGCCAAGTTGTGGACGTGTCGCGTATCTCGGGAGCGAAGCCATGCTTTTCTGACTTGGTTCACAATTGAACATTGAGCCATTCGGTAGTCAAAGGGAACCTCCGTGAGCGGTATCTCAGATGACGCAGCTTTGGAAGCCAGGCTATCAGCTAACTCATTTCCAATAACACCACAATGAGAAGGTACAAACTGCATCGTAAACGGGCGATTCAGGGTGGAAATCTGGCTGAGAATCTCGTGGTTGGTGCGCGAATGCTGGCAGAGGTACCCCTTGGCCAAGCTACTCAGCGATGACTGGCTGTCGGATATGATGTGTATCCTGCCGTTCGGTAGTTGTGGCGAATTATCGCGGACGATATCCAGAGCCGAGATCAAAGCCCTCTGTTCTGCGTTGTAAATCATCAGAGAGGGGTTATAGCGCTGTAGCTTCGTGTAACATTTATTTCGGAAAACCAAGACCGCAGCATTCCCACAGTGGTAACACCCATCTTTGTCCTCAAAGTAAGAAGCATCTGTATAAACACGTGCAATCGCAGGTGGCAAGGATTCGATTGATGCAAGGGCATAATTTAGGTTGTGCTCTGTGTCTGGTGACTTACGAAAGTCCCTTGAAGGCAGAACCGTGACGTTTGGAGGAGGTTCCCAAGGAGCCTGATGGTGAGGCAGGTAGAATCTGGACTTGACACTGGGCGTCGGGAAGCATTTCGAGAAGTGGGTTGCTGAGGATTCCCAACGTCCTTCCTCCCCCTCTCCATTGAAAAGACTCCAGGTCGGAGCATTCTCTGCGTATCGTTGGTAACGTTCGTAGATGAGAGCCATGGATTTAGCCAGGTGTTGTTTGAATGGTAGGATGTCGGATTCTACTGAAACAGCTTGGACCGAAGCTGATGAAGAGCAACCAGTTAGCTTAAGCATGAGCTTCCTGTGTATGGTTTCTACGCGTTTCCATGAGTCTCGGCGGAGATAGGGTGCATATGCTGCAAGTCCGTGGTAAGCTCTCGCTAGTACAAGGCCGTTAACAAGTTGCCTTAGCACTTCAGTTTTAATTTCGAAAGATGAGATCATCTTCAAGAGACCAATTCCCCGTTTCATAGTGCTAGTCACCTTATTCAGCTGGGGTTCGAATGTCAGTCTATCGTCAATCAGCACACCCAGGTAGCGAGCATGTTCAACACGGCGAATAGGTATTGCTGTAAAAATGTCAAGCTTCTTCTTGCCAACCCTGCTGCGAAAATCGGTTCGAGTTGATACGTCTCTCCCATTCACTGTCAAGGGAAAGACGGGACCACTTTCCAAATTTAACTGAGCGCCAGGACCTTCGTCTAATTTGTCCAACAAGAGCGACGGTTGGGAGAAGGATTCTAGTCTTTTCGTTGATGGTAGGTACAGCCTAGGGAATCTGCAGAGACCCTTGCCGGAGTCAAATCGAGTGCCGATCGCCAGGAATTCGGTCTTGGCCTGCGACAAACTCATGTTCGAGTCAGAGAGCCAGCTTTCTACCTGTCCAATCGCTTCATTGGCCTTGGTTTCAAGGTCTCCAATCTTATTGCTGCTCACAAATACTGAGAGGTCATCAGCGTAGAGCAGTTTAATGTCTGCTTTCGTGACAGACCGCGGGAGTGTGTCGACGTACAGCCTGAAAAGGAGAGGTCCCAGAATACTACCCTGCGGTACCCCCTTATTACAACCAATATCCTTCGAGTATGTTTTTCCATAAAGAAGCCGCGCTGAACGGTTCGAAAGGAAGTCCACTAACCATCGTACATATGGTTTGGGCAACAGCGGGATAAGTCTTTCTACTAATATACGATGGCTTACGTTGTCGAAAGCTCCGGAGATATCAAAGAAGAGTAATACGCCACATTTTTCGAAGTCTTGTCTGGTTTCCGACGCAGCGTTAGCCAAGATCGCAATATTTTCATCCGTAGTTCTGCCAGGAACAAAGCCTGACTGATTGGGGTCTAAGCTCCCCTCCAATAGGTGTTCCAATCGGCGAAGGATAAGAGCTTCAATGAATTTTGCAACAATAGAAGTCATTGAAATAGGGCGGTACGAAGAAGGTTCTGAGGGGTCTTTTCCATTGCCTTTGAGAAAAGGAATGACGTTTGCCTTTTTGAAACACTCGGGGAGGATACCTCGTCTTAGAGACCAGTTGGCTATACGAAGGAGTACCAAAATCATTTGCGGTCCCAGATGTAGAAGCATGTTATTCGAGATGGAGTCCGGTCCTGCACTGTTTGTTCTCTTGAGGGAACTGAACACAGCCCGGGCTTCTTCCTGCGAGAAAGGACTACACTCCGGAGTTTCATAGTCACCAGGTTTTACCTTTGGAGCTTCTGGCCTAGTACTGTCAGAGCCGCTTGGGAAGAAACGGCTTATAAGCGACGTCATTGGAGCTCGTGGTGTTGGAAGTGCCGTCTTATCACCCCTGAGTTCCCGTATTTTTCTGTAGGTCCACGAGAAGCCCTTATCACAACCTTGGGAGGCTACTTGGCTGGGGGATAGAGGAGCTAGGATACGTTCCCTTCCCTTGTGTCGAGGCTTGCACCACTTGTTGGGTAGCTTGGCGATTGCTACTTTTTCTACCGTATGGACAAAGTTGTTTGAGAGTTTCTTCAAGGATTTTATCTTTAATAGTCGTGTTGTGTGTGATTCCAATGTATCAGAAAAGGCTGTCCAGTGTGCATCTTGGAACTGATTGAGGAGCCATTTGCGGTGTGGTGGTGAGTTGCTAAAGTTTGAGAAAGTCGTGATATCGAAGTCCGCTAAGATAGGTGTATGATCCGACATTAGTGCGTCAGGGTCATATTGGCAAACGCTCAGACATTTATGCTGAGGAGAGTGTAAGACCAGATCGGGGGTTGTACCGTGTTTCGGAATCGTCGGTTTGAGCTGAACTAACTCCAATCCGTTGTCATTTATCCAGTCAAAGACCGTTGAGCCTGCTGATTTTGTAGGGACTTTCTGTGACCAGGATTCATGATGGGCGTTAAAGTCACCAAAAGCCATGTCACCTAGATCGTATGATGATGGAAGGCGTGAAACACCGGGTGGAATATATATATTCTTAAAAGTTATGGAACCTATTGTTGAAGCGAGGCTGAATTCCAGCGCCTCAATGTCGGAGGATCCAGATGATACGTCGTTGTTGTGAGAGATCTTTAAACCATTTCTGAAATACGTCAGTAGGCCACCACCCCGGCTCTTGGAGACTGTCTTCCTGTCTCTCCTAATGTACGAGTACCCATCCATATGTAAAAGATCACTGTTGTTCTCATTCAGCCAGGTCTCCTGCAGGTTTATTATATCAGGGTTTGTTGCGTTAACGATGGACTCTAAGGCTGCTCTAGTGTTAGTAAGCGACCTTAGATTCCAGGATAAAATTCTCAGAGGACCCGGGTTTTGTTCTATCCCCGATCGGATTAAGAGCTGCCTCGCGGTGACCGTCAGATGGAAATCCCTGCTGGGATGTGGTTGGGGATGTCGTTGCTATTGCTTTGACATAGAACTCCGGTGAGGCGTCCTACCCCGTGATCTGCTGGGGGTATTCGTTCTGTCCCCGTAGGGAGAGAAGGAGTCTTGTAGCTGCTTTGCCACCTCTGATTCCTGTCCCAGGACTGATTTAGACCTGATTCTGTTCAGCATCGTCTTGTTGGATGCTTTCTTCGGAGGTGCCTTCGTGACTGGTGCTGTTGTGACTTCAGCAGTTGGAGGCTGTGCCGGCTTACCGTGCACCGGAGGTTTCATGTTCTGAGGTGGCACTTCAGTTGTTTCCGCAAGAGGAGACCCTTCCGGCGATGAGGACTGTTGAAGAACAGTGTGTTCGATCGAGAGTTTCTGCTCGTGCATTTGGTTAAGCCGAGCTAACAACTCCGATATTCTTCGTGACAGGTTAGCCACTTCGTCGGTGAGTCGGGAGTTCTGTTCCTGCATTTTAACTTGCTGTTTCAGAAGATCTTGGATGCGAGCGTCTCTGTCTTCTAATGACGCCTGTGTCCGTGCTGACTGGTCCTTCTGTTGTTGATCTTGACGAGCCATGAGATCCGAGGCCTGTTCTGTTAAGCCCGTCACTTTGTCGGTTAGGTGGCCGTTCTGGACCTGCATCTGTCGCTGTTGTTTGAGAAGTTCTCCGATTCGAGTGTCCTTAGCGGAGTCGGATGGGGACGTAGTGTCAGTTGGGGTGCTGTTGTCCGGTGAAGGAGCAGAGTCATCTGGTGAGCTATCATCTATTGTTGAAGTAGGGAGCGATGGATATTCCGCTTCGTTACGTGGTGGCGGTTCTCGTTTGGACTCTCGGTTTATAGTCAGGAGGCCATGTCCCTTGCAGTGAACGGTGGAGAAGGTCGGTTCTTCTAGTGATTTCACTACAAAGAAACCTCTGCTACCCTTCTTCCTGTGGTGAGTCGCTGTGTCTACAATCCAACCCTGTCCACCTAGAATCTTGATGAGGTCTGTAGTGCTGATCCTATGGAGAGAGGGACCTGTTATGAAGTAGCGGGTACCCGGTGTTGGAGGAGGCATGGCTAGTTGTCCCAGAGTCTTACGTGTATCTAGTTCCCTTCCCGGGTAAGTAACTAAACCAAGCTTCTTCGTTCCACGAAGAAGGATGACTGCCGCGTCGCAATAATCTGCAGCCTTGCGGGCAGTATTTAAGTCTGCTGTGTCCAGTCTGATCACGACTGTTTTCGGTAGGTCTTCTTGTATGTGTCTCGAAGCAGAGATAAAGAAGCCCTTGTGTTCCGCTGGAACGTGCGCTTGCAGGCGGTGAACTGCATCAGTAGGTATACGAAGGTTCACCGATGACACCTTCGGGGTGCGGACTTTAGATGCCCATATCTGGTGACGGTCTATGGGAGAGAAAGAGTGGTTCTTCGCAAAGTCGTTGTAGATCTTCAAGGCCGCTGCAGATAGATCCGAGGTTGAGAGTGCTTCGGTCTCACCGTGTCCAGAGTGGTAGTTCAGTTGAACCACTCCGTTCGATACAGGATCCCCGCCCGAACGGACTAAAAGTTTGGCTATGGAGCCTGAGATTGTCGTTGCGTAGGCCTTGCGGACTACCGTCTTACCATCTAAGAGCAAAGGTACTTGAATAAGGGTACCTTTACCCGGGTCTTCAGTTGTAATTGCCGTTAAACGGCCTGTGTTGCTTCGTCGTTGGAGTTGTGGTATCTGGTCTGTCGGTAACAGAAATACAGCCGAAGCCACTGCAGGGTTGTTGATGACTTCACAGCCATCTTTGACCTTAAGGTCCCAATCCTCATCGCGGAGTTGAGCCTTCCCCCACGGTTTTGCTGGTTTTAGTTGTCTGGACACTACTGTTGCCCATGACGAGTTCTTCTTCGTATCTTCAGAACCCGTCTGCCTCGGTGTTTTCGACTTTGGTCTCGGTGATGGAGCCGTTCTCGGTGGAGCTGCCTTCGGTCTCGACACTGATGGCGGCGGAGGTTGCTTGTTCCTGCCATCTTGCGTGTTAGCTACCATGCTTAGCAGGGCGCTTAACAAGGTCTTCAACTGGACCCTCTTCTTTTTCATTGTTTTTTTGGAGATGTTACTGAGGGGAGACGCACCTTACTGCTCTTTCACCGTATTGTTTGGATCGAGATCAATAAAGTACAGAAACTGTAGCTTTAGAATCGTTGGTGGAGAAGTGATTGAACTTGAGGACAAGAAACGACTTCCAATAGAAGTGACGCTACAAAGTCCTGAAAGATCAAGAGCAGTGATTCGAGAACAGGAAGTCAAAAAATTATCTCTAATAGTAACAACACTACTAAGACCTGAAAGTTAGTTAGTTAGTGAAAGGTCAAGAGCAGTGATTTGTGAACAGGAAAAAAAAAAAAAAAAATTAACCAGTGTTTAGGGGTTTGAATCCCATGGATCCCGTCGCTCAGGCGGTCCGGTGGAGAACCGGGTAGGGCACTGTGAACGAGTTGCGGTCCAGGTGGCGTCGGAAGGCCACCGCACCAACAGATTTGTTTCTTCGCACAACAGTAGCTTGGAGACCGTAAGAGACCCAAGGTGGTTCACAACCGCTCGAACAACCGCGTGTGAAGGAACAAGATTGAAAAGAAAAGAATATAAGAAAAGAAATGCCACACACAAAAAACGACGTAGTAAAGCAGAGAGGTAGGGGGAGGGATGGCCTCTTTCTCCACACATTGCATGGGAGCTCCCCGAGTAACTCGCGGGGCTGATACTGTTAATACATTTCAGGCGACCTGAACTTATAATCCCCCCATGCGTGAAAAGACTAAACGGGGGAAGTTTGAAGGAAATGGGGGTAAAGGGAAATCATGCCACTAAGGAAAAAATAAAAACCCGGTGGCCCCTGTGAGCTCTGGGTGCCTGAGTCTCCCGGGCCGGATCACCTGACCTTCTGCTATGTTGTCCTTTTTTTTTTTTTTAAAGGTTAGGCTACCGGAAAATAAAACGGGGGTAAAAGAATACACAGCAACAACAATACGTCAGCACTCTAGTTACACACAAGGTGCATCCAGGTAACACCACGAGGAGGCGCGCTATCCGAGTTTCGTTACCCAAGTGATTCGTGAACACTCATACAAGAAATAATCCTTAATAGCTACAACATTATGAAGACATGAAAGGTCAATAGTAATGATTTGTGAACAGGAAGTCAAAAAATAAAACCCAATAGTGGTAACACTACTAAGTCCTGAAAGATCAAGAGTAGTGATTCGTGTACAGGAAGACAAGAAAAAATCCTCAACAGTGGTGACACTTTTAAGACCTGAAAGGTTAAGGGAGGTGATTGAACTTGAGGACAAGAAATTACCTCCAATAGTAGTGACGCTACTAAGTTCTGAAAGATCAAGAGCAGTGATTTGAGAACATTTACGCAAGAAGCCTTGAGATATGACTGTGATGTCGGAATTCGAATTGCGGAAAGATATCTGTAATAATTTAGCATCTAAAGGCAGCAAATCAGTAAAAGTGAGGCAACCGTCTTCTGAGAATGTAGGGGTGTCCAGATATAATTTCCCGCTGTTGCTTCGAAGCCAACGAAGAAGCCTTTCCCGCATAGAATCATCAACAAACCAGCATTTACCGAACAAACGAAACCGCTTCTTCCACATTTCCAATTCGCTGTTTGTATCCACTCCGTGATCCGCAAGCCTCTCAGTTTCACAAAGAATGTCACCAGCAAACGAGAGTTCAACTTCCTCCAGATCGATATCCCACTCCTCAGCCGCCGCCGTCAACACGTCGCTCACAATGGAATCAACACTAGCCGTGACTGACACCGCAGGGAGTCCCAAATCTGGGCAAGTTACAGAAATTTGCATTTTGTTGAGTAATCTGCCGAAAAGAAACGAAGGGGTAACTTGACACTGTGATTAAATATAAGAGGGTGTTAATTATCCAGAAAATGTGTGTCCAAACGTCAAATGATTCCTTCTTTCCTTTTATCGGTGTATTGTTGGGGTTGTTGTACTTCTCCCTCTCTGATAGCAGCCTTCCCCTGGTTGGAACAACAATAAACTTCTTAATACTAAAATAGGTAAGAGGGTTAAACTGAAAAAAGTGACAGAAAATTGGTTGAAACCTTTGACAGTAACAACTTTAATTATTTGTAGTAGTAATTGATAGGCCTGGAGCAGGGGGGTTAATTGTTCGAGTTCGTACGTAAAATACAAATGTTTTGTATCATAAACAACATAACGATAATTTAACATTAGTTCTGAGATACAGTGACTAAAGGTAATGTTAGTGTAGGTATACACACTGTGATTGACGTAAATACTTTACATTATAATAAATGTTTCTAACTTAGCTGCATACACATCTCTTTTTCCGTGTTGGAGCAGGGGGGATGTATGTTCGATTTTGTAAAAATTACAACTGTGTTGTATCATAAAAACATAAAGATAATTTAACATTAGTTTTAAATACAGTGACTAAGGGTGATGCGCAACTTAGCATATTAAAGTAACTATAGGTTTCGAGAGTAATCCATATACCTCTTACCTCTATTCTCTCTCATCAGTATGGTGTAGAAGTAAGTCAGTCAAATGTTGAGACTGAGTCATTCCAGTTTGCAGGACTGGAATGTAGTTACTTTAAGTTTCATGTTCATAATAAAAAAAAACATATTTTTTACTGTTACTAGTTCGTAGCTCACTAGAGCAGGGGGGGTAAAAAAATGATAACAAACACAAGAAAAAAAAGGTCGCAAGACTCAGAGACGGTACAATTGTGAGTATTTGAACATAATAAACAAACTTAGCGGACTTTTAATTAGAACCGATGGGCCAATGCATAGCAGAAAACTACAACGGCTAGCCTTAATCGGAACGAGCAGTACATTACAATAACGGTAATAAAATATTACCAACCTGATCTTCTTATAGACCCAATGGAGTGGTGAAATAATTCACTTCTTTGTTATTTCCCAAAAAGAACTAAATAAATTATTCGACCCCACCGTGAAGTGTGTTATTATAATTTAGCTAACCATTTTACTTAACAACAAAAAACAAAAAAAAAAAATGTAAATTTAGAGATTTATTTCTACGCTCATAAAGAAAATAAATAGCAAAAAGCAAAATAGGATGGTTGTGAAGGTTTTCGTAAGACAACAACTGCAGTTGCAATGGTGATGAACATTTAATAGACCCATTGAGTTTTCATCATTGCTAAATATCTAGTTCTCACAAGACTATACGGAGTTGATACTCGAGAAGCCGTATAAACTGTGGGGAAGTATGAAGAACGAGGGAAGTACGAAGGAGTAGGAGACCTAGTCTGAGATACATCAATCTCATACTTGTAATCATCTTCATGAGATACATATCGAGACCGACTACCAGATGAGTATCGAGATCTTCGTGACGGAGTATCAAATGACGCTCGTCGAGGAGATTGCGTACCGAGAGATCGAGTTCCAGTATTAAAAACAACATCATCTTTAGAGTCTTCCTCGTCAATATTTATTGTAGCCTGAGTACCCACTGAAACAGAAAAAGATCGAGTAGCAGGTTTACGAACAACATCATTGTTGATGTGTACACCATGACTACTATTCTTTAAGTGGTTCTCTGCTTTATCTCTGATGTTGACGTCTTTTGGTAATCCAGTGTCGAACATTTCATCAGCGAGGTTTTGAAGTTTTTCAGACAGCGACTTTTGACTTGCCGTACTTTGACCATCAGAGTCAGGTTGGTGTTGAAGGGACAGCAGTACTTTACAAAACTGAGCAAACAGATCGAAGAGTTCCGTTTTTCTAGTTAGCAGTAAATTAAAATCATCCGTCGCGTCAGATTGTTTTGACTCGCCATCAATAGGAAGTCTGCGGCTGGCTACGGACACACTCTCTTCAGGGGAAGTTGTTAAGTGTTTTTGATCCATCGTAAATATTGGATATTGAGCATCTGTTATATCGACTGATGAGGATGGTTGTCTATCATGTTGAACTCTTCTTGAAATGAATGGAGATCGAAGACACTTTAACTGCTGCTCATTTCCACCACCTGCACCCCAAAGTATTGGAGATTCTGTAGGTGTTGTGATGATGTGTTTTGAAGGAGTAAATCTCTGCATAGGAGCAGTATTATAACTCTGCATTGGAGTCATGTTAACAAGTAGTTCATCATCTTCATCTGGTTCAGTATCTGCCTGATCACTTCGATAACTAAAGGTCACTGGGCGAACTTCTGCTATCGATTCAAAACTAAAATCGAAAACCCGATCCTTGACGAAGTCTTGTTCTTCTGCTTCTCTACTTAACTCAACATCTGACAGTTTGAACATTTCATCCAAGTCTGGCCAATTATTCCTCTCTCCTTCTCTGAAAGGATTCCTTGGAGCAGTTCTTGTTTCCCATCCGTATGGTGTTTCCGACGGGTCAACCATCAGACTGTCCTGAGTGAGATATTAAATGATAATAAATAACAAACAACAATAAGTAAGTACACCTGAGTGCTTTTCGCTGGCGTACATGTTATAGCTGATGGAAAGATTTAAATTAAGTCACACCGCATTGATTCTCTGAACGGAACCCGAATACAATAAATTATTTCGGACAACAAGAGCCGCTTCGATTATACAAACACACGAGGGTTACTGAAGAAGGAAACAATTTGTTTGTAGTTTTTTTGTTCTTTTTTTTTTTTTTCACTAAAAACGTAACAGTAAGCGATCAGAAATAGACAAGCCTGTCACTCAACGAGAAGCTTGAAATGTCACTCTTTAAGATGCAGATGGGTTTTTGCAAAAAAAGATAACACAACAAGCCGTGGAATAATCATATCCTCATGTCGACACTGAAGAGCCGCGCATAAGAATCTTTTTTTCCCCTTTCCTCTTTTTTTTTTTTCATTTGTTTTCTGGGAGGAAACAGGAAAGAGGTGCGCTTGTTTTTTTTTTTTTTTTAAATGCTTGAAAACAATAAACAAATATTCAATAATAGTCAGACTGAACGACTAACTAAGTAAGTAGTACAACAACAGTACCGCCTTGCAAAACATCGTTGCTTGTCACTGTCTCAGATCAGCGATCTGAGACAATCTCGTTTTAACTAGCAGACTGCAAGCCTGCCTTGTCTTTTTTTGACGAAAAAAAAAATAAAAACTTCGTTTTCATTTCATTGATGTAACTGCTTCTGTTTACAGAGGTGCCAGACACCTTTAAAACAATAATTGTAGTTACACATAATGAATGAAAGGAATACTTATCTCAGACTACATCCCTTTTATCCATCACATAGATTAGCCGTAACCCTCAGAACTAGTGGTTGAATAATGTAAAGAGGTACTTTCACGTTAAGAATAGTTCTCATAGATGCTGCCTTTAAAGAAATAAAAGGAACAAAAAAAAGAGCAAGAGGCTGTGGAGCAAAGAACAAAACACAACTAAAAGATAAAACATCGAAAAAAAAGAGAACCGAAGAAAAACACAAGCACACATTGTCGGTAAATTATATTGTGCGAATCACACAAAGTAGTGGAATGCTCAATTTTCTGTTGCCTTGACACTGTGCTTGTTCGGTACAAAAGAAAAAAACAGACTTGGCCATTAAGGCGGGTAAGCTCATGGCAAGCTGCTTTGCTTTGGAAAAGAGTAAAAGCTACCGTTGTGTGAAATGAAATAAAACATAATAAAACAATGATCCATAAGAACGACTAACTCAATAATAATAATTGCGATGAATGAGATCAGTCCATCTCTTGTAAAGGACTGAGGTTAGCGACATTATCAAAATTCTGATTCTCAATGTGAGTACTGCTGTACCCACGACGAGGAATTCCATCTTGTTGTAAGTCATCAAAAGACGGAATGTGAGTAACAGAAGTAGCTCGTCGTAAATTATTCATCGGCACAAATGGGAGTGCAGGAGCTGGAGCAGCCATGTTTTCTGGAGAGTTGCGAAGTCTGACTCCGACTCGACCTCCACCTGGAGAAGGAGGACCTGACTCACCAACTGATAACATATTATTTAATGATGAATTCGCAGATGGAACAGAATTAGCACCTCCAACTGGAGGAGCTAAATGTGAAGTTCCAACAGACGAGCCGCCAATTCCCAAGACTCTCGATGATGAGTGAGATCTGTTATTCCATTTCGTTAACATATCAACAACTTGTTCTTGAAATGATCCCTCTTGTGAGTCCATCAATAGCGATCCAATTGTATTCTCAGCAGCAGCTGTACTGGCGACTGATATAGCGTCACCTCCACCAATACGAGAATTTGAGATACTGGTGTTACCAAAAGTATTCAAAGTATGAAGTGGAGATGCTGGAACTGATGATCTATCAACTGATCCCATTTTTAACACTCGAGTAGGTGCTGGAATTGATGAAGCCACCATACTATCTGAAGGAGACATTGAAACACCAGAAGAAGGAGAAGGTTGAGGTTGATAAAGTGGAGATATATCTGTGAGAGATCCTAACAGAGAAAGAGCTGTTGGTATTCTATTAATAGCTGACCTATCAGTTGTGATTGGTATTGCACGAGGGTTATTATGAAGTCCAACTAAATTAATTCGATAGTCTAACTCTGCCTGACAGACGGATGACAACCAATCACAGTCAGGATCACAAGACATTGTCCACTTAGTACGTGTTGACCATGTCGGCCACTCTCCTCCTTTCAAGTCTTCCTGTCGATTCATACGAACAGTTTCAATTGTTTGCTGATCAAAATATGAACCAACAGCCCACATAATAACAGAATAGTCACTACTACAAGAAGCAAACCCTAAACCAGTTGAAGGAAGTGTTGTTATTCCAGTTACCCTCTCAGTGTGAACTACGAGATCACAAATACAATCCTCAACAGGATCAATAATTGATTTAAATGGTCTGTAAGCAGTGTATGGCATTATCTGTGAATAGAAATCTTGAGTATAATTATCTTCATGGGGGCTTTCAGTGTGGCGTTCGTTTCTACTTGTAGTTGACTCTCGATCGTGATTATTTGCTGTCAGAGTGTCACGTTTTTCTTTGTGTTTTGATTTGCTGAAGAATGAGCGAAGTAGTCCTCCGGGAGAAGTCGTCGATCCTTTTTTTGATAAAACATTTCCAGTGTTGGTTCTTCCTATCTCTGCGAGAGTAGGAGGGTGTGACATACTTCCATTATTATGTGAGGGGTTTACGTTGCTGTTACTGCGAGAACGAGAAGGATCGCTGTGTGCACTTCCAACATTTCCGAGATTCCCAGAACCATATCCCTGAAGGAAATGATGAGTCTTCTGTTCTCGAGTAAAGATGTCCCAAACTTTGATAGCGCAGTCCTCAGAACCAGTTACAAGAAACTGACCATCACATCCTGGAAGCCATTTTATTTGAGTCACCGCCAGTCTATGTGGATGAGTTAATCTACAGAGAGGTTCCGCTGTTTCAACTCGCTTTCCATTCTCAACGCAGTCAGGAAATGGTAAAACCGCTACATAATTACCTCCAGCAACAGCCATACAAGAGTGCCTCGCGAGTACAGCAATGGATCTGATTGAAAGATCTTCTCTTGCTCTCTGAGATGAACTCACTTTACATTTAAATAATTTCGGGAGTGAGAAGTATCGATGGGGAAGAAGTGTCTTCGATCCCCAAATTACAATCTTTCCCTGGTCGTCACCAGTCACAAATTCTGATCTCTCTAACATTCCTACCATTTGTGTTATGGAAGCACCTGATTCGTGAGGACCTTCAATCGGCTGGACGCGTTTTTTTGAACCGCGTTGACTGAAGGCGGTGACCAGAGTGTAAACAAATATCTTATGACTATTACCTGACACTGATGCTATACTTGACGCATCTAATGCAAGAAGTAGTGAAACATCTTTAGAAGTCGCCCACTGAGGAGACCAGTCAGCACGCTCAACGAAACCCATGCAACTTGTCTCTGCCATTGAAAGAGGTGAGTTTTCACCAGCGCTGTGAACTCCCCTGCTGTGAATTATTTGTGTGATTTGATCATCTCCTCCCTCAGGTGGTAACGTTGCGGCGTTTGCTGTTGGAGCAGCAGTCCACAAACAAATCAATGGATCCACACCAGCCGTAACCAATAAGTGTGCATGCCCTGGTACTGATGCTAAGCAATGAACAGCACCTTTATGTTTCCCTCGAAGTACTGTTAATCTGCTTCCGTTAGTTAATGACCAGAGAGTTACATTTGGATCTCTTGTAATACAACTCGCTAATATATTTAATTCAGCCAGTGGTAGTAGTGCTCTGACTGCTCGTTTTCGTGGTCTAAATAATAAATTGTCTTCGGAGTCGCTCGAGTCTAAGTCTGTTGTTGTGTTTGCATCTATTCTTAATTTAGCAACTCGCTTGGCTAAGTCCCAAACCAAAACCATTCCATCATCAGCTCCACTAGCAATAGTCTCAGAGTCAATTGTAACAATACACCTGACGATATCTTGATGACCAGTGAATACACTGCAGTGATCAAAACATCCTTTCATAGGATTATCTCCCTCATCTCTTTGCGACTTTCCCGTATTGGCACTTCCATGGTTTCCCATCTTCTTCAACCCCGCCTGTTGTGAATTGTATAAACTATGTACGTTAGTATTAGGTACTTTAAATTTCTTTATCAGAATCAGAGCTTGCCAGTTAGACGGCTTCCCCTGCTGCAGTAGTTTTAATAAAATGTGTCTTTCTGTGTCTTTTGAATAATAATAAATTAATAATCAAAAAAAATACGACAGCCACTGGTGTTAAAAGTGACAAAGCTAGGAGAGGTCGTTAAAGTCTCATGTAATTGAATAAGGCTTTGTGAGGAATCGTTCGACATGACTACGAGAACACCGTTAATTTCAATTATTCCATTTGAATACTTCTCGCAGTGTAACTCCAGCTAGGCATGAGAGAGCAACCGTTCAAAAGGATAAAATATTTAAAACCAAGTCGTCACGGGAATGATTGATCCCCCGCCAAGCGCCTTTTTCAGGGAAGGAAGTGGTCCATCTTTTATCCAATGTGATAATATTGAAACAGGTTCTGAGAACAATTGTGAGAACGGTATCGGAGTCCCATTCATCAAAAAGACAGATCCTCCTGGTTGAGCATGAAGGAATTTTAGAACAAAAGAGTCGCTACTCACTGGCGACAAGAGATGGAATGGGACTGCAAAGATTGGTAGTGAAAACAACACAACAACAGACACAAGTATTACTTCTTGTAATAATCTAAGAGATCCATAGCAACTCAACATGAATATAAAATAAACACAAATTGTTGGAAACAAAAACGAACACAAAGCGAAAGCTATTATACTAACGAGCTTCTGATGTGCATCAAAAGAATGAGAATCAATTATATTCTTTAAGGGGTTGAACTTCTTTCCAGTCATTTGACGAGACAACTCAACAACGACACCCTTGACAGTACTGTACAATATTCCAAATAGAATATAAACAATAATATACTTAAAGAACAAAACAGATAGTAAGTCAGTAAACAAACCAACTATTCCAGATAGCCCCAGTACACCAGAAATTAATAATATCATCACCATCCCAACATCACAACAAATACCTGAAAGTAATAAGTTCACAGAATCTGGAACTTGCAATCGTAGAATTCGTAACAGAACTTTAGAACCCAAAAATGAATTGAGTTCTGTATTTCCTTTAAAACCAGCAGGCCATCCTAATAGCCATTCCGTGTAATCAATTGTGTTGTTGTCAATTATAAGAACCACTTCACGTAACTTATCAGAAATACTGACGACACCTTGCAAGGAGGTATTATCAGAGTCGTTTCTCTCCATGAATGAAGTAAACCTAAACAACTCACTGCTATCCTCAACCACAAGTGTTTGTATCACTCCCACTAACAGCACACCTGCTATTGCATCCAACAGTAACATTGCACACCACGCTGTAAGACAATGTTGACGTTTCTCACTATAGAAAAGACTTTTTGTCTTACACCATTTGTGTCTTATGATCGCATAAAAAGTCGACCACGACAGGAATTGAACTGCATGAGATTTTTTAAGTTCCGCCGGAGCTGTCAAATTGATAGGGTTGGTGGGGGTGTTGTATATCACATGCGATACCCATCTCCAGTCTATTCCAGTTGTTGTGACTACAGAAGGATCAACTAAGTGTTTAGAATGTGAGTACTCTCGGTATCCTTTCAAATCTAGTTCTTGTTGTAAGAATGTTGCTTCCCGTCCTCGGCTCTCGTACCAAATAACAGACCATCGGTCTGCACCCGTAATGGTAATTGTTTTAAGATTACCCTCAACAAAAAGTGAAGTTATGATATCTTTCGACTTGTCAAATACGATTGCTTCTCCCAATCTGTGTCCTCTCACAGGGACTTTGTCACGAAATTCCGTTCCCTTTTTAATAAATAACACCACGTGATTCATTAGAAAGTATCAGTTACTGAGTCATGTAATTCTGTTAAGATCGTCTTTATGAGCGAAGTTGAGTAAGAAATATTAGTTTTCTAATAAATAAATAACTTAATTCGAACACTCAAAAAAAAAAACAATAATTTTTTATTAAAAGATGGCTGCAATCACAAAAAGAAAACTGATTTTTCATCACCATAACAGTGTGACTGAAGCTTGTGACTAAAAACAGCCTGGCGGTGTAAATGAAAAGAAGCTCAAGAGGGGAAGTGTAAATAAAAAATGATCTGTCGCTACTTATAAATATTGTAATTGATAAAGTCATAAAGGTCGAGAATTTAAGTTGTGATGTCAGGACCAACGTTACTAATAATTAATTGTCTTTCAAAGTCTTCCGACACAACCAGATTCTCTCGACTCCGACGAGAGCAAACCGGAGACCACCTCTCAGCAGACCCAGCTGGTTGCGGGACAGCATAATTGGCAAGTCCTTGAGACTTGTTCTGACGACTAGCAGCTTCGCGAAGCAACAGATCCCATTGAGAGAAACTATTTAGAATTAAAGTACTCCCTCCAACACTTGAGAGGAGGTGAGATTTAGAAACCAAATCCTTTTTCAAGTAATCAATTTTACGACGCATTCGAGATTTCGGTAGCAGGTCACTTGGATGTTGAGGGACGTCTGTTGATGAGATGCAAAGAGACTTCCACTGATCCCTTCCTGACTTCTTACCAACAGTATACCAAGGGACTCTACGAGAAGTTAAACAATTAACGTCTTGTTGGGACCTCTGTCTCCATCTGGTCTCTCGTTGTTGTTGAATCGAACCAACATAGTTTCGAATAATACAATCTCGTACATTACTTTCTGTTGATATCATTTGTTTTCTTGAGAGGGTTTCGAACTGGAGGTGATGATGTTGATCTCTCTGTTTGATAGTTTTGTAAATATCTTTTTTAACATCCTTTAAGTCACAGCTGAGTACCACCCACACCACTAACTCTTCAACAGCTAACTTAGCTCTGCGTTGAGTCTCACTTGCAAATAGTAAGTCTCTTCGACATCTGTTTCTCTCTCTCATCAAAGACAGTTTTTCTTCTGACGTTCCTGACTGTGAAAGAGTTTTCCAACTAATTGATTCTTCTGTTTGGATTTCTGTGAATAAAGACATTTGCGTAGCTGTGAGTTCATTTCTACAACTGTTGAATAAAATAGTCTGCTTTCGTAACCAACGTTGTTTCACATCTTCAATTGATGTCGTTGCTTCACTGCGGTGGTTGTTCCAGTTGTTCAATTCTGATGATGTTAACACTTCTCTCATTCCAACTTCTTCTCTAATAATTAATTGTCTAATTAGTTCATTACTTTCTATTCGAGATTGAATTCGTCGATTAGCAGCTGCTACATTATTATCAGATTCTCGTTGTAGTTCCAGTCTGTTGATGACTTCCTCTTCTCGTAGTGATATTACTTCCGTAATATGAAGTGAGGTTAGTTCGTATTCCTCTTCGAGAAACTTTCGAAGTACAAATTGTGAATGCTGCAGATTGTGTGTCACAGCTGCGGTCAATTCTTTTTGTAAATTAATGTCAATTTGAAAATTTTGTTGTAAAGTCTGATGTTGGAATTGTGTTTCCGTTTCCAGAGAAGTTCTTTCTTGCGATTCGATATTTTCAATTATCGAAGATGAGTCGATTGATGTCCAGTTGAGATCATCAGTTTCAGTCGCTGATGAGATGGACTCTGTCTTTGGACTACTCGGTTGGTGACCACCACCACCACCACCATCAGGTCTTTCACTCACTTCTTCTGGTTGATGACCACCATCAGGTCTTTCATTCACTTCTCCCAGTTGATTATTTTCACTCACGTCTTCCTTTTGATTAATTGTTGGCATCGATAAAGACTCCTCTGACTGACTTCCATCATCTGAGAAGTCAGAATACGTCGCATTCAAATCTTTTACTTTCTTACTTATCATCACTTTCTCATCATCAGTTGCAGTCTCTGGCTTCTTCAATTCTGATGCTTCGCTTGAGTCAGTTGGGAAGGATGGGTTAAGATCTCGCAGTAGTCCTGAGGAGTGACCAACGTCATCATTATTGGAATCCGAGTTTACTTCAGAGAACTCTGAATAAGTTCCGTCCAAAGGTTTTGGATTCCGAACTGCCTCTGATTGCCCAGAGTTGTTTGCTGTCATCTCCATCGGTGGCTGACTACTCTCATCGGGTTGCATTTTAATATCTTCTGTTGTGAGAACTGAACAACCGTCGTTCTTCACTTCTTCAGAGCTGTTCAGTCTGCTGTGCGTTTGATCATCGTCGTGACTTTCTATTAAATTAGTTGTTGGTTGAGGTTCACTCTCCTCATTTAAGATGTTATTAATTAATTGAGTTGCCACTTCCTCGTCTGAAATATCTGAGGACTTAATTTCTTCATTACTTTTAGTATGTTGTTGAAGTACTTGATTCGAAGGACTATTTTCTTCATTTAAAATATCAGATTCCGTAATCAGCTCATTTGACATCTCATCGCGTACTACTTGTGATTGATTGCTGACATCATGTGAGTCGATTCCTTTTGATTGCAGGTTGGGATCGTTGCCGTCATCATGGTTTGTTTTAATTAATTGTGAAGTGTCGAGTTGGTGTTCAGAATTATATTTATGACAGTCATCACTCTCACTGAGTGAAGGTTCAGATAATGAAACACTTTGTGAGGTGTTCGATTGGTCATCAGACTGTCGATTAATTAATTCCTCAGATTGTGAGAGAGAACTGATACTTCGTTCTGACTGCGATGGAATCGAATTAACTTCTTTCTTCTCAACAACATCTTCTGGACTAGAATACGAATGGCTGTCCTCATCATGTGTGGATGCATTCTTTAAAAACCTATTCGTTGGATTAGTATTCTCTTGGTGTTGTTTATCAGAGTCGGGATTCTTCTTCTTTTTTTTCTTCTTCTTGCTTTGCGATCCCTTCTTGAATTCATCTTTTCCGATGGAGTTCACTTCTTGCGGTTGAGTGGTCAGCTCATTGGAAGTAGTTGTTTTATTTTTAGTTTTCTTTCCTTGAATGGGAGTTTTGGATTCACAAGAAACTACTTCAGGAGGAGGAGTCTTTTCTTTTTTTCGCTTCTTTTTACCATTTTTTTGAGAAGGATTTTGACACTCGCTAATTAGATTCTTTTCACCCTCCGATGCGGAATCGCGAAGAGGGGATCTAGTCTGCTTTTGTTTCTTTTTGTTGTTCTTTTTTTTGGGCTTGTCGGGAGGCGTATCTTCGATGTTGCCAGTTGGTACCTCCGCAGGGATTGTGTTCCTGGCGTGTTTTCCTCTTTCCTTTTTTTTGTTGCCTCCCTTGGCAGTTTTCCCGATGTTGTCGCTTCCAATACCACTGACGTAGTCTGTGGTGTCGTTTGTGTTCAAGGCCGTTTGAGGTCTACTCTTGTTGTTTCTCACTTGTCCATTCTTTTTAGCTGAAGTTCTCGGTCGCTCTCTTGAGCTTTTCTCATCGCCATCGTGTTGGTGTTGATTTTTCTTTTTCTTATTCTGGACGGGTTCTTCGAGTGGTTCAAAATCAAGATCTGAGTAATCCGAATAGCCGTCACTCATATGGTCATTCTGAGAGAGAATTACTTCTTTATAAGTAAACACACAACACACTAATTAGATTAAATATGAAAACGCATTGTTCCGAACTAACTCGATGCGCTGTTTTCAATAAAATAACTTATGAAAAAATATATTAATTCTCAGAATAAGATGCGTAACTTCTTCTTCTATTATTGCGGGTTTGGGAACTGGAAATTAGTAGCGAAAAAGCACATCTTCAGTTTTGTGAGTATTGACATTCAGACTGGCACTCGTTGGACAGGAGCGAGTTGCCAGACTTTTTTTTATTACTCAAAGCGATTGCTACAAATACTTCAAGTGAATCAAGCTCTGATAATATGGAAATAAAATATAATTTTTTTTTTTTGTTTCTTCGTTTGTAATTAACAAACTGACTACTTACACAAATAGAAAACAAAACAACCGACGAATATAAACAAAAAGTTTATATTTTAATTTAATTAAAGGTACAGAACTAGTAAGTAGTGAAGTGTCTCCTTAAGGGTAATCATCAAATCTTTTACACTTGCTGCCGCAACCCTTGCCAGTGTTTTGCATTGCGTTTACGACTGACCACTCGATCGGTTTCGTGAAAAAGAAGTCTTTTAAATTACGAAACCAACCTTTATCAAAGAAACTGTGTCGTTGTTGACAACACAGAGGTAGAGTTGTTGAAGAATGTAGATAAAGGCATTGATCTGGTCGAAGCTTTTCAAGAGATGTTTTGTTAACGAATATCAACTTTAAGTGAAAGAATAATAATTTAGTTACACTACAACCGGCTAGAAATGATAATAATAATAATAAACTATTAACTGCCGTGTCTAACCTAAACGATGTCGAAACTGACAGAAAACAGAAACGAGCAGTTTGAAAACTTAACATTGCTTGGGTTAATAGAAATAACATGAAAGCAGGTTTATTCTTTCCTCCAACACAGTTGTTAATCCACCAACAGTGATGATCAAAGGTATATATACATCTATTACAATTATTGCAATGTTTTGTTCTCATTGGTTGGCGAGTTACGCAAACTCTACAACTGCTTTTTACAATTTTAGGATCAGAAATATGATCACTAATAACAACCCCAGACACTCCTGGATCGCCTCTCGAGTGTTCTCTCTTTGGTCTGATCAATCCTGGATCAGATGTTAATAAGAAGATATAAAGACCTACTGCCAGACACATTATTATTAATCCTTTCTTTGCTTCTTCATTATCAAACAATTTCCACGGCGTTGTAACTGTGCTACAGCTCACTACAGTTACAAACATCACCGCGTGTGATAAAATATAAATTGGTACCAGTTTCGTCCTCAGGTGTTGCAGCCTTCCTCTTTTTGGTCTTGTTGAGTATCGTTCATTTACAAAGAAACTTTCAATTAGCTCTCCTTCAGAGAAAGTAATTGGATCTTCATCTCTTTGTTCTGATGGTGAAGCCTCTCTACTGCTGCTGACTCGCATCATGTTCTACGACTCTTGACTGAAAAAGATAATAAACCAAATATTGTAAATATTTGTATGAAGACTAACGCTGTACTTCTCAATTCTAACAGATTTAGAAAGAAGTCAGTTTGGTCAGAATACGGTGACCACTATTCTTAAATTAGTATTTTGAAGGAATAGAATCTTACTGAAGGAACTATTAAATAATAGTACGTAACTAAAAGTAATAAATAAAAACATCATCACAGATGGTAGTTCAGCAGACAAGTAGAAATGGTATCTAAATTATAACTAACTCGGAAGTGTCATTTCTTGTTGTCTTTTAGTTCAATTGGTTGCGTTGTTTGTTGATCTTCATTTTCAACTGCCTCACCTTGTATAGCAGTCCTCACCATTGCGATTAAGGCCCTGCGTAAGATGACGCGTTCAACAACAGAAAGGGTTTTTTCAGGGATGCTCTCACCCGGTGCCGCAGGAAGAAGAGATGAAATTATCTGCTGCGCTGATAACAGCGTCTTGACACCTAAAGAAGTATCTTCACTAATGGGTTGTTGTAATCGTTGGAGTGATCCGTTAGTATCAAATGTCATGGCTCGCCTTGCTTCATCTCCTAATGCTCTCCCTTGAAGCATTGCTATACCATTTCCGAAATATCTAAACATATCTCTATCCATCTTACCTGACTTCATACTTTTAGACTTTGAAGTCTCTCCCTTCTTTGATCCGTAAATTGGAGGAACCAACCATCCTTTTACTACAATCTTCTCTTCTTTTGTCTTTACGCTTCTTACGCTTCTTACCATGTGTGAGGATTCTGTTGGGGTGAAAGTAGGTAACTTGTTCCTTTCGAGTCTGCAATCTAAAGGATGACTACCTTCACACCCTCGAATTGTGTTCATCTAAAAAGTGGATTAAAGAAAAATAATAAATCACTTTAACATCAGACGATTGATGAGCAGCTTCAACCAGACAAAAAAAGTGAAAAGGGTCTGGGAGCCACAATGAGAATGCTAACCTGTTTGTGTGCAAATGATGTACTCGACCACCTCCTAGTTAGAGATGACAACAAGACTGCCTTCAATAACTTCAGGCGTCTACTTCAACGAATGATATTTTAATTAACTCCCACAACCTCGCTGTGTGCCTCAGTGAGAAGCATTTCGTCACATCTGAGATAGAATGTGAAGTCGTCAGACTACGAGTAGCTGTAATTAGATCCTCAAGTAAATCCTGGTGAGTCACTTCCATTACAAGTAAAAGATGTCTCGTTGTGTTTTTATATTGAGAAGCTGTCGATTCGAGCCATGTTTTAATATGAGGCAACCATAAAGAAACGAACGGAACGGTTCCTTCATTAGTCATGACTACAACGTGTTGTGTGTGGATTTGTGATGGAGCCACACGTGGAAGACGACTCCTCTCTGCTTCTAACTCTTCTATTGCATCACAACATGTGAAGAATGCTCCAGCTAGTTGTGGTAATAAATAAAAACCTCCAGGTTCGTATATTGTGACAGATTCAGTTGAAGATTCTGGTAGTGATTTTAATACTTCGGTAGCAAATATTTTAAACTTCGTACCGTGTGGAGGTGGTCTCTTAATTCTATTCAGACTCCAATCAAACGAATACTCGAATCGCTTTACTGCTGGTGATGGTCGTGCGCTTACCATCTTCTCAACGGATTCCAAATTAGTTGAAATTTCTTTTGGAGAAGTATGAAATATAATAACCATGTGAGGAGTTCCCAATACCCAAGTTGATACGAAAACTGGATAAAACATCGACTGCGAGTATAATTTACAAGCTGACTGAACTCCATGAATAATCCAATCTGCTGCTGCTCCTTCCCAGGGCTCAACTGCACTGACGTAAGGCAGAGCGATTGCTAACGACTTCTTCACTAATGAATTTGATAAAATATTATGTAAATCTCCCCACTCATGACATGTTCTGAGACACTTAGCATTGTAGGCCTTCCGAGCAAAGTACGTCAACCAAACCGCGTCGTACGCTCCTGACATCTCAGCAACGTAGTTATTTCCAATTTCTTGGTATGGGATTGGTGGGTTTTGTGAGGCGTTCATCGAGTCTTCGAGAACTGTAAAAATATTATCGTGAGATGTTGTGTACCGACAGCGTTTGGTTACTATTTGATTGGTAGTATCCAACACGAATAGAGTGTTGTTAAAATGCAAGCAACCCTTTGTGAAAATATCCGCTGAGACTTGCAAAGCTTCACAATGAGGTGTCATTTTTAAAGCGTCTGCGGATATCATGCAGTCCCAAGCTTCTTTAATCCCCTTACACTTTAGTGACCAAATCTTTAGCAGAAGATGTCGTCTGTCACATCCAGTTGCGTAGTCAACAGAGTTACCTCTGGATATTAATCTTGGTAATAAGTGTTTTAAATGTTTAAAGTCATCATGAATAAAAGATAAAGTATGAATAGGTCCGCTCTTAACAGAATACGTAGCTGACCCCGATAAGGTTATCGAAACTTTAAATATCTTCGCAAGTTCCGTTACTAACATTTTAGCATTTTGCATAACCTGGTCTCTGTACATATTCCAACTTCCTCTGACTGAGAATGTTAATGCAAACATACAAGACTGTTTATTGATATAGTTATTTTCAAACAGGATGAGGATGTCGGTCTGTCGCTTACGTCCAGCACCTGTCATAAGTGTGCCGCAGTAGTCGAGCCAAAGTAATGTGAATTGTGACCACCCAAGAGATGTTAATTTATTATAAAAGGGTCCATGATCCTTTAAGTCTTGAGCAAGTCCATGAGATGTTCCCAAATATGTAACACAACCAGCTTCCTCTAAACATTTACACTCTTCAGGATCTGGGTTTGGGATTACTGTTCTTTTCGGTAGTAGTCCACAACTGTCTCGCATGTGTTTTAATGTTGTCATTGCTTTGGTTTCTAATAACAGTCCCCACATTTCATTCGGATCGCATTCTTTTAAAACAACTCCTGCAGTACCAGCCAGCCATTTGTTGACTTCTTCTTTCTTTAATGATCCTCCCTGATATGCTGTACCTGTCGCTTTTTTTGTTGAAGTTGCCGTGGCTGCTGTCCGATCATTCAAAATAATCGGAGCGTGTGCCAGCACCGAACGAACCATCTGTGAGGTGCTGAAGGAATGAATAAAACTGATATAACACAAACCCTGGCAGACCTCCGACAGAAGGAGTTCTCGAACGCAATGAAAATGAGGCAATACGGGGTTTGCCTTTCCTTCGGTACACGACGTTTTTTTTTTTTTTTTTTTTCACCCTTCACTAATTGCATACTGAACTGCAATAGTTTAGATACATTATCGAATACGAGTTTCCTCATATCGCTTTTGCCGAGCCCTGAAAAAACAGATCAACGATTCCGTTTACCTGCTCACCATACTTTATGTGAATGTTATGTTTACCGTCAGGGAAGTAGTAGTCGCTACTGTTTGGAATGTTCTCTTTAAACCATTCAGCGTGTTCAGTTGGAACTATTGGATCTTTGTTACCGTGTAAGATGAGTGTTTCACATTTAATTCTTTTTGCTTCTTCTTTACAAATATCACCTCCAGCATCATGGATGGCCTTCATCGCGTCACAAAACGAGTCCCACATAGGTTGCAAGTCAGCTCCGTAAATAGGTATCAATTTCCCCTTCATCCCAGCTGACCAAGTTCTTTCAACGTCGCGAGTAGCTTCGTACGCAGCGATGTCATGTTTTGTGACGTACGAATTGCCTCCAAATATTACGAGTCGCTCAACTTTTTGTGGATACTTCGCAGCCAACTTCACGCTGGCGTTAGCTCCGTCACTCCAGCCGAGGAGGTTGAAAGAGTCCAGTTGAAGTGATTCGGATATTCTTACAGCGTCGTCAGCATCGATGTCATAAAAGTTACTCGGAAACCTCCTCATTGGAGGTCTACTCTCTCCATATCCTCTCGGATCAAAACTAATAACACGATAACCACACTCAGCTAAACCTTCTAACTGATAAGGGAAGTCAGTCTTCGCTGTTCCCATAGCTCCAGGCATACAAATAATTGGAACACCATCTTCTGGTCCAGACTCAACAATATGAAGACCGAATCCTTCAATAGTTATTTTAGATGTGCGGAAGCACAACTTCGGAATGGATCTCACGAACATACTAATTAGGACTGTTGTGTTAAATTAAAGTTACAGAAATACAAAAACACGAGTCACACGTCATAAAGTCGTACGCAAGCATCCCCAAGAAGGGAAAATTGTACAGAAACCAATCAAAGAAAACGATCATAAATAATGTGAAAACATTATTTAAGTTGCGTTAAATGTAAAAGTTCTGAAAGGTCAAGTTGTTTGATGTGGTGGAACATCTCTGTCTCGATCTCCATCAGTTCTCTTCTCTTCAGAATCAATTAGATTATCAAGAGGCGATTCTAAATACTTCTCAGCTGAACCAGAAGGGAAGATATTCGACCATCTTATATGCGAAGTCTTGTTAACCCGATGAGACAACGTGTTGAGTGGTAGTAACTCTGCTTGTGGTGAGAAGTATCCCGACATCACATTTATAAAGTCTGCGGCTGTTATTACTTTGGAACGACTATTTAAAAGGGAAGTCAGTTCAGCAGATGAAAACTCAGATTTTGAAAGCTGACTACCCAGTTCCTGTGTTGTAATAAATCCTTTTTTATTATTATCAAATGTGTTGAAGATGTTCGTTATTTCAGAAGTAACTAATAAAGGAACCGTATTAGTTGGTATCTGAACTTCAGGTGGGGACCATTTATCAATAGCAGACTGTAGTGTACCAACAGAACATTTTGGAAAGTGACAATGCAGTAGTTCTAAAAAACCAACTCGTTCACCGTCTCCAACAACAAATCGAAAAACTCGGTTTGGGATAGCAGTTGGGTGGGCAGCACTGAACTTTACTAACTCGTGCAGTGTTAAGTAGCCACTCTTGTCACTGTCCATCGCGTCAAATATTCTTTTCACTCTGCGAACGTCTTCTTCGTAAACAACTGTTCGCTTAGCTCCATCATGGTCGAGGATGGGTCCAAGTTGCTGCTTTCGAATGGTTTGCATGCCTCCCAAACTCATTTGAAGTTTTGCTGACACTTCGCTCTCAATTCTCGTTGTTACTTTCTCTATCAAGTGTCGTATCCTTTCGGTGATTTTAAATCTCGTGGCCTCCTTTCCTTTTGCATCCCCGAATTCAGATGTTTCAATCTTAGAGCAGACTAAAGCAACTCTTCGAAGAGATCCCAATTCATGGCCACCAGTTTCCAGTTCGATTCCCTGCACCGGGCTATTCAGCATCGCAGAACTCCCGCAAGTATCCCCCCATAAAACCAGTTTTTTTCCAGATTTTAATATTACTTCCACTCGTCGGGTGGCAATCGTACCCGAAGTAGTGTTAAGGATCGAGCGTGCTTCCGAAATGAGTAAATTAATAATCCCGTGTCCTGTTCTCGTGTCAGGCCCTCGGTGTGAAATTGGGTTTTTGATAATAAAATCAACAGTCATCTTTGAATCGGATGATGATTCATTTTTCTTCTTAACTGTTTTGTGATTGTGTGATTGAGAGTTCAGTATCTTACTTGTTTCTACAGCAGTTTTAAGTTCATTTCTCACTCTGGAACTATAAGCACATGAAGAACAACACCTCTGACAATTATTTGAGTATATTCCTATCACCAAGTCTTCGTTATTGCTGTTATTTATTTCTGAAGATTTATAACGTTGGTTTACATTGAATCCAAGAATCGTAGTGGGTGTTGATTTATATTTGTCACAACGGCATATCAAATCCAAATAGATCGATTCCTTGTCGAGGATATTTTTCACTGATGCAGATAATAGTGTGAATCCAGTTGGTAGCAGTTGAATATCTATATTGCTGAGGTAGCGTCGTCGGAGTTTGAAAGTCGTGATGCCGTCTGTTCCTATAACTTCTTGAGGGTGTTGCTTGCGAAATTTTGGAACTCCAGTTGACAGTGCTCGGCGGTAAACAGCAGCTAGTTGGATGACGGATATAATCGTCTCTCCACTGATTGAGACCAGTTGCCAACTTGCGTAAGATTTCAGTGCCTGAATAGGACAGCTGCTACTTATTGAATAATCTTGTTCAGTGATTTGATGGTTTTCATCATCACCATCTGAAATATTTATAATAGACTCCACTTCATACTTACGAAGTTCATTAATAGTAACGGTGACATCAGTTGTCTCTCCTTCTAATAACTTCACAAGTTGTTGTTTGACTGATTCGTATGCGGCGATGTTATCTTTTTTACTTCCTGTTTTCCACTCGTGATAAACATCACATTTTACTTCTCCTAAAATATATTTATTTCGTGTCATTACTCGAACAGATAGGTCGCCGACTACATGTTTTCCATTTAGTACTTTTCTTTCTGATTCTTTCTCTGCTCCAGGTTGTAGTCTCTTTTTCAATTCTTTCACCTGTGCTGAGTCAACAGAGAGTGTTACTCGACCTCCGAATTGTGAGATACGGGAATGCTGAGGCATTACTTTAAAAAGGATTTTATCTCACAGTTCAATCATCGCAATCACATTCACTCGAATGTTTCTAATGTAAGTATTCATTTTAACCTTTACAGAAAAATTAATTTTAAAATATAATGATAACAAACACAACGAAGCTCGATTCGAAAACAAAAAGTGTGAGCGGGTGGTATCGTTTAGGTGCAGGAAATAAGTCTTTTTTTTTTTTTTTTTTTTTTTTTTTTTTCCTTCTCTCTCCCTCCCCTCCGAGAAAATAGTTAAGAAAGCAGAAGAGAGTAAAAAAAAACGATGTGACATTTCACTAACTATTTCAAAGACGTAGTAAATTATCGCTACGGTTTAAATCAATCACATTTATTTTTCTAATTACTTACTTTTTACACTAGTAGTTCAGTAGGTGTACTCCTTCTCGCTGCCTTCTTCTTCTTCTTTTCTCTCAGGGTTTTCTTTTTTACTTATTTTCGACGTGGTCACTTTGTTCTTCGCACACGATAAAAAGAAAAAAAAAAAGAATAAAAATAAAAAAAGTAGAAAAATCGCGTTCACCAAAAAAAAAATCAAAGAGCGGCTAAAGAAAAATAAAAATAAACGGGAGGCAATGCTTTAAAAAAAAAAAAAAAAAAGGAAAAAAATCTAAAATATGTTGCTGAACGACATTTGTGCATTTTTAGAAAAAGGCACGAATTCATTGAAAGGTAATAGAGTCTAGTCGGAAAAAGGTTGGATTTAATTTTTTTCTCATTCTTTCTAGGCTAAGAAGCCAAGTTTTCGGTACCAACCTACAACACAAATCCATTTCCTTATTAAATGTAAGGCTGAAAACAGCCAAATTGGCTAAGAAGCCAGGTAGCAGTAGGTTTCTTTTTTTTAATTTGGGTTCTACTCTTGTATGATTACAAGCAAACACTAAAATAAAAATAATTTACGTTTTTGAATACAACACGAGAACAGAAAGAAACAATTAATCGGCTTCAAAAATTAAAACTCGTGGCCAATTATCTTTTTTTTTCTCCCCTTCTCCTCATCAATACTCGATTGTCGCAAAAAATAAATTTTAAAAAAAAAAAAAAAAAAAACGGGAGCCCTGGCACCCGCTTATATGTTTCATGTAAGCAAAAGCTTTTTATTTTATTTTATCACTGTAAAAGTTTTTTTTTTTTTTTTTTCTTTTCTCTTTTGATCTAAGGGGAGGTAGGTCTTCTGTCGTTTACTCTATTTCCTATTTTTGAAGTTTTTTTTTTTTTTTGTTTTTTTTTTCCGTAAAAAGTCCCCTCGTCTTTTTTTTTTTTTTTTTGTTCTTATTTAATCATTCTAACTTGCAGGAAGCTGAAAATATCACACCTGTTGTTGGCGTGTTGTCTCTTGTGAGATTCGGATGTATAATTAATAAACTTATGTATGTGAAGATGTCAAAACTTAAATTTAACTTCCGCAGTTGAGGCACTCTTCAGGTTCTTTGCTGGTGTCGTTTTCGGAAGCAGCTTCAGCAGCCTTTAATTGGTCCTGATCAACAGTGAATTTGATAGCGTCAACTGCTGGACGAGTTCTCAAGTAGTATTGACCAGTCTTAAGTCCCTTGTTCCAGGCGTGGAAGTGCATCGAAGTCAGTTGTCCTCTTGTCGGACTCGCTAAAAACAAGTTCAACGACTGACTCTGATCGATGTAAATAGATCTGGCAGCCGCCATGTTAATTAAATCTTTTTGTTTAATTTCCCAAACAGTCTTGTAGAGTTCCTTAATCTTTGATGGAATGCTGGAGATGTCTTGAATCGATCCGTTGTAGGCGATGATCTGGTTTCTGATGCTCTCATTCCATAAGTTAGCCTTTATCAAATCCTTTACAAGGAACTTGTTAACAATTGGGAACTCACCAGAGAGTACTCTGCGAAGATAAATGTTTGATGTGAATGGTTCAAAGCACTCGTTGTTTCCAAGAATCTGACTCGTTGACGCAGTTGGCATCGGTGCGACTAACAGAGAGTTGCGCATTCCAGTTTTGACAATCTTCTTTCTGAGATCATCCCAATCGTATCTTCCGGACTTTGGAGTTGCTTTCCAAAGATCGAATTGAAATTTCCCCTTCGACATTGGAGATCCTTCCCAAGTAGCATATGGACCTTCAATTAATGCTGCCTCATATGATGCCTGTTGTTGGTGTTGTTGTTGTCTTTTGAAACATAAGAAAAGTAAAGAAACAGTTAAACACAAAAAGGAGAACAGCATACCTCACAAGCGGAGAAGTAAATAGTTTCGAAGATATCCTCATTGAGAGACTGTGCCTCTGGTGATGCGAATGGGAGTTCTAACTTGAGGAAGGTATCAGCAAGTCCTTGAATACCAATTCCAATTGGTCTGTGTCTCATGTTTGACTTCTTAGCTTCAGGAACTGGGTAGTAGTTGAGATCAATTACACTGTTCAGGTTTCTGGTTACGATCTTTGTAATATCACGAAGCTTGGAGTGGTCGAAGAACGCTCCCTTGTCACCCTGAGCGACAAACTTTGGAAGTGCGATGGAGGCCAAGTTACAAACAGCTACTTCATCAGGAGCAGTGTACTCAACAATTTCTGTACACAAGTTACTGCATTTAATAGTACCCAAATGCTGTTGGTTAGACTTTGAGTTGCAAGCATCTTTGTACAGAAGGTACGGAGTTCCAGTTTCCTGCTGCGATTCGATGATGGCAATCCAAAGTTTTGGGGCGTCAACCTGCTCAACGTAAAGTCCTTCCCTCTCGTACTTGCAGTACAGATCCTCAAATTCCTGACCCCAGCAGTCAGCCAATCCCTTTGCGGAGTTTGGGTCAAAGAGCGACCACTTGCCGTTTGTGTGTACTCTCTTCATGAACAAGTCAGGAACCCAAAGTGCGTAGAACAAATCTCTGGCACGGTTTTCCTCCTTACCAGTGTTCTTACGGAGGTTCAAGAACTCAAAAACGTCTGCGTGCCATGGCTCGAGGTAGATAGCGAAGGAACCCTTTCTCTTACCACCTCCCTGGTCAACGTAACGAGCAGTGTCGTTAAAGACACGAAGCATAGGAACTAAACCGTTAGACTGTCCATTGGTACCTCTGATGTACGATCCGTTTGCTCGGACGTTGTGGACGTGAATACCAATTCCACCAGCGGTTTTGGAGATCATGGCGCATGTTTTCAGGGACTCGAAGATGCCTTCAATAGAGTCGTCCTTCATGGCAACCAAGAAACAGGAAGACATTTGAGGGTTTGGAGTTGCTGCATTAAACAGAGTTGGTGTCGCGTGAGTGAACCATCCCTCACTGAGCATGTTGTAGGTTTCAATAACTCGGTCAATGTTTTCGTACCAAATTCCAACAGAAACTCTCATCAACATGTGCTGTGGACGTTCAGCAACGTAACGCTCTCCCTTACTATTGGCGAGCTTCAACAGGTATGATCTCTCAAGAGTTTTGTAACCAAAGAATTCATAATTCAAGTCTCTCTTGTAGTTAACAGCGTCATTTAAACGATCAGCGTTGGCTATGACTACTTCATATGCGCGGTCACAGATAAGTGGAGCCTTTTCTCCGTTACGTGGATTGACAAACTCATACAAGTCAGTGATAACTTGTGAGAAGCATGAATTTGTAGTTTTGTGCAATGTTGACACAGCAAGTCTACCAGCCAATAAAGCGTAATCAGGATGTTTCATTGCCAAGTAAGCAGCAGATTGCGCTACCAACTCATCAATCTTAACTGAAGGCATATTAGTTTGACATCCTTTATAAACAGTGTCGACAAGGACTTGTGCTGATACTCTCATGGTGTCTAGACCGAAGGTAAAATGTTCGATTCTCTTTCGCAGCTTTTCTCCGGAGAATGCCTCCCGTCTTCCATCACGCTTAATCACCGTCGACATCTTATAGGTGTAGTGCTAAGGATCACTGTAATTAAAATAAATATAACTATGGCTGCCTAAGTAATGTTGGTAGTACTTCCTTGTTGACGTTGAGAATGAAAACTACTCACTCTTGTACTAAAAAAGAAAAGAACGATGATGATGATAAATCTAAAGTAATAAAAAAAAAAAAACTATTTAATTAAAAGAACATAAACCATCCTATAGCAGTAAGCAGACTACAAACACTCAAGGAACTGAATGATTTCGTGATGATCTTCTTCTTTTGCGTAGTCTAAAGCAGTACACCCCTCGTGGTCTTTAGTTTTGTGGTCGGTGTGTAGACTAAGAAATCTGACAACATTAAGATGACCATTTGAAGCCGCCCACATGAGTGGAGTGTCGCCGTCTTCATTTGGAACAGAGACATCAGCTGAACAGTTAAATAAAGCTTCGAGACATTCTAAACTGCCAGCAGAGGCTGCCCACATCGAGGGAGTTTCATTGAGGAAACCACGAAAACAGATATCAGCACCAGAATTAATTAAAAGTCTCAAACAGTTTATGGAATTGGCTGACGCTGCGTGCATAAGCACCGAACTCCCACCAGCATCACATGCATTCGGATTAGCACCGCACTTCAATAACATTCGAACGGCTTCATCATTGTTATCCCTTACTAGAGTTACGTACTCAGTAGTATCTTGATGGCTACCTTCTAATCCATAGTAGCCGTCAATGTTTGTTTCTACCAGTAGTCTATCTCCAGTCACAACTCCCATTTCAACTAAAATCATGTCATCTAACACTAATTGTGATTCAAATCTAATTTCTAAGCTGTCTGCTGGAGCTCCAGTCATTTCTTCAAGAGCTTCCTTCAACTGTCTAACTGTTGACTCTTGGCAAATGTTAAAGGTTAGCGCGCTGGTATCCTTCAGCTTGCAGTGGAGAGTTATGTCACGTTTTACCATTTTGAAAATTAAAGATCTGCGAATAATAATAATAATATTGTTAATAATAAATCTTCAGAAAGAACCATCTGCATTCACTTTAGATCCATTTAATTTGTGAACTGAACAAAATATCTCTTTTGATTCACTCTCGGGGGTAAACAAATCACACAAAAGAAAGTAAATCAGCGAAAAAATAAGCGACGACACCTCAAGGATGAGCTAAAGTGCGAAAAGTAAACTGAGCTGCCAATCCTCAGTGAAGGTGATTGAGGCTTTTTGGGATTAGCGATCGTAAAGAGCGAGACAGAGACGGATGATTAATCGGAATTACCAACAACAGAATATTTGTAATTATCATCATAACAATGTTCAACCGTCGCATAGTCGTAAGTTAGCGGAAGTGATCTATCAGAAGGAGAACTTGGTAATGGCGGCACTTCAGGAAGTGGTCTCTCAGATTGTATTTCAGACTCCGAGTTACAAGACCAGAATACAATTAGACCATCAGAACTACACGTTGCAAGCTCTCCACTGATTCGATCAACAGCTAGTTTCGTAATGTTATCCTCATGAAGGATGGTAAAGTTATTTAACTTGCTTTGTGTTTCTACAGACCAAGCAGTGATTCTGTCAGTTGCAGTAAACAATACTTTCCCATCTGTTGACCATACTAATGAAGACACCGCAGCTCTGCTATCATTTCTTTTAAATGAATGCGTACGAACACCTCCTCCATTCCAAATATGAATCACACCATCACTTCCACAGGTTGCAATTTGAAGATAATCTTTGAGAGGTGATAATTGAACATCAGTCATTTCGTATCGATGAGGTTTCTTAATTACGACTGGAGGTCCAAATGATTTCTTTTTATCTGCAAAGTCTTTAATAACGATTCCCTCATCAGAGTTAGTTGGTAGATAATTAACTGTCAGTTTCTTAGTAGTTCCCCAAACAAGTAGTTCTGATGAGTCCTCAGACTCCGGAGTATAAATTTTTACAAATCGAGGAACACATTTCCGAGTAAGACAAGGAACAGTCATCGATATGATTGCTGACTTAAAAGCAACATTATAAATAGTGTAAGCATTACCCGATGTAAACACTGTTAGAAAGTTTTCAATTCGTGGATGAAAACAGTGATTCACATAAGCAGTATTCGACTCTATGATATACGGTGTTTTACTTCCATATGATGGTTCCCAAATGAGAACTCTACTAAATGATATGTCATGTCGTTCACCAGCACATGACGCTGCGAGTCTATTACCAGCGCAGTCCCATGAAGCAGATCTGACAAAGGGACAAGCCTTTAGAGTTAATGATGTTGATTCTGATATTGTATTTGTGTTCCAAAGTTGTAATGTATCACTTGCTGCTTCCCAAGTCACAAGTCTGTTACCACAAGCCTCATCAAAACACATTGATGTGACAGCCTTCTTCAAGTTTACTACTTTTTTTGATCTTCCAAAGTCCGATACCGAGACTCTGTACTTCACTGCACATGCCTGACTACTCCTCAGGTATGTCATTCCAACAGGTGTTATGTTGTTGTTATTTCTCAAATCTATTGAAATCAATTTGTGTGAAGAAACTGCTTCAGCAATTGCTTGACAACCCTCGTCATCGATATTGTTATTTGATAAGTCAATTGAAGTATGATGAATGTGTAACAATGACGTCACCACTCTTCTAATCTCCTTGTTTAATGAAAGTCCTGAGAAATCTAAGTTGGGAGTAGCTGATAATAATCGACAATGAAATGCTTCATTAGCTGTCGACATTGTCATCAGTCCAGTATGATCAACGTAGTCATCTGGAAGTGGAATTAGTGACTTTGATATGAATTGGTCTCCAGAAAGTCTTCGTATTTTTGATAAGATCGCTTGCATTGTTGGTCTTTTCACTTCATCAATCTCTAAACAAGCTCTTATCAAACAATCGTATACTTCGTCTGGACATCCTCTTGGTTGACGTAGTCTTGCAACACCATTCCTGATTGCTAACACGAGAGTTTCAAAATCAGAAGTTCCCTCATCATAATCAGTAAATGGATTAGAGAAACAATATGAGAACAATTCCCACAACAAGATCCCATACATCCAAATGTCTGAGTTAACAGATGCTTTCTTTTGTGTAATAGTTTCAGGAGACGTCCACAAGATTGGATATATTGATATGGGTGCTTTACCATTTATCATTTTCTGAGCTATTCCGAGATCCGCTACTTTACAAACATCCTTTCCCCTAAGCATATTCCTACAGGCAATATCACAGTGTACATAACCTGAGCAATGCATGACATTTAATCCAACAGCCACATCTTCTGCTATTCGTAGTGCTTCATGAAGAGTGAGACGATGTCCGCTGGCACGTTGTTGTTGAAGCCAACCTGATAACGATCCTCCGTCTACGTATTCAGTTAATAAAAACATTGAATCGCCTCTAATAACACAACCGTAGTACTGAACGATGTTAGCGTGTCGCATTGACTGTAGTTGGATGATTTCCTTTGAAAAGATGTCTCGTTGTTTGCTAATGCGAGCAGCAGATGCGTTGTGAGGGTTCTCAGGAGGGAGTAGTTCTTTAATTGCACAATCACCTCCACGCCATCTTCCTTTCCAGACTCTACCAAACTCACCCTGTCCAATAACTTCTCCTTTATGAAAGTCGTCATCAGCTGTGAGTGAATTACTCTTACTCATAACTTCCATTACTATTTGTGTCGCATCGTTCTCTGTTTTAGGATTCGACTTTAGCAGTTCTTTCGCAAACTTATCCAGCAGCTGTAGACTTGCATTGCTTTCCTCTCCTTTTTCAAAGATTTCTTTTAAATATTTAAACTCCGTGCCCTCTTGGCACATATTTAAAGAAATCCTTTACAAGATACCACTCGTGTCTGTTAAGAAGGAATATCAGCTGTGGGAATCAACAAAATGTTTTCTGAATTGACATTAAAAAAAAAAAAAAAAAGACTTCCCTCGCCATTTCTATTTTGCTGTAAATAAAATGCTTTTCAATAACCTCCCTTGAGCTCAAATCGATTACTTGCAGTCAGAACTATAAATTTCTACGGGTAAAATAAAAAGGGGGGGGACGCTTCGATTCTTATCCTTTCTATGTCAAAGACACGGGAAGGCAATCCATAATAATCTTTGAGGGTAACTTATACGAGGAAGAACGCTCCCACTGTTGAAGCAATTTTATTTCAAAAACTTCTTAACTACAAAAGACTCACAAGAAGAAGAAGAAGAATGAAAATAAAACGGCAGACATCAAGCACACAGAATTTATTATTTTATATCAGTAGCGCAATAAGGTGTCAATTTGTTTCCGTCAACAGGGTTGGATAACGCAGTCTGTCTTGACAGCAAGAAACACAGCGGTTACTCTGAGAATACACCTTAACTGATATCACAAATTAAATAAATGGGAATTGAGAACAACACAATATCGAAGTATTCTTTCTGATCTAATAATTCTAATCTATAATTGAAGGGAGGCATTGCGGGATAGATTTCATTGTATGCTTCCCTTCCTTTGCAAAGAACGTTAATTACATTCCATTACGAAGATACGTGAAGTCATCATTATGAGTAGCAGATCTCATACGGGAAGGAATGTCGCGATCTGACGATGGTTTTGCAGTTCTGGTCCTCACTGATGACGTTGCCCGGGGTAGAGCTCCCCGAGATGGATTTCTCTGAGGAGGTCCTCTTGCTGGTTGAGCTCTTCTTGCTTTTTCTCCACAAGATGGAATGTGTGTCTCTGCAGTCGTAGAAGCAAATCTTCTGTTGCAGTGCGGACAAGGAACTCTTGTGTCCTCAGACTCAACAGAGGTTCCATTCAGTCCAGCTTTTAGTGCTTCACTTCGTTGACGCCATGATGATCTCTTTACACCAGTATCGGAAGATTTCACAGCCATTGGGTCTGCTTCTAAATCAGCAGTTCTGTGAACTTTACTATCGAATACCTGCCGCTTTTTAGACTCAGACTTCGCACAGACATCTTCGTGTCTGGCAAGCCTTTCCTCGTTGAACTTTCTCTTACAAATTGAACAGCTGGCTAAAACTACTTGTTCTGGTGGTTGCTCTTCACCAGCAACAGGGTTTCGATAACCTGGCTGATGATTTAAAAGAACAAGTCGACCGTCTTGAGTCTGAACTGGAAGTACATTCTCAAGGTTTGCTGTAGCTGAAGGCGATGCAGACATGGCAGGGGATGAGCTTGGAACTGACGGTGGAGGTGACGGCTGGTAGTGCTGTGGTTGACTGCTGTACTGCTGTCTCTGCTGAGCTGCAATTATTTGCTGCTGGAGGTGCTGTTGCTGTTGTTGGAGTTGCTGCTGTTGTTGTTGGTGAAGCTGCTGCTGCTGATGCTGCTGCTGCAAGTGTTGATGTTGCTGAGGAAGAATATGACCATTATTATTATTATTATTATCACTACCATGTCGGATAAACTGTTGGGCTGGTGTTAGAGTTGGAGAAACCGACGGCGAAATCGAAGGTGAAATAGAAGCAGGTCCCCTCAGTCTCATAATCTCTGATAGCAGAACTCGTCTGGCTACTGAAGGCATGCCAGAAGGTAAATCAGATTCTGATGTTACATTTTGTAAAGCGAATAATGTTGCGATACCAGCTGCTTCCATGTGTGGTGCCCATTGACTTAATTTATGAAGTTGTAATAACTCCAATAGATCTCTACTAACATGTGATGTTGGTGGTTGTGGAGGTGCTGGTTTTATCATCTGACCACCTCCAGCACTTACAGGATAATTACCAGAAATACTTTCCATCTTCTTTCTTTGATGTGCCGCCAAAGCTCTTGCTTTCAAACCAAACCATCCTTCTCCTTTGTATCCTTTAGCAACCATTCCTGCAATCCATTTTCTCTGATTTTCTAACAGTGTTAATTGTCGCTGTTTTGATGCGCTGCTCGCTACTGAAGTCGGCATCTTTATATCTGTTTGATGAGTTGGATTACATTAATAAACTGAAACTTTTCTTTCGACAAAAACAAACATGTCGAACAGAAACTGGAAACGTTTTTTTTTTTTTTTTGATTTACTTTTTGTTCCGCTACTCTGTGAGAGTTGTAATGGAATAAAAACTATTTTATAAAAAAAAAAAAAAACAAAAAAAAAAAAAAAAAAAACTTTTTTTTTTTTTTTAACAAAATCTGTTATCACATTAGTGTGTCAACAAGATGAGCCCGATCACGGCGCACGAAAACAAAAAGTGATATTCCAGGAAATTGGATTTATTTTTTTGTATTATACCAAAAACTCTCTCAGAGTCCTAACACACCAAAGCAGTAAGTAACTTTTATACAAGGCAAGACTTGGGGATGGGACGGCTATCTATTTCAAATAGACAGCTGAGAGGATACACGAATAAACTAACTAGTCCCAATGTGTTTATGTTTTGGTAACACATCGCTGTCAACCCTCCTTGGTACTATTGTTTATTAAGAAAATGGTTCAATTAACTTTTAGTAAATTACCATCTTCTAAAAAAACATTGTGAGTTGTTCTTTTTGTTTTGGGTTTGTTGTTTTTTTTATTTTTTTTTATTTGTTGTGAAGATAGCAACTTCGACATCAGATTTGTCGCTGCGATCAATTGCTGGGGGGAGCGTAGAGAATAAAAAGAAAAAGATTGGGGGGAAAAAAACTTCAAAAAAAAAAAAAAGTGAAGAAATTACTAGTGTTTGCGCGCAAGTGCATCAGCATCGAGAACTTCTAACCAGCGCTGTCAATCTTCCAGTAGTGTACGGAACAGATTGTTCAGTATCAACTTAAAGGAAACGGAAAAAAAGTAGTCATCACATCAGTAGTACGGATCGCTGATGTAAGACTTAGTCATCTCACTGAGGATAACACATCGAACTGTTTACTCTTCTTCAACTAAATAGTTTCCACTGATTATCGCATCCACGTCATTCTCTTCATATGCAATCAGTTCTTTGATTGGAATGAACTTATCAGAGATCGATAGCTCTGAAGCAAACGTCTTCGCAGCTAAGACAGCAGACCATGATAAGAAACCAATATGTGTTACGTCAGGACATCCAAGAATAGACATCACTACTACAACTGCTGAAACTGAAATAGAAGCATGAATTGGTTTATCACAACAGACAGCCAGATTAATTAAAACCAACTTCCACAACACCGAAGGATGTCCAAAAGGCATCATCATCACAATCGCCAGCACTACTGCCGCAGTTGTGAAAGCAAACCTAGTTTGGTAGATCTTCCCTCTTTCACGTCTTAAATTATTTTCAAGGGCATCTTGTTTTATCCTGTCTTCTCTCCATTTCATGTACTCACTAGATTCCGTTAAGTTTCTTAATGCTTCTTTTGTAGTTTCAGTTCTCTCTTGGAATGTAGGCTTTCGGAAACCTCCAACTATGTGACACTGTAGGTGGTAATTATTTATATGAAATTTGATTGCAACTTTTTCAATTAGCTTTCTTAAGTAATAAACGAAACACACACCTGGTCGGCCCTCAACTTTGGTACCTCAGTAGTGAGGTTACTCAAAAACCAAAAAACGATATTAACAAGCGCTACAGTAGCGCAGCATCCTCCCTCACAAAATAGACAGCAAAGCATTAGAATCTGTTATATACTTGAAAAGGGAACGTTAAGAAACTACTACTACGACTCTATAAAAATAAAAAAGTGTAATCGCGAACACGGATGTTTGTATTTTGTGGCAACTCTGTTTACAATTTGAAAAAAAAACTAAAAACAGTAACGACTTAAAAAAAACCAATTTCAAACGCTGTGTAAATAAAGCACTCTAACTAAATAAAGCAAACGATCAAAAAGGAAAAAAAGACAAAAAAAAAAAAAAAAAAAGCTGCGCGAGGCTGAAAGAAAACATAACCATTAACCGATTGCCTCGTAGGAAGACGTATTGATGGTGTGCTGTTATTTCAAACCTATTTTCACTCAACAAAACCCGAATACAATAACAGAAATACAATAAAAACATATTCAGCAATGATAAGCATAATATAAATAAATGATCAAACCTGCTGTGAGCCTCCCAACAGCTTGAAAAAGAATTAGTTGATCGCTTTTCACACCATTACAATAACGTGAGGTATCTGAGCTGTCCCTACAAACAAAGACTCCGTCAGCAGTATTGTCGTGAACTAGTTAGGTATTATAGCTGGTAGCAAAAATAGCACAGAAGTACTTTTTTTTGCTTTCAATTCGTTGAAAAATAGCGAAATGAAAAAAAAAAACGAAAGGGAAAAAAAAAAAAAAAAATTGAATACCACCTGCAGGTCCTCAACGAGACTACTACAAATAATAATAAAGTAATCAAGTCTTATTTGTGGTCTAACTTCGAACACATTCCAATCATTTTTTTATGTTGAATTCGAAGAGTTGATTGCGTCATCATAAAATTGTAACTTCGGCATTTCTAAAGCCTCGCACGTATCTTTTAACAAATGGAGCTGCGGTTTGTCATTTTCAGGAAGCCCTTCGATGAACGCCAGCGTCTCCTCCGGACCAGAGTTTCTAAAAACTTCCATCACTTTGAATACCTTTTCATTGTGTGTACCAATAGCATTTAATTCGTACATCCACTCATTTACATTTCTTTCCTTATCTTTCCTACAGTAAGCAACAACAGTATACACGTCTATGTATTTACCACCTTCACCGATTGGTCCAGAACAAGATACATATCCACAAATAGAAATCACATCAACTGGTTTCAGACAATACGACGAACTCAGTTCTCTTAAGTCAGTTAGCATGTTGAGGTTTCGACGGGAACCAATTCGTTGCATTGAATTAATAATTTGAAAATGAGGACCCATCAGGACGGGTGATTTTAATTTCGATCCTCCCAAAGTTCCGCAGTGACCAATTCTCTTTGTGACAGAATGCCGCAATTCAAAGGTACTGCTAGCGCAAGATTCAATTTGAAATGCTGTTGTCATCGCGTGTACTGCTGGTGTTGCTCTCACGAGATTGAAATTCCATCCAGCGATAACCGCGTCACCATCAAGTCTTAGAATTGATCCTCTATTACCTTGAACAGAAGTATGAATAGTGTCGATTAGTGATTTATAAGACGGTTCTGAGAACTGATGATGTGATTGTTGTATGTTATTAATTGGTGATTCTTGGATGTCAGCATTCGATGAGATTGAGATGTGCAACACAGCGACATCTCTAATAGTAATTTTAACAAGTTCACGCATACTACAAGTACCTCCCAATACGACATCATCTGTACTCTTCGAGCTGGGGACGAGTGGGGATTTCGGCTCAGAGTCAGATGAGGATTCTGATCCCTCTGTGTCGACTTGAAGTAGAGTTTCAGGAAGGAAACTTCTGTACATCAGTAGAGAACTAATAATCGTTTGAAAGCTTTGTTGAACATTCGACGGGTTTTCGATAACCATTAAATACTCGAGAGATTCCAATTCCATTCTGGCTATCTGAGCTGCCATGTCTTCTGCTAGTCTGGAAGTTGAATACAGTTTTCTGTATTCTCTCATCTTTGATGTCATTTTCCAAACAACGAAAGCTGCTATCAACATCAACACAAAACCACCAATAGAAGATCCTAATACAATAGGAGTGATATCCATCGTGTCATGTTTAATATTACAAGTAACACCAGAGACTCCTGAAATACATTCACACGATCCTAGTTTACAACTACCTCTTCCACTACATTGATCAGGACATTGAAAAGGATCAAGAACCCAAACATCATTGCTGTAGTGATTACCATCTATGAGACCTCCGAGAACTATAACTTTCTTACCATAGCTAACAACTCTAATATCACGTATTGAAGGAAGCCATGATGATCCTTGAGTGATCGTTGTCCAGTTACCACCTTCAGTTATATTTACTAAAGCCACTCCGTTGACAGGTGCGAGTTCTCCTTTTCCACCAGGGTTTCCCATAACTCCGAGAATCTCACCAATTGAAAATGCTTGAAATTCTTCACCAGAAGGACCGGTTAACTCTTTCCATCCAATATCCCAAAACCTTTCTGAAATATTAATAACTGCTGAACGGTTTGGTAGATATTGAGTGTTTGTAGATCCACCAAGTAGGTATACCTGATCTCCATATGAAATCAGTGCGGGATCTTCTACTGCAGTCAGCCGTGAGGACTCATTCAATCGAATCCAAGTGTTGTTTGATTTCGTGTATATTAAATACTCACTTGAGTCACCATCGATAGACCCAGCAACTATTAGATAACCAGGGACACTTACTGCTGCACAGTCTGTTCCTTCAATGCTGCTGTTGTAGAAATCGGGTGGTTCAGAAGACAGAATTGTCCACATTCGTGATCGTAAGTTAAACTTCCACGCTCTGTGATCACTACCCCTTCCACCAAGTAAGTACAAACTCTGTTCTAACGAATCGTGTAATAAGAAATGTCTATTTCTTCTAACAGGTATTAACGAACCCACAACAACAACAGGATGGTATCTCATCGTCGTCAATTCCAATTCAAAAAACTCATCTGTTGTATGTCCAGACGTGTTAACTCCGCCATGCATGTAAATCTTTGATCCAACAGTACAAACTGCAGTGTAAAGATTTACTTTAAAATTCTTATTAATAATCTCATGTGGTATGGATGACCATTGATCTTGTCCAGCAGTCAGTTCTGTGAATTTATCGAATGACATGTTTTTTGTAGACTTTTTTTTTTTAATCAAAAAACTGCCTTACCCCTTTTAGATTTAATCAAAGCATAAGACTGAAATTAATACTGTTGAGAATAATGAAATAGGTGATCAAAGAGAGGTCTTCATAGGAACCACAACGATATTTTATAACAATAACCACTACTATTGATGTCGATTTTTTTTTTTTTTTTTTTTTTCCAAAAAAGGGATGATGCGTAAAAAACAGAAATTGTATAACAATAAAAAATAGGGGAATATAAAAAAAAAAAAAAAAGAGATAAGGGGATGAAGTGGAAAAAAAAAAAAAAAAAAAAAAACACTACTCAGTATGTTCTGATGATTTTTTTCTCATCCAATACTTTTGATTTTTATACGAATTAAGTGTATTTCGGTCTTTTTTTTGATACTAAAATATTTATATCACGATTTGTCATCCATTTTTTCAACGTTATTATTTAACAATAATAATCAGATGGTTGTCCAACAGCACAAAAACTCAACTAATATAACATCACCGACTAAAAGAGAAATTACTTAAACAGGTGCGACAAAGTGTCTAATGAGCGCGAGAGAATTATCAACGAGTGACCCTAAAAGATCAGCGTTGTCCTTTTGAAGCGACTCTAAACGAGCGAATCGACTCTGCAATGATGAAATACGAGAAGCAACTAAACCAGTTTTACGAATAAACAAAGTGAGTAAAGCCTGGACATACTCAAAGTCATTTCTAGTTGCTAGCATTTGCTCAAAGAATGTTGTGACTAATAGAAGTCGACGTTCATTTTCTGATGACAGCTCATCATCGGTAGAGTCATCTAATCCGCTGAGAGTATCAACGAGTGAAGTGAATTCAATGTCGACCTTTGCTGCTCCCATATCCTTCAATAGCAGTAAGGCTCCTTCGTTATCAGAATTTATAAGAAGTCTTACGAAGGGTGTTTCTGTTTGAGCAACCAACGCATCATCTTTTAATGTATTTAATATTTTAGACTCAGTTGGTGATACTTCCGTTGTAGCAGTGCCAAGTGGAAGGAAGAACGGAGCATCAATCTTCTTTGGAGGAGCAATAGGAGCGTTTCTCTTTTTAATTTGATCTAAAGAAGTTAGAGTTATCCACTTAGTCGATGGTGCGTCAGAATAACTAATAACTCCTGGGTATTGTTTTGTTTGTTTCTCAATTAGTTGTTTTTCTGATTCAGTTAGTTTCTGCTCGGTGTTAATTTCTGGGTTTTCCACATCAAATAATTTAACTTCACTTCCATCGCCATGTTCGATAAACCCGTCAATGCTGACTTCAGGCATGTCGTACAACTCACGTGTTTCTAGTCCTGTCGCTTGTTTACCTGCTGCAGATGCTGGAATGTGACCATATCTCATTTTGTTAGTCCATAAATAAATATTTTCATCATTTGCATGTGTTGTTGATAAGAAATATGATTCTGGATGCATTCCCAACGATGTTATTGGAGTTGGGAATAAAATACAATCGATTAACCTATCAGTCGGAACATCCCAAACACATAAAGTTGAATCAAGAGACGCAGAGAATATTAGTCTATTATCTGTTGAAGACACCATTGATGTAATGTTTGATGTGTGTTTTTTAAATGAACGAACAAGTCTCGCATTACGAACTGAAACAGCATCAAGAACACCTTCAGCTTTTGTTAGAGTCGTAGTAGCCGACACTTCATCAGCAGTAATCATATTATGTGGAGTCATATCGTAGACGTTTATTAAATGTTTTTCAGTTGCTATTGCTAAGAATTGGTTAGCGCTGTTGAATGATCCTAACAAAGCTTGGTGACCACCTTCTAAGCTGAGTCGATATTTTAAATTCACTGATGGAAATGACCAAATTCTAATAAAAGAATCGAGTCCAACAGAAACAATTAAATCATTATCACGAGCAACATACACTCCAGTGACACGACCTGTGTGAGCACGTGAGCTTTCGAGATCAGAATCACAGTATGATTTCTTGTGGAGTTGTGACTGTAGGTTGTAGTGATGAATTCTTCCAGAACTCAATCCAATTATCGCAAAATTAGCACATCTGGTAATCGCTATTGCTGATACTTCTGCTTCTCTATCACGACTGTCAGGTGATCGAAGCATTGATTCTTTTTTATTAGCGATACTTAGAGTATTCATTTTCCAAAGATAAGCAGTACCAGAACCTTTATGACCAGTGACAACTGATGACCAGTCATGCATTCTGTGTGAACTCGCATCGTAAACTGTAATAGGAGGAAGTCGTAGATCGAGAGTTGCAACTTGTCTCTTTCTAGCTTCTTTAACAACTGATCCTTGTGACATTTCTCGATTAAAGACATCAGAGAAGACGTGGTTAACTCTAAGAGTTCTGTCTGATCCAACTGATAACATAATTCGTGGATCAAAGAATAGAGTACCCGTACATGACATGTAGTGACCACGTCTTTCTCTTAGTAGTTTACCTGTACCTTGAAGTTTATCAAAAACATACATACGAACACTGTTATCAGTTCCACTTGTTACTAAAACAGGTTCCATTGGTAAGAAGTGAGCAAGCGTCACACGTCCATTGTGAGGAGGCTCAAAAACCTCATCTTGAGAAGCTGCTTGCAGTGATGAAGTTAGAAGACCTTCAAGTTTCTGTTTTGATAAATTCCAAACCGCAACGTCTCCTCTGTCAGTAGCTGAAACCAGAGTCTGCACTCCATCCATACGAAATGAAAGAGATGTGACTATCGGCTTTCTCTTTCCCTTTTGTGATGCAGTACCATGTTGAAAAGTTAATAAAGCCTTTCCATGTAATAAATTATAACAAATCACTCTTCCATCAGCGAGACCAACTCCAATAGTGTCAGCAGCTGGTGATGAAGCGAGTGCTGTGATCTGACAACCGAATCCTTCGAACTTGTGAACCATAACACCGCTGTTGAAGTTCCATAATTCGAGATGTCCTTGATGAGTACCAATTACAATCTTAGATGAGTAATTAACAACAGCAGTCATACACGATGGGTTAGCGTCATGTCTGGTTGCCATAGTAGTCAGTAGATCTCCAGTAGTTAATCTCCATGCTTTTATCACACTGTCAGTTCCCATTGAAAGTAAAATATCATTCTTCGCAATTAATTGAACTACCTTCGCGTGATTAGAGTGAACAACTGACCAAATAGGTCTTCTGATCTTCAAACATTGAATATTTCCTTTGTAAGCTGCGATGTTTAGTGTTCCCTGTTTTGCTACCGCGCAAACCTGTTTTTTTTGTTTAGTTTCTTTTTACTCAATACTTTGAGTGATACTGACGGGTAAAAACAAACCTTCTTTGGGAATGCAGGACTGACGTGAATTAGTTGCAACTTTGCCAAGTTGTATTCATGAAGGGTTCTGTTGTTTTATTTATTTATTTTTAATAAACTGGCAGTAAGAGATGATTAGAAAGATTATTTTTACTTCACTCACAAAAAAACATACCTCCCAACAGCACACAGTGCGAATGAATCTTTCCCAACTGTCACAATAGCAGGTGGTACTGATCCTGTTACAGAACCAACTGCTCTGTAAGGCAGCAACACGTGATCATGTGTTGAACTCTTCTGCCGTTTGACTACGGGACCGTCGCTTGCCATGTTCCGGATCGGCAGGGTTGCCTTCCCTTAGAAAATAAAGTTATGAATTTATTAAAGTGACCTTACACTAAAACCTATATTCGTTATCACAATCTAAACATAATAAAACACCTGTTTGATAATTGATATATTTAATACTCCAACATCATATCAAAGAACTGACTAACATGTTTAGTCAAAATCCAACAACACACGAACCAGTCACTCGTCCGCAACGCGGCTCAACTCGGAGCTGTGAGAAATGGAAGGTCAGTTGAGGCAAACGTGGCTGCCGCGAGAGCGACTGCGGCCGGGCGGATGCTGCGAACGCCAGGGCAGGCGAGAGGGCTGCGGCGACACTGGAAGGGACGACTGCGGCTGCGCTGTCGAGAGACAGGGCTGCTGGAATCGCTCTCGAAAAGTAAGTTTTGTAGTTGGGGCTCACAGAAAACTGATTCAACAGATTCCTTGCTCCCGATTACCTCAGGAATTATACCACGAGATGTATGGGATGAGGAGATACGATGGTATAATCCCAATTAGGATTTTTATTATTAAATCTTCGAAAAGAGACACGAATCGGTCTCGCTTTTCTCGACGTTTCGTGGGTACGCTCAAAATACTTTCTTTCCGTTCTCTCTCTGCAGATACATTTCACAGCTCTTTGAGCACTCGTCCACATTACTTCATCTTCACACAAGTTATCTCACGATTGCCTTATAAGACACAGCTACTTACAAAGTTTGCAAGTTTTCTGACAAAATGACTTCATACCACTCTTGTTTTTAATGCACTCACCCGCAAGTGCCCAGTCAGGACACTTATTGGGATATAAATCCTTACATCCTTCTGGTATTGGGTTTACGTCACCTTCTTCTCCATAGTTTGGCGGGACGGACATTTTTGCGACTCCCTGATGCCACCATTCAGAAGGATCGATGTCATGAATGACTGCTAGTTCCTTCCATTTATCATCGTAAGGACCTCTACCTGCCCCGTAAGTAACACACCAGTGATCAGTAAATGATTGGTGGTTTTGAAGTACTGGATCTAACCTTGAGAACTTCCAATATTGCCACAAAGATCTTTCCTTTCCTAAGCCATACTTTGGGAGTCCTATCGACAGGTCGGAATCGGTTGTGTTGATGTCAATTAGTCGAGAACCTGGTTGTCCCGGTTTGGTAATCCCTAATATGTGTTGGATTCTTCTATGAGCTATGTGTTGGAAATGAGACACTTTCACTCCGTGAGTCTCCATGCGGGGTCCCCTTCTACCATATCTATGATACAATACATTAACACTTGGTGAGTATAAGTCATAGCCACTAGTCCACAATCGTATTCCAAGAAGTGATTCTTCTCCAAAAAAGAGATACGGCAAGTGGGGATCGAAAGGAACGTCCAATACCTGAATTAGTTTAGTTATTTTTGTAATTTTCAAACCCGCAAACCCACTTAAAGAAATAAATAACAGAAATACAAACCATACGACCAGGTCCAAAGACGAGTCCAGCACCCAAGTATGGCTGAGGTTTTGGGTAGCTTGCACCAACGTAAGTATTCGCCCAGAATGGTCCTGGAAACCCTGCGGTCCAGCCACCATTCTTACCAAGGGCACAGAGATAAGCGATTGCAGGAGTTTCTTTTGTTTCATCTTTTTCGTTGATGGCTTGCGGGTATGTTGTTAGAACTGATTTCATGTTACCAGTCTTGTCGTGTTCGTCAATAATAACTTCATCCCAATTACTAACAAATCTATTATGAGAGTCAATCATCATAAAGTAATCCTCACCTCTATAAAGAAGAGACGCTAAATGCCTTGCGTAAGTTGGACCTTTCGCATATTCTGATCTAAACGTACGAGATCTGATGTTGTCACTTGGACACCACGATTGTGTTCCACAAGTTTCATCCCATGAAAAGTGTGGAAGACAGATCTCTTTTTCTTTATTAGGATCAGCCTGACATATTAATCCAACAAAAACCCTTTCAGGTACAGCAGCCTTGGCGAATAGACTATGGAGAGTAATGTTTGCCTCAACATCTCGAAAAGCCGCGATCGATACGAATATACTTTTAGCTATTGGACTACCCTCAGGGTCACCCTTTGCTTTAGATATAAACTCGCCTTGATTATCAGTGAATCCAATTGTTACATTATTAGCATTGTTTTTATTGCATTCAAAGTGTCGGGATACTTTAATATGATGACCAGGTCTCCACAAGTCTCTCTTAGACATCGAAACTACCTGCCAGGAAATGAGCAGCGCAGTGAGCGCTAACCCTGCGAATAGTATCTTGCTCATGGGGGTCATTTTCTTCATTTTTTTTTTTTTTTTTCCCTTAATTCACAACCCCCAACTGATAAGCGAAAAGAATCATTATTATTATTATTATTATTATTATTATTATTATTATTATTATTATTATTATTATTATTATTATTATTATTATTATTATTATTATTATTATTATTATTATTATTATTATTATTATTATTATTATTATTATTATTATTATTATTATTATTATTATTATTATTATTATTATTTTTTTTTTTTTTTGAAAGAAGAAAAATAATCAAAAAAAAGTACCCATCCAACATTTCCATTTTTCACATTTGAACCTGTCTTACAAATTACTAAAAAGTACACAAAACAACACATCTCCAGCGGGCTATACTTTTAAAGCGTCCCCGATTTGTTAGTTGGGAGGGTTAAATGGGAAGGAAACACTTTCTTATGTTAGGAAGCGTACAAGCAACGCTTACACACTAGTATTAATGCAAGGGTAATTACTGTAGTGTGACGCTACATAATTATGTCCACACACACTGCATGTGTCAAGGCAACTACTGCAAGCACAAGCATGGCGCGCAGTACACCCTCTAAATTACGTAATTAGTTTTCTCAAAATTAGAAATAGTACAAACTGGGGGGCTAATTAAGCACACTGTTGCCTTGCATTAATAAGTACCTTAAAGGACATCATAAAGATGTTGTTGCTCACTGGGGCTTATTCAATAAATAGAAAGAAGAAAAAAAGGTAAAAAAAAGTAGAAAATATAAAATAAACAAAAACTCTATTTTCTTAAAAAAAAATTAAAAAAAGGAGCACTCGCCATGTCCGAACCTAAAACACTGCTGACTTTCTCACAGCGCTCCGATTACGGCGGTGTAGCAAACAACACCAACATCGGTTTGTTTCTTCCACCGTAAGCTCTTTAACAGAGTGCAACATATTCTCTATCTAGAAAGGTGATGAGAAATCTCACTTTTCAGCTACTCTAGCAAGTCTCTGCACGCGGTTCAACAGTAGATCACCCTCCTTGAGGAACTGTTTGTTTTATCATTTTTAATCTCATCTTGTATAGTTGTTGTAGATTGTAATTTTGACATTAATAAAAACAAACCTGTTGGTACTGAAAGCTTCTGCTGTCAGTTTGTGCAGTCTCAACACTGCCACTCACCTTGTCTACCTTCGCGGATAATCTTCCTGAAGCGATGAAAACACTCAATTGGTCGTCTAGTAGATCAATTGGCTGTTGGGAAGTTATTTAACAAAACTTTCAAAGGGATACGAAACCCTTCATTAACATAAAAAACAGATTGATCACATACGATAGCGAAGGCCTCAGCCATTGAGCGAAGTGTCACAGAACGGTAACTCTGAAGAAATTGTTTAAATGCGAGTAATCTCATTTCTCTGTAAAAGTAGTTAACGTGGGAGGCGGTGTAAACGTGCTGCTGCATAGTCTGACAGATTTCTCCAAGAGATGAAAAGAATTCATCATACTTACAGTCATATAATGAACTAATAAATCTCTTCAAGTGTGGAAGCTGTGGAAATACTTGAAGGACTTCTGATGCTTCAAGGACCTTCTTTTTTAACATTGGTCGGTCCAAGGTGACGATGGCAGTGATGGAAGTGTACAAAACAAAGTTTTTATACTCAACGAGCTCTCCACTGGAAAAAGCGCAAAGGGACTCGAGTAGAATGTCAGCTCCTTTTTTAAATTGTCTTTTTGACGCTAAATAGACACCTTCGTACACCTTCAACCTGTTACGACGTTCCCAATCACCTTCAAGGATTAGTAGTTCATGGGCGTCGTCAATTCCCTGTTGGATTTGAGATGGGTCGTTAAATGCGAACCCAAGTCTAATTCTCTGAAAGGCTAAATCTAATTTTGGACCTAATCCAACCTTACCAGTCTCCAATGCTTGGTTGTTATACTTCAGGCAGAGTTCTCTGTCTCCAATTCTAGCACAGTAATTCGCTTTTTCAATAATGATCTCACGAACTTCAGTCTCTCCGTAGTTTTCCTCCGCGTCTTTGATCTGTTCGTCAAATTCGGAGAATTTTTTGTTGTTTGCGTCCTTCATTTTCTTCATCTTCACTTCATCAATTGGCCACATGAAACTCTCATGTAAGAACTGGTAATAAGGAGCCATATCGAAATCCTCAATTTCCTTTAAAATGTCTCTCTGAATCGTTTCTTTATCCGCAAAGAACTCAGCCTCTGATGTGTATTCAAATCGCTTTTGTAAAAGAACGAGAAGCGGATCGACCGAAACGGGAACTTCCTCCTGCACTTCTTCACCTGCCTCCTTTTCAATGTCGTCGATGTGCATTTTATTTAAACCTGTCTGATGGATGGTATTTATAGAGAACAGAGACTTCACACTATTGGTTAAGTATTTTCAATAGTTAATAATCAATACACCAAACGAACATTGCTCTGTCTAATGAATAATAATAACAACATTGCCACTCCAGTGCAAGGTAAAGTAAAGATTAATTCTTTTTCTTTCTTTCCTTATTTTCTTTTTTTCATTCGTTTTCCTTTTCGTTCCCAAATGACATGTGCGTTTTTTTTTTTTTTTTTTTTTTTTTTCCCCCCCGCTTGCTGCTTTTTTTTTTTTTTTTGCTAGCCCCCCCTGTTTTCCAGTATTAAACTGCTAAAAGAGGGAACGCGCATCGTTAATTGCAAAGATGATGATCCTTCTTAGAAAACAAAAAAAAAAAAAAAAAGGGGGAAAAAACTTTTCGTAATCTCCCTTTTTTTTTCATCATTTTAATGTTATTCAAGGTGAGAACCTTCGAGAAAGCTACAGAGACCTGAGTAAAGTGACTTTTTTTTTTTTTTTTTTTTTTGATCACTTTTCGCCAAAGTCGTAGTGTAGTAGCTTCTATAAACGGGGGGTGAAAACCGAAAAAAAAAAAAAAAAAAAAAAGATAAAATAAATAACAAAAAATAACTCAGACGCGCAGCTTTCCACAGAAGAGATGATTTTAGGATATCAATTAGCAGTTTAATATAATTTACTTGAGCGCGATCAAATAGTATTATTGGTTTATATTGTGAATAAAGACAGTCTTCACTGATAAAGTAACTCTCAATACGGAAGTCGCTACTACTGTCATTAAGGTAAAGCTATTGGTCCATACGATAAATTAATAAAATGTACACAAAAAAAAAAAAAAAAAAAAAAAAAAAAAAATCATAATAATATTCTCCCCATCAGTGTTAACGCTGGTTGGAGAAAAAATATGTTCTTTTCCCCCATCCCCCATCCCCCTCCTCTTTTTTTTTTTTTTTTTTTTTTTTTTTTAAAACGGAGAGAGCTTCTTGTTCTACCTTCTTATGAATAAGTGAGCACACAAAAAGAGAAAAAAAAATAAGAATAATAGAATACTTAAGAAACAATTAGCAACTTGAATAAAAAAAACAGCGATACCATTCATCGTGTCATCGCTTTACTATAAAAAGACAAACGAGTGAAAACGGGAAATGGTTATCCCCTTTCACAACTATACATTTAAAAAGGTTTCTAACCCTACTCAGTAGTCACAACCAGTGTTAAGGAAAGGAGTGCGTGAGATATTTTGTTGTACTGATGAACAAAACAAAAAAAAGAAAATCATCATCAATATGAAACCCCCTCCGTTAAGTAATTGTCAGCTGTCCAATCATTCTGTTACGATCATCTTTCTAACTTATTCTTTACTAATCTAGCTCTTTTTGCTTCAATATTTAAAGCAAAAGTATGCTGATGATATAAATAAAGCGGATCCATACTAGTTGATATACACGTTATTCCTAAGGCACGACAGGTAGCATAAACAAATGTCTCAAGCTGTGTTTTTTTTTTTTTTTTTTTCTTTTTTTTTTAAACAGATATAAATATTTAACAGCAAGAGAGACATACCTCTTTAGATAACCAACTCGTAGAACCATCAAGAAGTGCGTATGCCGGTAGATGATAATACATTCTGGTAATATTTATACATTGTTTTTGGTGAGGAGAGAAGCATTCCAACCAACACTCTCGATCATTTAGACTCCAAGTTCCAAGGATGGTCTGTTTGTTGTTTTTTTATGAAATCACACACTAAAAACATCGTCTCAAGAAGAAGAAAAAAACAAACAAACCTGTTTATGATCAGTTAAGCATAGTAGTTTAGCCAGATGTTCATCAGTGAATCCAAGACTTCTCGACTCCTCAATAGAATGTGGATAGATTAACTGCTCACGTAGAGTACCATCAACAAAATGTGGAGATTCAGATAGATAATAAAGTCTCTCTTGAGGAGGAGTCACAATAGAAGAAAGAGCAACTGGCCACATGCCTCCCAACGCACGAAGAATTGCCGTCTTTCCAGACCCTCGTCGACCAGTAATGAGTAAATTCTGAAGTGGTTGAACAACAAAAGAAACACCAGCAATAAGAAGTTCTCCAGTTGGAGTAATAATATCAACATTACGAAACTCAATGTGACGTTTTTCAGTTGGGCTACGTTGGTTAGGCGTCGCCTCACTTCGTTTCTTAATCCACATCTTCGCCCAATCCGATGCGTATTCTGGAGCTAAGAAATCCCCGTCACCAACATGTGGTGAGGCAGGTACTTCCTCTGTGTGCTTTGTAACTTCTTTTAAATTATCGATGAGTTCACTTACTCGTCTGGTACTTCCCTCAATTGATGCAAGAAGAGTAAAGCTGTCTTCAAGTTCACATATTCCTCGATTCAGTTCCGTTAAAGTTTTTAAAATAATAATATATTCCCTCATCATAACTGTTGAAGTCTTGTGTCTAACTCTTCTGAGTCCAAGTAAATGAGGTGACAACAGAACACCATAACCTGCAACGGATGCTCCATATTTTGATACCAATGTATCAAAAGCCGTGATCACAGCACTTTTAGTCCTATTTTGCCAACTTTGTTTTGTCGCTTTATCAAGCAACTCAGTGATCACTCGACTATCAGTATCAACTCCGTTATTAAAAGCAATCTCATCAGCGTTCGATAAAAGAGATGCATGTGCTGCTGCATGTCTTTTTTCATAGTCCGCCTGTACATTAATTGCATGCTTCACAGGCTTTAACATTAACGATATTTGATGCCTTAATAAGAAATATATCCAAATTATGACGGGTCCTTGCCATCCAACTGTTCTTCTTAGTCCGTCAGTGTAGACAACGATGTCGATGACTGGTTTTATTAATTTACTGAGGATGTTGGCGACCTCACCTGAGTACTCGTCAACGCTCTCGGTTATTACGTTTTGAGGATCTTTAACTCCGTAGAAGTGTTTTATTTTATAGAAATTGGTATCTCTTAAATACATGTTATTAATATGACTACTTAAATTCTTCCTCATTGATATCGAGAGAGCATCCTGTACGTATCGAAGAGCTGCGTTCACCAACGCTGCCGGTATCGATAAAATTAAAAATTTCGTTAAACTCCTATTCAAAGAATTCCATCTTCTCAAAACAAAATGAGTTGCTGTAAGAGCTCCGAGGTTAACATTTACAATACTAAGTGAAGTTCTTAGTAATAATAAAACAGTTAGACCCATCACGTACAAAGATTCTTTACTACCCTTAGGAATACATATTGCGTACAATCTACAAAACCTTCTCAAAAATTCCAAACTATTCCGCTGCCTTGTCTCAGGATTCTGTCGATTAGGAATATCAGATGAAAGAGAATAGAGCTTCAGTCCTATAAACAAGCTTGTGAATCCAATAAACAACCGTGCCGGTGGGGTACTAGTCACGGATGGAATCGACATTATGGTTGCCCGTGCGGGAGGGCTCCTAAAAGGAATAAAGTAGTAATTAACATTGAGAGAACTTTATACACTTTTCAAAATTCGATATTTATTTTAACCTGTTTTGCATAGAATGAGAACAATAATATTACATCGATTGTTTTGGATACTTTTCACTGCAAGTTTGAGCAACGGAAAAAAAAAAAAAAAAGAGAAAAAATTTTGAATAAGACAAAACCTGACCAAAAAGTAAAGTCTACCACCACTTTCTGAAAAAAACTGTATTGCTGAGATTCTTTTCAGAACCTGCATCACACAACACAAGTTGTAATGTTATAAAGTGCTAAAAAAAGGGTTAAAAAAGTATACTTTTAAACTAATCTCGGTATCTATTCTTGAAGGGAATGCGAACTAAAGCAGACTCAGATTTTTTCTTCCTCCAAACAGAATGCCTTCATATACTCTCAGAGTTTTGTTTTAACTTGTCGCGCCGAGTAGCCACTGCATTGCGTCTTCCAGTTGCCAATTGAGATCATTTGTTGGAAGAGAGAAGTCGATATCTTTGACGGACCACTTCCGTTCAATAATTGGTGAGAATGATGAGAAGGCTGATAGTGGAAGGGATTGAATCGGAGAGTTCGATGTCATTAAAATTAAAAGAGGTGATTTGTGATCAGATGAGTTGAGACGAGACACCATCTCTGACCATATCATCGGAAGACGAAGAGGATCATTCTTCGAGATTACATAACAAATACCCTTCGCGTTGTTACATACTTCCGTCCAATACTCACGAAGGCTTGCTACACCACTTCCAATCCATAAATCTAATGTACTACCTCCTAATTCTTTATCAACTCTTACCCATGGAACTCTCTTCGATGCCGTTGTCAGTATTTTATCCTCTTCTTTTAACAAGCCAGCTATTCTGCTTTTTCCCGCACCATCGAGTCCTAATACGGCAATTTTAATACTATTTTGCAATACTGGTGACTTGTCAGCTTCAATAACAGCTTCCCAGGCATTGATTTTAGGCTTTAATTTCGCTTCTTTCGTTTGACCACCTCCCATATTTACTTACCTGACTGTGTTGGTAATTATATAATTTGCATTAACAATAAAAAAAAACCTTTTTTTTTTTTTTTTTTTTTGAATAAATTCTTTAAGTCGGATTGCAGAAGAAGAGAGAATAAACAATCTTTTTTTTTTTTTGAGGACTTTTTGTTCTCTCTTTTTTTTTTTTTAGAACAATAAAAAAACGTATTGAGGCATTCAAAATCGTCTTAACTCAACTCCTTTTTCTTTCAAATAGGGTTAAGTAGGTTAGTTGTGTTAAAAACTCTGATAAAAGAGTTGCAGCTAGTAATCGGTCAGAACTAAGAGTATTACTTTGTTGTTGGTTCGCTATACTTACTAGCAAATAATCTGAAAAGATAATTCACAACCGTTGGAGGTGTCAATGAATGTAACACAACAGCAACAGCGAATCCAATTTCATACTGCGTCAGGTCATCAGCGGTGGGACAGAATATGTTTCTTTTAATAAGTCGGAGTTCTAACTTGCTGACAGCATACATATTTAACATTACTCTAATTGGTGTTGTTACTCCACCTATTACAGCTCCAATGTAAGCTGATACCGCTGCTTTGATCAGCTTTACCTCGTCTGGTATCACAAACCAGGTTGAGAGCATTTCTTCTAATTGAGACCCACCAATTAATAGTCCAATTGTTGCGAAGTACCCCCTGTCGACATATGCTCGTTGGAAGTACATCCCATTCCTGAATTGGGAAAATAATTAATCGAAACTCAGGTTGTTATTTCAACGGAATAACTGTTCTCGTATTGCGTGTGTTGTGTGTCCTGTTTGTAGTAAAAGAGTAAAGACAAAGTACGAACATTTCCAACTCAACTCTCCCTTTAGAATAGGAAATGAAGTTGTTGCTGATTTCCTCGCAGTTGGAGAGATGACGGCAACTTGTAATCGCCGACAGCTCAGATTCCCAACAAAGAGAGGCGGCCTATGAACCGTAGCAAACTTCGTTACTTTCACAAAATGATTTGATATAAATTATTTATCAATTTTATATAATCCCTTCACATCAACCAAACTATTCACAATATGATGAAGATGAAGATGAATATTAATTTAACTAATTGAAGGTTTCGAGGGACCCAAACAGTTCGCTCACTTCAGTAACGTCGACACCAAACGACTGCAACACTTCAGAAATATGATTCTCAAGATGTGGTGAATGATATCTAACAAACAGAAGTGAGAGTGCAATAAGAGATCTATGACTGAGTGTGAGGACTGTACTTTTAGGCTGCAATGTTTCATACACTTGTTGAAGCCATGCCATTAACTCTGTAGACGGAACAGAAAATTTCGGTAGCAACATAATAACATCGGAAGTTATTGACTCAAGCTGTTGTATTGCGAAGGTACGCATTGTGTTGATGTCTTGTTCAGTCCCTGAATTTATTCCCATGGTGGTTTCATTTTCTTGTTTTTCAGCAGCATCGTTTTCTTCTTCAGTAACTTGCATGGGATAATCGTATTTTGGATTGTTGTAGTCTTTTGTTGGTTCCGAAGTGCTAATAATGACCTCCTTATTCTTAAGTCTTGTTGATGTTGTTGGACCGCACCATTCTGATACAGCTTCTGTTACTTGACAATAGACAGGGAGGTTGCTTAGCATAACGTCTAATCCATTTTTAAGATATTCCATCCCGTCATCATACTCATTGCTGTACTCACTTTCATATTCGCTTTCCTCTTCTTCTTCCTCTTCTTCTGAATCTTCTTCAACATTCTTTGAGGTTGAGTCAGTCTGGGTGTCGCTCTGTTCTTGTTTCGCAGCATCAAATTGCTTCCACAAGTCGGCTTCATTAACTTCTTTAGTCTCTTTATTTACAATTCTTTTTTTAATTTCTTTCTTTAGATCTGGTTGTTGCTTTAAGTTACCTCTTGTTATTTCAGTTTTTTTCTCCTGTTTTGACGTCTGTTTGGAGTCAGAGTTAGCAGAAACAGTCGCCTGGACAGGTTTTGGATTCGGTTGGCTGTTCTTAACAATAATACCAACGGGAGCGGCGGCTACTATTTTCTTTTTTTTGTCCAAATCGGATTGTGTTATCGTAATTAAATTATTTATGTCTTTCAGATCAGAAAGTGATAATTGAGGAAATAATCTTAATAAGACTGGTACAGTCTTATAATGCGTCACATAAATATTAGAATTCGTTAGTTGAGAATCGTATTTTGTCGAAGCTCGGTGGCATTCCATCCCACAGAAAAGCTTTTCTTCAGTCGTCTCGTAGATGCGTTGATCTTTTAGAGAAACTCGATAGGTTTTTTCTTCTAAGTCAAAATTCTTAATTTTATCTCTGCACATCGGGTATCCACATTGTAGTGTTGCTGCTCTTTCTTCAACGACTGCAGCGTATTTCTGAGTGTCCAACAAACCTTTTATTAGTTCCATGAAGCCTTCTGTTACTCCCTGACCTTGTAATCTATTCTGAACTCTCATTACTGCTTGGTCAACAAATGTTTCCCAAGAGACTCGAGGATCAGATCTTCTAGGGGGAGGTTTTGCTGTTGAAGTGTTGGTATTTTTACTTTGTTTTAATATTCCTGTAGACGGTTGTTTTGTTTGTTCCTTCTCTCCATCGAAAGTCACAGTCTTCCTTCCTGGTTTCTTCTTCTTTACTAAAGTGTTCTGTAGTTGTGCAGTGACATCGAGACCTAGTTCTCGGGCGATGTATCCTCTTCCAGCCATGTGATAACACCTATTAGAGAACAGAGATGAAATGAGATAAATACCGTTACAGTTCTCTTATTAATATTCAAAGTAACATACTCATGTCGTATTGTTTATAAGCTGTGGAGACAAACCTTTTTTAATGCAATTGAGTGCCTACAGAAACAGAAAGCAGTAAAAATAATACATCAGGACTGTGAAAAGTCCATTAGCCATATACACTATTTTTCTTTGGCCGTCGTCGGAAAAATAAAAAAAAAATTAAAAAAAAATTGAATAAAATAAAAAAGCTACGAATATTGAATGACAACTGAAATAGACAAATCTTATGAACACTTTTTGTGGTACTAAATTTTCTTTTTTTTTTTTTTTTTTTTTTTTCCCTCCCCTTTTTTTCCCCGACAAAAAAGAGAACATTTAAAAAAAAAAATTATACTAAAAAAAAAACAACACTAACAGATAAAGACTGGCAATATAATTGCACATTCTCTCGTGGTAGTAACCGCCGGTGCGACTCGTTATTTTTTGCTGAAGCAAAAAAACTATTAGTGCAATGCGTTCTTTTTTTCGTGGTAGGTATAAATAAGACGACTCGTTAAAAATCGCAAGCTACCTACCTGATATAACATGACTGTCAGTACACAGTACACAGTCTAAAGGTTAACATCATTAAGGTGTGTTAAATACATCCCTCTTTGGATCACGATAAATCCATTCCAGTAAACAATATGATTAACATGAGTGTCTACCGTGTTAATGAGCAAGTGACACATTCGAGTCAGTCTACCAAGGCTTCATGATACCACCCTCCTGTTTTATTATTCAATAAGTAGGATATGTTAAAGTATAACATAAGTAGAAAAGTAACATACCTGAACTGGATCAAATGATGATACATTGTGAGGTGCTCTTTTGTGATCACCGAATATAGGTGCTTGCATACCATAACGGTTCCTGTTTGTGTAGTGTTTTAGACATGATTTACCCTAAGTGAGTTGATACGCTGTAATAATCAAACATACCAGTAGTGTTTGAATGAATTACCGTTCATTTTTGGAATCTTTGCTACCCACCAAAGAGGATGGTGGTCTGCTCTGATAACATCGGAGTTGTATTTCGGGTTATTAGAGTCTCTGATTTCGTGTCTTGGTGGATCCATAACCTGTTTTGAATGGTTGCTGATTGTTGTTCATTTCTTATAAATGATACTAGTGGTTTTAAAGAATAAAAACATACTCTGGTACCTCCCCCCATAGAAAATCTACCCTTCAATGACTTAACAGAGTACTTAGATCTCCAAAACATGTGACCCCAGTTAGGATCATTGTACAACCAATTCTTATCAGCGATGGCGTACATTGCGTGGTGTGCTCGTTTTCTCTGTAGGACTTGGTTTCTGCGAACAGCATCAGCAGCAACGCATAATTCATACTCGTGGAACTGATGACCACATCCTCTACTTCCACTGTAGTAAGAACCATTTGAAACATAACAATAATACCACGGTATATATTTATGTGAACAATAATCCCATCCCATCAATGGAATTCGTAACCTCGTTAAATCAGATCTTGAAACAGATGACTGTCTCTGTTGGTGGGGACGTCCTCCAAATTCATATTCCCACTCCGCTTCAGTCATACCATATTCTTTCATCATCTGTCTGTTACCAGCGGAGTAGTCGAACGGCGATGGTGCCGGATCGAACGTGACACCCAGCGGATCTGCTGATGCCTCGTGAGCCATATTTACGATTTATCTGGTTAAACAAAAGAGTATTTGATGAAATATTGTTAACAAAAAAAATATCAACGAAACTATCTAACAGAAGAAGTACAACAAGAACCATATGTAGCAAATAGTGTTATAAGGAAAAGAAAAATACACAAAAAAAAAAAAAAAAAAAAAAAAATCAAAAAACACTCTAATTTCTAGTAACACAATAAAAATATCTGTTTAGTGAGGAGGGTCACATAAACGCAAACAAAAAAAACAATGAAAAACAATTATCGGGCAGCAATATTTCAATCACGGGTCACTACAAAATGAAGTAATGTAAAGCCTCTGATTCAAGTCAGCTTTTAATGAAAGTATTTTATGAAAAAGAGATCGATTATGAATAAAGTCAAAGAGGATGGAGAGATACTGCGCTGAGTCAGTTGATATATCGTCGATTTGATTCAAAGTGTCGAGTAGTACCTCAGGAGAGTCTGAAGAAACAGATGAAATAGAACCAAGTAATTCTTTAGCTGAGAGAAGTGTTTCGTGAAGAGACCTAAGAGAGGAAACATAAATATTATTCATTTCAACTGTTGATGAGCTGTTTGATATTCCAGCAACTATTTGTTGATGTGCGCGCACAGTGTCTGACATTATCTGTTCACTTCTCACAGGAACATGTAACTCTCTCGCAGAGTTTGCTATTTTACTTTTGCTGAGAGCAGTTTCCTGTTCCAATTCTTGTTCAGCTGCTTCACTATTCAAACTCGCGGTTAACGCAGACAGCATTCGATGTTGTTTTGTTACCTGATTTTATTAAATTGGTTGAGAAAAATGTCAACAACAGTGTTCGTGTCGTAGATAATGATGTTCATCCAGTTACACATTTCAGTAATATTATAAAGACATACCTGTTCAAGTTGTTGTTTTTTACTATGTCGAAGTCTCTTAGTAGCTACCGCAGCTCTGAGGTAGTGTAATTGAAGTACTTCATTCTCATCCAACTCTGTTGGTATCGCTGAAGTAGTTGCTCTTGTTTGAATACCACTGAGACGAGAGACTGTTGATGCTGCAGGTGATCCTGAAGCTATACGATCTCTTGGAGTACCAGAACGCTGACCAGCTTTTCTACCTGGAGAGTACGTCCTATTCGATGCATTGATAGCTGAAGATATTACTGATACTGAAGCATCTCTTTGTGATATACCACTTCCTGAAGTAGGTCCCCCCCCTCCGGTAAATATTGGCATCGCACCACTTCCTCCAGAAGTGGTACCGTCAGCGACGTTGACCACTCGAACATGTGGTCGAGACGGAGTTCGCTTTTGAATTCGAGATTGCTGGGATGTCGAGCGAAGTTGAGATGCCGCTGGTGAAGATGTTCGGGGAACGCGAACAACAGGTGCTGGCGTACGTCCTTCCGAAGGACCTCTTCTTGCTGATGGAGATGCTGTTCGTCGAATTGGAGATGTCGTCCTTCCGAAAGCAGTTGTTGCGGTTGATGTTCGTTTTGGCACCGCCCCGAGTGACGATTCTCTTAACATAGCCTTCAACTTCTGACTTCCCTTTGCAGTTGGTTTTGTAGGAGTTTTCACCACTTTCTTAATACCAGGTGATGATGTTCTAACTGTTGCTTGTGGAGTTGTACTACCTGACCTGCTAATTGGAACTTTTTGTTGACTCTGATCGCGGTAGCGAGACTTGACACCAGTGAGGCGGGGACTACGAGGAGGTGATTTAACAGTTGCGGAGACTGATTTCTTCATCGCCGACTTTCGAACAAATCGTATGTTCCACTCATCGCTATCTATTTTTTTACGACAGATGCCACTGAGAATAGTGGCGTCTCGGGAGAGTGTTCCAGTGAACTCTGTTTCCCAGTCAATAAAGAGCCAAGTAACTATTTCATCGTGAAGCTTGCCTTTTATTGTACAGATTTCTGAGGGACCAGCTCCCTCTGCTGCTTCATGTGTCCCGTGGACGACATTACCATCTTGCCAAATACTCAAACAACCAACAATTTCTGTTTCACCACTTCCGTCCCAAACTTCATTCCAATCCCCTGTTAGAGTTACTTGAGAATCTACAGTTGAGCCTGCTCGGATTAAGTCTTTATTTCTTTGATGTTCTGAAGCAAGTTTCACACTAACTTCTCGTAGTCGTTTTGATTCCATGTCAGCATCGTGTCTTAACAGTTCTAGTTTTCGTATATCTTGCAGGTGTTGTGCTTCTTCCATACTCACCTTAGAAGTACTAATTGGACTCTTACTACGGCTTCTGGTACTCCGATGTGGTGATGAAGCTCCAGGAGAAGTAGGTACCCATGGAGGCCACGATGTATCCATCTTGTTTTAAAGAGGTGCTGTTACTTATGTTATTTATCATTATTACAATTAATTTATCATCTTGTAAAGTCACTTATTACAGTTAACAACAGCTTACGTCGAATGCAAACAACAAAGACAGGAAAAAAAAAACACGTACGCACAAGAAATTCAAACAGATTTACTGCTGAAGAGTAAACAATAAAAAATATAAACTAATTCAAGTTAAGAAGGTAATTCGCTGAGTGTGACAAGCAAGAACGCTCAGTGTAATACCATAAAAGGTGTTTAACTAAATTTGTTTTATTTTTGTACCGACGTAGTCGGAGAGAAGAAACTATTCAGATTGAAAGCCGATATTTCTAATGGTCATAATTTATTTTCCCCGTGCGACAGGATTTTGTCTGCGTTCAACGAAATATAAGGCTAATCTGAATGGTTTTTTTTTTTTTTTTTTTTTTCACCACAACATAAGACCAAAACAGAAAAAAAATAAAAAAAAATGTATACAATCAATCACAATTAAGAAGTAGGTCCTAATAAAATTCCGCTGAGGACACAAGAAAAGTTATTACTAAGATGTAACTTTGAGTGTTTACAGTTCAGATATTTTAATTAAATTCCATTTGATGTGACTGCGCTGCCTGAGTTTGTTCATTAAATTGCTTTCTCTTGTTAGGAGATGGCGTTTGTTTTTCATGAGGAAGTGGACAGATGCGTTTGATCGTTTTATTTGGACGGTCATCAGATCCAAAAATTAAATGAACAGCCTTCCCAGTTCGTGTTCCCGGAGGTGTTTGACAACGAGGTATTGGATTTGGTACAAACGTCGATTCAGATAACGTGCTTGAGTTCTTTGTCGGGACCATTCGAATTCCTGAAAAAGGTTTCCTCGGAGACGACTCATCTGAGACTCGACTATATTGAGGAGGGATAGAAGTGAAGTATTGATCTCCATCTGATTTCTCTTTTTGAATAGCCGCATGTTTTCTTGATTCTCCTTCTCTACCAGCATTCACCATAGTCAGAGAACTGTTTGAACTTCCTATTGCCTGAGCTGTTCTTGCATCACTCTGCATTGACTTCTTACAAGTAACAATCTGATCACCACGTAATGAACCAGAAACATTCCATGTCTGGCGTTGGCTAGCAGGGGCAGAAAAACTTCGTTTTGCACTGGTTGGAGTTCCAGCATCAGAATATGGATTTGGGTTACTACCAATCCCGTGGGAATCCGTCGTAATTGTGAGTCGTTTTCTCGATGGAGAAGTCTCTTCGAGAGCGACTGGGTTTGGATTACTACCCATTCCTGTTGTATTAAAGTGACTCAATGATGACATTACTCTACCTGTTCTGGGACTACCTCCTTCTTCAATATCTCCTGCTGCATTAGGATTACTCACAGCAGTCGCATCATGTGATCCGTACCTTCTTCTTCTACCAGGGCTTTCAGTTCTTGATCCTCCTATGTTGTAGGGATTTGATGCGTTGGTTGATTTAATAGTTGCGACCTGTTTGTAGAATTCTCCATCATTCCCAATTGAGTATGGACTTGAAACATTCTTCTGAGAAAGAGTACGAGATGGTGACCTCCTCTGAGATGGAATCTCACGACATGTGTCAGCAGGACCATTTGAATAATGCCTTGTGATGCCGCCATTATTCTGACTTTGATCTCGTTCTCTTCCAAGACCAATAGTTGATGGATCAGATGCATTTGGAGATGTAGGACCGTTGCCATACCTTCTGTTGATACCACTGTAACTGTTGACGACATTACCAGCAGGACTGCTATTCGTTCTGTTATTTGATTTATTAATATTTGGAGATAGCTGCGTCGTTCTAAGTGATTCTTTAGCTCCACTACCACCACCCATTGAAAACACAGGTCTAGATATCCTTTGAGAACTACCACCTCTCTGAATAGGAGATGACGAACTCACCCCAGAACGCGCAGAGTACAAAGTCGATTGCGGGGATGCTTTTGAAAGAGGTGCGGATTTCTGATCAACGGACACACTCGGTGGTCTAACTCGTTCAGTGTTTTTCTTAACAAAGTCAGGTCTTGTAGGTGACGGTGAGTGACTACCCGAAACGAATATTGGCTGTGTGTCTTTCACAACAGGTTTAGGTAGATCATGAAAATCTCTTCCCTCCGTATCAATGTGTCCATTGTCATTCTTAGGCATCATCGGAGGTGAAATACTTCTAATTGGAGACAGTTGCTGAACGTACTGACGCTGATTTGTATAAATTACAGATCCACTTCTTGGTGATATTCCACTCAAAGGAGTAGACGAAGGGTGAGGTGCAATCTTTTTGAGGCTCGCTGGAGATTCGCATAATTTTCCTTTTTCCGGTACCTTCATCCCTTTCATTTCTTGCCAATAAAGTTCAATTCTGGCTGAATTTAAAGGATCGTCTAATTTATAAAGTCGAAGTAGTCTTTGAAGTATTTGCAGGTCTGGAATTTTACAAAGCTCTCGTTCAGTTAATTCTTTCTTAGCGCGTTTTACGAGAGTCATCCATGCTTCACGTCGTTGGATTTCGCCTCTATTCTTCTGAGGAGCTTTGTCTCTAGGATTGACCCGTTCGTCCCATACATCCTGTTGAATACTGTGCCGAGTGAATTTTGGAGACATAGTTCTTCTTTCTGCCATCACTTCTTCCTCTTTCTCACTTAGTGAAGCCGACAGCTTTTCCACCTTCCCCGCGAGATGTTTCAAGAACAACAGCGAGTCATCTTCTGGAGTGCTGGTACTTTGACTTCCCATATTGACTGACCAGTTGCTGTGAGTGAATACAATAAATGATAATTAAACCTTAACTAATCACTACTACGACATTATTATATCACAAGTAAAGTCAAACATTAAAGGTTAGGTATAGATGACTTCACTATGGATAAAAAAAAAACTCAAGAAAGGTAGAACATTAGTATCCATCACACATCCCTCCGGAATCAGCTACTTCTTGGACGAATTGTTCGTCATTTTTCAAATAATTTGATAAATGATTCCAACATCTTGGGTTCCTAACTAAACATTTAATAATAAGTGATCTGAGTGTTGCATCTTCCAGAATTTCGCTCGTTGTAAAAACATTTACCACCGCAGGACATGAAGTGCAAGAGTTCAGTACAGCAGTGTGATCTGCCTTTACTAAATGGGCAACGCAGTTGGTAGACCTGGCGCTTTTTAAATACGCAGTTAGGATGTAAGTATCGGTTGGAAAACTAGCGTGACAAAACGGTCTCCAGGCTTTCGTTGCTACGCTTTTCATGAATTTTCTATTCTTCTTGAGAGTGTCAGGAATAAGTTCCCAGTTATCTTCAAAACAATAACAAGCAGCTCTCAATGCAACAATCTTATTGGATTTCATCTGCGGACTCAACAGGTTATATTGTCCTGATGATGTGATCGTATAACTAAATTCAACATCACATTTAAGGCGATCGCTAATTCGTGAATAGTTTTCAGGACAGTTTCTGACTGCTATTATCGCAAACTGTTCGTTGTTTGCTGTAAAACTGTTCCAGTCAGATTCATGAACCGTTGGTGGACATCTTCTTAAAACATCACTAACTATTACTTCACCATTAGGTTTTAAAAATATTTCATCATTTGGTCCTATTCCGACTGATGTCAGAATCGTATTCTTTTTTAGAACCAGTTGATCGAATTCAAGTTGCATCCTTATCGGATCCATGTCGAGCTCATCTGCAATTATTTCTATTAAACAATTACAAGTAGTCAATTCATTGATTTCTTTTAATGTACAATCACCATTTGGAAGAATCACTTGAACGTCCATATTACTCTTTCGAAGATAATCTCCTTGAGATGATGAAAAAATGAAAAAAAAAAAGTTGAAAAAAAAACTGGGATTTCATAATATTTTATTACATTTTTTTTTTTTTTTTTTTTTTGCTTTTTACACACGCCGTCTGTTGAATGAGATAATTTTATTTTTATTTTTTTTAAAAAAAAAAAATAAAAAAAAATAAACACGAACACCAATTGGTGTTATCCTTAACGAAAGTATAAATCGCCCTCCCAATAGCGGGGCTTCATGTAAATGCACTAATGGAGGTGGGGAGGGGAGGCCGCGGGTTGTAATACAATAATATTCGTATCATAAATTTAACGATAATTTAGCAATCTGTTGAGGATACAGTGAACTATAGTGATGATGGTTTTTTTAGCTTTTTTTTGAAGTAACTCTCTTAGAAATTATTGAGACTGAATCACCCCCCCCCCCTAGGGGGGGGTACAAGCTGTCGATAAAGTACTTTTTCCGAATTTTGGTAAATATAACCTTCCCGGGGGCAAAAAATACCCAGGACCCCATCAGAACCCCCAAAAATGTGATTTCGGGGCCGAAAAAACCTCGATTTGGCTGATTTCGGCAAAGGAATGAAAAATCTCAAAAAGTGTGGACCGTGTGGTACCTGGGGGTCCAATTTTGAGGACTGTGAAATGCACCTTCAAATAAATTTTTTTTACAATGAGAAGAGGTGAGTCTTGGTGTGCCCCTGTATGCGCAGTTTGCTAATATACCGTTTCCGTATCAGTTTCCGCCTCAAGAACACGCCACGAAAAAGAACAGCGCTCTCGCTCGGCCATGCTTGAGGCCACGAGGCTCACGGGCAGGATATCGCAGCGGAAAACAACGTTCTGCAGGGCAGCTCACAAAGTCATTCTGCGGAGGAGAGCATTGATCCCGGAGTGCATGAAAACACCTCCCGAGGCATCCCTGAAGTCACTCAACAGCACTTGGACAGTCAGAAGCAAGATACGCGTGAGAAAGGGGTCCAAAAACGTCCAGTATCTGAATCGTGGTCACAGAAGGCTCACAGAATAGACAAAGCGCCACGTCTGTACCCCAAACAGGGATAAGCCTGAAGACAGCTGTAGTGGTAGTGCCTCAAATAGCAGTGCCATAGATAGCAACAGCGACATAGGGCAACATGCCCCGTCCAAAAAGCCGTTCAAGGCATCACTCAAGACCCAACCATACTCACCAGCAGGGCATACAAGACACTCCAGTACATGCGGCATACAAAGAAGTACGGAAGACACATCCGCTTGCAACTGTACCCAAACGAGGGGGATATACTCCTAGAGTCTTGGAGTCTTAACTACACTGCAGATATTGCGGCAAGAAGGGATCGGCGCAGAGAGATCTAACTAAGTCCTGAGTGAGTGACATAGTTGAAGCTGTCGCAGGTGCACAGACAGAAGGGAAGCGGGTCGAAGTCACCAATTATATCTCGAAGGACAGTCCGGCTTGTTGATGGATTCACAGGTGATCTGTCGGTGACCTGACTTCTTGAAGCAGCAGCTTCCTCCTCACCCTCCGTCACATCGCTGCAGCATGATACTTCCTCTGGTACCGTCGTGCTCGTGGGATGAAGCTAACAACCGTTGTGTTCGTTGTCATCCTGCACCCCTCAAGGGATGGGGAGGTTATTCAGTGTTGTTGATAGTTCTTAGTCAACTGATGGAACCAGTGGCGTGAATGTTGCCCTACTGATAACGTACAACATATTCCAGAGGCACACGGGCTTCCAATGGCTACCACATCAACGCAGGACCACCGACCCTCTTCAGATTGGCAAGAACAAGCACAACAGGAGGCGCCACAGGGGCTGAAAGTACCACTCCGTCCTCACAGGGAAGACCTCTAGACAGCAAGGCCTAATGCTAATCTGCCATCCGCATCCAAGGATTGGTCCTCTGTCTATCTTGTACAGAAAGAAGCACAGCTTCGGGCCGAATTTCGAAACCTGAGCACATGGGATGTTCAAGAGAAGGCCAGTAGCCTAAACATCGGACAAGGGGGAATTAGCACGCCGGGTCTCGTGTAGCATATAATTAAGGTTCAAATCAGGTCGATAAAAATAAAAATTGAGTTCCCATTTCATTCCCCACTCAACTTAGAGGGAAACCCCGGTTATGGATTGCTCAATGCACGGAATTACTTGTAATTTTTGTGAGCCCTCCTAACACACCCCTTGTTTTCACCCCCCTCAGGTACCACACGGTCCACACTTTTTGAGATTTTTCAAAGACTTGCTCTAAAGTGCCGAAGAACTGTTTCTTTGGATCGCAATCCCCATTTTTGGGGTATATGTTGCAGTTTTCATAATTTGGGTGCCCAAAAAACTTGTTCTCCGGAAAAAAATCGAAAGTGCCCAAAATCTCCGTAAAATCGATGCTTGTACCCCCCCCTACCCCCCCCCCCCCAGTTAATCAAAAAAAAAAAGCAAAATTTCGTAGGACAACAAACAAGTTGGTTTCGGGCTAAGATTAAAAACAATCTTTCTTCGGACCATTCCCCTTACCCAGCCCTCTTCAGCGAAGAGAGCCAGGGGGACATCTGAATTGAGACTGAATCACCCCCCCTAGTTAGTAAGTCAGGTAGCATAGTTACGTTTTGTAATTATGAATAAATAAAAAATACCTTTATTACAGCTACTAGGATTTTTTATTGTAAAAAAGAAATTGCATTTTAATAGGTAACTTATTACTGCAATTAAATATGGAGCATTGGGTTAGGCATTCGGGCACACTTATAATAATATAAATATACCACACTGGATCAATGTTAACTAATATAATTAGTAATTTATGAGACAGCTGGCTAGTTATAGAAAAAAATCTTTTTTCGTATTTTTGTCCCGAATTTAGTTGAACGTGAAGGGACTTCATAGTTCATCACTTGTTGTTGGGGCATCGTACGAGTTTTAGAGTAAGATTAATTTTTTGGGCAAAGTCCAGAGCAGGGGTGTGTACAGTTCTCACAGACTGGTCCTTCATAGGATATCTACCTGTAACTTTTGGTACAGGAAGTGTATTTTTCTTTCGATAAAAAATAAACAGAACTATTTAAGACCCATAGCATAGAGTCATATTATCTGAATTTCTGAGTAATATTATTTTTTTTCCCTCCAAAAATGCCGTCTTAAACCAAAAGGTGGAAAGGTTCCCCTAAGTAAACCGACAAAGATATAAAAGAAACATAAATAACAAGCGCTAACAGCCTTTTGATAAAAGGGGTACCTTGATACTCTTCTTTAGGTGTGAGAAAGACATTGCAATCACGGGAAAGAAGAACAATAAACAAAAACCGAACCGTCATTTTGCAGGTTCAGAAACAGATAATATAAGTTTACATGTCTTTCCATACCAGGAAACGTTCAAACGATGGTCTCTTTTTTTCGCAAGACCATTCGTATTAGAGCAATAACACCTACCATGTGAGTACCAAGAGAAACAGGTATTATTCTTACCGCTTTATTTGTCGGTTTCAGAACAGGAAACGACAGCAGGAAAGATAAAAAGGGGGATGTAAAACTTGGGCTTATCAAAACTTCGCAATAGAAATAGCTGACCACGTTGTAAATCTAATGTGAGTTGTGTTTGGTTTGATAAAACAGTTTTATGCCAACAGTCTCACTCAAAGTTAAATACTGTGTAGTTATCTGAAAACACTTTTTTTTTTTTTTTTTTTTTTTTTGTGTGGGAGAGGGAGACGGCATGAAATAAATCCACAACTGCAAGCTCAACCTAATCTGCTGCTAAAAGGACCAGGTGGGTTTTTTGGATGAGAGGGTGTAAATGGCTTCGTGCGAAGCAGAGCAAAGTACTTCACCGACTGCTTTGAATACTGAGTAAGAAGGGAAAATAAAAAATAATTCGTACTGATGCAGCCGAACCAACAGTTTAAGTAACCCGCTCACCAAAAAAAAGATTTTTACATAAAATAAAAAAAAATTAAAAATCAGCAAACAAACCTTATAAAATTATTAGTGAAGGGAGAGGAAAAAGCGGGGGGAAAAAAGAAAAAAAACCAAAGAAGAAACATTTTCATTCCTGTATTCAATTTATTCATAACTGAAAAGTCAACGAAACAAATAATCACAGAAGAGCATTAACCAACCAAGAGATGCTATAATCGATCAGAAGAGAGACGCTAGTCACTCTTTTTTTATCGACCCCAACTCGATGGTAAAGTTGTAATACACATGAAAAGAAGAACGTAACTAAAAGCAACTTAATAACAAAGTTACTTTTTTTCTGTACTCGTCGGTGCAAGCTACCTGATGTTGTTAACTAATTAGTGAATAACAAAAGCAATCCCAACAGCTATCACAACGAGGAGTATTACGATTATCACACTCAGAACGTAAACTGTTCTTCGACTCTGTGTAAGTTCCCGAAATGAATTCTTACACAGAGATGGTGATAACGGTTTCGTAGGGTTATCCCTAGGCAGGGTCACACGAGAAGGACTACGAGGCGACTTTGACATTCGAGTGCTAAAAGTACTTCCACTTGTCTTCTTTGACTGTATTGAAGAAGCAGGTCCTAAATATGCTGAAGGATTACTGTCAACTCTGCTAACGACCAGATCATCATTCAATTCAGTCATCGTACTTCTTATCCCGTACATGATATCATTCTCTTCTGGATACCCTCCGAATATAGTCGATGCCTGCATACTACTTTGATAATCACTAACAACATCACTTACTTCAGGTTGTATATTTATAAGAGACAAACAACTTCCGACTAAGTGTTTTTGAATCATGCTTCTCTCATCATCCATTGTAACATGTTCCACGACTGGGTGTTGACCTTGCTTTGAAGCAACTCGACGGCTTGCCTGTGATTATTAATGTTATAAAGATGATTTATTATATGACATCAAGTGAAGCATATCGTAGCATACCTCAACACCTAATCCAGAACGTCTACTGCTGGGAGTTGCTGAGATCCTTGAAGACATTGAGAGCTGTGTTGGTTTACTACATAAGAAAAAAGGAAAGCATTTTTATTAAATTGAAAATAAAAGAACAATCGCATACCGTTCGTTCTTCACGTGATCTCCTTGGTTTTAGTTTAAAAGCATGACCAGGTTTAGAGTGACGAGAAGCTTTGCTATTGGGAGACGGCGTCGCACTTGCGAATACGTCCTCAGCAAGAACGTTATCTTCCAGTGCGAAAGAATGATTTGTGACAAAAGATTGAGGACAGGACTGTACTTCCATATCAGATTCATTATCAGATTGTTCAGAAGGAGAGATAGAATCAATTTCTGTTGGCTGACACTTGGGTATGTTCCCAATGTTCTTTTGAAAAGTGAGTGGTGACCCAACATTACCAGCTGACATTGCACTATTAGCACGAGGTCCTAAGTACAACACACCTGATGGATCAAAGCAGTCATGACCTCCAAGTGATGATTCGAAATCACAATCTGTATCCGTTTCGTATTCATCCTCAGCTAGATATGAATCACTTATTAACTCAGCAGCTGTTCGTCTTAATCGAGGACACTTAACAAGACATAATTTCAAAAAGTTACCAGCTTCTGCAGAAGGAAGTGTTGGAAGAGAAGGAAGAGGATCATCACTTGCTAACACAGACATCAGCTGAAGACTATTTGTTGTTATGTGTGAGAATGGAGGCTGAGCTGTAAACATTTCAATCATCGTCGCTCCGAGTGACCAAACATCACATGGAAGCTGTCCAACTTTCTCTCTAATAACTTCGGGAGCCATCCAAGCTGGAGTACCAGTCATCTCTCCTGAAGTAGCTGACTTCAGCTCATCAAGAGTTGTTGCCGTACCAAAATCAGCGAGTTTGCATATACCGTGAACACTCACTAAGACATTCGCACCTTTCACATCTCTGTGAACCACACCATTATCATGCAGGTATTGAAGTGCACTTAGAATCTGACGAGTGTAATTCTTAACAGTCGCTTCTGATAGAGTTCCGAATTCTTTGATTAGAGATGCAATACTTCCACCAGGTACGAATTCCATGAATATATTAATCATTGCACCAACCCTCTCAGTACAGTAATAGGCTACAATATTATCGTGAGTCAGTTTCTTCATCATTCGAATTTCATGTTGTAAAGAAGTTAGTTTTCGAGCGACTGATGTATCCTTTAATGTGAATTCAATTGTTTTTACTGCCATCAGCTGACCAGTGTCTTGATTCAGTCCCAGACACACTTTACCCCATGCTCCTTGACCTAAGAACTTACCTCGTTTCCATCGAAGTTTTGTAACTTCTTTTGTTTCCAGAGGATTCGATGGGGCTATTGGAGGTACCTTTCCGTGATTTGGTGATCCACAAAACGTACTCGGTTTTGGGGGAGGGCTGTTTTTGATTTGTTTCTTCTTCTTGTATAAACAAACAATTCTCAATAGAATTACACAACGGGTCATACCTTCCCAAATGATTTCTACGATTGGAACCGCTGCTGCTGCATCTTCTGTGTGTGAAGTCCGCAGATCCTATCGCTCTCGCGTTGTTGCGATACATCTCTGGGTTTGCTTTGGGAGATGATCTTTGTGATCTGTTTTAGTATTGAGTAGAAAGGTTTGTTCAAAGAATATATCAAAAGAAATAAACAAACTGCTGTCATACTTTACTTCTGGCACAATACCGAAAGTGGTAGTCGTACCCTTGATGTGATTACAAGCATTACTAAAGCTTGTATTATGCGTAAAGCTTGATGCTTTTTCCAAAGTTCCATTGGTGGCAGCCCAATGCTCTTCGGAACACGGTATGCTTTTCCGCCGTTCGCCCATTTGCTGTGCGCCGCATTAATGAACCTGTTTGATAGAGAGCAATTAATATTTATGTATTGAAGGAATTGTTGCTGATTATGACACATAGTTAATCTGTTGTAACTGTAAGATAATAATTTATTATTAAAACAAAACAAGCAATAGCATTCGAAGGGGAAATTCCCAATCAAATTGGTTAAGACAGAAATAGAATTAATAACAAATGTTAACCTTTCAGCTGCATGGATTGTTAATCAGAATTAACTAAAGATGACTAACGCTGTATATATTACATGGGCTCATCCATAGACAGCTCTGGCCTTTGGCGGACCCGACTTTGTAACAGAAGCGATTGTTTCTTTTTGCTTCTGCTTTTGCTCTGCAACTTCCGCGCGTTGTTCTTTTTTTTTCTTCTCAGTGAGTTGCTTTTCTTTGATTTCCTTATAAAGTGTTTCGAGAGGTTCGTTGTGTTTACGAACCTGACGTTGATGACTCGATTGTGGAATAACAAAAGAAGAGAGTTTGTGAGCAAGATATATAGCAAGATGATGAGGTAAGATTACTAGATTCTCTGAATGGTATCTGTCAGAGAAGTCTTTCTGAATTGGAAGGTTGAAACAAAGTCGAACTCCTAAACTGTTCTCCTTAAGAGATTTAACGCTTTCAGCATTGCGATGTCTTTTTGCCTTTTCAGTTTCATATAACTGAGTGTCTCTCCATCTTGATTCGTGTAGCTCAACCAACTGATCCGATATATGTAAATATTGAAAGATATCCTCAACAGCAAGGAAATTAATAATCCCAAGTACCTGTGATGTGAATAGTCCATTTGATGGTTTTAAAGCTTCCGGACAATCACACAAAACATTTAATGGATGTTTGAGGTGTTTCTTCCAATCAGAAAGAGACGCTGATGAATCCTGTATAATGTGATTACTTGCTGTTTTTGGTTGTGTTATAAACTGCTCAAAGTCAGTTCCAATGTCCTTCATTTCATCACAGCAGCTGCTTCCCTTTGCGAGTCCAAATACAAAGGGAGTAGTGGTGGTGTTATCTTTTAGTATCATTTCTATAATTACTTTATCTGGTTTAACACCTGCATATGCTTCCCATAACATTTTAAATATATTTTGTCTTGCTCTCAGTTGTAATGTTATCGTACAATATTTAACATTACTCATCCCAGTTGCGTGGAGGTAGAACCAACGAGCTCCATCCTTACTTAGGATGGGATCTTCACAATTCTCTTCTTGTAATTTTGGTTTTCCAAAACCAACGTAATTAAAGTGTTCCTATTTTTTAATAATTTGACTTTTAAATTTTATCTTAAAAAAAAGTAACTATTGGTATATTTTTTTTTTAGAAAATAAAAAAACACACCATCAGATACTCAAACACTGTCGCTGCGTACATTTTCGCGATCTCTTCGTTTTGCTGTGAGCCGGTGTGCCTGTTTTTTTTTTATTAATGCCAATTCCGTTGTTTAGTAAGGGAGTGAAAGATAAATTGCAACCAGATAACAAACCATTGATAAGCAGCATATCCAACAATAATCAAACAAGGAATGCTCAGAATTATCCCTAAGACGTCTGTGGGTGGTGGAGGACGATTTTCCTTCTTTTTGGGTGTTGGAATTTCAGTAAAATCTTCTTCATCTCCATCCACTCCTTCATCATCATCCTGAGTTGATCCGAATGGATTGTTGTCTTCATATTCTTCCTCCGTGTGATCTGTTCGTTCTACTGCTTCGCTGAAGAAATGATCGCTTTCTTCTTCATCATCGTCAATGTCTCCAAACTCATCGTCATCATCATCAGAACAAGAAGCTTGTTGGATAACCACAACAGCTAATAATAGAATTAATAAAACTTTTATTGAATTCATATTTTGTGTAGTCTGAATGGAGATAATATAAAAAACTGAGATTACGAACAGAAAATTTCGAAGTCAGTCAGATGGTTTGTACCAGCGGCAGCTGTAACACAATTCTAAATTACGACCGGTGGGACATCAATAAGCTAAAAAGAAAACAAGAGCTTTAAAAACTCTGTTGGTAGAGAAAAAACGTTCTCCATGAGACTGATGAGGTAAAATAATCAATAATGACCCCCAATAGCTGCAAGCCGAAGATGTCCTCTGGCATCAGTACCGACTTTGTTTTGAAGAGTCTCGTCGCCTCCGTTATTCAATAACAATTCGTATATTTCATTTTTTCCTCCATTCCATGCTGCCCAAATTAGAGGTGTGTCACCATTTTTTGGAGACACGTGATTAGGATCAGCACCCACTGAGAGTAACTGATTACATGCTTCAAAACGTTGATTTCTAGCAGCCCACATCAAAGGAGACCATCCCGACAAGGAAGAAAAATCAACAGTTGCTTTTCTATCGAGGAGTAGCTCAAGGAGGGGGATGTCATTATTAGCAGCGGCCTCATGCAGAGCAGTTACTCTGTCGTTGTTCTCTCTTGTGTCGGTGTGGTCTACGTCAGTACCACAGTTTAAGTGAAGCTTAACTATGTCAATATTACCTGACTGAGCTGCTGTGATCATCTCATCACCGTGTCCTTCGTAGTTCAGATTCTTTAGTTCTTTAAAATAACGAAACTTATCATTGACGCTAATCATTACTTCTTCTTCTGCTACAATACCACAACTAACAAACAACTCATCATCTGGTAGAACATCTCCTCCATAACTAAGTTGTTGATATCTAGCAGGAGCAACGTTATGAATATTGTGTGCAATTTGTTCCTTTACAATGAGAACCGTATCATTTGGAGATATATCAATCACTTCTTTCCGACTGTCTTCGCATATTATTAATGTGATGGGGAGCATTCTCTCTGTGAAGCATAATTACAGCTTGGGGTTGCACAGCCTTCTCAGACTGAAAGGAAGTAATATATCTCATGCTCTGTCCTGTAAATATTAATTAAGGTTATTGTCTGTATAAACAGATTAAGAAAACATTAAATAAAAATCCAAAACCATAAATAGGTTGCGAAGCGATTGATAAAAGGATCCCCTTTTAGACAGCTGACGGGATTGCTTCCTCATAAAGTGTAGCCAATGCCACTCGCTGGTTTTTGTTTGCATAAATAACAGAGAGATGATGTCTCTACTTGCGACGGTGATTACTTTCATTCGAGAGCGGCGACAGCCTCTTGGCTATTAGAGGTAACTGTAGCTAAGATTGATAATATATTTTGAACTTCAGCCTCTTCAAAAGCAGAAGCTCTAAGCTGTAAGACCAGCCTAACAACATCACCAGTATCAACACCATGAGAACCACTATTGAGGGGGATCTCGAGCAGGTGTTGGAGCTCCTCCGCAATTTTTGGAGTCGAAGGAGTTGTCGCTAGCGATCGAATAACTGCTATTACGTGCTGATCAGAAATTTTCATATTTGTGAATATCATTTTACGAAATAATAGTTTCGATACCCTAAATTGACCAGCTCTCGCACACAAATCAAATAACCTCACAAATGAACTCTCATTATAATTTCCTTTACGAGCACTATAATCATACGCAGCTAAACCTTTTCCAAGCAACTCAACAGGATGGTAATTTGAGTTATCGATTGGCATCTCAATAAGAGCTTCGAGATACGTTTCGAGCGCAGCAATTGAAGGAACCTCTCTCGAATCTGTCATGAAATCCCAATATCTGTCGAGGTGCTTAATCTGAGTGGTTTTATCTTCTTTACAGATTTTAAATAAATGACTAAAGGTTTCGATGTCGTTTTCGACAACTCGTTCCTTTAAGATTGTGATAACTGCTTCAGCTTGTGTGTGTGTGTTTGATATCCTCAACGTGTTATTACACATTGCTAGTGTTGGTCTCTCATCACTTACTTCTAAGAATTCATACAGGTGTTCAAATGCTTTGTCAGCAGTTCTACAGCAATTGATTAGCTTTGTGTAAGCAATTTCATTCTTTTCCGTTATAAAGTTAAATATTGAAAGAGCTTTTTCATAGTCTCTGTCTATCGCACAAGCATCCAACATGTGCTGACAACATCGAGCAGTTGGATATAACTTAAATTGATTGACAATCTCTTCCCATTCTTTCCAAGCAACGTCTGGTCTATTATTTTTAACTGCGGCTTCCAAAAGTCCCTCATACATTTGTGATGTTGTCGGAATAGATTTTTCCATAGCCTCAAACTTTAGAGACAAAGCATCATCTAATTTTCCATACGCTCCACAAAGTCTTATTAGTTGTGAATAAGAGAATGATGATACGGTTGCTCGGTGACCTTGTTGGGACTCACGCATTTTTCGAAGAACTTCAAAAGCATCTTTATATAATGCAAGAGCACCATCCTTGTGCGGTGACACCAGTAGTTTTGCGAGAGAAAGACGAAAATAACGAAACAAATGACCACAACTGTAATCGTCTAGAACATGATGACGAGCATGCATCATTCCGAATAAAGTAACAGGAGGAGGAAGAGATTCAAGATCAGCATACTTTAAAAGTAATCCAAGATCTAAAGAACAAACATCACCATCTTGAACATGTTCATAGAACTTTATGGTCCCAACTCGCTGTAGTTCTTTTGAAATTGTGTGTTCCATTGGCTTTGGGATACCTCCTCTGAATTCAAGATCAGTCGCGTAGTATCTCATTCTCATTCTCAGGTCTTGTTTTGTCTTTACTTCAACAGATCTGTTTGTATTATTATACTCGACTATAGATTTATATCGAACCATTGATTCCAGATCCCATTCATTCCATTCAGCTGCTTGTCGTTTCTTTTCCATCTCAGCAATCTGCGCCTTCGTTTTAAAAACAGAATGAATCGCTCCCTTTGTTTTTTGAAATCTCGTGTCTATCCGAAACTTTGACATCGTCCGTCGCTGCTGAACGAGGTTTCGGGGAGAGTTCATTATTGTAAACATGATCTGTAAGATAATAAATAATATAACGATTCCCTTATCGGGCATGGGGTTAAAATCAGTAATAACTCATGTTAATATTTTTCCTTTAAAAAAAAAGAATTTTAAAATAAGAATATATCTAACGGCCCTGCAGTTAGTTCGCAATTAGCGTGGTAATTAAAAATAATATTTGATATGGGCAGATTCCCTACAAAGTGTAACACCAATACAAAGACGATGTCCTTGGACAAGAATTAACTAAAAACCATTGCAGCAATTTCTGCACAAGGCGACAAAAAAGTCAATTAGACAAAACAGGAACAGAAACAAGTTAGTATATGAGATTATTTGAAAAAAAAAGAAAAAAAAATGCATTTAAGATACTAAGATAAGTATGTTCTTGAGACTTTATTCTAAATTTATTATAAAATCAGTTTCAACAGTAATTCTTATCCAAAGAACTGATAATAACAAAACGGAACATAAACAAGGTTGGGTTATTATGAATTTTGATAATTAAAACATAGATAGCTATCTAATCAAACGTTACTATATTATGAGTGCTCTACGAGGGTAATTCACAGTAACAGAAGACACAATCAGTAGCCGATTCCGAAGACCATTTAATTTAATTTATAAAAATATTAATGAACACGAATCTTCAGCTTTCCATCCTTTGCCTACCTTATTAAACTATTGAGCTAATAAAAAAAATATAAAAATAAATAATGAAATAAATAATCAATTTTGAATTAAATTTATTGATACTCAATTCTGTAGAAGACAGTAGGAGATAATACAATAAAAAAAAAAAATAAATAAAAAATGAAGAAAGGGGTTTATAATGTCAAGGAAATTTTACTTTCAACAAATATCAAAAGTAAAAAGGAAATTAATAATTCCGTTACTCCGATTAATAGGTCTGTCAGTCTTTCACAAATGTAAAACAAAAAATGCCTCACACACAAGGAAACACTCACAGCCATTAAAAAGGGAAGGTGGAAATGGTGTGTAAGTAATAAAAATAAAAAAAAACGAACGAAATTTCCATTCCATATAAAACCTTTCATTAAATAATTATTAATATCCAAAGGGACTTACCGAAGGATTGAAGAAAGAGTACCACAAAACTTGGGCAATACGAATAACTATATCAAGAAACGGAATCAAAAGGAAGCTGAGGTGAGATAGTCAGTTTTGGTTCTTAGCCGTTACGGAACAAGTTATTTAGGCAAACTATCCTTTACTACACAAATAAGTTTCAAAAACGGGACGTTTATTCAAATCTAAAATAATAAAATCCCCAAACTTTACACGAGACGCGCAGCTATCTGTTGTGAAAGATGTGGTCTAATTATCCGTATTACCTCAAGGCTGACAGTCAAGATTGTCGGAGAAATTATTGTTCCTTTTGAGCTTCAGAATGCAGTATCAAATTATCCTCGACTTCCTATAACTGGACTGGTACTGTCGTCATGATTAATGTCACAAATAACAAATGATCGATCCTCGATATGACAAACTCAAATATATCAAATCGCAAGAAGCCTATCAGCTTCTTCCAGAGTCCATAAAAATTGATTCAGCGGAAGAGACATGTTGAGGACATCTCTTCTCCAACCACCACTTGAGAAATTTGTGATGTTGTAGTGTTCCGGAATCGAGTCTTCAGAAAACAACCATCTGATAACATGAATATTCGATCCCATCGAAAGGAAGACATAAAAAGGATCTTCTTGCGATGCATGTTTCATTGTCGCTTCTATGATAACAGACCTTGAACGCATCAGAAATCCTAACGTCAGGTCAGCCCCAAAGACCCCAAACATCACAGCAACGTTTTCTAACATGCTCGATAATTTCATAAAACTATATTTTGAAAACTCCACAGTCATCGGCTTCCAACCAGCTGACTTCGCTCCCTTCATAAGTTCCCCAGAGTTCGGGAGAAATCTCGTCCCACCTGCTCTCCTGTTTATGAATAGAAGCTGCTTTCTATCACCAAGTGGAAGAGGAGAGAAATTATAACCAAAGTTACCTGTTAGCCAATGTCTTACGAGCGGTAATATGCTGTAAGTATACTTCGATAAAGGGGATAATCGAGGTGGTGGACACGCAACAATTACTTTTCTAAAACAAACTGTCCCCTGATAACCATGAGTACCATTCCCTGAATAGGATGGAGCAGTTATCACTTTATCAAGAAATGGAATATTTAGTTTATCCGCATATTTAAACCACCAATCACCTCGAAGTACCGAAGATGCATAATGCGGCCTCGGCTCACTGTAATAAGAAAGTGTTGTTGGCCGACACTTATATTTCCATCCGTGGTCGAGATTCCACTTCTTCCCGCGTTTTGATTTCCGTTTAAAAGAGCAGAGAGGAATCATTGGAATTACTCGACTGATATTATGAAGACTCAATGCATGGATCACAACTCCCCATAATTCTCCCAACCAGTGGGCCCAATTTTCGATGCCGGTACTCCTTTGCAGGTAGCCATTCCTAACAACCAAAAGAGGACTTTCTTCCCAATGGTCACAAGTGTCTTTGCTAATGTTTTCCCCCATCTTTATCCCCGAGAGGTAAAGTTGATCTCCAGGTGCCCACTGGTCTTTAAACTTACGAAAAGTGCCGTCTACAAGTGCTCCTTGAAATTCTCTTTGCATCAGACCAGCCATGGCACCAACATAAATTCTTGGTTTTGCATAAGTCGTAGGGCACAACATTAACCCATCACAGCAACTACACGTTAAGAGGCTATCATCTTGCAGCCAACAACTGCTTGCTTCAATAGTATCATTGTGATAGTCTATGAGGATGTCCTTTATATCTGAGAGAGAAGTTCCATTTACTACCGCTGGATGGATATCAAAAGTATCTTTAGATACTTGAGTTCTTAATGCAGGGAAACAACGGGGTGGCCAATCAAGTTGAGACGGCCACTTTTTAGAAAGAAATGCCGTTGTTTCTATAAGATCGTCAGCTTGTGTTGTATTGTCAGCTTGTGTTGTATTGTCAGCTTGTGTTGTATTGTCAGCTTGTGTTGTATTGTCAGCTTGTGTTGTATTGTCAGCTTGTGTTGTATTGTCAGCTTGTGTTGTATTGTCAGCTTGTGTTGTATTGTCAGCTTGTGTTGTATTGTCAGCTTGTGTTGTATTGTCAGCTTGTGTTGTATTGTCAGTGTCAGTTGGTTCTTGTAGTTGGTCTGCTTCACCCAGTTGGGAGGTATCTGACGATCCATTGAAGTTACCCTGAAGTTGATCATCAGCTTGTGTTGTATTGTCAGCTTGTGTTGTATTGTCAGCTTGTGTTGTATTGTCAGTGTCAGTTAGTTCTTGTAGTCGGTTTGCTTCACCCAGTTGGGAGGTTTCCTTAACTGACGATACGTTGAAGTTATTTTGAAGTTGCTCATTATGGTGTGTTAAATTCTCAATGTCGGGCATTGCTGTCGGCAGGTCTCCTTGAATCTGTTGCTCTGAAATGTCACTACTAATAAATCCTTTCCGAGTAGATACTTTGTTTGTGCCATACGATTGTAAGGTTTGCTCATTATTATTAGTGATGTATATTTCATCGTATCTCTTTTTCTTTATCCTTTTGATATCAATTGTGATGTTTCTACGAACTAATACACTTGTCATAGCCTCGAGTGTCTTTGGCTGATAAGAAGTTGAGAAGATCATCAACAGTAGTGCGGCGCTAAATATTAGCACCAATCTGAACCTTATCTTGGATCCCATTTTGATTTTTTAGTACATTTACAACTTTATAAAAGGAAATTATTTATCAAAATACATAACACAACTCAAAAAGGTGAATGAGTTTCAGACACTCCTGACGAATCAGCATATGTTTCAACATTTTAAATATATTTTGTCTTGAAGTTGTAATATTTAACATTGCTCATCTCCCAGTTGCGTGGAGGTAGAACCAACGAGCTCAATCCTTACTTACTCGAAAATTACTGATTTTGTCCCATTTTACCGATTTTAACCCTTTCCTTATGTACTGAAGTTCCGTGCCGTTTCCACACCACAGCTGCTCATTAGACTCAGGAAGAGTACCTGACCCCGAAGAGTTTGTGAATGCAGTGCACAGATCAGCAAAGAAAACGACAGGTTTCTCACGCTCCAACGAAGGACGCCGGGTCTTGGATAAATAAATCAGGGTAAAGAAAAACTTACGTCTTGCTATTACTATGTAGAAGATCTGGAATCCTAAACTTCTCCAAAAATACAACGAGAAAAAGGGTTCAAAATCGGTAATTAACTTTCAGACTGTAAGAAAAAGGGTTAAAATCAGTAATAACTCATGTTAATATTTTTTCCTTTAAAAAAAAAGAATTTTAAAATAAGAATATATCTAACGGCCCTGCAGTTAGTTCGCAATTAGCGCGGTAATTAAAAATAATATTTGATATGGGCAGATTCCCTACAAAGTGTAACACCAATACAAAGACGATGTCCTTGGACACAAAGTAAGACAAGAATTGACTTAGCGAACGCATTGCAGCAATTTCTGCACAAGGCGACAAAAAGTCAATAAAGATTAAAACAAAACCAGCAACAACAGAAACAAGTTAGTATATGAGATTATTTAAAAATAAGAAAGAAAGAAAAGAAAAAAATGCATTTAAGAAAATAAGATAAGTATGTTCTTGAGACTTTATTCTAAATTTATTATAAAATCAGTTTCAACAGTAATTCTTATCCAAAGAACTGATAATAACAAAACGGAACATAAACAAGGTTGGGTTATTATGAATTTTGATAATTAAAACATAGATAGCTATCTAATCAAACGTTACTATATTATGAGTGCTCTACGAGGGTAATTCACAGTAACAGAAGACACAATCCGCATTGATTGTTGAATTAGCTTCAACTGATGTAATTTAATTTATAAAAATAATAATGAACACTAATCTTCAGCTTTCCATCCTTGCCTACCTTATTAAACTATTTATGTGTGCGCAAACCGAAAACAACCCAATAAAGTAAGGGTGTTAACGTTACCCTGCCACAATTCTATTTTCGCTCATGAAACATGTCTTCGAGATGAAAAAATAATAATAATATTCCACTCTCCCCTAGCTGTCACAAATGTAAAACAAAAAATGCCTCACACACAAGGAAACACTCACAGCCATTAAAAAGGGAAGGTGGAAATGGTGTGTAAGTAATAAAAATAAAAAAAAACGAACGAAATTTCCATTCCATATAAAACCTTTCATTAAATAATTATTAATATCCAAAGGGACTTACCGAAGGATTGAAGAAAGAGTACCACAAAACTTGGGCAATACGAATAACTATATCAAGAAACGGAATCAAAAGGAAGTTGAAGTGAGATAGTCAGTTTTGGTTCTTAGCCGTTACGGAACAAGGCCCAGCCTGACAAAACATCGAACTAGAATTTAAAAGGAAAATAAAACAACGAACACACGCTTGATTGACAACAGCCCACTCTAGACTCGATCAGAGAAGGGTTATTTGAACGGAAGTATATCATAGCGTTGAGAGCAGGTTACAAGTAGATTACTACTAATTGCGAGAGCTTGTATTGTTTTGAAATTGAGCAAAGCTCATCTTGATGATCATTAATTAAGTCTTCTGTGTCACGAAAAGTCTGCTGTGGAGGGAAAGTAAAGCCTGGGTAGTCTACATAACGAATGTGTATTAAAAATAAAAGAGAGTATTTAGGCAAACTATCCTTTACTACACAAATAAGTTTCAAAAACGGGCAAATCTAAAATAATAACATCTCCAAACTTTACACGAGACTCAACGAGGCCTCAGCTAAAATTCTTTTTTTCCGAAAACCCAGGTTGGTTCTGAAACTATTTGTGTAGGAAAGGCCTCCCCTTACCCAAGTTATTATTTCCGATGCGGTACTAAACTAAAGAAAACAACATTAAAGTCATCCCCTCGACTGACTATTTCACAAATAACAAATGATCGATCCTCGATATGACAAACTCAAATATATCAAATCGCAAGAAGCCTATCAGCTTCTTCCAGAGTCCATAAAAATTGATTCAGCGGAAGAGACATGTTGAAGACATCTCTTCTCCAACCACCACTTGAGAAATTTGTGATGTTGTAGTGTTCCGGAATCGAGTCTTCAGAAAACAACCATCTGATAACATGAATATTCGATCCCATCGAAAGGAAGACATAAAAAGGATCTTCTTGCGATGCATGTTTCATTGTCGCTTCTATGATAACAGACCTTGAACGCATCAGAAATCCTAACGTCAGGTCAGCCCCAAAGACCCCAAACATCACAGCAACGTTTTCTAACATGCTCGATAATTTCATAAAACTATATTTTGAAAACTCCACAGTCATCGGCTTCCAACCAGCTGACTTCGCTCCCTTCATAAGTTCCCCAGAGTTCGGGAGAAATCTCGTCCCACCTGCTCTCCTGTTTATGAATAGAAGCTGCTTTCTATCACCAAGTGGAAGAGGAGAGAAATTATAACCAAAGTTACCTGTTAGCCAATGTCTTACGAGCGGTAATATGCTGTAAGTATACTTCGATATAGGGGATAATCGAGGTGGTGGACACGCAACAATTACTTTTCTAAAACAAACTGTCCCCTGATAACCATGAGTACCATTCCCTGAATAGGATGGAGCAGTTATCACTTTATCAAGAAATGGAATATTTAGTTTATCCGCATATTTAAACCACCAATCACCTCGAAGTACCGAAGATGCATAATGCGGCCTCGGCTCACTGTAATAAGAAAGTGTTGTTGGCCGACACTTATATTTCCATCCGTGGTCGAGATTCCACATCTTCCCGCGTTTTGATTTCCGTTTAAAAGAGCAGAGAGGAATCATTGGAATTACTCGACTGATATTATGAAGACTCAATGCATGGATCACAACTCCCCATAATTCTCCCAGCCAGTGGCCCAAATTGTTGATGCCGGTACTCCTTTGCAGGTAGCCATTCCTAACAACCAAAAGAGGACTTTCTTCCCAATGGTCACAAGTGTCTTTGCTAATGTTTTCCCCCATCTTTATCCCCGAGAGGTAAAGTTGATTTCCAGGTGCCCACTGATCTTCGAACTGACGAAAAGTGCCGTCTACAAGTGCTCCTTGAAATTCTCTTTGCATCAGACCAGCCATGGCACCGACATAAGTACTTGGGCTTGCATAAGTCGTAGGACACAACATTAACCCATCACAGCAACTACACGTTAAGAGGCTATCATCTTGTAGCCAACAACTGCTTGCTTCAATAGTATCATTGTGATAGTCTATGAGGATGTCCTTTATATCTGAGAGAGAAGTTCCATTTACTACCGCTGGATGGATATCAAAAGTATCTTTAGATACTTGAGTTCTTAATGCAGGGAAACAACGGGGTGGCCAATCAAGTTGAGACGGCCACTTTTTAGAAAGAAATGCCGTTGTTTCTATAAGATCGTCAGCTTGTGTTGTATTGTCAGTGTCAGTTGGTTCTTGTAGTTGGTTTGCTTCACCCAGTTGGGAGGTATTCGACGATCCATTGAAGTTTCCCTGAAGTTCATCATCAGCTTGTGTTGTATTGTCAGCTTGTGTTGTATTGTCAGTTGGTTCTTGTAGTTGGTCTGCTTCACCTAATTGGGAGTTATCTGACGATCCATTGAAGTTACCCTGAAGTTGATCATCAGCTTGTGTTGTATTGTCAGCTTGTGTTGAATTGTCAGCTTGTGTTGTATTGTCAGCTTGTGTTGTATTGTCAGCTTGTGTTGTATTGTCAGTGTCAGTTAGTTCTTGTAGTCGGTTTGCTTCACCTAATTGGGAGTTATCTGACGATCCATTGAAGTTACCCTGAAGTTGATCATCAGCTTGTGTTGTATTGTCAGCTTGTGTTGTATTGTCAGCTTGTGTTGTATTGTCAGCTTGTGTTGTATTGTCAGCTTGTGTTGTATTGTCAGTGTCAGGTTCTGTAAGTTCTTCAATTAAATCATTTTGTCCATTACTTGAATCACTACTATCGATTGTTTCGTTTGATTCTCGTAGTCGGTTTGCTTCACCCAGTTGGGAGGTTGCCTTAACTGACGATACGTTGAAGTTACTTTGAAGTTGCTCATTATGGTGTGTTAAATTCTCAATGTCGGGCATTGCTGTCGGCAGGTCTCCTTGAATCTGTTGCTCTGAAATGTCACTACTAATAAATCCTTTCCGAGTAGATACTTTGTTTGTGCCATACGATTGTAAGGTTTGCTCATTATTATTAGTGATGTATATTTCATCGTATCTCTTTTTCTTTATCCTTTTGATATCAATTGTGATGTTTCTACGAACTAATACACTTGTCATAGCCTCGAGTGTCTTTGGCTGATCAGAAGTTGAGAAGATCATCAACAGTAGTGTGGCGCTAATAATTAGCACCAATCTGATTCTTGTTCTGAAACCCATTTGTTATGTTTAGTACATTTACAACTTTATAATAGAATTGAATTGAATTAGTTATCAAAAAAACACAACTTCCAAAAATAACATCTCCTAAAAAATCACCTTCGACCTTCGAACTTAAAGATTTTTCTTAGAACCCATCTAATACTTTCCATCTCTCAGTGAGATGGTACTGTAGGCTCTGTAGATGTTTTCTGAATGAGCGAAGATGCCGACTGAAGTGACTCCCCAGAAACCACACGCTGTGTGTCCTCTTAGCATAGCTGATGCTCCAACGTAAGTCATTCAACCAATGACACCAATTACTACGACTCCCCAGGGTTCGATTACAGCAAAACCAGCTGTGATGGCACCAAACCCCCATCGCTGCTCCTAATGTAGTTGTGGCGGCAACCTTGGCTGATACAACACCAGCTCCTCCAGTGATAGCTAGAGTTGACACGCAGTTGAATCCATACCACCCAAACCAAAGAATGAATACACCTAAAGCTTGTTGTGGGATACTGTGAGGAGCTTCTGAAAACACCTGAAATTAAATTATTAAAATATTACAAAAACCTTTCTGCAATAATAAAAGATTACATGCCATTCTCAAATCGATAACCTGTTGCAAGAGCAGCTGGGTCTTCCTGTCCTGTAAGTCTTCCTCTTCTAGGTCCTAACATGACTGATCCAGCGAGAGCAGAAAACCCACCAGTCATGTGGACTACATAACACCGAGTTGACCGTATTTTAAAGTAGTCCTTTGATCCGTCGTTGAATGCTGATGCCCATCCACATGTAGACCAACCCCAGTAGACAACAACTTTATAACTTTATTAAAAAAGGTTTTTTGTTTGTGTCACGAAACCGTGAACCGACTTAAACTGATAAAGCTAAAGCAGGTTTACGTGTGCTGCCAACATTCTTTTTCGTTTTTACAATACTTGTTAAATGCAAAAAAAAGAACTCCACACCACAAAGCACTGTACAAAGAGATAAAAACCAGAAAACGAAGCGTTGCTATGATTGAAGCTTTATTCGTACACAAGCTACTGAACAAGTTTTTTTTTTTTTCTTTTTAAATGGCGTTTGAGTTATAAACATATCTCTCTGTTTGCTGCTACCTTAACCAATATTATCATTTGCTATAATTATAGTTTCTAGCTTTCAATTACTATTTAGAATATCAAATGAATAAACAAAGCATAACGAAACCTATAAAAAATATAATCACTACCTCACATCTAGTGAGCTATTAATTACGGCTTACATAACACTGCTCGAAAACAGCGCTATTATTACTAGGCAGCTGAACAGACTCATGGGCGATGCTGTGTAAGAGGAATCTTTCTCCTATTTTAGTCACACTACTAAGACCTGAAAGGTTAAGAGAAGTGAGGCATGAACAGGAAGACAAGAAATTATTTCCAATAGTTACGAGACTACTAAAACCTGAAAGATCAAGAGAAGTGAGGCATGAACAGGAAGACATGAAGCAAACTCCAATAGTGGTGAGACTACTAAGACTTGAAAGGTCAACAGCAGTGAGTTGTGAACAGGAATACAAGAAATTATTTCCAATAGTTGTGAGACTACTAAGACCTGAAAGGTCAACAGTAGTGGGGCGTGAACAGGCCACGAAACAACGTCCAATAGTGGTGAGACAACTAAGACCTGAAAGGTCAACAGAAGTGAGTTGTGAACACTCACACAAGAAATAATTTCCAATAGTGGTGACACTACTAAGACCTGAAAGATCAAGAGAAGTGATTGAAGATCTCTGCATGAAATCTTGTGAGATGATTCTGATGTCGAAATTTGAATTGCGGAAAGAAATCCGTTTGGCAACAGAAGGCAGCATATTATTACTAACACGGAGGCAACCATCTTCTGAGAATGTAGGGGTGTCTAGGTTTAAGTATTCCTCATTGTGGTTTCCAAGCCATTGAAGCAGCTTCTCCCGCTTCGATTCATCAACAAACCAGCATTTACCAAATAACTGAAACAACTTCTTCCGCATTTCCATCTCGCTGTCTGCACCCAATCCATGATCTGCCAGCCGCTCGGCTTCGTCAAGGGTGTCACCAGCTAACGAGAGTTCAACTTCCTCCGGATCGACATCCCACTCGTCAGCCGCTGCCGTCAACACGTCGCTCACAAGGGAATCAGCACCAACTGTGACTGACACAGCAGCGAGTTCCAATTCCGGGAATGTCACAAAAACCTGCATTGTTTTGAGTGATCTGCCGAAAGACAAGAAAGAATGCGGTCATGCGGTAACAACAGTGCACACACTTTCTCAAGAGAGTGCCCAAACTCAATGCGTTTAAGTTCTGCAGAGAAAAGAATACTCGCGTCACAATAATTAAATATACGGAGAAAATAGCGTTGGCTGCAGTGAATGTCTGTACTGCAATTCTGTTTTCTACTGAAAAAAAGTAGACGTGAAGTCAGGCTGATTACTTGCTTTCTTAAAATGTGAATATCACTATCCATCATCTCTGTCTCTGGGAACCGATCCCCCCAAATTAATCAATCTCTTTCTAGTTATGAATGTGTTTGATAATTGATAAGACTTCTATTGATATTGTTATTATATCCGAACACTTTGAAACTAACGCGTTTATATAGAGAATGGGGAAGTTGAAACAAAAATTTAATATCAAAAGTACTTGACTGAAAGAAAATATTTGCATGTGAGAAAGAAACCGTTCGATTTTGTACGTAAAATACAAAAGTATTGTATCAAAAAAACAACATTAGTTAGTTAGTTAAACATTCGAATATAACGATTGAGTGAAAGCAAAAAAAATAGGCGTAGCGATACGACGATAAGGAGAGGACTTAATTCTAATGCAAACTAAATTGGAGAATTATAATTTCTTTTTTTGGATTTTATCCGGAGAGCTAGTTAGTATCATTAATTAGAGCTAGTTAGTATTAATGGTTATCAGTCAAAAGGGGAGAGGGCGGGAAAATTTTCGTAGGACAACAAACGAATAATGGTTGGTTTCGGGATAAGATTAAAAAATCCTTCTTCAGACCATTCCCCTTACCCAGCCCTCTTCAGCGAAGAAAGCAAGGTAGACACTGCGGTGTCAGGCCTGTCCTACTCATCGCATTTGCCACGTCAACATGGTTATTTCTTTTACCATGTAACACAGTCCCCCTATATAATTATCAGTGAACGCGGGATACCAACAAAATGAGTGGAGCTGAGTTATGTTTATGGGGATTGAATAATAAAAAAATAAAAAAAAGTTCCAGAGTTAGTATCATTAATTTTAGAACAGAGCTAGTTAGAATTAATGATTATCCATTAATTAGTTATATAATCCAACGTTACTTTATATTATGAGTGCTCTAGGGAGGGTAACTCACAGTAACAGAGGACCCAATCCGTAGCCATATCCGAAGATTTGGCTACGGATTGTTGAATTGGCATTGACTGAAAGATTAGTTAGTATCATTAATTTTAGAACAGAAAAGTGAGAATAAGAAAAGTAGAGATCAATAAAAGAAAAGTATTCATTTCTGCAGTTTCCTAACATCAAAGGGTAATAGAATATGTAGTTTCAGGCCTTAATCTTATACTACTTGTCCCTTTTTAGGCCTTCATCAGTAAGTTCTAAGGGACTTCATTATATGTTGAAGTTGCTATCGTTCAAAGATAAAAATCCATCGGAGCTCGCCAGGATAGGGCTAGCAATGTTTATTTGCTTTTGCTCAATTTGAATTTTTGACGTCTGGTCGTTTCACTATTACAGTCGAGTTAATGGATGAGTCGTCATCCAATTTCCGTTTTACTTTATCCTCGCATACTATCAAAGGTCCTATATTCGCAGGTGTCATTGTAACATCCATATCAGTCTGAGCTTTTAATGGTATCATATGGAAACTATATTCTGTAGTTTGGTACATCTTGTCAAAATGGTCGAAAGGGAGTCTTAAATCTTTTGTGCCTTTAAGAATGTCTCGGATGATCATGGACTCAAATGAGACTAGCGCAACAATAAAGTGAGTCATCCTTGTTTTCGCTTTATGCAGAATAAGTGCTGCGGCTGTATCAGGATATTCGAAATCTGCTGGGTTAACGAAGTACTCGATTCTCCTGTTGAATTTAGTCATGCAAGCCATGTTAAGTACTTGTAGCGAGAACCAACCATCTGGTGATGGTTTATGCTCTGAGTTGTTCGGTTCTACTTTAAGGGATTCTTCATAAAATCGCTGTTGGTAGTTTTGCAGAAAACTGAAGTTAATTCTATCGATATATAAATGATCTGCAATGAAGTTGAGCGATGACCATCTGATGTTTGATGTAGGGATGGTGGAAATCGTTTATCCAAGGAATGGCTTGTAGAGCCCGTATGGTTAATTGTATCCTTTTCGATGCTTAATGGGACTTTGTGACTAAACTTCTCAAAAGTAAGGTTGATACGTCGACGCATTGCAGCTGCTGTATTACCATCATCAATGTGAGAGCTAATGAAGCGGAGGCATGCTGCTCTGATATTGTCAGATTTATAGCCCCGGTTGAGTAATCTATAAGTTACCGCTTCAAGTTCCTGTAAAAAATCTGCCTGGTTGTTGCAGATTTTTAAAGCTCGTAAGATCATGGTGGTAAAGATACCTGAACCCATTGATTCTTGAGCTGCGGAATGCTGATGGGTAAACCTTGTTGGTGTAATATGCCAACCCCTGACTTTGTCATTAACACTTAAACGAATCCATCGTTTATTTGTGTTAGTGATCTCTATTCGGATACGAATTCCTATATAAGAGACATCATCAATATTATTCGAAGTATCAGTGTAATCCATTGAGTACAGGCTTGCTGGTGGAGGGTCACAACTCCAGGTGAGGAAGTCGTCGATGTATCTACACGAGTGGTCATGTTGCCGAGCTAAGTCTAGATTTTTTGCTTCAATTAAAGAATCGATATATGCGGATTCAACTCTATAGCAGTAGAGATTTGCTATATCGCTACTGGCGTTGCCACCCATTGGAATGCCTATTATTTGTCTCCAAATATAACCTCTTAATGCAATAAAGGAGGAGTCAATACAGAATTCAAGTAATTTTTGACATTCTGCAAGCGCAAGAGAAGGGAATCGTGTAGGGTCACTCGATTCAAGACGTAAGATATTTTTGAAACTAAAGGCTTCTTGCAGTGCTTCACTTACTTTAGTTTTAATAGCGTTGTGTGGTAGGCGGGTGTACATTGTTGTAAAATCAAAAGTCTTAGGGGATAATTTTTTCAAAACCATCAAATTCTGTTTAATCGAACTAGAGACTTCATCATCTGATTCCACAATCCAGTATCGTTTGAACCGTGAATGCATATCTTTCTCTTTTAATATAGTCATCGCATTTTTAAGGATACTAGAGAGATGTTGGTGCGCATATGTTGTTGCTGTTGCAGGTGCAAGATAGAATGAATGATGAAAGATTAGTTAGTATCATTAATTTTAGAACAGAAAAGTGAGAATAAGAAAAGTAGAGATCAATAAAAGAAAAGTATTCATTTCTGCAGTTATTTATTTATTTATTTATTTACGAAGCCTTGGAAGCCAAAAGCCAGGAAAAGCTCACAGAGTAACAGTTATATCGCTACCAGCAACCGTGAGACTCTCACAGACGATAAGAGACGTAGAATAACCTGGAACAAATGACTACCTAAACCCACCGTCCACGCGAGCAGACAGTGTTAGAGACGGCTGATAACGCCAATTTTCGCCAAAGAGAGGGAGAACACGCCACATTAGATCAGAAAATAAGAAATAAAGTAATGATAAGAAAGAGAAATGATACTAATAAATAAAATAAGAAATTACACTAGAGGAAAGAGACGTTCATTATCTACCTCGGGGATTACTTCGCAGGAGGCGACTTAGGCGAGAGAGGAACTTAGAAAGCTTGGATTCCGACCAGCTAGGATTGACCAGCACATTAACCATAGAAAGGTCGTCAATAACAACATTTAAATCGGTAGCTTTATAAGCGTTATCAATAAGTTCCATAACATATTCCTTCACATCAGAACCCAGTAGCGAGAAACTTGTCTTCCTTTCGATGTGTGTGATTAGTTTCTTCCTCACAAAAATACCCTGAAGCGGAAACTTCAACAACAACGGATTGTCAGATAACTCTTTAAGATGATTATCAAGCTTGCTGATCAATAACAAAGTGAAAGGCTGCCATTCGGTTCGAAAGAACATATCCAGAGATAGCTCATCATCAGGTGTCGGAAATCTCATGGTTTGCTTTACTAATTCCCTGGTCTCAACGCATTCAAGCAGCAGATGCTCAGTTGAGGTATCCTGAAAGCCACAGAACAGACAACATTTAAAGCCCGCAGTGACCCTCGGCAGCTTTACAAGCCTGTGGTGAGAGGTTCGCAGACGAGACAATTCTACCTCCTGCCCCCTAGTGAGACAGGGAAGGAAACGTTGAGGGCCAGATCCTAGAGTCGCTTTGCCGTATGAATGCGAAGAGTCCACAGTACCCATAGCCTTCCAATTTGCTTGTTTCTTAATACAACATTGAGCCATCCTGAAATCATACGGAGTTAGTCCAGGGTCAACTGATTGCAAGGCTGCCCTCTTTGCCAGTGTATCAGCCAGTTCATTCCCTGCAATGCCACAATGAGATGGGACATGCTGGAAAATCAACGGCCTATCAAGAAGCACTGAGCGTTCAAAAATCTCACGATTTGTTGATGATGACTGCCTGGATGGCCCCCTATGCAGGGAGGCAAGCGCCGACTGACAATCACTGAAAATATGAATCACGCCATGCGAAACAACATGAAGATTCTCCTCTAGTAGTTCAAGGGCTGACAATAGTGCTAGTTGTTCTGCATTGTAAATCGTGAGGGACGGTTGGAACTTGGAGAGCTTCTCAATGACCTTGCCAGCAACTAGCAGAACAGCAGCCCCCCCACATAATAATCCCCGCTCCTCGTCATGGAAGACCGAGGCATCAGTGTAGACTTCAGCAACACACGGGGGCAGTTCATTGAGGGTCGTCATCGCCACAGCATACTTCTCCTCAGGTGTGTCAGTCTTGTCATAACCGCAGGACGTGTTTACAACCAAAGGAGGATGCTTCGACCACGGAGGATACTGATGTGGCAGAACTTTCTGGGACCTAAGCTCTGACAGAGAAAATTCCGAGGAACAGGCTTCAACTCTAGTCTGCCATGGTCTCTTCTTCTCACCACCGTTAAACAGCCTCCATGAAGGACATTCAGGTTGTCGCCTTAGCAGATCTTCATGAACTAGGGCAAGGAGCCTAGATATCGTTTGTTGCAGCGGTGGAATTCGCGACTCAACTGTGAGCACCACATCCTTCGTCGAGAACGAGCAACCAGTGAGTCTTATCCGTAGATGACGCAAGCACGCTTCGATCCGCTTGATCTGAACATCAGACAAAAAGGGAGAAAAAGCCTTTAGTCCAAAGAACGCTCGAGATAACACTGCACCATCTACAAGCTGACGAAGGGTATCAGTTTTGACCTCATAGGCAGAGAACATTTTGAGTAAACCGCAACCAGCTCGAATTGTTTTCACAATCTTATCCACCTGTTCGTCGAAGCATAGCGAGTCATCAATGATAACTCCTAGGTATTTCGCGCTCCTGACACGTTTCAGTGGGATCGCTGCTTTCAGCCTGAACTCCTTGCTCTTACGAGCACAGGCCAGTCGGACAAAGTCAGAACGTCTCGTCACCGGGTAACCATCAATCTCCAGTGGCAGCAAAGCATCAGCGAGATCCAGAACTGCCCCTATTGATGGAGAAAGCTTCTCAGTGAGAGCACCGGCAGAGCCTGTAGGCATGTGTAACTCTTCAACAGACGATGGGAAGTAAAAGCGAGGTGCCCTACTCCATTCGACATCGGATCCAGAGATGCGCTTACCAAAGGCAACGTACTCTGTTTTCTTCATGTTTACCTCCATCTTAGAGGAAACCATCCAACCTTCTATCTGAGAGATGACGGACAGGCCCTTCGCTTCGATCCCATCTATCTTCTCATGTTGCAGAAACACGGCAAGATCATCAGCAAACAGAACACTGAGATCAGCATCACTTATTAGACCTGGCAGGGAGTCGACAAAGATCCGAAATAAGAGAGGACCAAGCACAGATCCTTGAGGGACCCCCTTCGTACAGGATCTGGATCCACTATCTAATCCCAGAGACAGACTCACATTTCTATCCGAAAGATAGTTCGCAAGCCATTTAACATGCGGAACCGGCAGGACAGCTACCAATCTATCAACGAGTATTTGATGATCCACGTTATCGAATGCCCCAGAGATATCAAAGAGGATGATCGCTCCATAACCATCATAGAGTTTCTGCACACCGGAAGCCGCATCCACCAATAGCGAGATGTTCTCTTCTACATTTCTGCCCGGCGTAAAACCAGACTGCCTAGGGTCCAACTTCCCCTCCAACAAATGTTCACATCGATTACCCACAAGCGACTCCAAGCACTTCGAAACAATTGACGTCAAAGAGATTGGTCTGTAAGAAGACGGAAGAAGCGGGTCACGATCCCCTCCCTTCGGAATTATAATCACCTTGGCCTTTTTCATGCAAGAGGGAAAGATACCCCTCCTGAAAGATAGCGAGGCGAGTCTAAGCAATAGTAGGAGCATACGGGGACCCAAGTTAAGCAGCATATTATTAGAAACAGAATCTAAACCAGACCCGTGGGAGGGAGTCAATGACTTCAGTACCGTGTATAACTCATGAATCGAAAAAGAACCACAGCTTGAGTCATCATAATCAGCAGGCTTCGAATCAGGAACTAATAACGGTGAGGATTTTGAATCACCAAAGAAATGGTCGAGTAAATCATCAGCAGCTACCGGAACTTCCTTTGAATTGGACCGACCGCCCCTGAGTTCCCGCAGCTTGTCGAAGGCCCAGGCCGCTCCTTTTGAAGAACCAATTTTCGCAATAAGATCAGGTCTCAGCTTAGGTAATTTCTTCCTCCGCTTCGTATCAGATTTGAACCATTTGTTTGGAAGCGTTTCAATAGCCACCTCCTCAATTAGACTAATAAATTCACATCCAAGCTTGTTCACATTAGACATCCCCTCCAAACGATGAGCTCGCGCTTCAGTTAGCACGCGAAATGAGACCCAGTGCTCATCCTCGAACTTGTTGTAGAACCAGCGGCGGTGAGCGGGAGTGGTAATTTGTGAGCAGCCCGGATATACCGAGATGTCAACCACTATTGGCGTGTGGTCGGACCCACTATCAGACGCACTGTACTGGTGTACATTCAACACCTCAATATTGCTGTCGACAAGAAACAAATCAGGTGAAGTCTCTGAACAAGGTCTTGTATCCAGCGGAACATCGCAAATCTGCAGTCCATTTCCGTTAATCCAATCAAGAACTGACAGACCTCGCGACGAACTACTTGTTGGAACCACCCTCGACCACGACCGATGGTGAGCATTGAAATCTCCACATACTACTTCACCGAGTTTCCTAAAGATTAGTTAGTTAGTATTAATAATTATCAGTCAAAAGAAGGGGAGAGGGCGGGAAAATTCAACCGAATGCAAAAGTTCGTAGGACAACAAACAAATAATTATCAGTCAATCAAAGTCCGAAGATTAGTTAGCTAGCGAGTCCGACATACCATCGAGTACCGGTTAGATAGACACAACAGGGGTGGAACGGTTAACCATCTGTGAGTCCCCAATACTACGACCTTATGTCAAACCTAATCCCTGAGAGGATCACTTTTTTAGCTCCAGCGAGGAATTCTAATGTTCGAGAGACACGAATACCTCAATGCTTCGGCCTTGCTGGTTCGCTAGCAAATTAACAAGGTTTGGGGAGGGGAAAGGAAGATTAGATCTTCAGAGAAATATATATAAAATTAAAAAAAAAAAAATGAAAAATTCAAAAATTCTCATTTTTGAAATCAATATAGAATATTCATAAATCACAATGCCAACTAGAGAAAGGAAAAGGGAGAAAAAAACGGAGGGCAAATGGGAGAACGGAATTGTCTGTGATCTATCGGGTCAATCATATTTCCTACCATACAAAAAGTGTGGATGCAAAAATATAATTGAGCCTTTGATCGTGTTCGGTTAAACTTAGGAGGAAGTATAATGGGGGTTAAAGAATCACTTGCACAGGGCTCGGCGCTGCTAGTCGGAAATCAGAAAAGCTATACGAATACACACAAAACGTGTTTGCTTTTTTCACAGTCGCTAATTAGGGAAGCCGGATTCTTTATTCTGTGGTGCCGCAATAAAGAGCACACACTGGCGTCTGTAGCAAGACACGGAATAAAAAGGGAATACTGTCGCGGGATTGTCAAGCGTGGTAGCTGAATGCCGCACAGTTTTCTGGAAGTAAAGCGAAATAAATATTAAATATCAAAGGCCGAGAGGTCTAGGTTAAGTGTGCTCCCAAACTTATCGAAGACTGCGAAGTGCTGCCGTAGTAAGAGGCCCTCTGAGAAATATATAAAAAAAAAAAAAAAAAAAAAAAAAAAATGAAAAAATTTCTCATTTTTGAAATCAATATAGAATATTCATAAATCACAATGCCAATTCAGAGATATGAACGGCAGCTGAAACACAAGTTTACAAAATATAATTGAGCCTTTGATCGTGTTCGGTAAAACATAGGGTGAAGTATAATGAGGCTAAAGCATCACTTGCACAGGGCTCGGCGCTGCTAGTCGGAAATCAGAAAAGCTATACGAATACACACAAAACGTGTTTGCTTTTTTCACAGTCGCTAATTAGGGAAGCCGGATTCTTTATTCTGTGGTGCCGCAATAAAGAGCACACACTGGCGTCTGTAGCAAGACACGGAATAAAAAGGGAATACTGTCGCGGGATTGTCAAGCGTGGTAGCTGAATGCCGCACAGTTTTCTGGAAGTAAAGCGAAATAAATATTAAATATCAAAGGCCGAGAGGTCTGGGTTAAGGTTGTGATGAAATCACTGTGCTCCCAAACTTATCGAAGACTGCGAAGTGCTGCCGTAGTAAGAGGCCCTCTGAGAAATATATAAAAAAAAAAAAAAAAAAAAAAAAAAAAAAAAAAAAAAAATGAAAAAATTTCTCATTTTTGAAATCAATATAGAATATTCATAAATCACAATGCCAATTCAGAGATATGAACGGCAGCTGAAACACAAGTTTACAAAATATAATTGAGCCTTTGATCGTGTTCGGTAAAACATAGGGTGAAGTATAATGAGGCTAAAGCATCACTTGCACAGGGCTCGGCGCTGCTAGTCGGAAATCAGAAAACCCTATACGAATATAATCTTCTTTTCGCTCGCAAAAACATGTCTTCGAGATGAAAAATAATAATAATATTCCACTCTCCCCTAGCTGTCACAAATGTAAAACAAAAACGCCTCACACAAGGAGACACTCACAGCCATTAAAAAGGGAAGGTGGAGATGGTGTGTAAGTAATAAAAAATAAAAATAAAAAAGAAGTTTACAATTATTTCATGAAAGGTTATTCTTATGGAAGAATGAATTCCATTCCATATAAAAACCTTTCATTAAATAATTATTAATATCCAAAGGGACTTACCGAAGGATTGAAGAAAGAGTACCACAAAACTTGGGCAATACGAATAACTATATCAAGAAACGGAATCAAAAGGAAGCTGAAGTGAGATAGTCAGTTTTGGTTCTTAGCCGTTACGGAACAAGGCCCAGCCTGACAAAACATCGAACTAGAATTTAAAAGGAAAATAAAACAACGAACACACGCTTGATTGACAACAGCCCACTCTAGACTCGATCAGAGAAGGGTTATTTGAGCTGAAGAATGTGTATTAAATAAAAAAGAGAGTATTTAGGCGAACTATCCTTTACTACACAAATAAGTTTCAAAAACGGGCAAATCTAAAATAATAACATCTCCAAACTTTACACGAGACTCATCGAGGCCTCAGCTAAAATTCTTTTTTTTCGAAAACCCAGGTTGGTTCTGAAACTATTTGTGTAGGAAAGGCCTCCCCCTTACCCAAGTTATTATTTCCGATGCGGTACTAAACTAAAGAAAACAACATTAAAGTCATCCCCTCGACTGACTATTTCACAAATAACAAATGATCGATCCTCGATATGACAAACTCAAATATATCAAATCGCAAGAAGCCTATCAGCTTCTTCCAGAGTCCATAAAAATTGATTCAGCGGAAGAGACATGTTGAAGACATCTCTTCTCCAACCACCACTTGAGAAGTTTGTGATGTTGTAGTGTTCCGGAATCGAGTCTTCAGAAAACAACCATCTGATAACATGAATATTCGATCCCATCGAAAGGAAGACATAAAAAGGATCTTCTTGCGATGCATGTTTCATTGTCGCTTCTATGATAACAGACCTTGAACGCATCAGAAATCCTAACGTCAGGTCAGCCCCAAAGACCCCAAACATCACAGCAACGTTTTCTAATATGCTCGATAATTTCATAAAACTATATTTTGAAAACTCCACAGTCATCGGCTTCCAACCAGCTGACTTCGCTCCCTTCATAAGTTCCCCAGAGTTCGGGAGAAATCTCGTCCCACCTGCTCTCCTGTTTATGAATAGAAGCTGCCTTCTATCAGCAGGTGGAAGAGGAGAGAAATTATAACCAAAGTTATCTGTTAGCCAATGTCTTACGAGCGGTAATATGCTGTAAGTATACTTCGATAAAGGGGATAATCGAGGTGGTGGGCACGCAACAATTACTTTTCTAAAACAAACTGTCCCCTGATAACCATGAGTACCATTCCCTGAATAGGATGGAGCAGTTATCACTTTATCAAGAAATGGAATACTTAGTTTATCCGCATATTTAAACCACCAATCACCTCGAAGTACCGAAGATGCATAATGCGGCCTCGGCTCACTGTAATAAGAAAGTGTTGTTGGCCGACACTTATATTTCCATCCGTAGTCGATATTCCACATCTTCCCATGTCTTGTTTTCCGTTTAAAAGAGCAGAGAGGAATCATTGGAATTACTCGACTGATATTATGAAGACTCAATGCATGGATCACAACTCCCCATAATTCTCCCAACCAGTGGGCCCAATTTTCGATGCCGGTACTCCTTTGCAGGTAGCCATTCCTAACAACCAAAAGAGGACTTTCTTCCCAATGGTCACAAGTGTCTTTGCTAATGTTTTCCCCCATCTTTATCCCCGAGAGGTAAAGTTGATTCGCAGGTGCCCACTGATCTTCGAACTGACGAAAAGTGCCGTCTACAAGTGCTCCTTGAAATTCTCTTTGCATCAGACCAGCCATGGCACCAACATAAATTCTTGGTTTTGCATAAGTCGTAGGACACAACATTAACCCATCACAGCAACTACACGTTAAGAGGCTATCATCTTGTAGCCAACAACTGCTTGCTTCAATAGTATCATTGTGATAGTCTATGAGGATGTCCTTTATATCTGAGAGAGAAGTTCCATTTACTACCGCTGGATGGATATCAAAAGTATCTTTAGATACTTGAGTTCTTAATGCAGGGAAACAACGGGGTGGCCAATCAAGTTGAGACGGCCACTTTTTAGAAAGAAATGCCGTTGTTTCTATAAGATCGTCAGCTTGTGTTGTATTGTCAGCTTGTGTTGTATTGTCAGCTTGTGTTGTATTGTCAGCTTGTGTTGTATTGTCAGTGTCAGTTGGTTCTTGTAGTCGGTTTGCTTCACCCAGTTGGGAGGTTTCCTTAACTGACGATACGTTGAAGTTACTTTGAAGTTGCTCATTATGGTGTGTTAAATTCTCAATGTCGGGCATTGCTGTCGGCAGGTCTCCTTGAATCTGTTGCTCTGAAATGTCACTACTAATAAATCCTTTCCGAGTAGATACTTTGTTTGTGCCATACGATTGTAAGGTTTGCTCATTATTATTAGTGATGTATATTTCATCGTATCTCTTTTTCTTTATCCTTTTGATATCAATTGTGATGTTTCTACGAACTAATACACTTGTCATAGCCTCGAGTGTCTTTGGCTGATAAGAAGTTGAGAAGATCATCAACAGTAGTGCGGCGCTAAATATTAGCACCAATCTGATTCTTGTTCTGAAACCCATTTGTTATTATTGTTTAGTACATTTACAACTTTATAATAGAATTGAATTGAATTGAATTGAATTGAATTAGTTATCAAAAAAAAAGAAAAAACACAACTTTCAAAAAAAAAAAAAAACGCCTCCTAAAAATCACCTTCGACTTAATAGTGACTCGATTATAACGATTGAGTGAATCAAAAACCATTCAGATAAACCTTATTATATTTTGTTGATCGCAGCTAGTTTTACCGGCGGCACAGGGAGATAGATAACATGACATAATAAATAACGGCTCTTAATCAATATAGAATATTCATAAATCACAATGCCAATTCAGAGATATGAACGGCAGCTGATTTTTTCTTTTTTTAAGCAAAATACCAACTGATGACTACGAGGGGTCTGGGTAGCCCGCATCAGTAAGGACCCAATCGCGAAGATTGTAGTGTCATAGAATCGGCTGGAAGTGATCGACTTCCAGCCTCCACCTTTCCCAGAGGCTAACAGGTTGTAAACAACTAAAGAAAATAAAAGAGAAATGATCCGGGAGTGGGGGGAAGGTGAAAAAAATGAAAACCCTTCTTTCTTTCATATACATCTTTCTTTATAATACGACCACATGTGCCATATGCCCACACTCCACGAAAGAAAATAGAAAATCCCGGAACAGTACCGAGGATCGTTCACTTCCAGTTGTCGAAAGCATTATAATTGTACTGCGGGCTTACCGAAAAGCTTTAGGAATGTACCACAAAAAATTGGGCAGCACATAGCCATATCACTCAGCAAGAAATGATGAAAACCAAAAGGATCAGGTAAGATGACAGTCAGTTTAAGGGTCATAACTGCGACGGACCAAAATACGAAATACTACTGCGAGATCAAGTTCACAAAAAAAAAAGAAGAAAAAAGCCCAACTCGAGGTCAATATTATAAATAATTTGGAGTAAAAGTATTGCTGCGGACGAGGTTTGTCTTCAGTTTAATCAGTCCGCAAACATAACAGTTATCCCCCGGTATTACTTTCTAAACAAACAATTGAAGGGGTTGAGTAATTGATTCCTCTACAAGCTCACCTTCCTTTAATTTCAGCAACAAAACTCCGCATTTTACAAAAACAAGAACATCTCGTCACTTTGATAAGAAAAGAACTTTTGAAAAAAAAAAAAAAAAAGAAGGAAGAAGAAATTTGATACCAAAAAATAGGGGGGTAACTTGATACCAATATTAAATGGAGAGCAACTTAAAACTGGCTAAAACGAGAAGAGGGTTCAGCCAAACTTGGTTGCAATATAAGAAAATCAACAATTGGTATCGATATGTGGCCCCCGAATCGCTGTCCAATATGGGAATTCGGGGGGCCACGTACTACAGGTTGAGCGCCCCATGTCCTGTAGCCCGTTACAGCTTAAAATAGTATTCCTTCACACTTTAAAAGCAAATAAATATATTAAAGGAAAATTAAAAAAGAAAATTTATTTTTAAAAATAAATCAAATAAAAAATAAATAAGGTGGGGGGTGAAATATTTCGACGATGTAAAAATACGGTTAACAACAGTAAGTATTTATACAAAATTAATATCAAGTACGACACCTGGGGGGTTTTTTTTTTTTTTTTCCTCCCGAAAGACAACAAACTGTTGTCATCATCAAAAAGAACAGCTTTCCAATTTCAAGAATTGGGGGAAAGAACGACGAAAAAAAAAAAGAAGAAAAAAAAAAAAAAAGTTACTCTATTATGTTTTTAAGTGCGAGTAAGTAAACAACACGATCAACTTAGGGGAGAGATTAAGAACAAAAACCAAACTGACAGTAAGAGAAAGACAATAATAAGATCATCTTCCTTGCGGCTTCTGTGATCACCAAATCTAGATTCGTGATTGCGAATCTAAAACGAAATCATATTTTGCCACACAAAATCGTAAGATAGTATAGAAACAATAATTTCTTCATAAGCTAATCTTTAAAATTGATTCTACTTCTTGCTGAACAACTCCACCATAAAGCAAACAATCAGCTGTCCAGTTCTAAGAGGGAAAGAGTTCGAAGAGAGCGTTAAATTTGAATCCAAACAAATAATATTTTGGAAGTCGGAGTGAGTAATTACAATACTTTTTTTATATTTAAAATCTCTGTTTTTTTTATTATTAGCAGCATCTCCAACAGCTGCTTCATCCTCTCTATCTAACAACGCTAAGAACAGAGCATTATGGACTGCTATAAAGGTTCCAGTTTTTACTATTTTTGCCATTTGACACCTGAGTGAGTTCAGGAATTTCCTTAAACTGATTTCTCACGTACATAATAATTGCTAATGCTGCAAACAGAAAAGCAACAGCACTACAAGTATAAAGCAAACTGATACTCTCTTCATCAGAGAGATTATTACTACTGCAATAGCGTTCTTTTGTTTTGGAATTTGTATTGCAAGTTTCATCGAAAGAACAAATACTGATACCACAAGACACACTGCTCTTACACATAGGAGTCATTCCTTGATGTGAACGATCAATACATACTTCACCTTCAGAGCAGATAATACCGGCACAACTTGCAATACAAAAACTAGTTCCTAATGTGTTAGTGTAACATGTTTCAGTAGAATCACATGAGGCGCTACCACATAAAATAGAACTTTTACAGGTTGGAGGCATTCCCTCATGTGAACGATCAACACAGGTTTCACATTCAGAGCATTCCCAACCCTCACAATTAGGAACACAGAAAGCTGGACCCTCTCCGTAGAATGGAGGATCAAAGCACGTCTGGTTTCTACTACACCAAACAGAACCACAAGGTGTACCAAGGTTATTACATATTGGTGGGTAGCCTTCTTCTAGTCTTTCAACACAAATAGTGTTTTGTGGACACCAAGTATTTTTACATGTTGCTAAACATGTTTGCGTGTCAGTGTGGCATACTTCATGAACGTCACAAATACTTCCACCGCATTTCAATTTAGGTTCACAATTTGGGTGTTTTCCTTCATGAGAATGATCTACGCACGTCTCATCATCAGAACACTTCCAATTACGGCAATTAGGAATACACGTCGGGGAGTTGTTACTTTCTATGTAGCAACCCTCATCGAAGTTGCATCTGGTGGTTCCACAAGTTGAGTAATCAAGACAACGAGGTCCCAAACCTTCATCAGACCTGTCTTCACAAACTTTATTTGAAGGGCAATATGAAACACAATTTCTTACACAATATCCTTCATTGTCATTTGGTTTGTAACACGTTTCCTTCGATGTGCAATCTTGATCTCTGCATTGCGATACTATGTCTTTAGCATTGGCAACTAACAAGAGCGATGAAATTTTCAGTACATAACTTAACATAACTGTGGGAAAAAGAAAAAAAAATTGATAACTTTTTAGAAAAAGCAACGTGGAACCAAACTATTGTGAAATACCATTATCACGTTGAAGACCAAGGAACCGAACCAAAATAATAAAATACTTTTTTTTTTTTTTTTTTTAAATTTGTGTTTTGCCACTAGGAATGTGCAAACAACAATAACAATAACAACAATAAAACAGATTTTTTTTTTTTTTTTTTTTTTTTAAAAAGAAAATGGAAATTAATATTCTAGTGGCGGGTGGACTCCCTTTTTTTTTTTTTTCCAAACCGACATAAGTCGGAGAAGAAACGATGCAGATTCAAAGCCGTTATTTATGATGGCTATGACTTACTTCCCTGTGCGACAGGATCCTATCTGCGTTCGACTAAAAATAAAAAGGCTCAATAAAAATTCGAATGTCTTTTTTTTTTTTTTTTTTGGAGGGAAAAGAAAAAAGAGGAAAAAAATATCCTGGGTCGTAGTGTATGTAATTTTATGCGCTTAAAAAAAAAAGGTTGCAAAACAAAAAAAAAAAAAAAAAAAAAAATTATAATAATAATAAATAAAACATATTACAACTACAAGGCGAGTAAATCAGTTGTATGTTTCGATAAAAAATTATTCAAAAGACAATAGATACTAATTCGAATACATACAGATAAACTCATTTCTGTAGAGTGTAGGTATGTAGTAAGTAGATAATCCACATGTTATTATTTCTGTTTTCATTATCGGGGGGTAATGACTATTCTACAGTCTGTAAAGACTGAACTCCCTGAAGATTTTAGTTTTCTCACATTCCACTTCTCCAAGCTTTTTGGATTATTACAGCGGCTTCAGCTTCGAGTAGCGTCTTTCTGTTTTTATCATGAGCTTGTTGTTTGTTGATCATTGCTGCGTGTGCTTGAAGCCTCCTAACCCAGCATTGAATCCTTACAGCAGCCTGATCGCGTTCCTTAGCGCTGTGCTTTTGACCAACTGTTGGACCTCCGAGATGAGAGAAGGTAGAGTTTGCTGGGTACAGTCGACGGTTTTGATCATCAGTTTCCGCTCGAGCCTTCTTCTCTCTGATGATTGCAACGCGAGAACGATCGCGGTATCCGCGATACATCTTTTGAATGAATGAAGCTGATTCTTGTTGTTTGTTTTCAGCTTTTAATTCCAACTTATCGCATAGGATCCCAGCAGTGTATCTTTTGGCGCATACCAATCTCCAGAAAGATTGAATTACTACGACAGCTGAGTCCATGTTTTCTTCCTTTTGTAACTCTTTGAGTACGGATTCTCTGTGTGTTGCTTTCATGTGTTTAATAATACGACGTCCTACTCTACCACGTTGTAATGATTGAATCTTAATAGTCGCGTCTTCTATTTTCTGAGACTTGTTTTTATGTAGACGAGATCTCTTTACGTACCAAGCTTGTTGAATTATTGTAGCTGCTTTGTTTCGTCCTCGGAGTATTCTTACTCTTTTAACGCATTTTAAAGCTTGTAATTTTCTTACCCAAGATTGAATTTTGATCACAGCTGCGATTCGTTTGTTCTTCCTCGCTTCAGTTTCCAATATAACTGCTCTTCCTGTTCTGGCTTCCATTTCCCAAAAGAGTTGCTGTACTACTGAAGAAGGATCTTCTGTTGCTTCGTATTCGTGGATTTCTTTTTGCCTCTTTTCAAGTTTTTGTTTTCTTACAAAATTTGATTTTTTGATAGCAAAGAATCTTCTCACTGCCAACTGGATTGTCAAGACTGCGTCGTTTTGTTGTTTTGCATGTCTTTGTTCCTTTTCTTGTTTCTGACGGAGTTCGTAGCGGAGACCCTTTACATAGAGTCTATCGCTGTATCCGCGATACGATGCCTGAATAGTAATAGCTGCTCCAGATTGAATTGAAAGTCCGTATCGACGTTGTTCTTCAATTTCTCTTTCTAATGATTTAATTATGAATTGATTTCTCATCATTTGAGATAGAATTGATCGAGCTGCAGCTTGAGCCAGTAACAGACAACGTTCAAAGGCTGCAGCTTCAAGCTTAGCCCTCATGTAACTTGCTTCTTTAATGGAACGCTTTTTATGAGCCTCATCAATGGAACAACGTTGTCTCCACCAACATTGAAGGTGAATGGCAGCATCAGTGTGAATAGCCTTCTCTTCGCGAAGCATTTGAGCGTATTCTTGAGCAAGGATTCCTCTCCAAAAGGTTTGTAACTTTACGATTGCTGTTTTCTTATCTCTTACAAGTTGTGCTCGAGTGCACAGTTCTTTTTCTATTTCTCTTCTGAACATTACCGTTCGTACATTTCTTTGAATTAAAAGAGCAGCAGCAGTTCGGGTATTAAATGTATCCCAACGACCTGTTGCGACTTTTCGTCCTTCATTACCTCTCCATAGAGATTGAATTTGGAGTGCAGCTTCCTCACGACGTTGTTGTTTTGCTTTTTCCAAGTGGATCTTACCGTAGTACTCTTCCAGACGTTGTAGCTCAGCTTTGCATAACATGTTGCGGACAGCTCTTTGAATTTTAATGGCGGCGTGACGTTGTTTCTTTTGTTGACGACATAGAAGCAGGTCTTCTTTCTTTGCAACTGCTACCACGACTTTAAGAAATCTTTGAAGGGTTCGCGTAGACTGGTCTCTGAGAAACCTTCTTGCAAGTTCATTTCGTGCGAGAAACCGTCTCGCTATAACTTGAATTTTAAGAGCAGCTTTACTGTGAGTTCGAAGTGTTTCCTCCTCCATTCTGACTCGTTCATCCAGCTTCTGCAGGATTCGCAATTCCCGCCTTGCCAAATGACATCTTATTTGCCTTTGGATTGTACCAGCTGCAAGGTGCTTTTTATCTAATTTAGCCCTCTCTACAGCAGATTTTTTTCGACCCACGTTTCCTCTGCTCCATGCCTGGATAGTTATGGTTGCTTTGGTACGTCTTTCAGCTTCAAGCCTTTCGCGTTTCTTATTTTGATGATAGACTTCAGTCTCTCGCTTTCTTTTCTTGTCTAGATATTCGTACCAGGCTGATTGGATTATACGTGCTGAAGGTTCAAGTTTTACTTCCGCTCTCTTCACAACTAACAACTTCTGGGCGAGGAACCTTCGGAAACAGTGTTGGATGGTTGTTGCGTGCTCGTGTACTCTTCGGTTTTGAAGTTTTAACGAAACACTTACCTGCCTCGCTTGGAAGCACTTGTAGAAGCGTTGGATTTGAGCTGCAGCTTTAGCAACCTGATTTTCGTGAGTCGTAAAGAGCATCTGTCTGCGGAGGCGGGTGACTTGTATTCTTGAAAGGCTACTTCTGATAAAGCGCTGCAATATAAATATAGCGTCACGTACTTTATTTTCTCTGCCGCGATCAAGTGTTCCCCTGAGCTTTCTTCGGTACCAGACTCTGGCAAGCATTCCACGTGCGCGCTTTTGAATAGAACACGCGGCGATGTGTTTAGACACTAAGTCATCTTGTTCTAATTTCCTTTGATTTCTATCTTTTTCAGAGACCCACCACTTCTGTAGTTTTCTAACTGCGCTATTTACGAGTCTTTTATGAATCTCATCACTTAGTCGTAGGTCCTGTTCCTTACGTAGCATGTCTTGCTCTATAGCCATTCGGTATCGTCGCCATGCTGTTTGGATGGTCTTGGCGCAACACTGTCGTCGCATTGCTTTAGAACGTTTGATTCGTTGAAGAGATTGCTGTGTAAAGTGATACTTCGCTCTTCGTTGAATTTTCGCTGCAGCTTTATTGCGTCTGGTTAGTTCAATAGCTTCAGCTCTATCGAATGCTAGTTGTGTACGCCTCTTATCTTGATGGACTCTACTGAGATATGATCTAATAACAGATTGAATTGTTAGAGCTGCACTCTCCCATCTGGAGATTGTTTCTCGTGCTATGTATCCCCTGTACACTTTTTGAATCTTTCTCGCTGCTATTCTATATCTCTTCATTTCGTCTGCCTTCAGTCCGGCACACATTCTTTCATACATCAACTTAGCCATCTCTTCTCGTCGTTTTCTTTCTTGTTCTTGTTCTCTTCGCAACTTTAGTTGCTTTTCATGTTGAAATATTCTTTTTGCGAGCATCTTTTGCCTCTCTTCTTTGCTATTGCGCATCTTTAGCTTATTTTGTCGTAAAAGCATTCTTTCTGTGTGTCGTTGAGTAGAACTTGCTAAACTATTACCTTCTTTGGGCGGTTTTGGATGTACCGAACGAGGCGGAGCAGTTGCAGCAGCAGGTGAGGGAGCGAATGAATTCTTTCTTGGAAATTGCTTAAGTGATGAGACAGCAGGTAGAGTCGCATGAACCCGAGGTGCTCGTTTAACTGGTTTTATTGTAGACGGGGGAGCTGGTTGACCGCGAGGTGGATGTGTGCTCGCTTTTGGAGTAATGTGGATATCAGAATGACCTTGACTACCAATATCGTCAAGTAATGATGAAATATCTATTCCTCTTTTAAAAACTGTGTGAGTCTTGTATCGGACTAAGCTATCCTGAACCGCATGAGTCGTTGGGTGATCTGGACCAAGCTCAGTCATCGCTGTTTGTAAGGCTTGTGAGAAGGTAGTGTAAGCTTTGCGAACATTATTTTTATCATCTGAAAATTCTTGAGCAACACCAAGGTTGTGTTGAGCAACGACTAACATATGATTTTGATCAGTTGGACCAGATTGAATGCGAGGCATCGATAATCGTAATCTGACTATTGATCTCACGGCATTCTCTGCTGCAGTAAGAGCTTCTGAATTACGACCAACTTTTATTAATACGGAGCATAAGTTCATTGCTGTAGCTGGTGCAACACCGCCCATACTTTCCTCCATGTGCATTGCTGTTTCTAATTGTGCCAGAGATTCTTCAAAGTTGCCACGTCGTTTCTCCATACAGCCGATATTGTTAAATGTTGCTGACCGTAGTTTCATCCGAGCTGGTTCATTTTCTGGAGAGAAACAATTTCTGTCTGGTGTCGCAGCCCCTTCTGTTAGAGCCAAGGCCTTTCTAAATACTAACTGAGCAATTTGATATTTGTCTTCCTTGAAACTATTAACACCGCAGTGATTATAATCAGCTACCAACCTTTCAACTATATCCTGCACGTCTTGTCCTTCTTCCCTTCTGAGAATCATCGCCGTTTCACGTGCCTTAAGATGCTCCATGTGATCACCTTCTGCAAGTAATCTGCTCGCAATTTCTTCTAAAAACGCGATTTTATCGCTACTCATATCAAATACATTAACGGCACCGCCTGCATCCTCAGCAGATGCCTCCATAGTTTCTTAACTTGATTCCCCTTTGCAGGGCCTTTTGATGAGGATAACATTAAAATATTTAAAACAACAAGTGGCTTTGTGGAACAGCTGTTTTCTTTCTTACCTTTTATGTACCTGAGGAAGAAAGGAAGCGAGTGTAATATACGTGTTAATGAATCCCAATTCATTACTAATGATAGCAAAAGAAGATAAAAATTGGGGGTTTTCGGGAAAATGGAAAACGAGGGACAGCTGAAACAAAAAAAAAACAAAAAAAAACAATAATCGATTGATGGCTCACAAGGAGGAGGTTTTTTTGTATTTCAGAACAAGAAGAAGATAGCAGGTAACATTACAGAAAAATCGCATTGCTTGCCGACCCACATTCTCAGCATGCGTGTGATTGGGGGAAATAAGGGCATCACGCAATTATACACCACAAGGGTGCTTTTTTTTTTTTTTTTTTTTTTTTTTTCACCTAAGGTCGTGTGTCGCGCAATTAACAAAGTCTGTTTTTTTTCTGTTGTGTTTTTATTCTTTTTTTTTTTTTTTTTTTCAATTCCTCCGTTAGTTGTAATATTTTTCGAAGGTGAGAAAAAAAAAAAGAAAAAAAAAGAAAAGAAAAATCCGCAGGAAGTCGAGCGGAACTCCTCCTTGAGTGAGAGAACTAAACATGTCTCTCAAAAATGCCATTTTATCCCTTAAAAAAGCTGTTGTTTGGTTACTCACTAAGTTTACAGCTTTGATTCGAACAAACTAGCGCCGTAGTATTCGCAGGTGCTCTACGCATCTATCGTCAACTAGTCACTTTAATAAATTGGGTGCGGGATGCTGGAAAAGTACAAATAAAGGCACAATAAACACAAACGATTTTTCTTATTTTGGGAGCAGGGGAAGCGGAAGGGGAGTGAACAACGGGATGGGAAGGGTTTGGGAAACATATAAACTACGGAGAATCAGCAATAAGTACTTTAAAAACAAGGCTGAATATACATTAGTAGGAAATCAATCAGATGTCACAGACGAAGAGGTCTACTTCTCTTCAACAGCCTCAACAGCCTTAAGTTCATCACCATCACCATCGATGGTTCTGATGTATGGGAACTCACAAAGAGCATCCGATACCAACAAACAAACAATCGCCACCAATGAGATCCCAAGTGCGACTCCGTAGAAAGCAACAGCGTATCCGTAAGAGAAGATGAAGTTAATCTGAATGGTGTCATCCCATCCTCTCAATAATCTGGTGAACTCTCTACAGTTCAAGTTCTGGTTGTAAAAGAAGGCAGTCGCAATGACAGCGATGAAGTAGAAGATCGCTGCGAATCCGTGAGTAACAACACAGGCCAATCCGTATTTACGGCCTCCAACGTTACCACCGACAACTGAGAAACCAAGAGCGAAGGCTGCACTGAAAGCAGCAATGATGGTGGCTCCACAGACGAGCTCACCAACGTGCTGGATCTCACAGTCGTAAAGGTGCATAAAGTGAGCTGGACGGCTGTTGTATCCCAAAAGGTTGTTGCTGGTCAAGTTAAGGAATTCACTGTAACGCTTACCATGAGTCCATTGGTTTCCGTAGATGTCATAGTAAGCACCAATTCCGTATGGGAATCCAATTAATGGAATGTCTTTAATAAATACTGGCTCAGCAGCCTCTGGGTTTCCAATCGTCTTAACGTCATTTCTCAACTCGAATAAACTCTTTCCATCAATCAGAGTCATTATCATGAAGAGGAGGCCAACAGCTGCCACGAAGGCACTGATGATGAATGCCTTCGATGGGGTGGTCATTTTCTTTGCCATCTTACTTGTGATAAGAGAGATCTGTTTTTTATGAAATAGAGTTAGAGAGAAGTAACAAAAACAATGAAGAAACAGAATCAGAGATGTAACCTCTCACCCCAGTACATCACACACAGAAACCCTGATGAAAAGAATAATAATAAAACATTAGTAATATAAAGAACAGCATTAACATAAAAAGAAATTGATGGCAAACTAACCACATGACTTGAATAAGAAAAGAGGGAACGGGGCACACATCCGATCCACGATAGGTGTTTCGGAGGTTGCGGGTTTTTTTTTTTTTTTTTTTCGACATCCACTGCAATATAAAATCACCTTCAAGGGAACACACAGTAACAATGTGTTGTCATCCATGCAGAAAGAAAACCCAATTGGTAAAGTCACACGCAAACACAGACTCTCGAATTCACTTTATTTTTTCCTTCTAGCATCGTGGGTGGGTTGGAAGGGACGGGTACATATTGGGCATTTTAACAAAGCTAATGCAAGGCTACAAAGAAGCGATCGTTCAGACACCATTCTGATGTCTTAATTGGGAAGCAATTGAAAACGACCACAACAATTACGGTTTCCCTTTTGAACATTGAAATCAATCAGATGTCACAGACGAAGAGGTCTACTTCTCTTCTTCAACAGCCTCAACAGCCTTAAGTTCATCACCATCACCATCGATGGTTCTGATGTATGGGAACTCACAAAGAGCATCCGATACCAACAAACAAACAATCGCCACCAATGAGATCCCAAGTGCGACTCCGTAGAAAGCAACAGCGTATCCGTAAGAGAAGATGAAGTTAATCTGAATGGTGTCATCCCATCCTCTCAATAATCTGGTGAACTCTCTACAGTTCAAGTTCTGGTTGTAAAAGAAGGCAGTCGCAATGACAGCGATGAAGTAGAAGATCGCTGCGAATCCGTGAGTAACAACACAAGCCAATCCGTATTTACGGCCTCCAACGTTACCACCGACAACTGAGAAACCAAGAGCGAAGGCTGCGCTGAAAGCAGCAATGATGGTGGCTCCACAGACGAGCTCACCAACGTGCTGGATCTCACAGTCGTAAAGGTGCATAAAGTGAGCTGGACGGCTGTTGTATCCCAAAAGGTTGTTGCTGGTCAAGTTAAGGAATTCACTGTAACGCTTACCATGAGTCCATTGGTTTCCGTAGATGTCATAGTAAGCACCAATTCCGTATGGGAATCCAATTAATGGAATGTCTTTAATAAATACTGGCTCAGCAGCCTCTGGGTTTCCAATCGTCTTAACGTCATTTCTCAACTCGAATAAACTCTTTCCATCAATCAGAGTCATTATCATGAAGAGGAGGCCAACAGCTGCCACGAAGGCACTGATGATGAATGCCTTCGATGGGGTGGTCATTTTCTTTGCCATTTTTGATACGATGCGAAATGCTACAGGTGAAGTGAATATTATACCATAAAACTATTCATTTATAATAACAACACAGAGAAGTGAATACAACACAATGCCTTCTCTAGATGGTCGCAACATATTTCTGTTATGTTCAAAAAGAAAAAATAATAATAACTACTTTTTCACTAGGACTCCTTACTTTACTGCTTGATGATAAAAATGATACGTAACTGTGGCTACTCAAAAATGACGTCGCCATCTTTTTCTTCTTTTCTCTTTTTTTTTTTTTTTTTTTTTTTTTGTCTTCGTTCTTTCCCCCTCAACGCTTATGGCCCTCACTGCATTCTAGTTGAACCATTGTGGTTCAACTTATGAAAGAACTACTGCTGGGATGAGACCACGTAATTAAGTAAAAGATCAACAAACAAGAATTATAAAACAACTGAGATTAGATTGATTTCCTACTGAGCAATCATATTTAGAATCGCATCTTCTTGAGATTCAGTTTTGGACTTCTTCTTCCCGGAGATGACTCGTTTTTTCCTCTTTACGATTTGTTTCTTAATTGCAGGCTGTTCATCAGAGTCAACAGAGGAATCAGCGTTTCCAAGACTGTCAACACTTCTGAGATCCGCATCAAAAGAGACTTCAGAACGGCTGTCACTTTCATACTCCGCATCAAGAACCGCAATATCATTATCTCCTGTCTTTTGACGACCTTCTCCACGCAGTTCCTTTCTCTTTTCCTTTTTCAAACGATGCCTTTCTTGGATTCTTTTCTTCTGCCTCTCTAAATCTTCCGGATCAGCATCAGCAACTTTCTGAGCTTGTTCCCGTTGAAATGCTTCCTGCGCCTGGTTGTTTTTTTCAAAGTCGTTTTCCCAATCCTCTTTGAGGGTTGGAACTGTCCTTTGAGATTCTACATTTGATTTCTCTTTACTACGCAAGTCTCGTACAGCTCGTTCAAAAGCAGTGAGTTCGACTCCTTCGTCATCGCTGTCACTACCGTATACTACTTTAGTACCACGGGCGTTTTCAGGGAGGGAGAGAGGATTGGAACGAAGCTTCTTTAGATTACGACGAGACATTTTAATCGCAGGCATGTCTGCTCCTGTGTCTGTTTTTTCTTCGTGTTCAACATCATCTGGGATATCCATTGCTTCTGTTGATCTTTTTACTAAAATATCATCCGAGTCTGATGACTCATCATCCGACTTATCGACTAACCTCTCTCTGTGTTCTTGGATTGTTGTTGCGTGACGTGATGTCTTCTTTCGTTCCTTTTTAGTCATAGCATTCGATTCCTTCTTTGCTTCTTGCATGTTACGAATATCCCATGAAGTATTCTTAAGGTTCTTCGTTCCCTGTGAGATGAATCTCATAGTGGGTGGTGCAGCAAGTCCAAAACTAGTACTCAATTCTACAGTATCAATTTTGTTAACATTAAAGACTTCTTTGTCAGATTCGAAATATATACTTCTCAGGTATGAGATTACAGCTTTTTGAGCATTTGCTTTCAACTCTGGATCCTGAACAAGTAAGGCAACCAGAAGTGGAGTAACAGAGTGAAGATGCTTTGGGTTGACGTCAATCTCACGAAGTCTGACTTTCTTCTCCGCAAGTCTCTTTAAAAATAACTGTTCAGCTTCAGTTACAACTAACAAGGATGCTCCATTAGCACCTGCTCTAGCTGTTCTACCGACTCTATGAATGTAAGTATCAGTGTCAGTTGGACAGTCCATCTGAACAACCCATTTAATTGCTCTAAAATCAAGTCCTCTGGCAGCAATATCTGTACAGAGAAGAACAGCTGCTGACTTTTGATTAAACGCTTCAAAGACTTCATTTCTTTGAGAAGGTCTCATCTTACCAGTTAAACACATTGCACAGATACCGTCTTTCTTCATTATTCTAGTGAGGGACAGGTATGCGTACTTGACTTGATTACAAGTAGCAAAGAATATTATTGTCTTTTCTCTTGTAAACTTTTTCATAAAACTATAAAGTACTGAAAGTTTATCAGAAGCTTCCACGACTGTGAAATTTTGACAAAGTTTTTTTGGAGTAACTAATTTACTGTTTAAATGAACTTGTGCGTAGTAAGGGTTCTTAACGCTTAATCTAGCTAGAGACTCAAGTGACTTTGTTTGTGTTGCTGAGAACAGAAGTGTCTGCATACCATTTGGTAGTATTTGAAGTATGTTGTCAATCGTTTCTTGAAATCCCATATCAAGAAGTCTATCGGCCTCATCAAGAATCAACATCTTACAGTTCGTAGTATCGAAGTTGTAGGTGCTGTCTAAATGATGAATAAGTCTTCCTGGAGTTGCAACGATAATATTTATGTTTATAATATCAGATTCATCACCAATATCTGTTCCTCCAATTACGATTCCTCCTGTTAGGTTATGCCATTTACCAATCATTTTTACTACTTGAAATATTTGTGTGGCAAGTTCTCTTGTTGGAGCGATGATGATACCTCCGAGACCGTCTTCAGCACACCAATTGTTTCGGTAGAGAAGTTCAATCATTGGAACTACGAAGGAAAGAGTTTTACCACTTCCAGTCTTTGCTGCTCCGAGGACATCTCTTCCTTTTAGAGCTGCTGGGATGGTTAGTTTTTGAACTTCAGTTGGAACCGTGAAATTAAATTTCTCGAGTCCCCTCTTCGTGATGTCCGAAATTGGCATGTCGGAAAAACTTTCAAACTTTGCTTCTTCATCCATCTTTTCAAGAGTTTCTATTATATTCTTCATTTCCACTACTTCTGCTTCCCTCTTTCTGATCTTAGCGTCCTTCTTAGTACTTCCTGAATCTTTACTTCCTTTGTTACCGCCTTTGCTTCCTTTACCACCTTTCTTTCCACCTTTCTTCCCACCCTTTTTCCCGCCATTCTTCCCACCCATTGTTATGTTGGAAAGCTGTGAGATGGATTTTTATAATAATTTCTAGGCAACTGACCCTGTCAAGAAACTGAATAAGAAGATGGACAACATTTTAATTACGAACTAATTAATTCGAATTGGATTGTAAAGACCCCCCACGTGACGGTCGTGTAACAGAATGAATTTTAAAACATTAAAAAAAAAAAAGTTAAATAATATCGTTGAGTGAGAACAGCTGATTATGATACAGAACAACCAACCCCAGGTAGTATACTGCTACCTTTACAAACTGAATTTGGTTTATCCCACGAACAGTATCTACTGCCATCAGGATACATCGCTCCTATACATTCAGCGTCACTGTGTAGTGTTCCACATGGTGGTTCAGTATCTACTTGAGCTTGCTTCTTGTGTGCTCGTACAACAGTTTTTCCACCTGCTTGTTTTGATGTGTCTTTTACACTCATTCCTCCAGAGGATCCTAGTGATAGCTTTACTCCACCCATTGAAACTTTTGTTTTTATTCCAACAACATTTTTTTTTTTTTTTTTTTTAATAAAATTTGATGCGGTTCTATAGAAAGGGGAAATAACATGTATTTCATTAAAAAAAGAGATTTTTTTTTTTTTTTTGTAGTGTCTTCAAATTTGATTTCATTGAAATAAATCTCGCTGGTGATGCCATATTAAGCCCCCCCCAACAAAAAGAAATAATCATTCTTTAAAAAAAAAAAAAAAAAAAATGAAATGAAATGAAATTTTAAAAAAAAAAAAGTGAGTATGACTCTTTTCTCGCTATTGCTCTTATAATTAATTCTAATTAAGCTATTTTAAATATTATCGTTGGGACAAGTTGAGTTAGAGTGCCACATAAAAATGGAAGCAAGAAGAGCTCTCTTTTCTTATATTATTTTTTTAAAAAATAGGAACAGAACGCAAAAAGAAAAAAAAAACAGTGCGTGTGACATTCAGGTGTAAGAATTAACTTTATTAGTACCACAAGACAATTAGCTACCCCACAGTGACATACAATAACATAAGGTTCCGAATACGAACATGCCATAAGTTAACTTACGCACCGCGAGATGATCCTTTAAGTTCCTGGTCACGAAATCGCATGTCTTTGTCGAGCTTTTCAGCCACTGTAAACTTGTGGCAACAGAACACCCCAAGCAGGTGTGTCACAAACAGTATGAAGAAGGCAGTGTCTATAGATCGTTGTGCCCCAGCATATAACAACAAACAGACGAAAAGATTCATCGGAACTCTGAAAAAGTTCGATATCGCAGCGCGCGTTTCCTCAGGTAGATGAGCAGCGCGAAGTGTTGCATAGCAAGGGAAGAACATTCCACAAGACATTTCAAACAATAAGAACGATGATAATACAGCAGCGTACGATTTGGTTACCAATGGAACCAACGCACATAAACACGGTATGATATGAAGTACGTATAGTACCCTACTTGAGAATCTTTTAAACAGAGAAGAAAGTTCATAAAGTAAAGAACCAATCATTGTACACGCCATAAAGGCTGAGAATATCCTTCCATAAGGTAGATTTGTATCACCCGCAGATTGGTTAAGTGCTGGAGTCCACAGAAACACCCACAGGAATAATCCCGTGTCAAAACACGACTGTGCGGCTCCTAAGCAAAGAAGTTTAAAATCACTCTTGAGGGCTTCAATGGCAGGTGCAAACGGTGCAGCTTCTCGATCCCCGTAGTTTTCACTCCAGGTAACTGCAAGAAGAAGAAGAACCATACTTAAAGGTGCGATTGCGAGTACAAATGGAGCAGCGTATCCATACAAGTCTGCAACAGTACTGGCGGAAATACCAGCAGCTACAGCCATAATCCCATTGAGTTGTGTTGCCCATGCGAATGTATTAGTTAGAAGGTGTTGAGGATAACCTCTTGATAAGTGTTCCGACACCATCCATGATTCGAACGTAGTCGATAACAGTGATGTCGCAATACCTGCTAAGAATCTCCCTAACATTAGAACGTAATAGTCATTCACAAGTTTTGTTATTGCGGATAAAGCGTACACAATACAAAATACATAACATAGTTTACGTCTACCAAACCTATCAGCGATAGCACCGCAGTATGTTCCACAGATAAGTGAAGACATGAATCCGGTTATGTAAAGGTTCGCTATTTCTGTTTTATCATATCCATAGCTGTGGTACAGTGCGTAGACGTACGGACCTTTCAACCAATCACTGAACATTACAAGACTGTAGACAGCAAGATAGTTCATTTGAAAATTTCGAAAACCATCTCCACCAGCGCCTGCCACAGATGAATCGCTTTCACTCTGAACAGTCTTTTGTGGTTGAGCAATTCGTCTTATAAGAAACCAACCAACAGCATAAAGAAATAGTAACGCGTACAGTATTTCATCTGTGCTATTAATCATTTATGTTACTAACAGACTCTGGTATAGTAAATGTAATAATAAATGTTAAGTATTTTTAAAATCCTCCTCTTTTTTTTTATTAAAACTCCTAATGACGAGAATGGGTTGGAAGAGGGATTTGAGATAATTTCTTTTTCTTTTATGTTTTATAATTTTTTTTTTAGCAGTCTGGTTACCTAGGTTAGGAGGCTGTACTATATAATCTATTCGTTTACTTTGTTATAAGTTGTTATTATTATTTACTTCTCCTTTTTTTTTTTTTTTTTTTTTCTTTTTTGTATTCAAACAGGTCACTAAAAACGGCAGCATAAGTGTTACTAAGTGCCTTCTTTTTTTTTTTTTTTTTTTTTTTTCCCTCCCAATCCCGGAACTGCAATCGTCATCCAAAAAAAAAAAAAATTGAAAAATAATAACAAAAGGAAGACAGTACCACTGCAATGCGGGAATGGCGGTTTTTTTTTGATAAATCAATCCAAAAAAAGTGGGATTGTTATTATATCATCAGTAGCCTTTCGAAGTTTCTAATTATTAATCATCCCGGGATATATGTGAGAAAAAAGAAAAAGGAAAAATCTCCAAGGGGGGTAGGGATTTAAAAAATCAAAAAAAAAAAAAAAAAAAAAAAAAAACCGCTTCACTCTTTATGTGCCTTAAATAATAAGGCTCTCAGAAATTGGTGAGAAGCTTAACTTAACAAATATGACAATCGTAACTACCATTTGTCAACCCATTCTCTCAATCCAATTTACTGAGCTAAACAACTTACTATTTAACAATACACGGGCAAGTAGACAGATTGAAAAAAAAAAGAAAAAAAAAGAGACGAAGCAAGAAACGTACAGCGACAACAAAAAAACACAATATACAAACACACGCGACCCGTATGGAAAAAGAAAGCCGATCTACAAGGAAATAAAGATTCCCGCAAGGGCAATAATAATTCCCACATTTACTCTGCTACGGTTCGGTAACAGGGTCTTCCAGCGATTCGACTCATGATTCTTTCGAAGGAGAAAGCCAAGGAGGTTATTATACTCCACAGACTTGTGAATTCTTATGGAAGGAGAGTAAGGAAGTCAGAAGTTCCGAAACGCACACAAGACTACTAAAAACCTTTAAACAGGTTGTTAAAGAATTGCAAAGAAGACCGTACCCGAAAAATTGAAAAGTTGTGAAAACCAACATAACATGTAGATATGGTTATCAACAAACAATGAGCGAATTAGGTAGGAGTACAATGCACTCCTCTCAGTCATCAACTCAGAATAGTAATTTCTAACAAATTGATATCTCGTAATCTCAACACGAAAATGGAAACCACTTTTCTTTCTTCTTCGGTTCTTGCAAAGCAGTTTGACGTCCAAATTGAATCCCAGATTCGACCGCACTTGGATCCTGTTTTATTTATTAAGTTAATACGGTGATGGTAAATGAGCCATCTAATTTTTAAATAAACCATACCAAAGTTCCGTTCATAATACTGTCGTATATTGTTTTTCCAGTCTTTACGAACGCTTCTTCAACCATGAGACCAGTTTTTGCAGAGCATTCGTGGAATAGAAGACCTTGTTCTTCAGCGAATTTGGCGGCTTCTTCGAAACTGACTTCACGAGAAGCTTCAAGGTCTTGTTTGTTTCCGATGAGCATAATGACAGTTTGTGGGTTTGTTAGATTGCGAGCATCTTGAAGCCATGACGTTATGTGACTGAAAGTCTGCCGTCTTGTGATATCATAAACTAAGACTGCGCCAGCTGCTCCCCTGTAGTAGCTTCGTGTTACCGATCTAAAGCGTTCCTGTCCTGCTGTGTCCCAAATTTGAAGCTTAATAGTCTTATCTCCAACATCTACTACTCGAGTTCCGAACTCAACACCGATAGTGTGAGGACTGTCTGACAAGAAGGTATGCTCTGTAAACTGATGTAGTAAACAACTCTTACCAACACCCATGTCCCCAATTATAATATATTTAAATATGTAGGTGTGCTCTCCCATTTTATTTTGTGTATTCTTTTAGTAGTTTTCGTCTCTGAAGATTAAAAAAAAATAAAAAACTAATTTTTTTTTAAAAAAAAAAAAAAAAAAATCCTAAACCTAAGCTATGTCCCACAATAGTGTGAAAAATTTTTAAACTTTCGTATATAAAAGCCATTTAGGTAAAACATGAAGAGGAGAAACGAAAAACAGATTCTCAACTAATTAATGTCTGATACGCCAAATATGACGACCTATACCTAAAAACACGAACCTATGCAGCAGACCTTCCTTTGTAAGTTAACATAACATAAGAATCGTGTGGTTAAAACAATTATCATGAGCTTTCAAAAAGTTTTTGTTGAGGACTTTTTATTTCTTTATTAAGTATTAAATATATCTACGTGGACAAACAACATGGTGTACCACTTTTTTTTTTTTTTTTTTTTTAATCACAATTTTGTCATGAGTTTGGAAGGATGCGGCAGCAGACTGTATTCTGTTGGAATATCCATGACATGTGTGTTTTTTTTTTTTTTAAAAAACAAAACAAAAAAAAAAAAAAAAAAAAATAGATGGGGAAATTATAATTGAAGCAAATGGGAAAAAAAAAGTGAAAGTCTTTTTTTTTTATTTTTTATTAATTATTCTTATTTTGCGTCTATTTTCTTAAAATGTTTTTTTTTTTTTTTTTTTTTTTTCTTGAAAAGGGGAATGTATAATAATAATCTCAAAAAAAGAACAACAAAAAAAGGCATCTATTACGCAGTAAGAGTAAATTGACTCGAACCTGTTTGGAATTAAAAAAAACACCAAAAAACAACAACAAAGGCAACACTATTGGTGTGTGTTGATTCCTCATTTGGTTGTCGCTAAGATTCTCAGCGTGTGAATGAGGAGCGCATGTATTTAAAAAAGATGGTCGTTGTTTATTTTAAGTATCGTAAAAATGAAAGAGAATATAAGGAGTAGCACACATAAATCTCCTTTAGCTTTATCAGTTTAAGTCGATTCACCGTTTTGTGCGCAAACAAAACATCAACAAGGTTATATAACTATTTCCTGTGCAGGTTAAGTTTAAGCCCATTATCTATTTTTTTCTTTTTTTTTTTTTTTTTTTTTGTTCAGTTTTTTTGCTGCCGAAAAGCAAGATCCTATCTGTGAGTTAATGTGAGACTGCATTCTTAAAGCTCAGGGAGGGACAGGTATTTCGGAAAGTTGATATTCGCCGAAACAGAAAACTGGTTCTGCTAGTCTTTCTGACTTTCTCCCACCACTGTAACAATACAGCTTCTTCATATCAAGCAACAAAACAAAATCGAATAATAAAAATAATAAAACAAAATACGAGAAAGCATTTGGTTGAAGTAAATAAGTTAAAAGGCTACCCAATTCGGGAATTCCTTAACCGGATCTACGGAGTGGGTGGACAGGTGCTTTTGACAGACTTGTTGTGAATGAGTATTACGAGACCACGTGTCTCGCAATATAAAGTAATTAATCTCTAAAGTTTTTTAGTATTTCATTCAAACTGCAGTAACCGTTTTTTTTTTTAATCTGAAGACTGACAATGGAATAATTGCAGCTACTTCACGACACGCAACACGCGCATTGACTGTTGGCATCTTTCGAAGCAAACTTAACGCCAGCAGAGTTTGGATTCTTTTTCACGGATGATTTGTTTCCAGATTTTTTTGTTCCATTCATGCCGTTATTATTCTGACTAACTTCAGCCTTGCGTAGCTCACGACGAAGGTCTTCAGCACGAGCCTCATATGATGGATCGTGTTGAGATTCAGGCCAAAGACTTGATAGAGGAGTAGCATCAAGATTTCTACGAGTATAAAATAATAAATAAGCCTTTGATGTTTGAATGTCTGACTCTTGTAGTGGGAGTAGTTGAGAATCGTTGAGGTGAAGCCAACGACCAGATTCTCTAACAAAACAATCATAATGACCCCAAGTTGTTCTCGCACCCTCATGATTAACTACTGCCGTTAGGTCATAAATAGTATCAGATCTCGATAGTTGTGGAGCATACTTCAATAAGTTATCGTCATCACCAACTATTTCAGACATCACTTCTTTAAAGTCAAGTCCTGTTATGGGAAACTCAACTGGTGTTTGAACTTTTTGACCTCCATTCTCAGCACTCCAGGTAAACCTTTTCAACTGAATAACTAAGACTGGTGGTAATGCCCATGCTGCAACAGATTGACTGTGAATGGTTAGACCTTTGCATGGCTTACACTCAATTGGTGTTTCAAGTAAGGTGTTCTTCTCAAAGTATGTTGAGATACAGCTGCGTAATTGTAATTGTTGTTCACTAACACGATCTTCAGTACACTCTGATACAGTGCAATGATCAATCGGTTGTAAAGTAATATAATCAGTTTCTAGTACAGCAGGATCCCAATCTATACCAATAGTGTCTCGGTGTTGGACGTTGTGAGCCTTTTGATCATTTTCAATTTTGCAGCCGATACATCCACGAAGCCAACCACAATCACTGCATGTCATTCCGTCAATCGTAACTCTAGTGAGAACAAATGGATAGTTTCCTTCTTTTATTTCATCTTTAGAGTATCCTCCAACTAGCTGGTTCATATGTTCCCAAACTGCTTCATAAAGTTGTTTTCCCGTCCCTTCAGTTGTACATAACAGTGAAGGGTATCCGAGTAACTGTGGTTTCCAAGGTGCTGCGAATAGCTTATCCTCTCTACTTAGTCGTCGTTGAACCATCTGAGCGAGAATTTTAGTACCTTCGACTTGATGGTAGCCAGCGGCTTCGAATACGTGAATTCTTTCATCTCTCATTGCTGATACTTTCTGAGCTACGTTATCTTTAGCCTTCCAAATAGGAAGTTCAAAACAGGAACCACTCGGAGCTAACTCCATTGTTATCATGTTGCTTGCTATTATTGGATGTCCGATATCAATCTTTGATGCGACTTCCTGAACCAGTTGAATTGTTGTTGCCGATAGCGGTAGTTTTACTGTCAAGTTCAATACCCTGTCTGATAGCCTGTGAAATGCAACATTCACATAATGGTAATCAGTTGCTGGCAGAGCTAAACTCAGAGTTGGAACTACCGTTTCAATAGATCGAGACTGTCTTCGGCAGACTGTGCAGACTCTCGTTGTTTTATGTTGCCAAGCAAATAGTGCGGTAAAAAATGATTTTACCCATTTTGTGTGTAATCTCCAAGCTTCTTCTGCAAGTACCTGGTCACTTTTTTTTGCTGTTTCTGCGGAGTCCCTACGTTCTCTCCTCTCACTGGGTTGGCCAGCAATATTTAAATCGTCATTAAGTATTTCCAACAAGGCTAACAAGAAGTCCTGTTGTGGTTGTGTTGGTTGTTAATTCGAATCATCTAAACAGAGAACAGAAATAATAATAATAATAAAATGTCTAACACACATTAGCATCCTGCTGGTGATTAGTTGAGAATTCAGACCTGCAATTTCCAATAAGAGATCTGAAGTTACGTGGAGCCAGGTACTTTTTATCGCAGGTCCAGAGCTTTTCAAGCTGTTGTTATTATTGAGTTTTTTTATTTATTTTATCAAAAAAATTGAAGACTAATAAAACAAATTGAAAATAGCAAATCATACCAACTCAGACAGTGACATGGTGATTTTACCACCGCTGGATGTGTCATGTTTTGCAGAGCGATTCAAATCAGAGAGAAACCTTCCCGACATGAGGTAATCTCGTATAGGTTTTGTGTGACTGAATACTTGAACTATAGAGTTCATGTAGCAGGTGTTTGTTAGGTTTTGCAGACCTACTCGTCCGAGAGAGACTGGATCTTCTTTACCTGATATTATTCTGAGTATCGATTTTTTTGGAATTGTTATCGCTGTACTATTATGATAAGGAAGCACCTTTACTGTTTGACGTTGAGCTGATAAAACTGTCGCTTTAACTTTTCGTGAAGTAGAATCCGACATATGGCATTCAACACGAATCCCACAGGTTAAATTTTCTAAATCAGCAGCTAGTAATGAAATCGTATCATTCGTATCTGACGGAATGACCGTATCAACTCCGCAGAGTTCAAGCAGCTTATGCAAATCTCCAACTAATTCCTGTGCCACATCACCACTAGCTATTAGCTTAACGACATAAGTTGAATTAAATTTAATAATATGAGTTCCTGAGTTAGTCCTAAGAATATCAGCGCTATTTACGATGGTTGAAACACCGTCGACTCTGAGAAGGGCTCCAGTTGGTAGGTTGATAGTCAGGGAACACTTGCCATCAGTACTCTCGAATAATATAACTTTAACATCCTCAACTGGACAAATTATAAATTGATTCCCATCAGCGATGTCAGCTTCGAGTAAGGTTCTTGATAAATCAGTTATTCGTTGCCATCGAGTACTTCTACCCAAACCAGTAAGTGATTTTTCCCAAAGAACTGCATCTTTTTCATCTAATCCATAAAGAGTAGATGCCTCTCTGACTATCATATTTAGAGTATTCAACGCACTAAATGCCATCTCAGATGATGGAACAGACGACGACTCAAGCCGAGCAGTTGGTACATTTGAGTTATCGTTGAAAGGAGACCCTTGTAAGACTTTTATACATGGAGGGTGTAGCTCTAACTCACTGTGATCACATATCTCTATCACTGTTCGAGCTATCGCCGAGTGTGATCCTCCATACCAACTGGCGATAGCTTTCCATGCTGAAGGACTGATTACTTCAAAAGCATTTGCTCCTTCAGAATTTGTTGCTTTTTGTGGAGATGTTAGTTCAGAATCTAAAAGACCAGCCCAATTAATATTCCTATGAAGATAACCATAACCATCTAAGAGACGTTGACTTGTTAATTGTGGTAATGTTCTAGTTCCAACCCAAGTTTCAGTACCTCTGTCTCCGTTTGGTGAGACAGCAGAGCGTGGTTCCAAAGAGACGATTGATTGCCTCCATTCACTCCACCATTTTTGATCAATCAAGTACCAAACAGTACCTGCTGGACCTGTGTAGTCAGTCGGATGATATTGAGGAGAATTGAGAAGTGATATTACTGATTCCTCTTCATCTCTGTCAGGACGGATACGAAGATCTAACGAAACGACAGTCCATAAGACGGATAAAAACTCAGCAGCAATCGGCTCACGTACTGACTTTGATACTTGACTTATACCAATCATAGTACTGCAATCTGTGTGTTCAATTATCCTCGTAGCTTCTTCTGGAACTTCGACTTCAGTCTTCACACCGTTAGCTTCGTTTATTAGTCTTTGTGGAGTTAGTAATACATTTATCATTTCCTCAAACTCTTTTTGATCCAGTTCGAATCCTGCCTCATCCAATTTTTTTTCTGATTTAATTTTACCAAACATTTTCAAACAGAATAATAGCTTCTCGTGTTGGGTTCCTTCAGAACAGAGAGCGACTGCGTTAAGAAGTTCAGTGCGAGAGAGAGAACCAGTTTGGGAAGTATCGACAGCGTGGAATAGTCTTTCCTTGATGTCTGAAGAGATAGAAGGGAGAGAGTCGCAGAAGGCTTTCTTATCAAGAAGTCCATTAGTTGAGCTTGATTGCATTCCATTAAATGATTCTGTGAGATCAGATACTTTACTGTCAGAGAGTCCTGTTTGAAGAACAAGAGATCCTTGAGTTGGGAAATATGAATCAGTCAGAAGGTCATGATGATGTGATCGAATTCCTTTTCTTTGAAGTAAATCTTCAAACTCATACACCCAAACAATAACATCGACGTTAGCATCAGCATTACCAACCTGCTTTGAAACCCATTCAGTAAACTGTGGAAATGTAAAATGAGTTTGCTTTGATGAATTACCAGAAGCAGACAACAATGTCTCCGCTCGTTTAATCTCCGCTTTGAGTTCTCTCGTTAGAACTGAGTCAGCAGCACTGATAGTGGCGTAGTGAAGGATATCTTCTTTACTAAGATGACCAGTTCGTGATCGATCATAAGCGTTGAATATTAATCTCATGCGTTCCTCTGCAGTACCTAAACGAAGAATAGCTAATCCACATATAAATGAATCCAAATCAATAGCTCCAGTGTTGTGAGTATCGAATGCTCTGAATAGTGCCTTAGCTAACTCTTCAGGTACTTTAGGTAACACAGATCCCATAAACTTTTTTTTGAATGTTTCAAAAGCCATTCTCTCACTTCCACTACCACCCGACGCAACGATTCTGGTGTAGTCATCAACGACTTCTGGAAGCATCTTACCAAGACGCTCCTGGGCGTCATCTGCTGAGATAATTCGCGTCATCTTTTTGTTTTATATCATTAGAAAGTTGATAATAAGAGAGGGGGAAAGATCTGATAAAGGAATATAAAGTAAAAGCCAGTGCAGACAAACAACACGAAAGATACAACAACTGAACACTATCTGGTATTGATGTGTCATTGTGTAGTAGATTACACCTGTTTAGATACGAGACGTACCAACGTACTATAAGTAAGCATCACAGAGACAAATCACTTCCTGCTGCTGTACTTTAGGCAACAAATTAATTTTGAATTTGACTTCACATTCATGTCAAAACGCTCACCGACGACACAGAGAAGTCTGCCAGTGAGGATATAACAGCGAGAGAAATAAAAAACCAAAAAAAAAACGATAATATTGTTTGGAAAAGAACAAGACGGCGTAACCAGCTGATTTTACAGAACAATCTGACAATGCGGACTTGTCCACCTGAAAAGGTGGACAAGGATGATTTAATTTCAAATAGACTACTCTGTCTCTCTATTGTATTCATGAGTCTCAAAGATTGGTATCTGACTAACGAACAGGTAGCTGAATGGGTAATCAGATTTACTTCAACAGACAGGTAAAGAATTTCTGATTTATCATATTTTTGATTTTTGAAGAAATCCTTTAAAGAATTGCGCTGGTAAACTGTCCATCACACAAGGATGATGTTGTGTAAGAAACTGCTCCGTCGCATCACCTCCAGCGTTGTTGAATATCACATCATCTCCTCCAACGTGTTGGTTCATAAATTGAGAAACATCATAAACTTTACCTTCAACGATAATCCAGCAGTCATCACGTTTATTGTGAAGGGATACTTCCGATTTAGTTATCTTCTTCTTACGTAGGGTCGATACAGCACCAGATCTTCCTTCAGAATTTGCCTCGTCAATCATAAATGCGTATGCATTTGACATTTTATTAATAATAGTTCTGTTTATGTGTTGTTATAAAGAGAGGAAGGTATTGACTCGTATCTCTCACGCATTCAATTCATTGCTACTGTTGTTTGAGAATACATTTATAGAAATATCTGTAAAAAGATTATTGCAATCAACAAAACAGATGTTTTGATCAGAATAAAGTAATGCTTTGGCCTTGAAAGATGTGTTTCGCTACGATAGAACACAATAAGAAGTACTCATTCAGTACAATTACAGGTACGAAAGTTGCATTGGGTTTTAACCACTACCAGAAAACGTTAGAACGCTACCTCTCACTCATCATAGTCGCCCTTGGGTTTCCTTTTCAGGTATTCATCATTCTCATACCATTCCTCATAAAAAGTAAATCTAAACATCCGAGGTTTAGGACCCTCATCTGGAGGCTCACCATCCAATAGTATATCAGGACTGTTGAAAGGTGGGTAACCAGAGCCGTTTATAAGCAATCCTTGTCCGTAATCTGTACCAAACCAAAAATTAAAACCTGGAATATAATAAAAGGGATGAAATCTATCTTTCATATCTTCAATGTTCACACCAGCTTCAGGATCAAGCTGTTTTATGATTATTATTTTGTTTGATTCGAAAAAAAAAAATATTAAAAAAAAAAAAAAAAAAAAGAAAGAAAGAATAAGGTACGTACCGTAAAATAATATGCCACGGAAAGACCAAATAAAATAGATAAGCTGTTTGATACTCCACGAGCAGCTCTTGATCGGAAAGTTCGATGTCGTTTCGGTGCTCGAATATCCTGCATTAGACCTTGCCAACGATGGTCTTTGTTGATAGGAGAGAGTAACGAACTTCCATAAATACCGTACTCGACAGTTCTACGAGCGAGTTCTGCTTTAGGTAATTGGTCTCTCAAAGTCTTTCTTCGAGAGCTTCGTTCCGGAACGAAGACTTCCCTCATGTGCTTTTGATACATGTCATACTTTTCAGTAATATGCGCATGTGCTGTTTCTGGATTTACAGTAAGTGGTGGTTTCGTAGTTGGAATCGCTTCGGTTATCTCTTTTGAACTTTCATTGCAGTACCTTCTCTGCGTTCGAATACCCACCGCGGTGATTCGTGAGATGACCCCGCTTCTCATATTTTGAAACCTGCTTTAGGAATTTAAAACTTAAATTATTAAACAAGACCTAAATCGTAAAAATTATTTTTTGCCCTGAACTGAAAATCAAGCATCAATCTAACAAGTAGCCAAAGTCTGACTAAATAGAGGCCACGTTTTAGTTGACAAGAGATCATAAAATAACAAATCAGGCTCAAGAGAGATAAGAAGAATATCAGCAAAAACAGCAGCTGTAAAGTCCGAATGATTGCTTTTAAAGAGGAACGATTTTTTTTTTTTTTTTCTTTCTTCAAAACACAACTAAAATAATAAACGAGAGTCCCATTGCGAGATCCTCATCAACGTGACTGGCGGGTTTTTTCTTTTTTTTTTCCCGAACGAACGTTAACAGTAAGTTTTATCACGTTTAAAATCTTAAGAACGAATAATGAAAATGAAAACATCATCAGCAGCGATAAGGACAAGAAGAATATCAGCAAACAGTAGCTGTAAAGACTGCTATTTGTGATGAGGACACGGTCTCTTTTTTCTAAACACAACTAAAATTAAGAAAGTAGCTACCCATACTTCCTGATAACAAGAGTACGAACAACACCATTCACACAGTACGCAGACTACTTATTCTTAAAACAGATTAGAGAGCTCCCGAATGCCAATTTTCTTGGCACAACAGATAGTCTTCACGAAGGCGCATCTAAGTTAGAAAGTATTTTCTGACAAGTACTTCCCATTGACGGATGATGTCGGGATGCAAATTCAACAAACGCGATTCCCTTGTTATGTCGAATAAGACGAGCAGCAGAGAAGTGAGATGACAAGTTAGCTAACGCAGTGAGCCCAGGAGATACAATTACTGAAGATACCTTCAATTCCCACAAAGCATCAATAATGTATTGCACGGCGTTGTAATCACTGCAAAGTTGTTTATTGACTTCAGACTCCGATAGAACTGATAACAATATTAAGAGCTGCTTGTGAAGTTCAAAACAGGGTCGTTTGTTTTCCGAATTCGTCAGATTTTGTTTCCCAACCAAAACAATAACAGGGATACAGCTTCCTAACTTGTCAACGTTGCAAACTGCAGCGAGGCTGTTTTTTTTTTTTTTTTCTTCTTCTTCTTTTGATAACTCTACCACGAAAACTCAATAACAAAGTAACAGAAAGAGAGAGACATACCTGACTAAAACTTTTGTAGTATCAGTGATGGTTGGAAACAGTCGGAGAGAACGTGCGATACCCTCGAGAAATTTGAGCTCCAGAAGCTCACACATTGCTGAAGGGATGACAGATATTTGGAGTATCAACTCCATTACTTTTATATGAACAGATTGTTGTGTATTACGACGAAGAACTTCTTTAATAGAGGAATACCCTCCATAATCTGATATTATTGATGGGTCAGGTGTGAGGAGGAGTGCGAGTGCTGCAAGACAGGTTTCCGCTACTTCTGATGAGGATGGATAATATCGAAGAGCAGCGAATAGACTTGTGACACATCCAACAGCTATCAAGTCAGGTACTCTACTCTCGTCTTTTGCAAGTTCCCAAATTAACTTTGAGCTGGTTGTAAATACAAATTCTGTTACGCTATCTGTTGACATCGCGTCGACTGCTGCTTGTGCACCTCCTTCTCGAAACACAAAATTGCTGTTTGTCTTAGCAAGCTCACCAAGTAGAATAGAAAGCTGTCCATACAAAGTAACATTACATTGAAAGAATAGCATCGCCTCGCACATTGTTCGGACTTCTCCTTTTTTAACACCTCGTTGTTGAGCACATCCTCTATACGCACCCAGCACTGATGAAACTCCTTGTATTACTACTGAGCTTATTGTTGGATTCCTGTTTTTTAGGTATTTACAAAATAACTTTTTCCACACATCTTAAACAACTAACAGACACAAAGACATACATTGGATGATTCTTCTTCGCCTCAGTCAATGCGGAAACAATAGCACTCCAATTAAAATGTTCGTGAATATCGATGTCAGTTGTACTGGTAAGCTGTGTTAATAATAGATTATGATTGCATTTCTTTTGTATATCCCTCCCATTATAAGATGCCGTGACATACCTGAGTTAGAACTCTACAACCATCCTGTTGCAGTGAAAGGTTTCCCGTGTTTGATGACATCACACGGAGAACAATGTCAATTCCGTTTTGTTCTGTGAAGATGACTTTGCTTCGATAATCCGTAGTGAGAGTTGACAGTAATCTAATCCCCTCAACAAGTATCTCATTTATGTATGCAAACGCGGTGAGTATTCTAAAGAGAAGTGAGAATATCGCCTCATCAATAAAAATCATTTGAATCTGAGAGTTTCCTTGACAAAGAGACGCAAACACCTTCAACGCACAAGTGATAATTTCGACTCTAAGCTCAGATCCTCTAGGAGTATTATGCGTAGTAGCACTACCCGTGTATGATTTACAAGACGTGTTTGTATTGTCACGTTCAGACGGAGTCAAGCTAGTTTGATCAGGTGGTATACTAACTTCACGTTGAACAGGATCGTCATCAGTTCCGACTAAGTTACCAATTGAGTTTAAAAGTTGTGAAATGATATCAAGACGGCCTAGTTCTGTTTGATACTCAAAGGCTATCATTGATAAATATCGAAACGATTGACTCTGAACAGACAAATCATTAGCAAATGATGTTATGATAGCAACAAGTGTTAAAGGCGGAGTGTTCTCTCCGATATCAATTTCTAACGTATCGATGTCTAACTCGCTTCGAATACTTCCAGGGAGTGACGGAAGTGATTGAGCAACGACTTCTTCAAGTCGTTGTTTTTCTTCATTATCTTTTTCAGCCTCATCGATGTTATCAGTCGAGACTAAACCTTTGTCATTATTAACAATCAAATCCGGTTCGTCTCCACCAATAGTAACCTTCGTAAAAGCTGCCGGTAAATGAGTTATTACTACCCGATGATCAGCTACTGAGGTCGGATAGTCTTCTCTTTCTCTGTCCTTCCCATTCACACAGCCCATGTTTCTTAATACTCATCAATGAGTGAATTGGGGGGACTGATAAAAAGTAGACTTCAATATCGTTGATCACTGTTAGTTCATTAAATGCTGCTGATGAAAAAAAAAATTATATAATTTAAAAATTATTAATTTACGTAAGAAAGAGACAATAGGCATCCTTTCCTGCAAGGACGACTTTTCTACTCCGCACAGCAGTAAATAAATGAAAAAAGATTTTTCGTGTTGAATTTGTTGTAGAATTTCTGAATACATTTTTTTTTTTTTTTTTTTTTTTTTTTTTCAGAGAGGATTATTGTTAATAGAACGATGACCTTCTTCACAACTAAAGATAGAAAAGGTTTAAAGCAATGTCATAGTCGGCAGCAATCAACCAATCAAAAGTTGTTGCGCACAACCAGCTGCTTCTATTTTTTTTAACCAAAGCTAAGATTGGCAGCAACAGAATAATCGCGCGGCAAATTCTTAACTCGTCGAAAAAAAAAGGTCTCCTTTCCTTCGCCTCTTTAGCGTGCGCAATAGTACAACGCAGAGGGAAATACATTCATAATATATAAAAAACAGATATATACCAAGGCAAACAACAATTTTATCACCGACAGTTGGTTGATAATTGACTAATAAGTTTTTTCATCATAAAAAAAAAACAAAACTCAATTCTTAGTAGGAGATATATTAAAATGAAAAATAATTTCCTCAGCTGACAGAAGCCGGGGAAAAAACAATTATTTTATTTTGTTTGTAAAAATAATTGAACTAATAAATTAAGTTGCACTCTAAGATAGACGTTATAACTACCTGCTTATATGACTGCAAGCAATTTAATAAACACATTGTCTCTAATTCGACCTCTTTTTTTTTTTTTTTTTTTTTTTTTCATTTTCTCTAGGAATTTACGTTAATCCTACAAGCGCCCTACACGCCCTCCAAATTGTAGGGCACTTCCATCTATGTTATTTATTTATTTATTTTTTTTTTTTCCCCCTGCTGCAAAAGTTGAAGGTGGATATTTCTCGGAAGCCAGGAGGAAAAAAAAAAAAAACGAATAGCCGTTTTAGAAACTAAGTAATCTTTTTCTCCCTAGTAAGGAAGTCGATTAGGAATCAAAAAAAATAAAAAAAAAAAGAAGAAGAAGAAGAAAAATAAATCCAATCCTACACACAACAAGCAGCAAGAACCCACTTGAGCTAACCAGAGCTAACAACACATAGAATAGATTAGATTAAGAAAACAAGTAGGCTAGGAGATAACAAAGCTGTTCTCGAATTCCAGTGGCAGATGCGCTACGATTTTAGAATTGTTGTAGCCTTTTAGCTATGCAGCCAATACGTGGAAAATAGAACATTTGACATTTGCTTCAAAAAAAAAAAAAAAAATTATTTTAAATTAAAAAAAGAAAATGGAACAGCAGTTCCTGTCACAAGATCAGTCTTCTAAAGCAAAGAGAAGATGAATGAAGTTAAAAAAGGTTAGTAAGGAAGAGAAGAGGAGGACCAGCAGTTGACCAGAAACAGATCTGTCACCTGAATCTTTGTCATAGCTTCAAACAGGGTCAGGACAATTAGTAGAACAAATTAATTTTTAATAAAAAAAAATAAAAAAAAAATAGTAAATCTCGAAATGCCCCGATCATGTCAGCTGACCAACAATCATTACTAGCCAGCAGTATATAGGATTTGTATTTCCCGAGTTTTTTTTTTTTTTTTTGTTTTTTTCTTTGGGAAAAAATATAAATATAGACTGGGCTATCCACAAGGTTAGCCACAACCACCGAAAACGACGATGTCACTTGACGCAAAAGACTAAGCGGAAAGTTATCTGCTCTCTGCATGAAGCGACTTGTCTCGTCGGTTATTGCAGGTGTGTCTAAATTCTGATTTTTCATTGGTGTTTTGGTGCGACATGCCAATGAGTTTAGATTTTCACACTTTGATAATATTCCTCACAAACACATTCAGTTATAATCATCGTTGTGGCAATGCAAACATTTCCCTTAACAATTCAATGCACAAGTTAATTTTTTTTTTTTTTTTTTTCGCGCAAAAAAAGTAAAAAATTTAAAAAAATTTCCAAACTCAACTGGAAATGCAACAAAAAAAAACAAAGAAACAAAAAATAAAAAAAATAAAACCTATAGTTGGTTTCAGAAAGCCGTTCGAGTAATGTACACTATGCAACTACAGTTTTTAACTGGTCAGGTCTACTATGATGCGCGCATCGTTTACTTTATTTCGTTATTCATCAGTAGTGAGCCATCACAGTATACTAAGCTTTCTTTATGTAGCTCAGAGTGTAAAGCTTCAAGTGTTTTTTTCTCGTTTTCATTTTTTTTTTCTTTTTTTTTAAATTTATTGAGGAGAGAACAGAATTAGAACGCAACAAAAGAAGATAATAAAGTTTTTTTTTTCTCTGGAAACAGAGGTTTATTATAGAAAAAAAAAGGAATTATGGGAAGAAAAAAAAAATTCCAAGACGTATCCCATTCTTTACGCCACTACCCACCTTTTGAGTTCAGAATAGCAAAAATAACATGCTTTCAAAACACGTAAGAAACATGAAGCAAGAGCAATACTATTATTAACAAACAAAAGGTCATTCTTATGATCTGCTTACACAACAGAAACAGTAAGAGGGGCTGCAAGAATAGACTAGTCTGCACTCTAGTAGGCAAGAACTGACCACATAAGAGAACGCACTAAAAATGCTAAATAAGAGAACGAAGAAGAGAGGAAGACGAACATCTCTCACACTATTACTTTGTAGTACTAGAGGAGAGTAATTCAAAAAGCTGAATAGTTGAGACAAGGTGAGGATGTTAAAGGGCTGTGTGGATCCCTTCAGCAGCAGCGACCTTAACAACCCGCCAAGTATCAACAGCTGGATTATGAGCCAGAATAGTTACGGAACAATTAGGAATAGCAGACGAGTACCCGACTACTGATGTAAGTAGCGACGATATAACTCCTCCGTGTGTGAACACAGCGATATTGCTTCCGAGGATAGTCGAGTCACTGAGAGCAGATAACGCTCTCGACGTGACATCAGCATGGGATTCACCTCCAGGCCATGGAGTATTGTAATTCATTGTTTTTCTGAAGGTATTAATTTGAGGATCAGATGCATATTTTCCAGAATACGTTCCGAGATCAGTTTCCATAAGTCGTTCGTCTTCAAGTTGTACGTCAGTATGTATTGAGTTACCAAGAGCAATGCTTGCAGTATCAGTTGCTCTTCTTAATGGTGATGATACTATAGCATCGTAGAGTGACGGTTGTAATACTTTTCGAAGATGACTCGCTTGTAACTTTCCATTATCACTGAGAGTGGTATCACGTTGACCTTGTAAACGGTGAATAGAATTCCAATTAGTCTCACCGTGTCTTATTAAGTGAAAAAATACTTCTTCTCCATCATCGACTATCTCTTCACCCCCCCGTTTCTTTGTCGCTGAGAGGACAGCTGAAGTCGGAGCCCAGAGAGTTCTTCCATTTCCGAATCTTATTTTAATTGTCAGAGTGCTGTCATCTATTTCTTCTACTTCACCACGCTTTCCAACATACTTCACAGCAGCTTTAATCCAAGTTAAGGATTCACATTCATAATAAGCAGTCTCTACTTGCTTTAGATCTTGAATAATACTTACCCAGTCTCCTATAGTGTAATGTTCTTTTGGAATACCGATTTCAGTCTGTTTTCGTTTTCGTAATAAAGTATATAAATTACTACAACTAGACGTTGAAGATTTATATGAATCAGTTCCACTGATGGTACGAGGGAAAACTGTTTCGCTTTGTGTTGATGAAGTGCAAGCTGATAATGTACTTATGTGTCGCAGTAAGAGAGTTGGTGAACCGGTTGAATCTGAAGACTGCTGCTCCTGTAATTTTTCAATAACTGGAGTGCATTCACTTTCAGCATCTTCGTACATATTCCATTGTAGTGATGTCATTCTACTAAAGTTCACTCGATCATAATCAAATCCTTTCATGTATTTACCTTTTGAACACCTTCGTTTCATTTTATTATGCATTTACGTATCGGATAGCCTTGGTTTGGTTTTTTTATTTATTATTTGAACACAAACGTATTAATAAACTGTGATGAGAGAGAAGATAAACCGTCTAAGTTAACTTTACACTAAGTCATATCGCTACTGCAAGACATTGAACTGCGTGTCTAAGGGGAGTAACTTGATACTGTGATTAAATATAAAGCAACTTGAAACTGGCTAAAACGAATATAGGGGTTCGGCCAAACCCCTGGTTGCAATGAAAAGAGACCAACAGTTGGTTTCGATAAAATTCCCACATGTGCTGCTAAGGGGAGGAACGAAATCATTTTATTTTGAAAAACCCAATTCCGAACTACTACGAGGCATTAAAAAAAAAAAAAAAAAAAAGCTAAGGCAACGTTGTACGCGCTATTTGATGTAGAGAGAGAAAAGGAATAACCCGTCGCTATTGCCTACAGCAACGTGTTGTGTCTGCCATCTCTGTACGACACCACAAACAGGTATTCTCATCTCTTCGAATTTAAAAAAAGAGGGAGAAAATGTGTATTTCTATTGGTGCTGAAAAGCAACTATAAATTTTTTTTTTGCATGTTACTTTATGTGTGGATTATCAGACAATGTAACTTGCGAAGGTGAGGAAGGGACGGGTTAGGACCACCAACGAGAACACGAGAACACCTCCAATCTCGGACTATTTTATTAGTTTCGGCACAGGCCACCTTGTCCGGTATATATTTGAGTGTGTGTGTAAATAAATAATTAAAAAAAAATATCTTATTGACCAGCCCAACATTAAAGGGTCGAGTTCAAAACAAATAAAAAAGTAAGAAATACAACACACTAATAAAAGAAGAGGAAGGAGTTTTTTTTTTCACAGGGTGTTCGTGAGCGCGGAAACACGCGCAGGACGATCTTTAATTCGCTTTTCAACCCTCCAATTAACAATGACGTACCACAGTTTCTTTAAGTAGTCAATCACATCTCATTAAAGTGTCAACAGTCAGTAGGAGGACTCTAAAACGATAAATTATTTTCTGCTACGTTTCGAAAGAAAAAATTCAAAAAAAGGCAAATGTAAAGCAATAAAAAAAATTAAATAAAAATAAAAATAAAACGGCAAACGCTGGAAACCCTACTCCACTGACAAGCGGGTGTGGTTGTTGCATGTTAGGAAAACGTTATCCGAATTTCCTACATACATAAAAAGTACATTAAAATAACATGAGTCTCGGCAAAGAAGCTCATCGGCACAATTAACATTTTAGTTTTTGGAGAAGGTAATATTTGCATCAGCAATGGGCTAAATAGCAAAAAAAAAAAGGACGAAAAACACGAATTAATGCAAGTAAGTGGGAAGGAGCGAAACGATTCTATGACGAAAGTACACATTATTAGCATTAATAAAAAAGATGAAGACTCAGATCGATGTGATGTTTAATTATCAAAAAGATTCTAATGCGGGTTGGGAGGGAGTGAACCGACTTCTTTCCTTCTCAGAAAGGAAAGAGAGTCTCATTATGGTTTCTTTTGGAGGCTATCAGTAGAATTAAAAGATTCTGTCAACTACTGAAAAGAATATTAATAAGATTGTGTAAACAAGCGATTAATCGTGAGTAAATATTTTTACACAAACAGGCTTTACGACCTGACCGCAGTAACTTTATTGATCGCACCATAACGTACCTTCTCATCGAGATATTCTTTCATCCAGTCTTTTTTTCGGTTTGCGGTCTTGTTGAGTTCTTTCGCTTCATCAGCTAGATATTGTTTTATTTCATTGCTTCCTTTGTCTTCTATGTCAGATTTTGAAGTATAAGATTTGTCGAATGCCGGATTATAGAATCCGAGGAAACGACTCAAATTAGTCCCAACCACAGCACTGTATTGCTGCTGTTCTACTTTGGATGATACACTTCTCCCAGATGAGGCAGAGCTATTACTATTTATACTGCATTCTCTGCTTCCCATATTAGAACTACATCCGCGACTGCTGCTCGAGGCAATTGCTGCGCAACTCCTGTCTGATCCACCTCTCTTTGAGTCACTTGTTTCATTCGGCGGCATTACTTGGATAGCGATGATGTAATGTAATCTGGTCTGGATGTTTGTGAAAACATTATTAACATAACTGAAAAATGATAATTAAAATGTTGTTTTTTTTTTTTTTTTTTTTTGCACATTCATTTTCTGATTTTCTGTTGAAAATAATACATTAAAGAATACAACACTTTCGCGGCTTTAATTTTTTTTTTTTTTTTTTTTCAAATCTTGACTATTAATAACAAGTTTAGACAAGAGAGAGGGAGCGAGTACTCAAAAAAATAAAAATAACTTGGGGATGGGGCGGATCTGAGGAACCAACAAAGTGGGTGAGTGTGTGGGGGATACAAACAACGCGCTAGTGTTCATATATAAAACGTCACTAACAAGTAGGGATATTAATTTCCCTGTGGTTGTGTACTTCTCATGAATTTCATGGACCTTTTAATTACCTTTACGGTTGGGAGTTTTTTTTGTATAATCTTTTTTTTTTTTATCTTTTTTTTTTTTTTTTTTGGTTTTCCCTTCCCTAAGGAAAAGGAAAAAAAAATAAATTTGGTACAAACAAATAATTCAGGCAACAATAAAGATGCCGACTACTTCTCACCTTCTCTAGTAGAGAACTCTTCTTGGGCTTCCAGCAATAGCATCGTAGTAGTAGGTAGACGTGTAAAGTGGACTAGTGTAGTACGAGTCCGCAGCAACACGAGCACGTCTGATGGAAGCCTCAGTATTAAGTCTCGAGATCGTCAACTCAGTCTCAGCACGGGCACGTCTGATCGACGCGTCAGCAGCAGCGTTAGCTACGGCAACTTCTGCGTTGGCAACACGAGCTCTGTAATCGACATCATACACACTGCTCAAATAATCAGATGTGCTGGTGTATGGGTAGATGTAGGTCGATGGAAGAGAGTAGGCGGATGGAAGGTACGAGTAAACGGACATTTTCGTGAAGTTTTTGTTGTGTGTTTGCGAAGAAAAGCTGGAAAGAATTAAAGCTAAACATGTACCACTGTAGTCCAAACCGCTTAAATAGTTCCATCCTTTATAAACTTATTCAGGAACATCACAAATACCAAAGGGGTACTTCAGTACTGGAATAGGGAGGTAAACTGGGGTTGGGAGGGATACAAACAATCTCATCGCTCATAGAGAACTGCGATGGTTTTTCTGTTTTAACATTGGTTTTTTTTCTTCTTTTTTTTTTTTTTTTTTTAAATTTTTTTTTTTTTTTCTTTTTCAACCACATAGTTGTATTAGAATATAAAACCGATCCACCTAATAGAGAACTCTTCTTGGGCTTCCAGCAATAGCATCGTAGTAGTAGGTAGATGTGTAAAGTGGACTAGTGTAGTACGAGTCCGCAGCAACACGAGCACGTCTGATGGAAGCCTCAGTATTAAGTCTCGAGATCGTCAACTCAGTCTCAGCACGGGCACGTCTGATCGACGCGTCAGCAGCAGCGTTAGCTACGGCAACTTCTGCGTTGGCAACACGAGCTCTGTAATCGACATCATACACACTGCTCAAATAATCAGATGTGCTGGTGTATGGGTAGATGTAGGTCGATGGAAGAGAGTAGGCGGATGGAAGGTACGAGTAAACGGACATTGTTTTAGAAGTAAGGCGAAAAAAGGCTGAAGTCAGAAAGAATAATAAAACAACACCCACTATTACTGACTCCTTATGATTACAACAGATCAACTTTACACGAGTTTTTTCACCTGTTAAAGAAAAGGAAATAACTAGTATTCTTACCGACAACGCTTTCCACCCAAAAATGCTATCGGGCAAAAACTATAACAATATGCCTTAGATGAAGGAAGGGATACCAGTTAGATATTATCGATTCAATTGTCACGTAGAGACTGATAAAGGTTTTCTAATCTCTCCATGAGATGTGAACTTCATCAGTTCTGAATCTTTGTGTTACGGTAGCGTCGTTTAGTGGTGTGGTGTAGCCATCTTGAAATTGAAGTAATCCAGTGTAAGCAATCATAGCACCATTATCAATACAGTATCTGTCATCCATTCCACATGGTTGACCTCCACGATCTGATGCCATGCTGGCTATCATTTCTTGTAAACGGAGGTTACAACCAACACCTCCAACAATTAAAACTTCATTGTTGCCACAGTGTGCCATAGCACGCTCAGTAGTTTCTACTAACATTGAAAATATGGTTTCTTGTAAACTAAAACACAAGTCTGCTGCAGTCAATCCCTCATACATCATACTCGCGGATGTTACCGCTGATGATTTTTTTGCGTGTCGTTCTCCGCTTCCGATGTTCGATCCTGCGCCTCCACCCTTTTTAATATCCTCAATATTAGCCTTGGTGATTGTCTCAGCATGAGTCAGTAAACCAGAGAGAGACATATCCATCCCCTTAACAACATACGGAAGCTCTACGAGTGTAGATCCTTTCTTAGCTAGTTGTTCAATGTTATAACCAGGAGCAGGATCGTTTGACAGGTCTAATAAGCGAGCGAATCGATCAAGACAGTTTCCAACTGCAATGTCAATTGTCTCGCCAAAAATTCTATATCTTTGATTATTATAAGCAATTACCTGAGTATTTCCTCCAGAAACATACAACACAACGGGATCGTCACACTTTGTTACGACTCGACCCATTTCTATGTGAGCGACGCAGTGATTGACTCCTACTAATGGTTTCTTCCACAATTGTGATATTACTCTCGCTACTATGGCGCAGCTTTGGAGAGGTCCGCCCATTCCAGGTCCCTTTGTGTAACAAATACAAGAAATGTCTGCTACCTTTAGTTTAGCAACCTTCAATGATTCTTTTACCAATCCAACAATATGCTGTTGATGATGAAGTGCTGTCTCACGAGGTTGAAAACCAGTTCCTGGTGGAGTCACATACGTCTTTCGTACATTTGCGAGGATATCACCACTGGCAGTAACGATACCAACTCCTACCTATATTTTTTTTGCATTTAACAAGTATTGTAAGAACGAAAAAAAGAATGTTGGGCAGCACACGTAAACCTCCTTTAGCTTTGTCAGTTAAAGTCGGTTCACGGTTTCGTGACACAAACAAAAAAATCATTTTCTGTATAGTTTAAGATAAAGCCAATTCTTTTTTTTTTTTTTTTTTTTCGATTTCAAACTTAGAGAGTTTTAGCGAAAACATACCTTATTTGCACTTCCTTCTATCCCTAAGGCGATCATATTTTTGAAGCAACTCACTAGGAAGGTTAATAAAATAAAAAAAATATTAAAACACTTCACTTAATAAGAACTAACAATGTATATAATTCTGCATATCGATTCAATTAAAACTGTTGATTGGGTAATAAAGAATAGTAACCACAATTTAATAAAATGTAAGAAGAAAATTGCACTTTTTCAATGTCCAGTACGGTTGTAACTTCGAACTGTCTTCAAAAAATCGTATAAGGATATCACCAACGAGTGTAAACAAAAAACTAACCAAAAAAAACATAAAGAAACTAGGCACGGGTATCAACTTGCATGTTTCTCTCCTTATTCAACGTTTTGACCAATACAGTGTAATAATCGTAAGAAACAGCATCACCCAGTACCATAGAACAGAAAGACCAAGAGTATCGTGTAAGGAATCGTTGGCAAAAAAGAGAGGATTTCCGTTTTCCGAAGTAGTCTATTTTAAAGCCAAAGTGTGGCAGGTTACGTTTTGTACGACAGAATTTGTGTAAAACAAAAGCGGCAAATAGAAACACAAAAAAATAAATAAAATAAAATAAAAGAACATTAGATAGCCAATCAGAACTCCACAGCATCCCTTTCAGTAACGTTATTCATGACCTGTTCTCTTTCCACAACAAACATCGAAACCTGATGTGAGAGATCCAAACATACGAACAGTCACTACTTGCAGCCAAGATGATGATTCTTCAGGTTCTTGTTTACTACGGCGCTGTCTGGGACGTACTCGTTTTTGACTATCTTCAGAAGAGTCAGATTCAACTCTGTTACTCTTCTTCCGTTTGTTTCTGGGTCCTGTTCCCCAAGCAGAAGGTTGTGAGAAGTCTATTATCTTCGACTTTTTCTTACGAGCATTTGAAAGTGCTTCCATCTTAGCCGCAGCTACTTCTTCTTCGCGGACCATGTTGTCCATTGCTTCACGTTGCTTTTTCATGAGGCCGACGATTTCGTGGGTTCGAGGATGGTCAATTTTTTGTACAGTCTGCCGTGCTAAAATGCAAGCAATCCTTTCTGGGTTGGTGACAGTAAAACTTCCTGAACTCTCCTCCCAAAAGAAACCTTCGAGGCATTTTCGTTGACGGGTGATAAAAATTGATTCTATGACGAATTTTCGAATGTACTTACCTCGGCCACCAGATACCTCAATTGCTCGTTCCTCATGAAGGATGTCGTCTTTCGGATGTTTAGTTAACATACTTGTGTCACCTCCTTTTGAACAAACATCTAAACTGGGTAACCAGACTTCGATAACATCACCATCACCGTATGTAATGTCACTATGGTCAACCATTTGATATTCGTGGGTGATATCTCTCCATACTCCATCTTTCTTTACTCGTCTACCTGTCTTGTCAAATTGCACTTCCATCCCCAGCCTCCGAAATGTTGATTTTACCTCGCACATATTTTGTAAGAAGCTGTTAAATAGTAATGTTGTGTTAACAGATTTTTTTTAGTAAAAATTTTTTTTTTAAATAAAGTTTTTGGTATACCTTGGACCTATGTTATTATTTTTTTTTTTTTTTTTTTCTTACAGGTAAAAAGCTTTCACGCGATTCACTGGCGACGAGTTACCCTCCTCCCTCCCCCTCTCTCCCTTTTTTTTCTTTTTTACCTATATCTAAATATGTACTATTCTTTTATTAGAACAGTATCAATACTTTGTCTCATTTCTTGCCGAGGAATCCAACGGAAGAAAACAATAATAAAAAAAATAAAAAAAAACAGAATACGTAAAAGTATATGACAGATGAAAAACGTCGTAGTTTTTCGAATTGAAATATGAGGTAGTCCTAAAGAGAAGAGACAGAGCTGAGTTGATGTTACAACTTTCTCTTAGAAAGGACAGCATGATCTAACTGCCTTTTTTTGGATCAAGTTACCTATTTCACACTTAGTCTAATGTGAATAGTAATAAAGGGGGAAGAAGTAATAAACGGAAAAGCATCGAAAAAAAAAATATAATATTTTGTATTATTCTCGGATACTAAAAAAAATAAAAAAAATAAAAACTCGATCAATAGACTTTGATGGTAGATAGTTGTTGTCTTAAAGAAAAGAATGAAATGGAAAAAAAAAAAAAAAAAAAAAAAAACAAGAACAAGCACACGCGTTTTTTAACAGAAAATAACTATCAACATATAGACCCGCCAAACGGGTAAGACGAGTTTTAAAAAAATAATTTTAAGTTGGTTAATTTTTTTTTTGTTAACCATTTTCGCAAATTCTACTGCAAGAAGAACCCCACCTGATTGTTAAAGTGTCTCTGAGTAGTCAGTAAAACTCTACATGACTACATCACTCTTTTGTGCTATTTAATATTAAAATGCTACTCGCAGTTACCCTTCACAACACTAGTCAATGAATTACAGATGAACACACAGAGATGTTAATTAATCGCTCAGTTCAGGTTTTTAAGACCCGCTGTGCTATACACAAACCTATCCACACTCCCGACTATCATGTTACTGACAATGACAACGAAGATGCAGAGAATTCCGTACCTGTGGGTGATGGTTTTTTTTAAGGTATATCTTAGGTATTGCAGTAGGTGACAGAAAAAATAAAAAATAAAAAATACATACCACGACGTCGCTACTCTCAAAGTAAAAAATAAACACAAAACCCAGTAACAAACACACACTACGTATTGTAACTTTAAGGAAATAGGTTGTTGACGCTTCTCTGAAAATGAATATTTGTTGCTGTAAAAATGCTTCAGTTTTTGTTCTTTGTGAGCAAATCGGGAGTCAAGCCAGGTAGCGAACTTATCAGCGTCTGTAGGGATGTCAGAGAGAGGGTACTTGTTTACTAAAATGTGTACTTCTTGTGGATAGTATCCTTTCGCTAACATCATTTCACTCGGTCGTTCACCTTCTACTCTATCTTTGTATCCCATAGTTAAATCCCACAGAGTATCTGTGTTATTTCTCATTTTCGATAACAAGTAATGGGTTCCTTTACTTCTCGGGTTCAAGACGTATTCAAATTTTTCTTTCCCGTTTTTTTCGGCAAAGTCATGCGCTCGTTTAATGTTCTTGATACTGAGGTCAGTTCCCTCAGGGAATATCAAGCAACAAGTTGGATCACTAGTCTGATCGTAATATTGTGAAAGTAGTTTTATCTCTCCCTGATCATCTTCCCACTTTCTTGATAGGAATATAAATCTAAAGTACGACATCGCCCATCCAAACAACGGAAGCTTTTTCAAATCTTCTTTTAGAATAATTTTCAGTATTCCAAGCTTGTTTCCTGCACATCTAATAAAAAAACTCCACAGAACCATCCAGTCAATACGAGTTCGGTGGTTACAAATAACGAATGGAATACTCTTACCAGTAACTGCATCAGCTATGTCATCTCCGTATATGTGGATCTTTATACCTCCTATAAGCTCAAGTTGCATTGTTACAAGTATAAACCATTGAGTTTTTACAGTATCAACCCACCAGTGAAACAGTCCTCTTGACCATGGGAATAACAGTAGTGGCAACGCTAAAGGGCATAACAATAAAGCTCCAATAGTAGCCCCAGCAAGCACCGGTAAGAGGACTGCTGCTGCGCGGATATAACCCATCTTATTATGTGCTGGTTGATGTTAGTTTAAACGTATTATTCCATCTCTGGGAGTGAATATTATTTTCTTGCTCATGCTTGTGTACTGTTATAGAGGCCAATAGACAATTAATTTAAATATTCCTATATCTTTCGATGGGACTTGGATAAATAAAATTAAAGGGTTAACACGCAACAAATTAGACATGAATCATTATAACTGGATTCTGTCCACACAAAATCGCATGCTTTAAATAAACTACCAGAGAAAGAAATGCTGTCAAGTCAAATTAACCCGGGGACCACGCACTACAGGTTGAGCATCCCATGCCCTGCAGGTCGTTACAGCTTGAAAACATTAATGCATTAATGGGTAACCAATAAAAATTATGTGTAGGTGTAGGGGGTGGGGTTATCAATAACCAACGCGTAAGCGTGATTTTCTGCGATTTCAGAAGGAATATCGTCATGTCAACTAACTATACTAATTGGATCTTGAATGTTGTCCAATTCCGGATGCGAAGATCGTAATTCCGCAGCTTTCCCTCGTAGCTCGTCATCAACGGTCTCTGATAATATTAAAGCTTCTACAGTTGAGTTGAACATCGTCCACTTACCAACACCATTCCCCTCCAGTTGGTACATCCATTCCTCAATCCCAGCTTCGTTATTTTGAAAAAACTCATACATAAGATGAACTTTCTCCTCATGAAGAACTCCCCTGGGAACAACACGACACTCAACTGTGTGCTTTAGCTGACGATAAAGGCCGCTATCACCCAGCATTGTGATTCCCAACATTTGACCAGCCCGTTCTATGGCGCTGACTAAAGGAGGCAGTTTCCCGATGACACTAAATCGCATCATATTCTCACAACCAAGATCACCACACGCCAGTGTTCCAGAACCCATCCCGAGGTTCAATTGCAACCCGTGATTCGCAAGATCCTGGAAAGGATACAGAAAGGTTTCAGAATTACTAATGAGTGCGTTTGCGGAATCAATGCAAGACGTGGGGTGCCCCAGGTGAACTCTGGTGGCACCGAAACTCGCAAAGACACGATCGCCGATAAACAAATCGAGTGTGCCTCTGTGCTGACCAACAATATCATAAGAAGCAGCAACAAGACTGGAGATCAGTTTCTCAAAGGAATTCAGAGAGTGCTGCAACACTAATCTCGAATTACGAATGTTGACCACTAACAACGAGACACCCATGCGATCGAAGATTCGCTTCCTTCCCTTCGTAGGTGTTTCTGCCACAGAAGTAGATAACGTTGTGTAAGATGACTCCGTCCTAGATTGTGTTGTTTCACCGAAATCAATAATCTCAGGTGGTAAACAAGAGTGAGGCAGGTACGGTTTGTACGATCTCAGATTCCTTAAAATTTCATTAAAAGCGATTCTCAACCCCACAGGAATATTATTATCATCCAACAGTCTCTCAGCTCCATCCAGATCGAATCGAGACAGGGAGGTTGCGATGAGATTAGCGGCATCGACCGACGCTATAATTCGATTTCTCTCTAACAAGACAGAAACAGCGAATCCACGAGTAGCAAGAAAATCCAAAATAAAGACACCTGCCTGACTAAGGAATGAAGAAAAACTTGTGGCGAATCCTTGCTCACATGGAGCGATCTCACAGCTACAAATATCACGTCGGACTTCTTGTGAATTTTCTAGGAAAGCCATATCAAAGAGACCAAAGCGGAATGCAGATTCTGATGCTGCAATGGAAAGCCACACTACACAAATACATACTAAAATGAAAGAACTTCTGTGAGGTACTTCTAATACCAAAAGGATATCGACAAGGATAACAAAGTATGGCCAGATAGGTGTTAGTAGTTTTGTTCTTGCGTGCAAGTCAATTGACATAATAACCAAAGTCATCGAATAACAGGTATACTCAATGAAGGCGTCTGTTGCTTGAGCTTTGAAAACTACTAACCTGATTAATACGATTATCGAAACAACAGCTCCGAACGCAAATACTGAAAAAACATAAACCAAGTTAGTGCGAAACATTATCAGAATGAGACTAAATTGAAAAGCCATTACAGAAAATACAATAATAAGCATCGTCTTTCTCTTTACTTGGAGTGGTGTGTCATCCTCGTCAATAGCCCTGTCGAGACAACATTTGCAGAGCAGTTTGAACACATTTTTCATTTTAAAACTGGAAAAGGAAAAAAAAAATTAATTTTACGAACTATTGTTTGCTACGGAATACTTTTTCTTTCCCCAGAGATTTGGTGACACCACAATAAAGTGTCAACTTTCGAGGTATCGATGCTTGTTTTGTTGACACGTCATGAGCGGTGCCGTACAAGTGATTCAGAAATAATAAACAGCAACAACAGAAAATACAACAATTGATGAGCCTTCTCTTTATTTGAAGCAGAGACTCGTTCTTGATTGATGACGTTAGAACTGAACCATTTTTTGAAAGTTTTTCCCACTATTGATACCTTTTGCTGCGTAACGACAACTCTTTTTCCTTTATTTGAGCTGCCGAAAGAGAAATGTAATAAGAAAAGTAATACGAAAAATATCAACAGTTGCTTGTGCAAAATCAGATAGTGGCTCATGTAGGTTAGGCTGAGCTGGGATAAGACTCGAGGGGTTGTTAGTCACTGAGAGAACAACAAAAACAAGTCAATAGAAAATAATACAAACAAATACGAAGAACAACCTCTAGAATTGTGATCATCATCATCAGTTTATACATTGTTCGCGGAATGTTAAATTGATACGCCCTGGCGTCATCTTTAATCCTTTTGGCATTGTTCCTGAATACACTCTTGGTACAGCGTGTAGTACATTTCTCATCGGTCCTCCGAATATTAAAACATCTCCAGAATTCAAAACTACATTATTCTCTGAATCGGTTGATTCCATCTTCCATGCGAAGTCACAGGAACATCCGATTGAGAATGAGACAACTGGAAGACCACGTTCAACAGCGTACCTTGTTATATTTGTTTTTTGTTATTTTTGTTACGTGACATTCTAAAGGACTTAAGGAAAAAGAAAGCATACCTGTCAGCCGTACTATTGTCTCGATGCCAATATATTCCCGCATTATCTGGAGTGTAGTTATTCATCAAAACAATGTTTGGATTAAGTTCAGGTAAGGCGTCGCACTCTGCCCTGGCCTTTTCCAGATAACTCAAACAGAGAGTTCGGTACTGTTGAGGGAAATGTTTGAGTTCTTCAGTTGTAGCACCCCATGTTTCTCCAGTATTGAATATTCGATCGCCGTTACTCTTTACAGTATACCTGTTTGTAAAGAATGGATTTGTTTTTTTCATCATCACAACTAGAAAACTATTACGACACATACCAACCACCAGATAGATTGTTCGTTGGAGTCGCTAGTGCCGTAGTGACGTCTGCAAAGTGTTGTTGAACTTCAAGAGGGATAACATTCTTCATAACAACAAGCCCAGGTCTTACAACATCAATACTTCTATTTGAAGGTAGCGCAAGTGATACAGCTCCTCCCCATGAAGAAGGTCCGCTAACACTCGGTTTCGCCTTCGGTTTTGATACACAACCTCCTTGCAGACGAGACTTCTTTTTCTTTTTTTGATCTTTCGGTGCCTCATCTACAAACTGAGGAAGCTGCACTTCCAGTGAAGCAACCTGTTGTTTTTTTTATTAATTTATTGTACACCCAACGTGCTTTATTAAGTTTACAACACACAACAATCACATACCTGTTCTCTTCGACTGGCATTAAGCTCCGCAGACATAGGAATCCATTTATCAGTCATTAATTGTTTCATTTCATCTTTTGTTAATCCCATACAGTCATTAGCACAACAATTCAAAATATAAGAACTACATTCAGGAAAGACATTTCCTAAAAAAGTCCTCCTCTGGAAAGTTCGGAGGGAGCGTTCATCATTCATGTAGATAACTTGAAACAGGAATTAAAATATTGCGAGGTAACACATCTCATACTGTAGGGTGAATAAAAAGCGTAATGTTTGACTTCCACTCATGCATAACAAACATGAAGCCAATGAAGGCACGATCAATAAAGCAGGTGCGGAGGCTTCGCTACTCGCAACCAACTTGAAATACTCTAAACGGAGGGACAAAACAGAAAATATATATCGAAGGCAGGATACCAACCAATGAAAAATAATAAAAAGTTTAATACAATAGTACAGTAGGCGAGTTAGTAGTTAACCCCTCTATTTGAGAGGTAGTTTTAGGTTTGTTTACATTGAGCTCTTTGGATGAGAGAAGAAAGAAGATCCTTCATAATCATGTTCATAATGACTGTCGTGGGAGACGTTATCACCCCAAAGAGATTCAACTGCTCCAGGGCGGAAAATGTTGCTCAACATGTCTCGGAATTCCTCAGCGTAATGGATGTTGCCTTCATTACCAGTCATGAATTCACGATTATCACCAATGTCAACTAGTCCGTAATAAAATATTTCCGTGTGCTCAGGACCTGCCGCAGAGTACTCGGTGTGACTAACGTTGTCTCCAGAAGTCATTAACCTACCAGGCATACCTCCAAAGAAGTATTGGTATTTCGTTCTGAAAGGACCTCCAGTTGGGTTTAGAGGAACTCCACTTCGTTTTTTGAGAAGTTTTCGACTTAGCGGGTGTCGGATATCAAAAGGATCAGCAACATCGTCACTATCGTGAGTGTCATCACTGTCTTGACTTCCTTCTCCGTAAGGCTCTCCTTCAGTTACATTATTATTATAAATTAAGTCAGGGTCATCTAATCGGAGTATTCCTCCAGGTGGTGGTCTGCGTCTTCGTAAGTTTGCTAAGATGGGATCGTCTAGGTTACCAACAGACTTTAAAACTCTCTTTCGGATTCCACAAGAAGTACAATAATCCATCACAGCGAGACCTTCACTATCTCGTTGTGGGACACCTTCAGGGCGAGGGTTCATTTTGTATGCGACTCTCCAAGTTGCTTCACATCGACGGCATCGCCAGCTTTCATCTTCAGGAGGAAGTTTGACTGCGAGCGAGTCCTCGTCTGGGTACTTTGGAACTGCCAATATCATTCCTTCCTGAAGACCATCTTCCTCAGCGTCTGATGACGCATAAGTAGAATTATCTTCTGCTTCTGAGGGTTTTGAATTTTTGCTGCTATTGCTGCCGGGACCCTTTTTCTTCTTTTTTTTCTTCTTCTTCTTCTTGGTTTCATCATCGACGGAATCGCTCGCACCCTTTTTCTTGTTTTTGCCCCTTTTTTTTTTAGTATTTTCGTCAGCGTTGTCAGAAGTCACTGATTTATTACTAGAATCGTCTTCCCCCTTCTTCTTCTTTTTCTTCTTTTTTTTTTTCCCTTCGGGTGATGTCGTTTCGCTTGATTTCTTAGAGCCTTTTGAAGAGTGAGAACTTGAAGAGTCTATGATCGACCCATCAAGAGGAAGTTCTTGTTCGCTTTCTCGGTCGGGTGTTGGTTCTTTGAAAATCGCTTCTGCATCAAGCCATTGCTTTTGTCTTTCTGTTCGATCAGCTTTTTCAGGAAGCGGTAGGAAGTGTCTTCGTGATAGAATCGGATCTGGTTGCCTTGCTATTTTATACGACTCTAAAACTTTCTTCGCATCATATGATGGATTCCCTAGAAACTGAGCAGCATTTCTCTGAAGACGGATGTCAGCTCCTCGACGAGGTGATCCTTGATGTTCATCAATAACGGTATGCATACCTGTTAAGAGATTGTGTGTTGAGGTGTTGTAACTAAAAGTAACTTAATGAAGTACAACATACCTACAACTAATTTGTAATCAGTGTGTCCAAATGATTCCAACGCGTCAATGTCTGAAAGTATTTGACCTATAACGCCTAGCTCAGCGCGAGTTCCCATTTTCAACCATCGATTTCCCCAAACCTCATGAACGGTACTCGGATGAAAGGTGTAAATGTGATTTAGTTCTTTGTGTGGTACAGGAAACATATTAGCAATGACTGAAAAGTGAACACGCTGACCATTCCATTCAATATTATGAAGTCCCACGTATCGAGTTATGAACGAGTTGCTGCCGATCTTCGAATCTAAATATCGGTAGTAACTGTGTTGATGTGTTGATGATTTTTTTATTATTCATTTTGTGAATAAGTCCAAACAAATCAAAACATACCTCGGAAGCATTGCCATAATCGCGTCAAGTTTTTCTGGTGCTATTCCGTGTATTATATACTTATCATCGTGAGTCGCGAACCACAGTGATCCAGGCTTCTTCTCAGTGAGACAGCGAAGGTGGCCTGTCAGCAGTCCGGTTCGAAGTGATGTAATACCTACAGAATGCATATATTCTTCCTCCTGGTTGTATGTTTTTTTTTGTTTTGTTATTTCAAAAAAAGAATGTGCAGAAGTATATTATTTTATGTGCAAACCTTTATTCCCATGAGTTTCCTGATCTCAGCAAAAACACCAGGTGCGTAATCCCCAAACACACGAGGTGGTTTGCTGGTAATTCCTTTCTTAGCTCCCGCTGATGGTCGGCTGAGAGAAGTTTTTTCTTCTTGAATTTCAAAAATAACATCAGCAGTACCAGAAGCTTGCCAATCATGAATTGCTCCTGCTAGTTGACGCATATCCGTAACAGGGTATTCATTTAAAGATAAAACAACTGAATGAATTGGGATGCCTGACGTATCACCGGGAGAGCCAGGTACGATGTTCTTAATTGTTATTTGTGGTTTTTTACCAGTACCTTGAGTCTCCGCAAACTCAATACCAAAGTCTCTACCTGGAGGTACGATCACTTTGTACCTCTTCTTGCCAGAAGGGATTAGAATCGCATTTTCGAATGGTATGGCGCAGAGGGTATCATCGTCGACATCTTCAAACTGTACCTGAAGAGCACTGATTTCACGACCAATCACGATGGCTGTTTTGCCATTATAGTGACTCTCATCTCCTGTCATATTTTCAATTAAAACTCGAGACCCAGATTGAATTTCTTCGCGTTGTGATGCCCCCGGTTCCAACAGAGGTTCGTCATTTTCAGGTAACTCTTTAACCGGATCCTTTTCTTTACCCTTTTCTTTATCTTTATCTTTTTCTTTATCCTTGTCTTTGTCCTTATCCTTGTCTTTATCCTTGTCCTTATCCTTTTCCTTGTCATCCTCAGCGTCTTTGCTTTTGTCTGCGGGTGCGGGTGCGGGGCTATTGTTTCCCAGCTGTCCAACGATCATTGGGGCATCAAGAGGATCCAACACACAAAATGTCAGTACTTTGTTTCCACTTTTCCTCCACGAGACGAGATAATGATCAAGAGTTGCCTTATCAACGATTCGATAACCGTCAACTGATTCTACTAACTGTCCTGGTTTGAGTCCAAATCGCTGTGCTGGTGAACCAGGTTTCACACCCGACAAATGATTAATACCATCCTTTCTTCTTTGAATTGCAATCCCAACAAGTCCTCCGGGTGGGAGTTGAACTTGAATATGTTTTCGTTCAGTTTTCTCAAGAATCTTTAAGTTATCACCTTTAATTTTAAAAGCAGCATTATGCTTATTTAGGTAAACCATAAGACATTCATCTTCCACATCGAATCCAGTAACCAGCCCTTGTAGACCAAGGAATTCTGTACCAGAAACCAAACTATGAACTTCAACTTTAGATCCGAGTGGGAATCCTTGAGCCCATGGAGGCGTTGGTCCTCGTTGTCCCCATTCACCTTCACCGGGTTCTAGGTGAAGTAATTCTGTCTCAAGATCGTACGTTAACATAACTACAAAAGGATCACCTGGTAATCCTTTTACTTTAGGACTTTTAGTAACCGCCAGTTCAATTCCCCGTTGTAGCGCACATGCAAGTGAAAAGTGCGGATGTCCCATCGCAATAAACCGCTGTCCAGGTTGACGAGAATGTTTTGTTGCCCATTCATCGTGTGGTGATAATTTTAGATTTTTAAAGGCGTTGATGGCTGTGCCGTTTGTTAGCACTCCTGTTTGAAGTTGTTAAAAATGATAAAAAAAATACTCCCCCTTGATAAAGTGAGATCCGATATCAAAAAAAAAAAAAAAAACATAATTTCAACACATACCACTACAAAACTCAGAGAATGAAAGGAAACCGTCACCATTTGCATCGAAAGTTTCAAACAGCCACCTGACCATATCTCTAAATGTGTATCCTCTTCTTATAATTGGTTCAAGTGGTTGAGATCCGATTGAAAGAATCCAAATAAATTCTCGATACTCAAGCCAACCTTGTTTTTGATAGTCGAATAACCTGAATAACACATCAGCTTTGTCTTGAATTGACCCACAAGCAAGTGTTCTCATTACTCTGATAAAGCGAGTATATGGAACAATCTGTTGCTCGGTGTCTAAGAAGAAATCAACAAACATATCAACTAAGTCGCTATCATCATCGATATACGCAAGAGATTCTGAAATATCCTACGTTGGGTTGGAGTTGATGCAAACTGATATTACAAACAGGTATTAAGAAATAAAACATACCTCTTCAGTAATTAACCCATAACCATGCCTGTCAAGCTGCCTAAAATGAAATGTAATCGTTGACAAATCAACATTATCAAGCAATGGGAATACCTCTCCAATATTGTAATTGCGATTATGAGATTGTGCCCAAGACAGTGTAAGTTCATGAAGACAACGTTCAAAGACAAGGTCAGATTCAAATCCACTTAAGATGAAAGCATTAAAGACACTGTTTAGTATTATTTATCATCTGATTGTACTTTGCAAAAAAAAAAAAACAATTTTTAACCAACATACTTGTTAGTACCACCAACATATGAAATACGAATGGCAGGTATAGAATCGTTATCTTCAGTGATAGCGTATTCCACTACTGATAGAATCCCTTTATAATCAATTAGTCGTGGAAGTGGCGATTGATTACCAGCAAAACAAACTGACGACGCTAAAATATAAACAGACATCTCACCTTCAACCGCTTTAATAACGCCCATGTCGTATTTTCCTGGGTTTTTTTTTTGGTGTTGGTGTTTTTTTTTTTTTTTTTTTTTTTTTTTTTTTTCTTCCCTCATCTTCTTCCGAATCCAAAAAATTTTAATATAAAAACCTCACACCTGTTGATATTCCAGTAGTGGAAGCTTTATGGACATCAAATCCATAGAACTTATGGTGTCCTAAGACTGGTTCAATTCCGCTGTCTAAATCCAGAGAGGACTCTCCAGGAAGTGATGGTGTTGGATACTTAGAACGACCTTTACTGTCCTTTGGAGGATGAAGAACAGAAGGAACATGAAACATGTGGTGAAGATCATGGTGGTGTTGGGGATACCTTGCTAAACTCCTATAGTAAATACCGCTGATTGGAATGTGGGAGATCGCTTCTTCGATTAGGGGGTCTAATTTTCCTTTTTTCTTACTAATTTGAAAGAATATTAATCTCCCCACCTCATCAGGTCGTTGCATGTCATTACAAACAAGTGACAACCCAACCTCTTCACTGTGTATAGTGAGCTCAAGTTTACTGTCACTAACGTACTTCACTTTAACATCTTCGAGAGGGGCGAGGACTATTTTATTCCTGTGTATTTTTTATTTTTTTTTTTGAAGGGAACAAAAACGGACTGTAGGCCGAGGAACACAGGAGGCGCCAAGGGAACTGTCGTACCCCGAGATGGACGCGAATCCGACTGAAGTGGCGATGGAATCACTAATACAAGCAGATGAGGATCCGATCCACGTAGGTCTAGGACACCCCGCTATGATGAGCATCGGCGAGCAGAACGTGAACCCCGAGAGCCTAGCACCAGAGCAGGTGGCCAGACAGTACGAGGCTCCGCACTCGATGCAGGTAGCGAACGATCCAGGAGGTACCCCAGAGAACCTGCAGCCTTCGAAACCCGAGAGTCCAGCACTAGAACAGGACCTCGGACAGGGCGAGACATTAGATACGACGACAGTAAATGATACAGAAGGGGTCCCACCCTCATCCTCCAACCTTCATACCCTTTGGAGTAGGTCTGGAGGGAATTCAGAATCTCGGGAATTCTTGCTACATGTACGCAGTTCCTGTGCAAGGGCATGCCTCTACCGGAGTGCAACAAATCGTTGGACTCGGCAGACTGTGTCTTACGCACTCTGAGGGAGCTGAAGCGATCAGGGTCTGTTTCGGCAGCGAAGGAGATATGGGAATGGGTGAAACCACGCTGCGGACCGGGACAATCGGAAGCCGAACATGCACTGTCAACTTGAACTCGGCTTACACTTTTAAAGACTACCGGTTTTCTCAGATAGAATTCCAGCAGACAAAGAAAAGTAAAATAACTGTCCTAGCATGTGGTTTCTTCCCGGCATTAAAAAAAAAAAAAAAAAAAAAGTATCAACACACACACCTAATATCGGAACTCCTATAAACGATAGTTTTATCATACACTAGTAGGTATCCAGAGTCCTCTGGAGCAAACAAGTCACTACTACACTCATGACCTTCTAGGAAGGTATCATCTAATTCGTACTGATGTGCTACCAAGGCTGCGATACCTTTTACTTCCGTACCTCGACAATTAGTGACGCTGCTCATCGAGTCAGTGCTCGATATGCAGATTCTGATTAAAGAATAAGTAATGTTAATTAACAAAACGAATGAATGAACTCATAAGTTGTATCATTTTAGCATTGTTTGCATTATTTTTGATCGTTCGTTTGTGTTTTGTCGGTTTTGTCTGTAAAAAAAAAAAAAAAAAAAAAAAACGAAACATAAACAGTTGATTTTTATAAATAACTCCAAACGTCCTTGAAGAAAAAAACCTGAGGACCACCAATTCAAGTGGGAGAACAACAACAACAACAAAAAAAAAAAAAAAAAAAAAAAAAAAACACAAAATTCCATCCCTCCTACGAAGAGAGGAGTTCTCTCTGTGACCAAATTTCCTTAAGTCTCGTAAAAGGATAAGAGTATACAATGCAACTGGTTTAAAAAACTGCAGCAAGCATCGCAACCATTCAAACAATATGCGGGCGGTAGGAGTAATCAAAAACAGATAAACAGCTCCTTAATAATAAATGGAAACGGCTTCCCAGCAGCAGAAAAGGGAAGTTAATATTTTCTTTCTTTTTTTTTTTGGTTACAAAAAAAAATAAAAAGAGTAAAAAAAATAAAATAAATCCTAACAATCTTCTGATTCACTTTCGAAAGCTTTTTTTTTTTTTTTTTTTACAAACCCGCAAATTTCGTCTATTTCAAGACATGTGATTCTTCATTTCCTTTTGTCTTTTTTTTTTTTTTTTTTTTTTTTTTCCAGAACCAAAAAAAGGGGAGATACAGAAGAGAAGTTGGGTAATAAGCTTTTCAGCTCAAATAGACACTTGCAAAGCAGAATTCGGTACTCGATAGGAAGAAACGAGTCGACCAGTTTTTTTTATTTTATTTTATGAAGCTACAACATCATTTTTAGCGTCAAATCGGATAAGACAACAAAGCCTACCTTAACAAGACAAGACAACAGCTAGTGGTTGAAGCAAACATAAAAAGTAAGCCTGAGAAAAAGGCTTCTGCTCCTGTCTGAGAGCAAAGAGATTCGCAAGCTCAGATTTCTGCAGAGCTTTCTACGAAGGCAAATAGAGCCACACAGAATAAAACACATCAACGCTGTTCATTACTACAGCTATGTTGAGTTAAAAAAAACCAAAATCAGATAATTTGAATATCGCAAATATTATCTACTGGCGGGTCCTAACAACAAGGACTGCTAAACGATTACAAAGTATCGATTGAATGGAAAAAAATCGCATTACAACAGTGTTGCAAAAGATAAAACAGAAAGATCGCGTTTTTTTCTTTTTATGAAATAATTATATACGTAGTCAAAAATACAAAGTAAAACAAGGAAAAAATAAATAAAACTATTGTTGCAAGTGAAGATTCACGCCAACGCACGATACAAAAATAAAAAAAAAAAAAAATAAGGAAGCTCCCTTCTTCCAATTGCTGCAAATCGAGCAAAAAAAATATATATTTTAAAAAAGAAATCGAAATTTTTTAAAAAAAAAAACTTTTCATTTTTATCTTTTAGGATCATGGTCATAACAAACACAAAGAACTTAGGAGGGTAAAAGGAACTTGAGGAGGAGCACTGTAAACAATTAACATGGAAGAAAAACAAATGAGAAAAAAAAAAACAAAAAAAAAATGCATGGTCTGCCTTATATCAACTAAGTTATATATAAGTTATATTTCTTTTCTTTTCCTCAGACTGTCACCCTCCACGTAGTCGTTATAATTGTAAGAAAGTGATTGTCATTCGTAATTGCAGCGCTGTTTTGAGTTTTTTTTTTTTTTTTTTTTTCCCTCATGATGGGTAAGTTGAATTAAAAAACAAACCTAAGATCTCTGTAAAACTCAGCGAACTCAGCTTGAGACAAGCTCGATCTGTCAAAGAAATGAGACGGAGACATATTACTGTTGGTAGACACAAAATGTTTTTTAAGAACCTGAAGAGGAACATAACCAGTTCCTTCCTCATCAAGCTCACTAAACGATTTTAAAATCCATCGATCACGTCTTTCTGGAATTCGACGACGAAGAGTGTTTACCATTTCATTTCCGTTAAAGAATCCCCCTTGACAAAATGCTTCGTAAATAGCATAAAGAAGGCTTCTATCATGGGCTATGTCTTGTAAGCCAAGTCGGAGGAAAGCCTGCTTAAGACCAAATTCAGTTGCTGGCAGCTTAGCGAGGATGGCTCTGAGTGAAACAAAGGCGAGAGGACCGGAGCTGTGGACGAGAGCAGACCGAAGGGAATTCAACATATTTTTTGTGACGATTAGTTGAGGTGTGATTCTAGGTTCTGAATCGGGTGCTAGTCCAGGAGTCCCTCTCACAGAAGGAGGGCTTGTTGAAGGTGTAGAACAAACAGTACTTGGGGGACCATTTACCATTCGTACTATTTCTGGAACAACACCAATTTGTTTACCAGAGTCAAGTGCAACCCCAACCCTTCCTCTATTATAACCTGTTATTCTACCTGACTTTCTAGAACTGTTTTCCTTTACGAAGACACTAGTACCCAGAGGAAGTGTAATATTATCTCTTGGTAATCTATACAATTCAATCATGTCATCAAGCTTTACTTCGACATTATTACCACAATTAGTAACAACATGACCTCTCTTACCATCAGCATCACTCGCTGTATTACATATTTCTATAACAGTTCCTGGTTTGTATTTCTTTGGATGAAGTGATGAATGTTTTGTTCCTTCCCCAGGCTTTCCGATTTGGAATGGCAGGAGGCCCTTTTGCTCACCGTTGATTTGGATTCCTGCACGTCCTCTGTTGAAGCCAGTGACGACACCTCTGTGTCCATAAAGAGGGTTGGTCAGATCTTTTACTTCGACTTCTTCACCGACTGGGAAGGATTGCTTCATGGAAAGTCCGTTTTCACCGCGTGGAGCATGCGTGTCAGCGTCTTCGATTGTTGGTGCAGAAGATTGATGTTTCTTACCATTTGGTAATGTGACCATTTCTGCTCTCATTCGAGTACCTGCAACATCACTTCCTAGCTTTAATCCTTCACTAACATCTTTAGTTCCTTCAAGTGGTGCGATTACTCTCTTCCCCTGAGGTGTTGCTCTTCCTTCTCTCGGTGCTGCATCTGGTGCAGCCTTTTTCGTCTTCTTTCCCAACACGCAGAATGTACAGCTATCAAACTTACACTCTGGGCAGTGATAAAAGTTAGGTTCTCTTTGTAGTTCTTTTGTTCCACACCTGTCACATACAACAGAGTTACCTTCAATGTGCGTATAGTCAGCTGGAGTTCCATGTATTTTGTGCAGAGTGTGTCCAGCAGCACAGCAAGGACCGTTAGAGTTAGCAGCAGCAACTGAAGCCTTCTTACGATGCTGGACAGGTAAGCGAGAGGCGGCGTCGCCCTCTTTAGGAGATGGTCTATTTGGTGTTCTCGGTGTTCTTGGGGTGTAAGGAGGAGATTGATAATCAGTGGTCGTACGGGATGCAACTTCAGCAGCAACTCTTCTGATTGTCATCTCTTTATCTTTCAAGCTGACAAGTCTTCTGCCACGTGTTTCCGCAGCTCTCTGTTTTACAATTCCTTTCATCATTCTTCTTTGTTGGTCACTCTTTGGTTTCCACGCTGAATCTTCATTATGTTGTAATAAACTTGACAAGTTATTATCGACTACTGCAGATGATGTTGCTACCCTGCGCTTCATCTTAATTATAATCGCAACCTGTTTATTAAATTAGTTATTAATCACTAATCACAACAAAGGTAATGAAGTGAAAAGGTCAGTCTTAACGTCATGTTTTTTTTGAATGCGTCTCATTCCAAAAAAACAATAAGTATTTTTAACTGTCAATACTCTTGTGAGTTTTTTTATCCATTTCCTCTAAGCAAGAGAATGCTTGAGGTGCGTACCCAGAAATTAAAAAAAAAAAAGGAGGGGATATCATTCCACAGTAGATCAAAAATTGGGAATTGAAAAGAAAAGTCTCATGTATGTCTGTGGTTTGTTTCGGAGTCGACTTTCGGTCACACTCTGGTTTTTTTTTTGTTTTTTTTTTTTTTGCTTATACGGAGGATCCAAACGCCTAAAGAATAAAACAAAATGGAAAAAGAGATAATTAAGGTACCAATTAAGGTCTTTCAGTACTTGCCTAGAAGCACTTCTTGTGGACAATTCCAGGTCCGCTCTCGTCGTACTCCTCCTTCTTAACCCACATCGAGGCGAAGGTCGAGAGAGATGAAAGGATAGATCCTCCAATCCAGACAGAGTACTTACGCTCTGGTGGAGCAACAACCTTGATCTTCATGCTGTTTGGAGCCAAGTTGGTAACTTCTTTCGACAGACGGTCAGCAAGCCCCTCGTACATGGTGGTTCCTCCTGAGAGAACAATGTTGGCGTACAAGTCTTTTCTCACATCGATATCACACTTCATGATACTGTTGTAAACGGTCTCGTGGATACCGTTCGCTTCAAGACCAATGAAGGCTGGCTTGAACAGAGCCTCTGGGCATCTGAATCTCTCAGATCCGACGGTGATCACCTGACCGTCAGGAAGCTCGTAGTCCTTCTCAAGGGATGAGCTCGATGAGGCGAGTGACATCTCTTCGTCGAAGTCCTGTTTTGTTTGTTTAAAATTATCTTCATTTAGATACTTCTAATCAAAACTATCCTTTCTTTAAACAAAAGAAAGGTCACCAAACACAACAAAAGACATACCAAAGCAACGTAGGCGAGCTTCTCCTTGATGTCACGAACGATCTCACGTTCAGCGGAGGTGACGAAGGAGTTACCACGCTCAGTCAAAAGCTTGATCATCCAGTCGGTCATGTCTCTTCCCTGTTTTGAGATTGTGTTGTTGTTGTTGTTGTTCATTAAATCGAAACGGATGTGCCTATATTATCAAAAGAAAACAACAATAAAAAAAAAAATAACAACATACGGCCATGTCAATACGAAGGACGGCGTGAGGAAGGGAGTATCCCTCGTAGATAGGGACAGTGTGAGTAACACCATCACCAGAGTCGAGAACGATACCAGTGGTACGTCCACTCGAGTACAATGAAAGCACAGCCTGGATACCAACGTACATGGCAGGACTGTTGAAGGTTTCGAACATGATCTGAGTCATCTTCTCTCTGTTGGCCTTTGGGTTCATTGGGGCCTCAGTCAACAACACTGGGTGGTCCTCTGGTCCAACACGAAGCTCGTTGTAGAAGGTGTGATGCCAGATCTTCTCCATGTCATCCCAGTTGGTGATGATACCGTGCTCAATTGGGTACTTGATCAACAAGATACCTCTCTTTGACTGAGCGTCATCTCCAATGTACGCCTCCTTCTTGGCAGTTCCCATCATGGCGGCAGCGGTCTTTGGGCGACCGACGATCGACGGGAAGACGGATCTTGGTGCATCGTCACCAGCGAATCCGGCCTTCACCATTCCAGATCCGTTGTCACATACGATTGCCTGCTGGTCATCATCCATTTTATTAGAGTTTTTAGTGGATAACTGAAATACAAGTAAATAAGTTTATAATAAATAACCATAACCCGAGTGGTATAATAATAATAAAATTGAGTGAATCTGGTAGGCGAATCCGAGAAGCCAGAATGTTTGGCAAAAATCATATAAAGAAAGAGGAACAACGGAAAACCTGACTTTCTTGTACGTCGGTAAGAAGAAAATCAGAGTTAAGAGAGCAGTGTAATACTCTATGTTCATTATACAAAGTAAAATACCCAATAAGAGGGTCTGACTGAATAATTTTAGTCATCTCTTTACTAATAAGAAACCTGTCACTTTTGACATCAAAAAAAAAAAATCTTTTTTTTTTTAAATCGTTCCTGAAGATCTGAATGAGTTGTCAGTACGTTCAAGCACTTTCTTCTTCGATATCAGTTTCTATCTGAGAGTTGTTTATGAGTTCAACTTCGCTAAAAGAATAACAACGTTGTAAAAATAATTTCAGATACGAACCATCAGCAATAGTAAGAGCCTGATATAAAGATAATTTACCACAAATTTGAGAAGGTGACAACATATCAGCTGATTCTAAAGCAGTCACAAAGACTTCTGCAGTGCAAATATCAGACTTGACAATAACTGTGAGAACATCTGGAGAACGAACAACAGCAGCAGCAATGAGTAGATTCACATCTTCACCACGGGAAATAAGAATCTTAATTATAAGAATAGTACAGGCACTGTTACCTGAAATAATAAACTTATCAGCAAGAACACTCAGCTCTGTTGAAGTCATTTTTTCAAACAAAGCTGTTGTTATGTTTGTTGGGATTACTTCCTTTAGAAATGTTGGAATGCTATCTATGTCTTGCAAACTTTGGAGCTCATCAAAAGGTGTTTTACCCGAAGCGTTTTCAGCATTACAATTCGCACCTGCGCTTGCTAAATACTCAACGACTTCGTAAGATCCTAAGTGGGCTGCCATATTCAAAGGAGATGACTTCCAAGCACTACATTGTGCGTCAAGATCAGCACCGTACTTCTTATGTAACATCTCAACGACTTCCTTTTTACCCTTTGCAGCTAGGTATAGAATAGTACATTTATTTTGACTACCAAAGGGTTTATTAATTTCAGATTGCAAGTTTGCAGAACGAATCGCCTCGTCGATATCATCACAAGACATGTGTTGCATTAAGCTAACAATAATCCCAGTGTGACTACATTCGTTTATAAGTGCAACTGCTAGAGGCGTTCGACCTAATTTACACTTAAAAGTAGCTGTAACAGGTGTTTCAAGTAGTTTTATACAAATTTCATAGTTTTCTGCCTTCACGGCTAAGTGAAGTAGTGTTTCTTCAGATCCTGGAAACACACATTTAGGAATCTGACTCCATCTCTTAATAAGATGTTCGAAGGTTGCAATATTACACCCTTTTAACGTCAAAACAGTAAGTATTGGATCTACACTCCGTCTGACAGCGTTTCTCGGTATTTTACTGCAACAAGCATTCTCCAATGGAGATTCTCCACAGTCGTTTATTATGTTAGTACTTGCAATCTCACTTGATACAGCTTCCACTAATTTAATAGCTGCGTCAGTGCATTTTCTGTAAGCAGCAGCATGGAGAGCTATGCTTTTGTGTTTTCCTTCCATTCGTTGATCTGGTATTGCTCCCAACTGAAGTTGTCTTTCAACTATATCGGTACGATTACAACCTGATGCGTAGTACAACACAGTTGCGCCGTCTTCTACCATTTCGGTTGGAGTATGAAACCACGGATGTGATTCCAACTCTGCGAGGGACTGCTTTGAAATGGCTTCTCTAATCATAGTATTGACTTTTGTTCTGAGTGATAAAATATTATAATTACTTCATCAAATAAGTGATATACTATAATCCCCACAGATGTTGTTAATAATCAAACATTAATATTATTCTGTATAAAAAAAAAAAATACAGAACATCAATAATAAACGATAGCACTATATATTAATAATTGCACTAGCAAAACAAACAGCAAGACAATGCTGCCGAGTTCTCTCTGAATCAGGACAGGGAAAAAGTAATAAAAATAAAAAAAGAATTTTCAAAAGTAAAACAGGAACGATGGTTAACCTGTAAAGAGTTCCCTCTTAATAATACATGTGACTCGGGTTCACAGCTTGAGGTAACACTAATTTAAAAAAAATAAAAGTGAGCAGGGAAAAAGGAATAAAAGAAATTGTAACCATGCCTACAAGTTGTAGGCTATTTTGGCTATTGTATCGCTGGTGGTGAAGCCTAGAAGCACTTCTTGTGGACAATTCCAGGTCCGCTCTCGTCGTACTCCTCCTTCTTCACCCACATCGAGGCGAAGGTCGAGAGAGATGAAAGGATAGATCCTCCAATCCAGACAGAGTACTTACGCTCTGGTGGAGCAACAACCTTGATCTTCATGCTGTTTGGAGCCAAGTTAGTAACTTCCTTCGACAGACGGTCAGCAAGTCCCTCGTACATGGTGGTTCCTCCTGAGAGAACAATGTTGGCGTACAAGTCTTTTCTCACATCGATATCACACTTCATGATACTGTTGTAAACGGTCTCGTGGATACCGTTCGCTTCAAGACCAATGAAGGCTGGCTTGAACAGAGCCTCTGGGCATCTGAATCTCTCAGATCCGACGGTGATCACCTGACCGTCAGGAAGCTCGTAGTCCTTCTCAAGGGATGAGCTCGATGAGGCGAGTGACATCTCTTCGTCGAAGTCCTGTTTTGTTTTGTTTAAAATTATCTTCATTTAGATACTTCTAATCAAAACTATCCTTTCTTTAAACAAAAGAAAGGTCACCAAACACAACAACGACATACCAAAGCAACGTAGGCGAGCTTCTCCTTGATGTCACGAACGATCTCACGTTCAGCGGAGGTGACGAAGGAGTTACCACGCTCAGTCAAAAGCTTGATCATCCAATCGGTCATGTCTCTTCCCTGTTTTGAGATTGTGTTGTTGTTGTTGTTGTTGTTGTTCATCAAATCGAAATGGAAACATTATTTCCAATCGTGTCTACATTTTCAAAAGAAAACAACAATAAAAAAAAAAAAACAACATACGGCCATGTCAATACGAAGGACGGCGTGAGGAAGGGAGTATCCCTCGTAGATAGGGACAGTGTGAGTAACACCATCACCAGAGTCGAGAACGATACCAGTGGTACGTCCACTCGAGTACAAAGAAAGCACAGCCTGGATACCAACGTACATGGCAGGACTGTTGAAGGTTTCGAACATGATCTGAGTCATCTTCTCTCTGTTGGCCTTTGGGTTCATTGGGGCCTCAGTCAACAACACTGGGTGGTCCTCTGGTCCAACACGAAGCTCGTTGTAGAAGGTGTGATGCCAGATCTTCTCCATGTCATCCCAGTTGGTGATGATACCGTGCTCAATTGGGTACTTGATCAACAAGATACCTCTCTTTGACTGAGCGTCATCTCCAATGTACGCCTCCTTCTTGGCAGTTCCCATCATGGCGGCAGCGGTCTTTGGGCGACCGACGATCGATGGGAAGACGGATCTTGGTGCATCGTCACCAGCGAATCCGGCCTTCACCATTCCAGATCCGTTGTCACATACGATTGCCTGCTGGTCATCATCCATTTTATTAGAGTTTTTAGTGGATAACTGAAATACAAGTAAATAAGTTTATAATAAATAACCATAACCCGAGTGGTATAATAATAATAAACAGCAGCGCAGTCTGACAGATCAAGAAGAGAAGAGAGCGAATGGTTGCCACTTTGTACGAAAAGAACTCCCCTGACGGCTCACTCAGGTGTTAGTAACAATAAATGAGATAGGTATTTATATGGTTGTGTGAATGCTGTAGAGATAATTACATAAGGAGGATTTGGTTGGAGAGTATATTAGTGAAATTGAACTTTTGGGACACACGACAAGGCAATGCCGCTGAAAAACAAATAATAAAAAAAAAAAAAAAATTAAAAAAAAAAACCCCAAAAAAAAGTAAGAACACAGCGACGAACCATGTGAAGTAAGGATGCCACTACTACTAGCTGCTTCCGTACATTCACCACAGTTCTATTTCGCTGATTGTTCAAAGAAAGAAGGGAAGTCGGGAAAACGGGAGGTTGGAACTCTTTTTTTTTTTTCTTTTCTTTGCTTCCTTAAAGCGGTCACGGAGGTATGTTTGTTCCTTCTTTCTCTATTGTCGCCCAATTAGAAGTACTGCCTAGAAGCACTTCTTGTGGACAATTCCAGGTCCGCTCTCGTCATACTCCTCCTTCTTCACCCACATCGAGGCGAAGGTCGAGAGAGATGAAAGGATAGATCCTCCAATCCAGACAGAGTACTTACGCTCTGGTGGAGCAACAACCTTGATCTTCATGCTGTTTGGAGCCAAGTTGGTGACTTCCTTCGACAGACGGTCAGCAAGTCCCTCGTACATGGTGGTTCCTCCTGAGAGAACAATGTTGGCGTACAAGTCTTTTCTCACATCGATATCACACTTCATGATACTGTTGTAAACGGTCTCGTGGATACCGTTCGCTTCAAGACCGATGAAGGCTGGCTTGAACAGAGCCTCTGGGCATCTGAATCTCTCAGATCCGACGGTGATCACCTGACCGTCAGGAAGCTCGTAGTCCTTCTCAAGGGATGAGCTCGATGAGGCGAGTGACATCTCTTCGTCGAAGTCCTGTTTTGTTTTGTTTTGTTTTGTTTTGTTTTGTTTTGTTTTGTTTTGTTTTGTTTTGTTTTGTTTTGTTTTGTTTTGTTTTGTTTTGTTTTGTTTTGTTTTGTTTTGTTTTGTTTTGTTTCAGGTATTTTCGTTTATCATATCATCGGATACTTCTATTCACAACTATCCTTTCTTTAAAAAGAAAGGTCACCAAACACAACAAAAGACATACCAAAGCAACGTAGGCGAGCTTCTCCTTGATGTCACGAACGATCTCACGTTCAGCGGAGGTGACGAAGGAGTTACCACGCTCAGTCAAAAGCTTGATCATCCAGTCGGTCATGTCTCTTCCCTGTTTTGAGATTGTGTTGTTGTTGTTGTTCATCAAATCGAAATGGAAACATTATTTCCAATCGTGTCTACATTTTCAAAAGAAAACAACAATAAAAAAAAAAAAAAAAACATACGGCCATGTCAATACGAAGGACGGCGTGAGGAAGGGAGTATCCCTCGTAGATAGGGACAGTGTGAGTAACACCATCACCAGAGTCGAGAACGATACCAGTGGTACGTCCACTCGAGTACAAAGAAAGCACAGCCTGGATACCAACGTACATGGCAGGACTGTTGAAGGTTTCGAACATAATCTGAGTCATCTTCTCCCTGTTGGCCTTTGGGTTCATTGGGGCCTCAGTCAACAACACTGGGTGGTCCTCTGGTCCAACACGAAGCTCGTTGTAGAAGGTGTGATGCCAGATCTTCTCCATGTCATCCCAGTTGGTGATGATACCGTGCTCAATTGGGTACTTGATCAACAAGATACCTCTCTTTGACTGAGCGTCATCTCCAATGTACGCCTCCTTCTTGGCAGTTCCCATCATAGCGGCAGCGGTCTTTGGGCGACCGACGATCGATGGGAAGACGGATCTTGGTGCATCGTCACCAGCGAATCCGGCCTTCACCATTCCGGATCCGTTGTCACATACGATTGCCTGCTGGTCATCATCCATTTTATTAGAGCGAGGGGGGTTTTACTGATAACCTGCAACAAGATAGTTATTAAAATAAAGTAAACTAATACTAACTAAAAAGCAGAAGACGAATCAGCGTTCGAGTTAGACGTCATTGAAGAATAGCAGCTGGTTTTGTACCACCTGACTTGTTGCGTTATTGGGTTACAAAGAAGACTGCCAGGCAGACATCTGCTGGAAATAAGCAGTAATTTTAATTTCCTTTTGAAATTTTTTTTTATCGTAACACCAGCGATATGCATAGTAGCCCTCTAAGGGTCCGCTTATCTCACAGAAAAAACAAGACCTCCCTAAATCAAACTACTTATGGAGTATTATACACGTCGTAGTTCAAGAGACTAGTGGTCAGGATGCCTTTTCAGTGAAACACAGACCCTTGCTGCTGTCTCCTTAGCAGAGACGTCTCACGAGTGTAGAAAAGGTAAAACAAACCACACAAAAGGGGAATCCAACGATTTGCTGAATTTCAAAACACAATAAAATAAAACGAAACTCACAGATGCGAGTTTCGGGCACCAAAGTAACATAAAGACCTGAAGTATTTATGTCTTTTTTTTTTTTCTTTTTTTTGTTTGCATATTTATTCATAAAAAAGCGATACCATAAACAATATTGCATTCAGAGGAACGTGACACGTGGCTATCCACGTCGTGCACTACCCAGAATATTATATGATACACAAGGAGTCTTTTTTGATGAGTTGATTGTGGAAAAAAAAAAAAATGAATTCCAACTATACAAATAAAAATGAAACATAACGACAGCTACTATCTTGTTAAGCAATCATCATTTCTCTAAGTTAACATTGTCTTGTTCGCATTGATACACAATCACTAACGTAATGCAATTCACACGCACGACTAATAACTTTTTTCACTTGTTGAAAACAGTAAGACAAAAACAACTTTAAAAAAAAATATGAAGTCGTCGCAATACCACTATCGAAAAGTAGCAAAAAAAAAATAAAGGGCTTGGGATGATATTTTTTTTTTTTTTTTATATCAACTAAGACAAAAAGATAATCGGCATTGCCTTTACTAGTATAAATATAATGATGTCAGAAGTATCTGACAAAAAAAAAGAACGGGGGGAAAGAACATCGCTAAAAAAAAAAAAAAGGTGGTTGGTTAAAGAACAAGAATATAATGGGAAAATCACTAGCGAAAATCTAAACACACTCAATAAAAAAATAACACAGCTCACCCTCGGTCTTGTTTGAGCACAAGCATGCGTGTCACTTGTCTTATCGATCTTCTAAATCTCAAGTGTCTGATAACCTTCTTATGCCACTCACGATGACTTGAATATAGAACTGTTTAAATTCAATAAAACAAGATGACAATGTAAAAAACAGAACGCAAAAAAAAAGAATATTATCGGAAAAGCAACCATCTGTCTCTATAATTCTCAAGGCTCTCCAGACCGAGAGTACGCTGATGACTACAACCAACACATCCAAAACAAGAAAATGGTATATTCGAATGAATTACCTTAAAAAAATGAAGTCACCCGAATGTACATCGATCAAAGGAAGGAGAGGTGAAATTATAAGTTGATAAACGTCACAAATTATAACTAAAAAAAAAAAAAAAAAATTATACTTTTTAAAAACAGAGAACACCGACACAACGATGGGTATTTTCTATTATTAATATAGCGAAGGAGGTACAAGAAAGTCTAGAGAGGAAGAACTTTCAAAAAAAAAAGGGGGGAAAAGACTGAAGTATACGTAAGCAAAGGCAAAGAATACCTGTCGTGAATAAGCAGCAGAACCATGCAGGTGCTGACCGCGAGTGAGACACTCATAACCACACCACTAGCAAATCTTCTACAGCGCCAAGCGACATGCGGATCTTTTGGTTGAAAGAATGGCGCAAAAAATGCTAGTAAAGGAGTATGACTAATGGTGGAATGAGTTTTTGTTTTGCCCATCTCAGGGTTAAAAGTAAGGAGAGTCTAGCACGTGTTAGCGCTGTTTTTCATCCCGACAACAACTTGTTTGGACCTTGGGGGGACAAAAAGAGAAAAAACGGAGAGAACCACACCCACAATCCAAAACTGTCAATCAGTGGATCTTTAGGATGCGTTCAGTAAGGCAAGAAAAACAAGAAAATAATGATAAATAGAATCGACTAGTGTGAGAGGAAAGATAAAAACTTAATTTCGATAAGAGCTTTATAGCATGTTTCGCAGTACCACCTTGTAGTTCTGCAGTTGCCTTCCTAAGCTACAGTCACATACTAAAAGTAAATTATTTGATTCTCCAAAGAGCCAAATCGTTTACACTATCGTAACGATTCTCTTTTACTTTGAAGAACTTTTTTTTTTACACACAAGAAACAAACCAAACCTCCGTTAGGAAGCTTGAATAACATAAAAACCAATTTCTAACTAACTCGCCTAGACCGAAGAACTCTAGAACTCTAAAAAGGGACCTGCTAACAATATTAATAATTATGACTCGTATCGTCGTCACTGATACTCGACGTATACGGTTGCTCCATACATAAAAAGTGGCGTTGGAAAAGTAGTTACTTGGTCCCCAAGGCGCAGTCAATAAAAAAAAGAAGGCTATTTTCTTCCTTACACTCAACAACACAATATCCAGCACATTTGGAGGAAGACACTGCCGGGAAGGGCAGAGCAACCGCAGGCTGGGAACTAAAAAGAGAAGTAACTGATTATAGAGAGGAGATCACTGAGCGACTTTACAGCAAGTACGAGATGGATCTATACAGTGATGCCAATGGGGAATAGGGGAGGTAATTATTACTACAACTAAACAGTCTTTATACTTGCCCTTCTCAATTGTTCAAAAGATAACATTATCCGGAATGCGGCGCAGTGAAGGAATAGGACTCGCAAAGCCGTAAGATTCTTGAAAGAATTTCATTTTCATGTGAGTTTGCAACCTACACATTCACATTTGTTTCCTGTGGATTTGGAGGTGCAGCGAAGTTTTCATCAGACATGATTTCCATCATGTCTTGCAAAGATACGGCTTCAGACTTCTTCTTCCTAAACACAAAAGCAGCAATCAGTCCTCCGCATACCAGAACTATAGCTAAAGCAATGAGTACCCAAAGCCACCAATTACTACTCGAGTCGTCATTACTATCTCCAGCTGATCCCTTTGGAGGTGCATATGTCATCCCATCCGGAAGTGCTGTTGGAACTATAGTTTCCCCATCTGGAAGTTGTGTAGGCACCGCCGTTGGTACAACACTATCACCAGCACCTAACGGACTCTTAGTTTCTGGTGATAATGATTTTCCAGGTGGTGCGGTTGGGATCGCAGTTGGAATCGCTGTTGGGGGTGCATTAGTTTCCGGTGCTAAGGATTTCCCAGGCGGTGCAGTTGGGATGGCAGTTGGAACAGCTGTCGGGACGGCGGTCGGTACCGATGTAGGAGGAATTGGTGCGAGTGACTGTCCAGGTGGTGCAGTTGGTACAGCGGTTGGAATGGCCGTTGGTACGGCGGTTGGCACAGCAGTAGAGCCTGCGGTAGGGACAGCAGTTGGAGGAATAGGTACCAAAGTCTGACCAGGAGGCGCTGTAGGAATAGCAGTCGGTACAGCAGTCGGTACAGCTGTGGGCACGGCTGTAGGAATAGCAGTTGGCACAGCAGTAGGGACGGCAGTTGGAGGAATTGGCACCAAAGTCTGACCAGGAGGCGCTGTAGGAATAGCAGTTGGCACAGCAGTCGGTACAGCTGTGGGAACGTCTGTTGGTAAAGCGGTAGGAATAGCAGTCGGAACTGCGGTGGGGATAGCAGTTGGCACAGCAGTAGGGACGGCAGTTGGAGGAATTGGTACCAAAGTCATACCAGGAGGTGCTGTAGGAACAGCAGTTGGTATGGCAGTCGGCACTGCAGTAGGCGCCATGGTAGGAATTGCGGTTGGCATTGCTGTAGGAACTGCCGTTGGTACTGCGGTAGGCACAGCGGTAGGAATCGCTGTTGGTACAGCTGTTGGAACCACAGTCGGTGGGACTGGGACTAACGTCTGCCCAGGAGGGGCTGTCGGCACAGCAGTTGGAATAGCAGTGGGCACTGCGGTAGGAACCGCAGTTGGTACTGTCGTTGGGACTGCCGTTGGTACCGCAGTAGGCACGGCAGTAGGCACGGCAGTAGGCACGGCAGTTGGAATTGCAGTAGGAACAGCAGTAGGTGACGATGTCGGAATTGCAGTCGGGGCTAGAGTCAGTCCACAGACTGGAGGATCAACTGCACAAGGACGACACGCAGGTTGTGATGCACTGTTATCAACAAATGGAATATTTAAACTCTCACAAATCAACTGAGCTGGGTGCTTAGTAGGTCCTGGGTTAGCAGATGGTACGGCAGACATCCAGTCGATAAAGGTGTATGCGTACCCTCCATTGTCATCTTTTCCACCCCAAACTATCTGCAGTCCATCTTTTACTTCAATTGTTACGGTACTTTGTATCTGTGCGATTCCAACGTTCTTAGAAGAGTAGTTGTCTATTGCCTTCACTCCATTTACTACGACATTATACTTGTCGTTGTATAACTTAGCAGGAACACCTACAGCAACAGTGACATCATAAGTTCCAGGGTTAAGAGGGTACTTAAAAACATTGTCTCTACCATAGTCATCATACAAGTAAGAGTTCCACAGATCATCAAATCCACCCGAGCGATAAGCAGATTTGATGATAGCGCTGTTGCCGATGTTTTGTCCTTCCCAACCAATACCAGTATTCGCATCAAATGCATTCCAACCCATTTTTATCCATGTGGTTCCATTAACTACAAGTGGGTCAGCTGTTGGATCTCCTGTTGGGTTTTGGAAGTTTATGTACAAAGGTGCTGGTGGTGGTGCTGGTGGTAATGTCATTTCAGGAGGTGATGGTATACTACCTTCGAGGTATAATCCAAGTTGGTGTCTCATTGACATGAATGCATCATCTTCAGTCGTCCAGCTGGTTAAACTTTTTGCCACAGAGTAAGATGGTGTGTCCGCGCCTGTTAAAGTACATGGCTTTGGATGTTTTTTTCCATTCGCTAACCACAAGTACTCATAGTCTTCCCATGCTTCTCTGAACAGTTCAAGACGTACGGTGGGGTTTTGATTATTAAACCAAGTGTTTGCTTTATAATACCAGTATCCCTTTGTACGAATTGACCAAGACAGAAACCCCCAAATCCTGGTATGCATTCCCTGGTTAGTAGTCTTTGTAGGGTTAGGGTATGGATCTGTGTCTTGAGGAAGACTGTACAACCAAACCTCTTCATCTGGAAGTCCCTGCTCAAGACGTTTCCAAGCATATGTCTGATTGTATTCCCTTAGTGCTGAAGCCCAAATATCGTATGCACATTGTTCTGCAATCTCCGGTTTTGGTTCTTCACTGACACAGATTCGCAGTTTTGGTGCCACACTACGAGCCAAGTTACAAAGAAAGACTGCTGTCTCGTCATCAGCTGCGTCTTGTGGTTCGTTCATTGTGTAGTAAAATACTTTTTTCTCATAACCGTTGTCAACAACGTATTTACCAAACTCTCTGATGTAATTCTCCCACTGAGTGTTGTAGGCTGCTGTACCCTTCGGATCAGGACCAACACTAGCACCACAAAAGCTAGTTGGACGAGGGGTGTTGTTATTAACAAATTGGACTCCCATGTGAACTGGAAAACCAGCACAATTCCAACCTTCACCTTTGATGAATTTTGGAGCCAAGTGGTGTAAGCTGTATGGAGGTTGTTCATTCGGTTCATCAGTGAATTTACTACACTGGTCAGGATTGCTTGTAGTATCCCAAGCTACTTGGTAATTGAATCCACTAGGCCATGTTGCTCCACCTTTTGGAGTCATTCGATGCTCAAATAAGAAATCTTTTACTTCGTCTGGTCGAGAACCTCCATTTGATAAAACATCATTAAACCCTATAGTCATATGATTAACGTAGTTAATATCGGCTGATATCTGAAAGTTGAAAAAATACATCTCAACAGGAATGGTTGGGATCGTTCCTGATGGTGGTGTTAGTTTTAAAGTTCCCATTTGCGTTCCTGTTGATGTCACATCATGTGCAACGTAAACAGTAATCCATAACACAGTATGTTTATCACTGCCAGTTAACGTTATTGAACCAGTGATGGTTCCTGTGGTTGCGCTTGCTGAAATTGGAGTTAATTTATCTAACAATCCATCTGTGTAGCCTCCAGTGTGAAATGAAACTTTTGTTACGTCAGGAACACTAAATTCAAATTGACAAGCTCCTCCAGTTTTACTTTTAATTATAACTTGAATTGGTTCGAATTCGTTACGAGCAGCACTTAGAAATAGATTTGTCTTTGATGAAGAAGGAACAACATGATCATCAGTAATCTTATGAGACACGGCTGTTGTCCAAACAGTGTTTGATGCGTCTGAGTGAACTGTGTAGCTGTAATCACCAAAACTAGCCGTGTGACCCAACCCCGTTGCGAACAACCAAAAAACTGCAATCGTTTGCAGTAGTTTCATAGTATTTGAAGTACCTGTTCGAATAGTTAATCATTCATTAGAATTACTTGACTTTTATTTTATTACTTTTTTTTTCAAAAAAAAAGTAAATTTAGGCAAAAAAAACTGCAGCTTTTTTTTTTTTTTTTTTTTTTTCAAATATTTATTTTTTGTTTGAAAACGTATTTTTTTCTGAATTCAAAGAAGAGAAATACGACTCGTAAAACAAAATAAAGGCACCAACAAAAAAAAAAAAAAAAAAAAGCCAAACCACACAAACCCGTGCCGAGAGCGGCATGCATAATCGTGAACAGGAGTGTGGATAAAGTCAGTTGAGTTTCCCTTGTTTGGAAGCCATCGTAAACAAACGAATGGACAATCTATCTACGAGCAATACGTCAGCACAGTCAGTACATAAGTGTTTGGCTATAATAGCGGGAGAGATCACGAACAAATAAAGTAATAAGTAAAAAAACAAAAAAAAAGGCGTTAACATTAATCACAGAAAGAAAAAAAAGAGGATATTTATATTTATTTTTTTTTTTTTTTTCCCCCTTCAACGTTTGACACGAACAAAAAAAAAAAAAAAAAAAAAAAAAAAAAATGGATTCGCAGTCTTTTTTCTTCAGAAGATAGAATCACCTTCAAATATAAGAACTGCAGTTGATTTTGGATGCTAATATTAAGACGAAATGAAAACAAGCGGAAATAGCTCTTTCTCAACTCTGGAGAGATTCACAGTCACTCACAGAAGAGATGAACAACACTCACACCTGCCAATATTTAACGAACACAGCTAGAATAAAAATAAAACAACATGAAATACACATATTCCAAGGGGGGGTCTTGCACGCGATTCCGTTTATATTAAGCTAAAAAAGCCCTATGCACATCAGCACGCGTCAATTGCAGACAACAAGAAGAAGACGTAAAAAGAATGTAATCTGTATAATGAGATTTACTTTTCGTGTAATTCTTTTTTGCGATCGGTTGAGAAGATGTGGATTATCAAAAAAGAGAGCAGAGAAAGAATTTAACGTTTGAAATTTTCCCCAACATGTGCCAAGGTGCTAGGATTGTATAATAAAAAGAAGCTTTATTGATTAACAATTTTGACGATCTTGCCAATCAAATGCCTGAACACTTGAGATTGTCGGGTTTGAATCGAATGAAGTAACGGAGAGAGTTAGAATATCTCCATTCATAAAAGGAGATGATTTTACGATGTTTACAAATCTCTTTCTACCCAAACTAATTGAAGTTGTGAGTACTTCTGATCCTTGACGTAAAGTCCAATCATTTATCTTCTGTCCATCAGTAACATTTTCCATTATCACAAAAGTAACATTCTTTGATCCAGATGCCGGCAACTTCGATATCGCTGATGCCGAGAATGTAAAGGTTGTGTTGCTTCCCTGTTGAGCTGCTGTTGGAGTGAATTTATCACCAGCTGGGGTTTCAAAGATACACTTGATGGCATCTCCTAACTTCTTGTACGCAATAACATCTGACTCAGGGATAGCTCCAGTAGAATCTGGTGCGACGTTAAGAATTAAATTCGAAGAACGACCAACAGAAGTGATGTAGTTTGAAAGCAATTCAGAGTGTGGTTTCGTGTATTGCTCAGTGTTATTCCACCAGAACCAATAGTGCTCACGTAGAACAGTGTCAGTTGAAGGAGGGAGGTAAGTGGAACAAGTCGGATCTCCAGTTGTGCTTCCTGTTGATGCAGCCCAGGAAGGTATTGGCATAACGCCCTCTTCGTTACCCATCCAACGAGAACCAACATTCCTCTCAAACGGAATACAACTGTGACAAGTAGCCTTTGGTGCGTACTTCTCAACTACTCCTGCGATAGAAGGAGTTAAGTCAGACCTCACCCCTCCGTCAAACCAGATTTGGTCAACTTCTCCGTACTGAGTTAGTAACTCCTCCACCTGCTGACTGGCTATTTTATCGAATTGTTGTTGAGTGTAGTTCTTACCTCCTAATGGAGGCCAACCTACTTTAAATTCATTTACTCCAAGGTACCAGTTGTAGTGAGTAGAATAAAAGAATCCCAATTTAATACCATACTTCTTGCATGATGCGGAAAGCTCAGCGATGACGTCGCGACCAAAGCTACCAGCAGGTAAACTGAAGCCATGAACAGAAGTGTTCCAGAGTGCGAATCCAGTCATGTGATCAGCTACCATCACTATGTGTTTCGCACCAAATGACATAGCTACTTCAACCCATTTATCGGTGTTTAACTGCTCAGGTCTCCATTGTAATGCTGTCTCCACAGTTGGTACATTTCCCAACTTTTGACATTTCTGTGTCGACGCACCAGGATGGCTACTTGGTAGGCACATCGTCTGCAAATTCCATGTAAACATCGCCCCAATCTCCATGTCTGTAAACACTAATTGCTCTGCTGATGGCTTTGCCAGACCATTGGCAGCCGAGATGACTGCTAAAATAATAATTGCTGCTCGCATTGTTTTGCTGCTTACTGAAAGGGAAAATTAATTTGTCACTTCACTTTTATTTAATTTACTTGCCGCGACTGTATTATAATTCTGCAGAAAAGAGAATTCAGAATATTTTTTGTATAAAAAAAAAGAGAACAACAAAAACTGCTCAGAGACAAAACGAATCGAAGGAAGGGACTGGGAACGAACGGTAAGTTAAAAGGCACAGTAAAGCGATAATGTTTTTGTTTAAGTTAGGAAGTGTAGTATAAACATTATCAATGCATTTCAAGCAGACTTTGTGCGGAAGCCAGCAACGCTTGATTGCCGACGAAGTATTTACGACAAGGAGGATTAAGCCAACATTTTGTTACAACCTTTTTTAAACGCTCATTATAAATGGTTATTTGCATTACTAATCTCGAGGTAAGATCAGCAGAGAGTGACGGAACTTGAGGACAATTAATTTCACTAAACGCACAAGGCAATTGCCTAGTCCATTTTGAACCGAAATCCTCAACACAATGGATTATTGCCTTCTCATCGATTGTAGCACGACGCGCATCATATTTAGCAGTGTCTCGTAGAACTAATCCTCCCTCCTGTTCTGATGAATCTTTTTCTGGAGCTGTTTCAGTTTCAGTTTCAACGACGGATCTCATTCCACGTTCAGCCTTTGTAATTGTTCCGATGTAGTTAGGGAAGTATTCATCTATGAGAAGCTCTACTAAGTTAGATTTAGACTGAACCAAAGCATTGTCTACCATCACAAAGTCAATATGATTTGGGTCAATTTCATGATTCTCCCAAGTTGATCGAATATGATGTAAATTATGAGCATTAAATAAATGAGTTCCTCTGGCTGATAGTGATGATTTACTGTTTAGCAATCTCATGATTTCAACTAGAATCGTACTAAGTTGTGATGATAAAACTGCTATTCGATCACCGTGTTCAGTAAATGGATTCTTATCAACAAGACACTCATAGTGTGATTGAGAACAAAACATTTTTAACAAATTTCCACTAAAAACTGCGTATCTCTGAGTTGCTGGAAGAACAGTGCTGGGGGTGATTCCTTTCAATAGACCAACAGACTTATTCGCCTCTGAAAGAGCAACAGTGTTAGCCTTAACTACAACACTAAGCTGAGACCATAGCATCATTAGCACTGCTTCGTAGTAACCTGAAAGACATGGGATTTTTCTCTCTTCCATGGTGGCACGAAATTGAGTTACGAGTCTAATACAAGTCATTAGAGCTAAATAATCAAATTGTGTAGGTACAGCAGCGTGGACTGTATCTCTGAAGGCTGTTATGACTTTTAAAAAGATTGGAATGTACAATCCTGGGTCTGAAAAGAAATCATACGAGAATACATATTCAGAAGTTACAACATCCATCAACATCACGTGCTGTGACCTGAATAGATCTTCGTATGCATATGTCCGACCTTTTTCTAAACTCGTAAATGGAATTACGATCGGCTCTCGCAATCTCTCGAGTAGATTAGTTCTCGTTTGATTAAACTTAAAGAAACCAACTGCATCATCTCCTTTCTTTGGAACTGTTGTAATTACATCTTTATTAGATATAAAGTGTTTTTCTAACTTCATTAAACAAACCAAGAATGATTTACTCCTCTTAAAATAAACCTGTGATAAGGTAGAGACGTATACATCTTTAATTTCCTGTGCTACTACCGGACTGTTTAGTAACAGATAAGACATTAGTGGTTTGTATTTCATCATTCCAGTTGTTCTTGAGGATCCTCTGATTATGGAGATGTTCGTCATCGGTCTGGCGAGTGATTGAACTTTTTCAATTAAAAAAGACCGAATCTTACCCGACAGTAACAACGCTAAATTGTCCAGACAAGGTCGGAGTTCTTGAGCAACAGCTGTGCCTGGATGGCTATTGATGACGGTTGATGATTTTGAGATTCCTGCTAAATATTTAACATACTTCTCATTTATTTCAGCTTTTTCCAATTCAGCTATGACATTAGGCTGGATGACTGCTCTTGATAATATAGCAGAAACGTGTTCTTCGATATGTTTGCTGTGTTCAAGTCGGTATTGCAGAGTTGTTACTTCATTCTGCATTGTTTGGATGTCTGAAGTTACTTTCGTAATTCCTTCAGAGAAACCTTCTAAGTCTTTTTCCATAACGTCTAGCTCATGATCACATGTTGTCAATCCTTGATAAAGACCTATAAAACACTCTTGTTCGTTTATTGTTTTCTCAATGAGTTCTTCTTCAAGGTGTGATAGTTCTTCTTCTATCTGTTTGTTATATTCTTGTAGATCAATGTCCTTGTCGATTAGGTCTTCACAGACTTCTAGCTCACTTTTAAAATCCATATCAAGTAACATTGCTATATCATCATCAGAGAGGTCTTTAAAAACTCTTTTCATTTTTTTTTTTTTGTTGTTATTGTTATTGTTGTTTTATCTTTTACTGTGGAAATAATTAATAAATAAAAAAAAAGACGAGAGTATACCATTCGTAGAACAGATTAGGTGTTCTTTTTAATAATCTATTTAAATTGCCATTAATACTTCAGTGAATTCTCGAATATAACATTGAGAGTTAGATTTCAGGACCGCGTCTGCGATATCAGCTGCCAACTCGTTGTTTAGATTTATCTGAGATGCAGTGATACCACCATGAAATCTAACATCAGTATCGTCAAATGAATCACAAAGTATAAGACTTTTAGTAAGGTCTATTTCAAGATAATTATTTAAATAAAACACAAGTTCATACGAACACGTTAAGTCTGACAACGTAAATCGATTTAAACTAAAATTATCGATCCCCCCAACATTTTCAAGAAGTCGAAACGAGTGACTTTTCCCAGAAATACCATTCTTCTTCAGACAATTGTTCAAAGAAGTCAACACTGAATGATGAACAGTTTCTGTTTTACTGATGAGTAACTTTGGTAAATCAGTTGATTTTCTTCGTATTTGCAAGTACGCAGCATCTTGTAACAATGCTTTTATACTAAACAACCCACGCATTCTTACAGTACCAATAAGGTCATCAAGCACAATGCAAACTACTAATAAACTTCCTGGTATGCAGTGATTAAAATAAACATGTCTCTTGGATAAAAATTGCAACAAAGAAAGTGACACGTGAGACATATCAATATCAGACTGCCACTTCGTGACAATAATTTTTAAAATGTCACAAAAGATAGAAAATGATTCGTAGTCAGACATGTAACTGTTGTTTGAATTCGTCTCATACGAAGACTGTAATATTGAACATAAAAATGATGTAATTTCACACATAGTCCATCTCGGTAACGAACACTGATCAACCAGCTTCAGCAACGTCGATAATGAAATTAAAGAATTGAATGCTTTATGATCATCGTCTGTCGATTTCGTCTCCAATGATGATTTTGATATTTTAAGTCGAATGATGAAAGTGTTATACAATTCAATAGGAACAGCGACATCCACCATGTGAAAATAATATATCAGATTAACCAGCTGTGGGCTTCCTAAATGTGATAAATTAATACCTCCGAACTTAACGTTCTTCGTTGATATTCGTCTCCTAATTGAATCAAAGAACATCTCAGATTGTAATCCTCCAGCAGTAGATTGATCATTTATAAGAAGCGGTCCGGAAATACAATGCGTCAGTTCAATGATGTGTTTTAATGACATTTTTGGAATTAGTTTAAAATCCAAAACCCTTTTTAAAACTGCATGTACCAAGTGTGGATCTCTACAGCTGTATTTGCTCTGTAAGCGTAATATCTCTAATATATTTAAACCGGAATCAGTTCGGTCTTGTAATGACATTATTGACGCTCGTGTAAGTAAGTTGTTTCCTTCAACAGAATCAAAGAACGTCTTTGGAACTATTCTGATTAAAGACACAATATCATCACTCGTCGGTAAGTCATTATATCGTTGTTCCTTTTTCATAAATTTTGATAGTTCACAAAACCAAGCCTCTGAACCAATCCACCTACTAAAACAACTAAAAACGAACAATGCTGATTTCCATGTCGCTGTTGCATCTTCAACAAACGACGTGTTGTGTAATAAAATAGTAAAAATCTCTTCAACGAATAAAGCGTTTTCAGGATCAGCTTTTCTCAACGAATACATAACTACTAATAAATTATCACTGGAGACTCCGGGTGATAATACGAACAAACGGAGTAGTTTGTGATATATTTTATGCTGAATAGCAGTACCAATTCTTGTCAAACATTTCGTAACTTCCGCTTCCTTCAAAAAACACAACAACGGTATAGGATCTCTATGTCTGAGAACTAACAACGAGACAATACTGCAAGAGTTACGTGTGTTGGCTTGCGATAGTAGCGTGGTTAATAATGCTTTTGAATCTATTAAGCCTGTGTCTTGATACTTTAGTTTGTTATAAAGCAAAGAAAAAAGCACTTCCGAATAGACACTAAAATTAGAAAAATGAGGTAATATCCTAATCACGTAGTTTAACAAAGCTACGTGATTGTTTTTTGAACACTCGTATAGAGAGATAGCTCTGTTGATGAGAATCGGAATTGTTCCATATTCATGAAAAGGCATTCCCAGCATCCCTAAATTTCCAATAGTTTTGACGGATGCCCCGAAAGATAATTGAGAGACTGTTGCCGGAAGTAATAACGTTTTTATAAACCTCTCAATGAGTGTCCTGCTACTCAATCGAATTCTAACACAACTCTGTAATGGAACGACTGCCTTGGCTTCAAATTTTGGAGATCTTATATAAGTTTCCATCGCAATATACTTCGCTAAATCAAAACCATATCTTGTCTTATCAATACAATGCCACATCTGTAACAACTCTATCTCATTTACTTTCACAGGTCCAATCGCATACGCTGCTGTTAATTCATTCGCTAACGTCATCCATAACTTTTTCGAATCAGGGAGATCCCTAACAATTTCTTGCAAGCGGGGGGCGCAATTCGAAACACCCCTCTTCATTTGTTACGAGATAACAAGATTCATATATACTTACCCGAGTACCTGGTGTTATGACTAAAATGTTAACTACAGTTTGACAATATAGAAACAACCTTAAATACTCACAGATAAGACTGTGAAGTATGATTGATAATTCATCATATTAGAACATAACTCCAGGAATCGTTGTCGAATCTGCAGTGGGGAGAAGAAGAAGTATTGTATTTGTGACATCAAAGAGTGATTCTCATTAACACGTCAAACTATCCCAAGTACCGATACTAATAACTTGAAGTGGAAAAACAACACTAAGACAGAGTAAAAGTGTTTACCAGGTAGGGTCCTTGCTCTTCTTACGTCCCTGGTCGGCCAACTCGAAGTGCTTGCATCTCTTGATCGAAGAAAGCTTGACTCTCTTACATTTAGTGCACTGGAGTTTCAAAGAGATCTTCTTAGTAGTCTTCGCCTTCTTGTGGAACACAGGCTTGGTCTGTCCTCCAAACCCCTTCTGCTTGGCGTCGTAACGACGCTTTCCCTGGGCACAGAGACGGGACTTACCCGACTTGTACTGGACTACCTGTATTACATTAGTTTGTTTCCAATTATCTTAACAAAACTGTTACCTAAGAAACACATACCTTATGGTTCACATAAGTCAAGCAGTTTCCTGCGCAGTAGGACTTCTTCGACTTCGGATAGTTGACCATCTCTATATTACCTAATGGTTGGGGGGAATTAAGATTATTATAGTAACATTTATACAACACACTGAGAGGTTTTAACAAGAAACTAATCCTCCAAAAGAGTTGCTTTAGTTTTAAAAAGCGTACCCTACCTACCTACCCTATCGAAATATTTAACTTACTAATAATTTACTGGTCGAAGTCAATAACAAATATTTGGTGAATGTTAGATAAGTAACTTCCTGTCAACAGCAGGTTTTGGATTACTAAAAATGATATCATCATGGCTTGAAGATGATTCTTCAGTTTCTGACGAATCACGAGGAGAATCAACTAGGGCTGTTCCTCTCCAAGCGATGGCATTCTTATGAAGGAGGTGGATGATCGCTGAAACTGTTGGAAGTGAATTCCTATCAGACGCAACCCATTCAGCTGCAGCATCCTCAATTGCTTGAATAGCAAGGTCTGAAGCTTGCTCAGGATCACCCAATACCTCAGCAGTAAAAGTACAATAATTGAGTGTTAAGGCAAGTCTAACTCTATTAGCTGGTGACAGTGAAACTGCAGAGAGATCCAAGGCACGGCTGTACGCAGAAGTGCACAACTCCAAGAAGCGTTTCCCATCACTACTACCAGGCTCGGCGGATACAGTCGCGCATCGGAGAATATCTGCCTGCCATTTCATATAAAATACTTCATTCTCTGGTAGGATGGCTGACGGTAATAAATGACACGCCAGTAACTGTGATACTTCAGCACAGATATTCCTAATCTCAGCCAATAACCTACTATGTAGCGTATGGAGAGAAGCAGCTATTTCATTCTGAACGTTTGAGTCGTTGTCCTTCAGTTCTCTCAGCTTCCCATAGATCTTCTGTGAGATCGCTATTGGATCAGCCAAGGCTTTGTAATAAGCTACTGAAAGGGTTTGCTTTTCTTCGTCTGACAAACTGATGTTCATTTCCGCAATTTCTCTCATTAAATTGGCCATCTGCCGATGCCTACCACAACTCTCAGCTATAAGCGCTTTCTGAAGCAACTCTTGTCGCTCTGACATGTTGAAGCGCCTGTAAAAGTGATGTATGCTGTAAAGCATTTCATATTGCACGCATTGCTTAAGACGAAATGCACCGTCAAAATATATGTAGCCTGTATGAAACAATAAGTAATCTCTAAATACTACAAAATAATACTTGCCGACGACCTCTACCCCCCTCCCCCGGGTGCCGTTCAGTACTGGTTGAGCACACAATTCTTTGCAGTCAGGGTTGCGTTCAATTTTCAACTGTCGCAGGTAACTACAGTGTTATGAAATAATACTACCTGATAGTAGTTTATTATTTCGTAAAACGTGAGACCTAACAAACAAATACTGTAATAACAGATATGAACACTCGCTAGTGTTTAATAAGAATTGGACTGCTATTCTGACAACCTGAGCGCGCCCCCACTTCGATCAATCAAAAGATCAAAATCCACCTCAAAGATAATTAGTAATGTCATTCACGATTGATGTGACAACAGCCTGTGTCCCTTTTACTTTGATGAGTGTCAACCACTCAAATCCCGATTTTGCTGCATAAATCGGTCTCGACTGTTAATACCCAAGTACGTGATCAACAGCAGACTTGCACAAAGAAAAGAAAAGAAAAAAAATGAAAGTCTGATTAATTTTGTAAGGTTTGTAAAAACAGCCAGCCACTAGTCCTAAAGAAGACTGACCTATGGTCAACAGTATTGTGGCTCGTTAAGGGGTCTTTAGGAGTTAATTTTAGTGCAGAAATCACCAACTAGGGAGACTACACAAAGGATACAAACTCTTGTTCATAACTAAATTATGTCAAACATTACTTCTACCAGGCACTCCAATGACATCCTGATTTCTAGTTTTTTGAAAGTGTCAAAACCTTTCTTTTTACTTGTTTTCTTTTTTTTTTCATCATTTCCGTTCCTCTCCGACGATTTCGCTTCGGTAAGGTAGGGAACCACAAAAAAAAAAAAAGTAGGAAAAAAAAAAAAGAAAAAAACACGAATTTAATTGCCCACACCGAAAACACAGTTGGATCAGGTGGCATGTGGTTACGAAAACACGTCTCCGCTTCGAGTTTCGTTATCCATAAGAAAAAGCCGTTCTCAACAGGGGATGTCGTTAAAAGAAAAGTCCGGGGAAGCGAGTATTCATTCATCGTTAAGTAAATGGCGAATATAATTACTAACTAAATAATGTGACACATCCTCCGTTCAGTAGTGTGAGTTAAAACGTTCCTGGGGGAAAAACGCACTTTTTTTACATCGGAATAAAAAAAAATTTCACAACTCCCCTTTTTCTCGTATTTTTCTTATAACTAAAACTAAATTCAGCTATTTAACATTAGCAGATCGGCTTAAGAAAAGTTTTAAAAAACTGAAACACCGATCAAAAAAAAAAAAAAAAAAAAAAAGGCGAAATGACCAACATCAACCCAACATGGAGCACTTAATCACCTGACGACAATAGCTTGTTCGAAATTTAAACGAGGAGAAAGAAATAAATCCCTAGAGGATGCTACCACGTGTATCTGTTTCTGAAGAAAGACTCTCTTTCCAATGACAGTGAGATCACATCTTAAGTCTCATTAATAACAATTTGTAAAGAACAAGTCGGCGACTTGATAAGGATAGCTGTAGTCACCAAAGGGTACTGTGCCACTTTTATTTATTTTTGCTGAAAAAGAACTCCTTGTGTGGTAAAAAATAAATTTTCTTTTTTTTTTAAACATGAGAAATACTACAACGAAAATCATCATACAGACGGTGACTACCAACAGCTTTATGTCACAATAAGTATAACACGGAAATACAGCTGAGTACATTAAGGCAATGAGGCGCACATCATCATCTGTCTCTTTCCCGTAGTTAAAACACATGGAGGGGGAAATAGGGGAAAACAAGGAACATAAAAGCCTAATGGCTAAACAATCAGTGCAACCAGAAGCACGTCCAACGTTGGAAAAAGAAATACCTAAAATGAACCTTTAAGGCTATAGATAATACTTTCGAGGAAAATAAAAACTGCTTACGGGGAGGGGAAAGGTGCCCAAACTGACAGTGCACCGTCATCGTAGCAAAAAAAAAGAAGAAAACTTTTTAAAAAAAGAAAAACAAATAAAAAAAATATATTTAGGAAAAAAAAAAAAAAGGAAATTTAAAACATGGCTGCTCAACACAACAGGAGAATATAGCAAAAACTGAAAACACCAAAAAAAAAAAAAAAAAAACTTCTTTTTAAACAGATTGATACCGTGACATCTCACCGACAACTACCCTCAAGGAAGCTCAAAGGGAGTAGCAAGATATTCAATTCTGTTGAGATGCAGAACTTGGTTCTGACATGTGAAATCGAAGTAAAAACAATAACTGAATGAGGGGGAGAAGAAAAAAAAAAAAAGAAAAAAAAAAACGTGAGAAAAGTTGCAGATTCCAACTTTAAGATAACTGAACAACTTTAATAATAACAAGAATGGTAAAGTGAATAAGTAATCACTTGTGTTAGTCTCACTTAAGTAATCCAACGTGGTGGTCTTAACTTCTGACTTCTGAGTGTGCGAATTAACAACACAAAAAGACTCGTCGGTGCACGAACCGTCAACCAGTGTTGAAAACTTAATTATACTAAAAAAGGGGGGGAAGCCTACCATTCTGCCATCCATCCTTGTTAACTAGGCTCGAAAAAAAAATTTTAATTTTAAAAAAAAAAAGAGGAAAAAAAAAACTTAATTAGTGTGTAACAAATCTGTACCAAAACAGAAAAGGTCAGCGAATTATTTCGGCAAGTCCTCAAGGAGTCTTCTGTATTTCAAGCTGAACAAATGTCATTTTCCCAACAAAGTAGCCAGAAAGGTTTGTGGTGTCATTCCTTGTTTCCCTTCAAGCAAGAGGAAATACCATTCCACTCATGTACTTAGCTACGTGTCCACTACAGGGTAGCAAATGACGAAATGGAAGTTTCGTATTTCCTTTTTTTGAATAACAAAAAAACACATAATAAAAATAAAAAAAATTTAAAAAAAAAAAAAAAAAAAACCACAAAAAAAAAAAAGGGGAAAAAATTTAAATAACTTGTGAAAAAGAAAAAGGAAAAAGAAAAAAGCGGTCGGGGGGGTTTTTTTTACGGGGTGAGAAAAGGCGGTAAAAATAATCACTACCCGATATATGATTAACGATCTACTGCAAACATCGTTCAGTCTCGGCACAGAGTCTGTAAATTGATAGGATAAGAAGCTACGAAAATAAGATCCTTCGAATACTCACCAGAAACAGAAACATGCAGGCTTGTATCATCACAAAGATAGCATTGAGTTCGAGCACAGTATCATACAGTCATCTGGACCATACATTGGTACAGTAAAAGAGAGTCCAAAGAGGAGACTATGACCACAATATGATTAAAGTATGCCAGTAAGTGTAAAAGGTTAATAAGAGCTATTTGACATATAGAGAGTCTTGGGTTGCCATATATTAGTAATCAATGTCACCAGGAGCTGCTACCAACTCCTCATCTGAATCAGACTCCGAGTCACATCGTATAGATGAATAGTATGGGGGAGGATCGCAGTCAGGTGGAGGAGGATATATGCCAGTAGATACTTCCCCTGTAATGGGACATACTTCTCCTTCACAGGGAAGATGCGAATAGTCCTCCTCATTTGACGAAAGGCTATCCCAATCATCAGGAGTAACATCATGAAAATATCTCTCATTACCAGCAACCTCAATACATCTAACCAAAGGATAATTAGTGTTTTCACAAAGTTCTTTCCACGCTGTTCTAAAAGTTGCTTTCACGTATGTAAATTTTAATTTTTGTAATCCCCTACAAACATTCAACCCCTTCGGGTAATCATTATCTGTTAATTTCTCATAAGGATCCATAATAGCAAAATGGATGTTTTGAATATTTTTACTTGGGTGAATCATCGGTGAAATACAACCCTCTTCCCAACCCAAGTCTTTCTTTGTAAGACTATGATTATGCCTGACTGTAACAACATCGTTGTCATAATCAAACTCTGATGCTCCATAGTATTTAAAAAAACCACCAATAAGAGTACCGACTCTGTAACTAAAATCGTCACTATTGACTGGTACCGGGATAAGGTCAGGAAGAGGTGCTTTGATATGCACGCTGTCTTTCAGTAGATCTGGATCAGTAAACTCCACAACATTCTTAGTTAGACAATAGTGAATGAATAATAAAGTAATAGCATAGCTGGAGAGGTAACCAATTCTTGGATTATTTATTCCTATTTGCTTACTCCATGCTTTAATACCGACAGCTGCTACTCTCAGATCAGGATTTATAAAGTAAGCTCGTAGTAGTCTGCTGTTGTAGACTCCAAATAGTCTAAATGACAGATCAAAAGGAGAATCTAACGGGATGTGTTGATTTACTAGTGATCCATTAGGTTCATTCTTTATTATCGGACAACGTGCGTGAGGAATAGATTGAAATCCCCTGAATTTGTATTTTCTTGTTAAAACTTTGCCTAAGAAACGTACAACTTCAGATTCGTCAACCTCAGGTATCAAACTGCCAGTATCGTACATGTCACAAGCAATGTCTAAGTCTGATGTTTGTTCAGCTAGTCCAGAAACCGACGATCCGAACATGTGAATAGTCGCGGCTTGATAATCGTGTCTTTGCTTTCTAATTATTTTTTGTATTTCAGAAATAACTCTTTTTTTTGTTTCTAAATTTTCATCATCTTGTAACTCAACAGATGCACAGCAACTCTCTCCAAGATTTCTTATGTTTTCAACTGGACACTCATCTGGTCCTCTTACAAGACGGAGGTACCTTCCAAGAGTTCGTTCCATATCGATATCATAGTCTTTTGAAACAGTTCTCGATTTGCTAACTAGAGCAACACCCGTAATGAATACTAACTTTAAAGAATCATACAATTTCTTGTAGCGTTCAGCCAGTTCTTGTCTAGGACCTCGTAAAGTAACTCTAAGTCTATCTCTCTTGTCTTGTGCTCTGAAGAATGTTTTTTCTTTTCTAATATGCTCGTAGACTGCTGTTGCCAGTGAGGGTATAAAACAATCAACGCTAACGCAATCATATGCAGCCGAACCACTGTCAAGTAGGACATCAGCTCCGGCACTCTCACTGTGGTTTGGAGAGTCTTTGAGAATAGGTTCTTCAAATAAAGAATTTACTTTATGTTCTTCACCAAAAACGTAGTTAGTGTTTTCAATAGGGTGAAGGTATACTCCATACTTTTCACATAAATCTCGGTAGGTTATGTGAGATTCTGAACCCACAAGACGTCGTTTTATTGGTTTTTCGATGACTGGCCAACTGACAACTAGTTCTTTAACCGTCTTTGGACCGATCCATTGGGTAGGTTGGTTGTTCCCGTTTGAGCGTCCATTTCTGTATCCACCACCACCTCCTCCGTTCCTGTATACACTGTTGCCACCGCCTCCGTTATACCCACCATTACCACTACCTCCTCCGCCGTAGTTGTTTCTATTGGAGATGAAGTTTCGGCCATTGGCCCCACCTCCACCTCCTCCTCGACCTCTTCCTGCTCCTCCGCGTCCCACTATGTTCCTTCGTTCAATCATTTGTTCTGTTCCCTTACTTTCTCTTGTAAAAACTTATCTCTCTGTTTTGAAAATTAATTATATATAAATAGAACGTCGTCGGTGAGAGCATTGAAAGAAATGACAACTGTGTAAATAACAAAGCAATCCCAACTCGACACCTGATAAGGTGCAATGAGGGAAATAACCAGCGCGGCAGCGGAAATGTAGAAAAGGAAAAACAAAAAAAAAATAATAAATTTTATTCAAACTTGTCAAAATTTGACGACTGCTACAGATAATCATAACATCCGTTTGCATGCCTGCTTGGCAATAAACTCATCGAGTTGGTTGGTCGATGCAGCTCTGCTGCTAGCAACCCATTGAACAGCAGTCTCAGATGGTTGTTCCACTTGTGGTGGTTTTGGAGATTCAGCAAGTCGGGAAGATAATATTTGTTTATAACGAGCTACAGCCACAGCAGGGTCAACAGGATCTGGAAGAGGACGAACACCTTTCAGAGGGGTCAGAGGAGTCTGTTTGCTTTTGACAGATGATTTTTGTTCATGTTCAGATAATTTATAATTCAACAGTAATTGCTGTGGTAGTGGCAGCCGAGGTAGCTCAGAACCAACTCCATCAGGAACTTGTCCACCCGCAAGTAGTTCTTCGATACCTGTGGATGTATTAATGGGTGGTAATATTAATCCATTACTCCCTTCGTGATTACCTTCTTCATGAGTGTAAGGCCTGGCATTTATTACTGTTGGAGATGTCTGTTCTTGTGGTTCTTCAAGAACACGTTTCTGTCTACATTCGCTGTAATACCTCGTTATCGACTTCACTGTAACATCATAAGTAGATGCTGCTTGATGAGCCTGCTGTCTGATAGTACTAACGCGGTTCTTCAGTCTCTGCTGCTCCATCGACAGCATGTGTTGAAGGAGGTTATCTCCTCTTTCAGGTTCGCGGATTAACCGCATGTTGTTTACTTTGTCTGATTTCTGACTTCTTGCGGGACTCGAACTGGGGAGTTTTAGAGCACCGTCAGTACTGCGTTTCTGAGGTTTTGCTTTTTTAGTTGATAGAGGTTGTTGTGTTGTTATTTGAGTTTTCTTTTTTAATGCTCGTGTTCTGGCAGACTCTGCCGAGACTCGTCTGATGTCGCGTGTTACTGATTTTGAACGATTTGTTACTTCATCGGAGTCAGTGATGTCGGCTCGTTTGCAAACTTGAGGAGGGGAAGACTTTCTTGGAGGGGATCCACTTACGGATGTGCTAATTTGAACTAATCTTGATCTGCAGCCGACTGGTGGAGTAACGGTATTTCGGGTATCAGTTGACTCGATTCGTTCGTGGTTACTAATTGCAGTTTTTGCGGAAGTCTTTTTCACATCCGGTGGGCTTTTCCGAGGAGAATTTCCCACTAACCCAGACACATCAATCGGGTTAATCTTCTTCTCTTTGTTGTCACTTTTGAGTTGTTCATCAATGTTTGCTGATCGCTGAGATTTTTCATGTTTGCTTTGGATTTTGTCTTTTTTCGCAACAGGATTCGTAGTATTGGTAACGACGTGGGTGGGTTCGAATAGTTGGATTATTTCAGAAGGTGTTGCAAAGCCAGTAGGTTCAATCGATTCCCTCATTACCCAAGACAACATTGGACATCCCCCGACACTCATAGTCAACATAATCGAATGAGGAATCTCATTTAAGATACCCGAACTTGAGATTGTTTGTTTTTGTTTGATTTTGTTAGCAGAGTGTATAAAGGCAGTTGGTATTGTTTTATGGGAAGTTCTTTCGTAAGCTATTTCGATGCCGGGAAAGACAGCTGGATGAAAAGCATCACTCACCGCATCGATAAATTCATTCCCAGCATCATACTCCTCCAAGAGATTCACAACCACTCCTACAGAGAGTTGTTGGTCTGGTGAGAGACCAGGGATTGCTAACAATGCTTCAAGTAAAGACATTCTAATGGTGTGTTTTGTTTGGATATGATACACAAGACTTGACGTCTCTGACGGTAAGTCTACGTCACCCAATTGTAGGAAGTCAGAAAACTGTTTCAATAGTAGCTCTGGTACAAACGCTGTAGTTCCTCGTATTCCGAGAAATGATGTTACTAACTTTTCAGTTAGCATGTGATTCACATAAACAAGGTACGATAATATAAATACTGGTAACGTGTATTTTGTTTGATCGCCGCTGCATCGCAATGCGACAGCTCTTAGCGATTTTTCGAGTTTACTTCCTGGACTGATCTGATCCAATAGAACAGGACCGCAATCTTTCAAACATGTGAGACCATCTCCCAAATCCCCAGCAAGAGCTGCTTCGACAACGGTAGCCAAACAGCTCTTCTCCATTGTGTCGTCACTGTAAGAAAGATTAGAAATAAGTTGAATCATGTTTCTTAAAGTTTTCGTTCTGTTCTCTTCACAGGATTCACATTTATATCCTATCAACTGGGGAAGATAAAGTGAAGGAACCAAACTGCTACAAATGAAAAGTACTATTGCGATATGCTGAGAAATAGTTTCTACCAAAACTATTCATTCGTCCTTAAAAAGGCTACACAGCGACTGCAGCAAGTTTCCCCAAAGTAAAGAACGCTAATCACCTTTATAAACAAAGCGGGTGTCAGCTACAGCCTGAAGTTGTATTCTTGCTTTGTTACGAGAAAGATAAAGGACAGCGCATTTCTATATATATATATATTTTTTTAAGGTAAGGTTTTTCTTTTTACTCTTTTTTGAACAGCGGCCCAATATACATCAGAATGGCTGAAATTGTTGGATTCAGGTCACATTTCAATTACTCTCGGCATCGTTTAAACGCGGGGATAGGTGTTTATATTAAGTAAAATTAAAACGTGCAGGGAGGCTGAGTCCGCCAAAGGATTTTAGCGGCTGCTTGCCAACTGTCAGAGTAGTTCAATTGATTGTGTCTTTGGAAAAGTGTTCCGTCAGAAACTCTGAAAGCCAGTGCTATTTTTTGTTGATTTTTTTTTGTCCATAACTTTTTTTTTTTTTGTCCCTATCCGCTCGATTATTCTTTCCTTCCCCCCCCCCACCCTCCTTTTTTCTTTTCTAAAATAAAGGAATTAGCTAGAGGTAATAATATTCGTTTCAAACTTTTTTTTCTTTTTTCTTTTTTCTTTTTTGTTGTAGTAAGACTTCGATCAGGAATTAGACATCAGTCGCTACTGAGAACGTACCTTTTATAAAAAAAAACTGTTGTTTTTTTTTTTTTTTTTGCTGAATGTCAGAAGGTAAAGTAACGTTGCTATGCTTTCCACCCACCCCATTCTTCTACCGTGTACGAACCGAACCTGTGTACGCCATTTTCATTCGAATATGGTTCATTGAATGGTATGTGCTTTAGTGGATCACCGAATACAGAAGTGCGCCATGAAACATGGTCTTCATCGGAGTAACTTGCCTGAATCGGCTGTTGCACCGAAACCGGACGTGGTTGTGTTGGTAGTGGTGGTTGTGTTGGTTGTGTCAGTCGTGACTCGTCCCATTTTGACCATGTTGCCATCGGTTCTTGATCCCGTAGGTGTTCTTGATTTGTTTCTTGATAGTGTTTACTTTGTCCCCATCCCATACTACTCCCAGGTTGTGTCTCGAATGTCAACGCATTTCCACCCCACTGTCGTTTGGTAGATAGGTTCTGAGCAGCTGTCTGTTTTATATTGCTTTTTTTTTTTTTTTTAAAAGTAGAAAAAGCCAACACCTTGGATCAAAAAAGGTCAATAGACACTAAATAAAGCAACTCATTAAACACAAAAACATACTTTCATAGGACCAGGGAACTCCTTATCCGACTCATTGACTTCCATGTAGAGTCGATAGAGATGAGGGGCAAGTTCATCATCATCACCAGGAGTGTAGAATGAGTATGAATCACCGCGTTTACCAGCGCGTCCAGTTCTTCCAATGCGATGGGTGTATGATTCAATATCATCTGGTAGATCATAATTAATAACCATTGCGACATCAGATACATGAATACCTCTCTGTGCCACATCTGTAGCTATCAGTACTGCTGGCCCAGTTGCTCCTCCAAACTGATGAAGAGTGTCCATACGTTTGGCTTGCAGCATCGAACCTTCCAAACTGAAAATTTTCAATCTGTTAAAACTTGATCTCAGAAAAGCATGCAAGTTCGCAACATTCTTGCGAGTGTTAGTAAATACGATGGCTTTCTTTTTCTCAGACAGAATGTTATCTGCGATAAGAGACTTCAAGTCGTCATTCTTCTGACGCTCATTTGGACAAACCCAAAAAACCTGTCTAATATTACAGTTTGCTTTCATGTAGGTATAACCGACATTTATTTGTACCCACCCGAGGGGCATTATATCCTTTGCTGCCTCATGAACTTCTTTGGGCCATGTTGCGGTCCAAAATAGTGTTTGTCGGTTAGGTTTAGAAGGCAGCTCTCGTATGCATGCCATTGCTTGATCAAAAAACCCATCTTCAAGCAATCGATCAGCTTCATCAACGATAAGAAGACTCGTGTCGCTTAAGTTGACAAATCTACGACGTATCAGATCCTGAAGTCTACCCGGTGTTCCGATTAGAGACTCAGCGTCACGTGGAATTCTCGCGACGCGATTACCACCGTATGAGGCATAGTGTTTCATGTCAAAGAAAGCTCTAAAATCCATATTAATTTGTTCTGCTAGCTCTCTACTTGGAACAATGATTAGCGATGATGGTGATTCACTGGTGCTACCACTTCCATGCCTTGCTGACGCATGTGCAAATGCAGTCAGAGCGTATGCCAGAGTTTTACCACTACCAGTTTCAGCCAATCCTAAAACGTCAAATCCAGATAACATATATGGCCATGATGCGGCTTGTACAGCTGTTGGTCTGGCCCATTCTCTTTTGTGAACGGTTTGTAAGAAAGTTCCCGGTCCGCTTAAGCAATTCCATCCAACAATCGGTTTGTGTGCCTGAGCGAATACAGCATCGCCTTCAAGTTGTTTATGTTCTCCTCGCAGTTCGACAGATATTTGATGAGAAGACAGGAAATCTTTTACAGCAGACTCGTCAAGATCATCGCATTCAGAACTGGGAGTATAAGACAGCCGATTGAATATTAACTCCGATCCTGAATCCATTGCTTGCTGGTGTTCTGATTTTTTTAAAAAATATATAAAAAAAAAATAAAATAAAATAAAAAATTATAATTCCACAACATAACCATAACCTGCAGAAAAAAAAAGAAAAAAAAATATAGATTACAGATTGTGAATACAAGAAAAACATTTTAAAAAATCCATTTTTCAGAACACTAATCGAATAAATAATCACCTCTTATATGTTTTTAAAGTTTACCATTTTAGAGGTAAAAAAAAGAAATGTGTGACTGGTAGTTCACATAATGAAAACATAACACAGCAGCTTTTGTCGGAAATGCAGGACAGTAACCTTTATAATATTATTATCACTAAACTACTCTTTCGTTGGGTCAACGAAATCTGATAATAAATCGTTAAGCTCGTCATCGACTGTTGGTTGTGGTTTTGATGGTGGCTTGGATGGTGTTGGACTTTCAGATTGCATAGCCGCTTCCAACTCATCAGTGAAATCAACACTTTTTGCATCTTCTATTCGAGTGTCGATATCATCATCGTCAACAGGAGCCTCGTCTTCTTGTAATTGTTGATCACGGACCATCGATATTGCTGCTGACATTTTATCAACGGCATAACCCTCTTCAACTCCGAGAAGTTCAACTTCAAGTTTCTTACGAGCTGCTCTCTCAGCATTGTACTTCATGTATGCTGGAGTTTGATATAAATTGAAACCAGTAACAGATTCAGCACCCCCTTCTTTTAGATTACAATACTTCTCTCCAAGAGCAAGTGATTGAGACTGAAGAGTGTACCAATCCCTGACACTGTTATTCGCATGTTCGATTGCACTTTCTCGTAGTTTAAACTGTTCCATTGGTCTGTAATCAGTGTGAATATCTGCTTTCTTAGAGTCTGCGATAAGTCTATTTAGTTGAGTAGCGCTCTTCTCGTAGTTGTCCCAGAAGTCTTCAAAATCGTCGCATTGAATTCTGACTGTTCCTTCGAACAGGTAGTCACCGTAGGCTTCTTGAAATCTTCTCTGAGCGTGTTTTGATAAACCTAATTGTTCTATTTCAGCGAGTACTTCAATATTACGGTATTGAGCCCAACGTGCTCTTGCTGTTCGGGGTTCGTCTTTCTTTGCAGTGTCAAGTTCAGGACGTTCATGTCGTACGGTTAATGGAATGTTTACTTGCTCAGGTCCTAATCCATAACCACCTGATCTTCCTCTTAAATGTGCAGCAAGAACTGCCTTAGCAGCCTGAGGTACTTTCATTCTCTGCTGTTCGTGGGGTAGTGATGGTACTGAGTATCGTTTCATTGTTGGTACTGCTTTGTGTTGTTGATTTATAACTTTTCTATCAGCAACCATCTGTTTAGCATCTCCCCAAAGCCATCCTCCTGATCTTCCGTGAAGCGCAAAGTGAGAATGAACCCACGGAAACTCTCCTAAATTGAATTCCTTAAATTTCTGCAAATGAGCAAATTCTCTCTTCTTTTCCCACGGTGGTGGTGGTACCGTAGTAACCTTAGCTGTTGTACCAGCAATATGAAGTACCCTGTTGCTACGCATAATGTATTACTGTGAGCTGCTGGGAAAAGAAACACTTCTTAAAAAAAAAACCCCCTCTTTTAAGTAGATCACTTTTTTAACAAACTCATTAATATAATTAGTTTATATTATTATTTATATAGTTCTGTGAAGAGAATAGTTTGTGATGAATAAAAAACACACATCCTTGTCAAAAAGAGAATATTATCGCAGATCCGCAGAAGCAGAATCGCGTGTAAATAACAAATAAGAAGGTTTTTCTCCATGCATGAAGTGATTTAAGTAGTAACTAATTTACGATCTAATTTTTGTCCTTCGCTCAAAAGGAGGAGGGAATGCCGGAGGAATTGGTTGCTTAGTTTTAGTTTTGTATCTACTTCTCGCTGTTGCTGCTGCTACAGAAGATACCGGTGCGTTGATGATCATCGTATGAATTGATTCTTCTAAATTCTCACTTAGAATTGGTCGGAATGGACGAGGTGATGTTGTTGTCTTTTCCAAAAGTAGTTCGTTGGGGGCGATTTCAGCTGCAGTTGTAGTCGGAGTGAATGCTGGATACTCAATAGTTGATGATTTTAGTGACATGTCAAGTCGAGTCTTTTCTATCTCTTCGAGTGCCAGCACTTCTGACTTCGCATACGCAGCTCTCATTTCTTTCAATTCATCAGTTTCTTCTTCAGCCAGTGGATGGATGAACATAACTCCAGCATTTCGTAGAGACGTTTCCGTTGGTTGGAATGCAGCAGCGCTTCGGCGTTGAAAATCTTTCAAACTCTCAACTTCAGCTAATAATCTCTTGTATGGTTCTCTGTATAATATTTCTAATTGCCAAGAATCTGTCATTCCTCTTTGTAATCTATCACAATAAAGATCAGTCTTTTGAATAAGATCTCCAGCTTTGTGATGTTGTTGACGATAGAGTTCGAGTTCCTTTCGTTGAACTTCAAGTTTGAATTCGTTCAGTTGATGTTTACTCGACTTTCTCTGAGCTGTGATTCCCTTATCGGCGCCTATGACGATCGATTGTTTTGTAAAGTCCAATATCGATATCGCAATCTCAGAATTCCTAACCTGATTCTCAAGTAAGTTACTGTGAACTGTTCCCTTAGCAATGAGATGTTGAATTGATGATTTTCGTTGTCGTTCTTCTACTACACGTTTTACACGAAATTCCACTTCAGTACGACGTTCAATACCGAGGCGCTTGAGCTCTTCTTCTACTGTAAATAATTGCTTCCAACAGGCCTCCTGACGAAGTTCATTTTGACTAAGTCGATTGTCTGACGAAGTTCTCCATTCAGAAAATTCCTTTTCCATCGCAGTATTAGTTTCTGTACATTCTTTTGTCTTGTTGGATATGATTAGCATGTCTGTGTGAGATTTCTGGATCACTGATGTGATTTTCTTGTGTAATTCATCGATCTGAACAGTGGCTTCTTGTTTTACTGTGTTGGCTCTCTCTTTGTATCGGCTATTTGCGTTGCACATAACTTGTAATAATTTTCCTTTGTTTCGTAGTAGTTTCAGTGCCTTTGTTTGATAGTCGAATATGTCTTCGTATTGATCACTCAGCCAACGGTGTTTCTCTAACTGCGTTGGAGGTTGTTTTTGACGAAAACTCGTTGGTTTCTTCGATTTTAAAAATTCTTCTCCGGATTTCCATTTTGCCTCATGAGAATCTGTCTTCGAACACAAATCTTGAACTCTTTTTGTTAAGTTAGTGATGTCTTTATCAATTTGAGTAGTACTTTGATTAGGTCGTTTTTCATTCATAAAGTCTTTCAGCATATCAATTGAAGGAAGGGCTGGAATCATTAATGGTCCAGTGTCAAGGTGCGAATCAGAAACAGTTTTTATTAAGTCTGAAGTCTTACTGCGAAGTGTTTCGATGAAAGTTCTGAATATTCGAAGTCTGTCATCGTTTGTAGTCGATTTTAAGTCGAGTAACTTCCCTTCAACGACATGTATCGAAGTGAGGTCTGCGGAACTGTTTGGATGATACAACTCGTTGACTGGATGAGTCAATTCCCACATCTCTACTAACTTTTCGTGATCTACTTCCTCAACTTCTATTGCTGTTGCTTCTTCTACGCATGTCAATGCGTCTAAACCTTCCTTTACTCTCTGACAGCTTCTTACATAAGCATTCCTTAACTCACCAATGCTGTACGTAACTGAAGATTCTGCATGTGATATACATTCACGTGCTGCTTCTTCGAGTTTGATTGTCATGTTAGAAGTGAATTCACCAATTCCCTGTAAAGTGAGATATTAGATTATGAATAAGACAGTAGTACTCGTAGTAGCTAACAGTTTACAGCTCTTCAGATAATTCGAAGAGCTACTTCAGCGTTAGCAGCAGTCAGTTCGGTGATACTCTCTGCGGGTAGACTGAGTAACTGAGATAGGATTTCGATAACATGATTAACGTCATCAACGCTGGTTTTCGGACAGTGAGAATCTGACTCCACTAACATTCTGTCTCGAGGGATCATCTCAAGCAGTGCAGGGAACTTCACTCCTTTTACAATCATTGGACTGATTCCAAAATAAAGTGTTGATTTACTTCTCTTTAAGAGCATCTTTGTAGTGTCAGGTGATCCATTCCAAGAGTGAAGTATGATAACTTTTGGTAACGAATCTTTCTTTGAACAAATAACTGCTTCCATAGCTCCATAAGCTCTCACGCAATGAACTGAGACAGGACGATTGTGTGCTGCTGCGAGTGCTAGTTGATATTTAAATATTGATACCTGTTCTTCCATGGGAGGACCTTTTATTTTGTCAAGTCCGATCTCTCCTACAATTGCATTTGGTGAATTGGTTATTAATTTTGTTAGTGTTTCATCCCAGTTGGTGCTGCGATCTTGTGCCCACCATGGATGTAAACCATATCCGACCATCACTCCTGGTATTGATTTTTTTTCTAAGTTTTGCATTGCTGTCCAATTCTCTTCGTGAATACCACAAATTAACTGACGATGACTTCTCACGTCCTTCAGATCTCCATCGATTGGTAAATGACAATGGGAGTCAAATAAACCTTTAACCAACATCACTCCTCCCTCAGCACTACCAGTACTTTTTTTCATATAAGAAATAATCTTCTTTTTTTTTTTTTTTTTTTTTTTTTTTTCCCTTCTTTTTTGTTTTGATTTTCACAACAAAAAAAAAAAAAAAAAAAAAAAAAAAAAGAAACTTAACCACTAAGACTATCGTGTACGTTTCAAGTCTGAAACGAGAAACTCATTCGTGGCAACTTCACGAAAATAAAATTATTGACAAAAAGGGGTTCTTATTATGCTAGGAGTGCTGTCTGTTTGAATGAAAGAAAAAACACTTTATTACAATATTGCATATCAAACACTTCCGATAGCGTAGTTGTTTTCATCAAAAAGAGAAAAATTCTGCTACGAAAAACAGTTAAATATTTCCTGTGTGACGGTTGTCAACAGTGAAGTGAGCAAAACTTTTTTTTTTTTTTTTTTCAATATTGCTAGTACGCAAGCAGAGACCTAAATTAAATTCCTCCTTGCTTATGACAATTCAGTCCAGGGAAAAAAAACTGGAGGGGTGAGAGAGAAAAAAAAGGGGGGAAGGTTTGCAGGTTCGCTTACGAAATTACCACCCCAGAACTTAGCGACTAACATCAGAGTTCTTGACTAATAGCTCAGCTCTGTAATGACACGGAGATATCGTCTATTTAGCACACATTTGAAAACCATTTAAATTTTCAAATTGTTTTTTTTTTTTTTCAGATTTAGAATTTTTTTTTTAAGGTAGGTTCAGAAGCGAATTTATTATTCTCTCCTTTTTCACACAATATATAAAAGATTGAGAAAAAAAAACGTTACAGTTCGTTACAATTCGTTACAATTACCGCAGCTTTCAAAAGCGTTCAACTCTGCCGAGTCAAGCTAGCTAGTTCAGATGAAAATCCATAGCGTTGTGCCATCGAGAATAAGAGAGAGTAGGGGGCGACAATACGACTACAATCTATTTTTAATTCACCCATTGTGTAATTTAAAAATTTAAAAAAAAAAAAAAAAAAAAAGACAACTGCGTCAGTGTCCAGACGATAGGGCGGGGAGGTATAAAAAAAAAAAAAAAAAAGATTGTTCTTTTTTTTTTTACACGTTAAAAGAAAAATGACGAGAGATAAAGTTAAGCGAAACATGCTCAAGTCACTTACACGAAAAGAAATATAATAATTTATTCAAGTTCCCGTAGTAAACAGGGTTCATATTATTTTATTTCTACATTTTAATTTAATGAGCGAAGAAGTAATTTTGAGCACCAAATCACAACGAAATATGTTATGGTTGCTCGATATTAAGATTACAAACAAAAAGAAGTGCAACGAACGCGTCATCGCAGATCAGTTTATGAACATCACAGCAAGCGGGACTTTCGCTGCCAACGTTCATTAGGAATTAGACAGTTCTTTCTTAGATTTCGGTACATGAGAGCTACAAAAAAGCCAATTATGTGAAGCTAGAATAAAAAAAAAAAGCATCGATAAAAGTGAAGGGAACGACGATGAGCACAGTAAAAACGCAGCAGCCGATGCTGACAGACAGGAACTTTCCCGCCTGAATGCACACTACATTATCTCAAAATGAACAAAAGAGAGGGGGAAAAAAAAACACAAGAAGACAGAACAAGATCAAAAAGAAACGAAACCGACACTAGTAGTGAACAACACTTACTAGGCTTGATTGGTTCACACATTTTAACATATAAAACACAAACACCACAACAGAGACCAGAAAGATTGAACTCTTCCGATCAATAATTTGAATGAAAAAAAAAAAGAAAATTGTATAAACTTATGAAGGGAGGGATCTTTGCCTACTCGCTACCCCAAACGGCCGTTTAAAAAACTACAAAACGAACCTGCCGAATACTCAAACAATTCATCGACTTGCGTAAAAGGAAAACAAGCATTTACAATCACAATAAAATAAAAGTGCGGATCTTAAGTATTGAAGTAGAGGTTCAGTACTAGAACACCTTTTGTCACTACCGTACGCTGAACGTAACGTAGAATTACCGAATGTGAGTTACTATAAACAAGCTTCTATTAGGAACGGGCCGTCGTGTTTCAACGCCGTTTCAAAGTTTTTGTGAAAATCCTCGCATGTCGTCACCTTGACAGCCTCAACACCAAAACCCTTCGCGATAGAAACCCAATCAATGTCTGGTTCTCCTAAGTTAGTGAGACTCTTGGCTGCTGATCCAGTTTGACTCAATTTTTGTTTATTTTGTTCTATTTTTAATATTTGATATACTTTATTAGAACAAATGACTGTGGTCACGTTGAGCTGTTAATTATTTTATTATGTTCAGTATTTAACTAGTTGAGAATAACAAAAAGATTCTACAGAAGAGGAGGCATACCTTTTCTCGAGCTTGTGTCCAGAGTGCTTGCACTGTGTAAAGACCTGACCCGTCTGCTTGAAAGTTCACAACTCTTCTGTTTGGACACGCAATAGCAGCTCCGGTAGCCAGGGGTGGACCTTGCCCGATTGCCCCTCCAGTTAAAGTCAGGTGAGAGAACGACGGACATGATTGAGAAGCTTGCCAGTAGCTGCCTCCAGAAGTCAGAGATTCATCGATGAGAATCGTTCCCTATTTTAGTGTTTGGGGTTTTTGATAATAATTTAACTCTTCAACAACAACTAATAAACATACCTCTGGTTGTGAATTAGCAATACAACTACACAGTTTTGAAGGGTTCAACTTACCCTTTGGGTAGTTAGGAAGTTTTTGTTTTGATTGTTGAGATGATTCAACTTTCAATTCGTCAGCAATGTATTTCAGAGCACCAGGAACGTCGTGGGTGTCGATCTCAATAATTGATTGTGTGGTGTAGTCAACTAGTTCACTTATCATGTCATCATATCCAAACATAGCAACAGGTACTCGAGCACCAATAAAAATAATACTACTGAATTTACGTAACTCTTTCTGTGCGTCGTTAGGAAAGTAGGCCAATCGATGAACTGCAGGAAGATCACCACCTCTGTCAATTCTCGCAAAAGCATTTTCACACATCAATGTAGCACCAGTAGCAGTAGATATAGAACCTGCAATCTCAAGGGAAGGGGACCACAGTCCTCGACCTCCTACAAATAAACAACATTTCTTACCATCAGTAGTAAGAGTTTTAATAGCAGAAGACACATTTTGAATACTTGAATTATCCCCCACAGTGGTATCTGCTTGGATTGCTGCGGCAAAGACATTTCCTTCAGAAATACTTCCATAACCAAATGTAGGAGATTGGACTTCTTCTGCTACAGTTCCCCTTTCAGCAGCAACATTCTGAGGTACTACTAATGTTGAGATTCTTGAAGCACCTGATCGAATTTCCGCAGATGCAGAGAGTGCATCAGTGCAGATGGTAGCAACGTCTCCTCTATTGTTTATTGTGAAGACTTTCTTTGATACCGCACTTGCAAGTCCTTCGATGTCCATTCCAAGAAGAGGATCAGCCTTTCGATGCCAAGTCGACATCTCACCGATGATATTAATAATTGGTGACCCTGCTCTTCTAGCATTGTGTAAGTTGGCTATTCCATTTGATAGACCTACTCCCAAGTGGAGGAGTGTTGCAGAAGGTTTACCAGTCATTCTTCCATAACCGTCTGCTGCACCAGTTACGACATTCTCATGAAGACCTAACACAGCTCTAAAGTCACCAACTGTGTCTAGGGCTTCAACAATAGACATTTCTGTGGTACCAGGATTAGCAAACATAACTTTCACTCCTCCATCATTCAAGGACTTTACTACCTGCTCAGCTCCAGTCAAGGAGCTCATTTCGTTTTAGTGGATAATCTTTTACTGTTTGTGGAGAAATAATTAGATAAAGAATTTGTCATTATCAACTTCCCCGATACCAAAACTACTATGTTGGTAGTTTTTAAGATACAATTGTTGGCAAAAAAAAAAAAAAAAAACATGAGAGAGAGAGAGAGAGAGAGAGAGAGGGTAATATATATTAAGTTACAATATCAAATACAATAATTTACGCACGGGTGATGAATGGAGATCCGTGCTCAATTTTATTTGGACTTCCTCGAGGTGATATTGGTAATTTTCGTTGAAGTTTTGTCAAATTTGAAACCAAAACTAACTCTTCAGGCAGAGGTGACGGCAACCCAATTAAAGCACCCGGCTCACCCGATGGAGACAACGCATGAGCTATCACAATTCCATGAACATTTAACAAAGCTGCGTTGCTATGTTTATTAATAGCAACTGGTGATCCAATCGGAAGAGTCAAAAGAAGGTGATTACGCATCTGATCTTCACCTGTTCCCTTATTTAAAGATAGCGGCATCGTAGGAGGAGTAACAGGAAGAGGTAACGTATTAAGTTGATTAGTGAGTTCATTTACTCTGAGTTGAAGATCAGCATTTGTCGCTGCAGTTTGATGCAATTCTTGTGATAGTAAGTCTTTAGCGAGGATGTTACTCTCAAAGGATGTCAGTCGATGTTTCAACAGAGCTGATTCAGAATTACTCAAATCACATTTTTCTCTAAGTGTTGAACATTCCAATCGAATTGTATCTCTGTCAGCATTCGCTTTACGAAGCTCATCAGTTGTTGCTTGAAGAACTGATTGTATTCTGTTTAATTCATTGCTTTGATGAGTTTGCTGTTCCTGATATTGTCTTGTCTTTATTGAATACTGTTTAGAATCGCTTTCAGCTTTTCGTATTATGAGTTCCATTTCGTTGGTTAGCTTTTCAACCATTACCTCACCATCCATCAGTTCATTTTCAAATGTTCTGTTACGGACTCTTAAAAAGTTAAGTTCATCTCGTTCTGTTTCATTCTTTTGATCGATACCAATTTTTAGATTTTCATTTGCGATTCTCAATTCTGTTATCGTTGCTTCACATTCTGATAGTTGCCTTGCCTTGTCAGCTTCAACTGCTTCTTTTGCCTGCGTGTTTAGTTATTTTAATCGTGGTTTGCTGATACTAATTAAGATTGATAATTAAAATAATTAAACACACCGATGCAGCAGCTTCCATTCTTGAGTTGCCCTTCAGCTGCAATGCCTCAACAGCTTCTCGTGCTATTTTCAACTGAGCTTCGTATGAAGAGATCCGCGCGTTGTGGTTAGTCAACAGAAGATCACACTCTTCAGTTTTAGCACAGAGATCAGCATCTTGTCGTTTAGACATCTGTTTTTGGTTTATAATAAGAATGGTTTTACACTACAAAGTAAATAACAGGCTATAATAACATACCTGTTTCACAGATGACAACACATGACATGCCCTATCAATATCAATCCAAGTAGGAAGGATAACAGTCGCACAGTCATCAACGTCAAGAAGTATTTGAACTGATGCCCAAAGCCGTTCAAGTAAAGATTGAGAGTTTCCGTTTATCTCTCTGTCATCACATATCACTTCTAAATGCTTGACTCGGTCTTTAAGACGACTGTTCTCCTTGACGACTTCATCACTGACTGGCTGACCATCACATAAGAATTCAAGATTCTTTATTCTGTCTAACAAGTGACGATTCTCTTTTTCTAATTCTTCAACTCTCCGAGTATCGTTGTCTGTCGGTCGTGGAGATGGTACTCGAGATTGCCGACGTGGGCTTATCTTATTATTGGCTTCCAACTGCTGTTGTAACTGTGAAATAATTTCCTTTAATTGCGCATTTTCATTATCGAAAGCTGCGGGTTGCTGTAACTGCGGTACAGGAGAAGCAGCTCTCTGAGATTGTCCTTCTTTACGAAGCTTGGCAATTTCTTGTGAAGCAACTTCACGTTGAGCTCTTAATTCTTCCTTAGTGAGGGCTACTTCTTTCATTAGTTTTCTGTTGTTTGTTTCACTCTCGTGAAGACCTCTTTCTAATGTTACTTTTAATACCTCCAACTGCTGCATTGATCTTCTCATATGACATAACTGTGCTAAGGCATCATTCATAGTACCAGCAGCGCGAATCATATCGCCTGGTCCCTGGACGATTACTTCCATAACTGAGAGGCTCCTATATTTGCGTATCTGTATAGAATGAAAAATAATAACACAAATAAAAATATGTCCTAGGCTATAGTGGTTATCTAGTTCTATTAAACGGTGGGTGAAATTAAAAAAAAAACAAAAAAAAAAAAAAAATCTAACAAAGAGAAGTATAAAAATATAGTACAAAAGTCTATAAGTATGTGTTTGTAAGCCAATTAACTCGTAAAAAGAATGAAGCAGATCTAACCTGCGTGATTAACGTGGCACTTACCACGAAAAAAATAAAAAAGATGAAACCATTCTTACTCAAGGTTCTTCTTCATTATGTTCAACAGCCGCTAATTGTGGTGAATTGTTTATTTGATTGCTGTCTCGATGAAGAATCTTTTTGACAACTTTCTCAGCAAAAGATTGCTCCGGCACGTTGAACTCAAATTCTGGTTCGTCAGATTTTTCTGTCGGTCTGTTTTAGTTGTGTTTAAATACTATGACATATCGAAAAGTTTAATTAATTTAAACATACTGATGAAGTGAGTACTGAGTCTCTGCCCAGAATTGACCTCGAGCTCCTTCTACTCCAGTCTGACAGGCCCAATTTGGTTCGTCTGGTTTCGGTTGATCAGAAACGTCTTTTAAAATAGCGTCTTCATCAGGAATTCTCCGAAGGCTTCTCTTCTTAGCAGGAAGACGGACTAATGGTGCTTTTTTAGCTTGTTTTTTTATCGACTTCGTCTGTTTGCTACATTCCTTGGTTGTTTCAGAAAGTTCAGCAGGTGGCTTACGCTGCCTTGTGGGAGCAGGCTTTGATTTTTTACCAGCCGGTTTCCTCTTTGCACGAGTCTTTTTGGGTTCATCTTCCTCATCGTCACTGCTGGTAATAAGTCTTTTCCTTGATCTCTTTGGTGGGGGTTGATGATCTTTTGATTTCTTACTCTTCTCAAGTTTATTTTTAACAAGTTTGTTTTGGGCACGCTTGTAACTTGAACCACTTCCGCCTTGCTTCTTCCAAGCAAGGAGTGTGATGCGCTCTGTGTCTATTTCTGGTGAAGATGGCTGCTTAGGAGACTCCAAAGGCGGATCTGGTATAGCCAAATTCTCAGTCGCATTTTTTAATAGCGTGAGAGGATCTGTGCCCTCATCACTTATTTCAGATTTAGATCTTTTTTTCGCAGGTATTGAGTTGGTTTGTTTTCTTTTTGCTTTCGATCTCTCAGAAGACTCACTAGAGCTAGAGCTAGAGCTGGAGTCAGAACTGGCATCACTGACGGCTATTTCGTCCGTAATTATAATTCTCTTTCTCAATGGTTTTGGTTTTGGTTTTCGTCTAACTTTTTTTTTATCATCATTCGAACTGACGTTCTTAGCCTTCGGTTTAGAATTGATAACAGGTTCTATATTTGTTATGTCTTTTTCCCTCTTTACGTATGTTTCATTATCACTAAGAGGTTTGTCGTTGCTTGACGTCTCAAGTTTTTTTCTGATACTATTTATTAACGAGTCGTTATCAATATCGTCTCTTTGATGTGATGATTTCATTCCACCGGAATGATAATTATCGTTGATCGGTGAGCAGATTCTTTGTGGCGAAGAATCAAGCTGTCGACGAATACTTTTAATTAACGAATCGTCATCAGTTTCACAATCTGTTTTATTATTTGAAATGTCCTGTAGTTGAGAAACATCATGATTAGAGTGAAATGAATCACCGCATTCGAGATCAGTCGATGGCGACTGCAACTGTTGTTTAACCGTTCCTATAAAGTTATCAGAGCTTGACAATGAGACAGATGCTCTTTCTTTGTAATTAGAATTTGATTTGGTACTTTTTGAAGCACCAGAAACAGGTGTTTCACTGCACCGATTCCTCATATGACGATACTTACGTCTCTGCAAGATCGATTCTCTAGCAGTTGGACTTTCCTCATCATAAGTTAGTGATTTAGGTTGGACGTCTTCATCAGAGCTGTATACTGCTGGACAGTTTGGTTTTAAAACAGAAGGGATATCTGCTGTTAGTTTCTTAATAACTTCTAAGTCGTCTTGATTGAGAGGTGTAGGAGGTAGTGTCATTGGAGACTTCACAATCCCACTTCCCAAATCAATCCAATTCGGGACACTTGCTAAACTCATGCTGCGATTAGCCTCCCTCAATTCCTCTATTTCAATTTCTTTTCTCGCACTGAGAGTTAATCTTGCCTGCCAGTCAGGGCTCTCTGCGCTAAGAGTCGGCGATGATTGCCAACTCGGTCTCTGTTTTCGTACAGGACTTCGAACTGGTGACTTCCTTGGCGTTGATGCATCACTACCACTGTCTAAGTCATCGTTTGCTATCTTTTGTATTAATACCTTCCCTCCTCGATATCCTCTATATCTCATATTGTGTCTTAGCTGTTATTCAACCAAAGGTTATCATTTTACTTTGGTTTACCTCTTTAAAGTAAACAAAAAACACGACACAGATGACTTATAAATAGCATATAAGAATAGGTAGCAAGTACGACACCATATGAAAAGATCGAAAAAAGAAAAATAAACTTTTTTATGTTCGTACACTACACCAAAATGGCTAATAACACGAGAGAGGAAGGAGTAAATACGAAAAGACTTGAGAACTATCAAGCTCATGTTTTTGTTTTTTACAAATTCAAGGAGTATATAGAGAGGTATGTATGACCAGTCTCACTTGGCACAAACTAAATAACTTTTTTTTTGTGTCAAAGCTCAGAAATGACCACGACATCAGATAATATAAGAGAGAGAAAGGGGTAAATGCTAACGGTAAAATTAATTTATGGTTTCTTTCAAAAGTGTAAGTGAAAATAAGAGAGAACAAGGTTTAACAAAAGATATCTCATTTTTTAGTAATATAAATTGAACTCAATTTATGAAACTACTTCGACTTTTAGAAACTTCCATCAGTCGGTGTGGACTCAACGATTACAACAAACCAAAACTACAAATAAAAAAGAAAAGGCATCTGCGGCTGATGCGGACTTTATGTACAAAAAAAAAAAAGAAAAAAAAAAAAAAAAAATCACCGATAATTGCGAGTGACCGAAAGAGGATAATGGATACGAGATCCCAGGTAGTAATCAAGTCAAATACATACTAAATATACTGCTTGAATAACGTGCATTAATCGTCAGTATATCCTCTGGTTGATAGTTGAGGAGACTGAGATGCTTTTTATTTAATAGTAAAAAGAAATGATTACTAGAAAGTATAACGAAATTGGTTGGCACACAACTGTCACTCAACTTGTGTTTAAAAAAAAGAAAAAAACGATTGATATCGCCTGATCGAAAATTATAAAGAGAGAGAAGAAAAAAAAAAATGACAAAAAAACTGTACTCAGGCTTTTTGTTTTTCTTGTGCACAAAAAACCCAATAAAGGTGTTAAGTGTGGTTACGATGCTACGATTCTCTGAATCGGTACAAAAAAAAAAAAAAAAAAAAACGAGGAGAGGAAAAAAATGATAATAAAAAAGCAGGCGGAGGAATTTAAAAAAAAAAAAAGGGAAAACCCCTAATCCGAACACAAAAGTTTCCGAAACCGCCGGATTTTTTTTTAACCGTCGAGGCTACAAGGCACTTTTTTTGTATAGAGTTGGCGGTTTCGGAAAATTTTGTGCCTGGATTAGAGGTTTTCCCAAAAAAAAAAAAAAAAAAAAACGAATTAATGACCGAAGTTTACTACTTTTTCGATTGAAAGCAGGTTCGTAATTTCGGAGCGGGTGCTTCAGGAATCGGATAATTATCAGAAACCCGTCACTAACTAAGCTTATCACAACTAAACGAACAAGTGCAGGGCAACTGATGAAATAAAGTTAGTAGTAGTAATAATAATTATCAGCCAATTAAAAAAAAAAATCAAATGCAAAAATTCGACAAAATGAGTGGGGGCTGAGTTATGTTTATGGGGAATGAATAATAAAAAAAATTTCCACTCAAAGTAAAAGAAAAGTATTCATTTATGCAGTTTCCTAACATCAATGGGTAATAGAATATGTGGTTTCAGGAGCCTTAATCTTATACTACTTGTCCCTTTTTAGGCCTTCATCAGTAAGTTCTAAGGGACTCCATTCTATGTTGAAGTTGTTATCGTTCTAAGATAAAAATTCATCGAAGCTCGCGCCAAGATAGGGCTAGCAATGCTTATTTGCTGGCCTTAGTCAGTATAAATAATTATCAGTCAATCAAAAAACGGGCGGGAAAATTCAATCGAATTCAAAAGTTCGTAAAACAACAAACAAATAATAATTAAATTTCAGCTGAAATTAAAAAATCTTTCTTCGGACCGTTCCCCTTACCAGCCCTCTTCAGCCTTCAAGCCTTAGTTAGTTAGCAAAATACAGAACTGATGACTACGAGGGGTCTGGGTAGCCTGCAACAATCGTGAAGATTGCAACTTTAATGATTTGAGAGTGGGGAGGGGAAGGTGAAAAAAATAAAAAATCTTTTTTTATTGTATATAGCATCTATCCTTACAACACGACCATATGTGCCATATGCCCACATACCACGAAAGAAAATAGAAACCCCCCCGGAACAGTACCGAGGATCGTTAACCCCCATTTGTCCAAAGCATTATAATTGGACTGTGGGCTTACCGAAAAGTTTTTGAAAAGTACCACATAAATCGGCAGCACATAGCCATATCACTCAGCAAGAAATGAAAACAAGAGGAGGTCAATTTAAGGTCATAACTGCGCCAGACCTGTTACGACAACATTGATTATTCTATGTGAATGTATAAAACCTCAGCAAGGGAGTTATACCCTCATACAGAATCATTAATGCCGTCGTACAGAATTTCAATCTCGTTCTCACTCTGAGGCATGAAGCCTTCAGTGATGACACGTTAAAAAAAAAAAAATTAAAAAAAGTGATTTGCACAACAGCAAAGGTATACACGTCAAACACCAGCAACGTCAGCAGTTTTCATGTTCACGCCGAGTGCACAGTGATATCAAAGAAAAAATAGTTTTCACAAGCGTGCAAAAGTGGTCTTAAAACTTGCATAAGGGAATAACGAAAATTCCAAAAAAAAAAAAAAAAAAAAACGTAATAATATCAAATAAGGACAAGATTGGAAGCACTGAAATTTTCCAAGTGAACCACGAAAGTCGTCGTTATAAAAAGTTAACAAAGTCCAGAACAGATGACTGTGGGTGATATTTTACTAACTGACTGTGGGGTCTGAGTAACCTGCTGGTGAAAACAAGAAAAGAATGGTGATGGAGAGAGAGGAAGGGTGACAATGGAGAAAAACAAAATATTTCTTCCATTTTATAAAATATTTCTTCATTTGAATTCGTCAATGGCTATACCTCGTAAGATTTCTTATTGGGTATAGTGACTCATCTAATCTATTGTCGGAATTAAAACATGAAACTACCTTTAAAAAAAAAGTAAAAGATAACCGACGAGAAGCAGTAGTAGGTATGCTGCAGAAAGTCGGGTAAAACACCTAACTGCGAAAGTAACAATGTCGTAACTCAGAAAAGTGGACTACATTCACTCACTTCCTTTGGTTAATTTTTGACAAATCAAAAATTCAAAAAAAATTTTCAAAAAAAAAAAAAAAACTACTTTAAAAAAACTGGTAGGTCTTGAGAACAAAAAAGAATTGGCTTTAACTTCAACTATACAGAAAATAATGATATAACACTGTGGTTTTTTGTTTGTGCACGAAACCGTGAACCGACTTAAACTGATAAAGCTAAAGGAGGTTTACGTGTGCTGCCAACATTCTTTTTCGTTCTTACAATACTTGTTAAATGCAAAAAAAATCCACACAAATATTTACATCACACAACACTGACATCTCGCCTCTGATGAATAATTACAAACACCGCGAGGAGAACTAAATAACGAAGACCCGTCCCCTTCACCAATAAAGGCACAAAGTTCTGATTCATCAGGGATATTATGAATAATCCCAGCCTCATCGAATGTTGCTCGTAAGGTTGGTAGGAGAGTATCAACGGTGTATTGCGACATTGGAATAACTACTCCCTTATCAATATCAGGCATTGAGATGTATAAGTCTACTCCGCTTGATAATAAAGCCTGTCTGAAAATAGGTCTTATCTCGCCATTACAACTGTACCTGACTTTACCTTCAGTGTCGTAACCAAATTTAATCCAACCCCCGCCTTCAGTTCTCGGGTCTAAGAATTCTACTGCTGGAGATAGCTGGTTGGTTTTATTATGGTATTGTGATCTACAATAAATATTTTAAAAAAAAAAAATTAAAAAAAAAAAAAAAAAACCTCGTCACTATGAAATCCACCTGTTCCATAATTCTGTTGCGCCAACCATGAAATACAAGGAGCTGGTGATGTAGAAGAATAATACTCCAAACTACGAGCGTTTAAATCAGGAAATCCGTATCTTAAAGAGTTCGAGTGAGGAGACTCACTACTATCAATATCACTGTAAAGTATTTCATCGTCGTCACTCTGAATACAACAGCCAATACATTCAGTTACTACTTTAGGTTCGGTAGAGTCGTCATGTCCTAAACTAGTTGTCCCACGAGAAGTAGAAATCATTTTATATAAAAATCTATTATGAGATAGTTTCACACAAAAAAAAAAAAAAAAAAAAAAAAAAAAAAAAAACACAATTGTTCTGCACTCTCAAGGGCTATTGTCATAAATATATTTTCCAATCATATTTATTAGTTGAAATTCGTACCTTATGAGCTGGCTCTAAGTTGAAAGGAAGGAAAGATAAATAAAAAGTCTCACCTGCAATCAACTTTTTCACAAAATTTAAGATTCAAGTTACTTTCCGATACATCAAACCACACGCCAGTTACCACACAAATAGAGTTACATAAAAAAAAATTAAAAAAAAGATTTGTATCGGCTCCATAACAAGTTATTTATTAATAAAACATGCCTAAGTAAAATTGGAATCCTTCTTAAGCTTTAGATTTACACTTTTCAATTAGCGTTTCCTCAATGAGAGATGTCGGTGTTTGTTTGCTGCAGTGAGAATACCACTTTTTTGCCTCATCCGATTTTGATAGTTGAGCGTAAGTATCTCCCAACATGAGAGCATTTCTTATAAAAGTCGGTTCAGCAGTCTGAGCTCTGTGGAGATATGGAAGTGACTCAGGAAGTTTGTGATCAGGAACTTGATGAAAAATTGCACCGGCTACCTTTCGCTCGATCCAGCTTAACGTAGAGACGTGGTAGTAAAAGGCACCGAGTACATGGTTGGCAACGCTGTCGTTTTCAAGAACATCACAAGCGGCCTTTGCGTGATCCCGCACTGAATAAGAATTCTTAATTTTTTCAGCAGTCGGTTGCATGTCTCCCCATTTACTACCAAGAACAGCTCTCCATTTATGACAGTGAGCGGTCGATTCTCTGTCTAGGTCTTTCATCGCTAGACACTTGTCAGTTAATTCTATCCCCTCATTAACTAACTTTAATCGCTCTTCATCGTGAGACTTTCCTTCTTTAACATTTCCTGCTGCATCGCTAAGCTGTTCTGCCTTCTTCCATAAGTCCATTTTTTTTTTTTTTTTTTTTTTTTAAATACCGTATTTCAGTGTCTGAAGTTTTTAGAATACCCATAATATAACAAAAAAACCTAATAAAAAAATCGAGAATCGTAAATAAGGATATCCGATGGCATTATTTTTTTGAGTGCTGTAGAAAAACTGATGCTTTGCTTCAATAAAAGTGAATAAAAGACATAACCGCATCACATGAAATCCTATGACATGAGTGGAAGATAGAGGGGAGGAGGTTGGAACTAAAAACTGCTAACAAAGCAGAACCTTGACGAGAGAATACCACGTACATGTGCTGTTCTTTTTTATTCTCTTTCTTTTTTTTTTGTCAAGTTTTTTTTGTTCTGGGTAGTTCGGCGGGCAATACACACCCGATTTTTCAACAACACACAGAAAAAAAACGTAAATTTATCGGCAATAAGGACAATGCAAACGGTTCGACAACCACCGTAAAAAAATAAAATCACATCCGACAGGTACGTGGCTATGCCATGCTAACAACAGTTTCCCCGTTGTAAACAATAACAATACCATTAAATAGAAGGAAGTATTTGATCTACAGACAGGTTTTGTTTGTTTGTTTCTTTTTCTTTTGTTTACTATCAAGCTATACGAGTTTCGCAACAACCCAATGGAGGTACATCCGTCGTGACGACCTGGAAAGGCCAAGATGCAAACCAGCTTTTTTTTCTTTTCTTTTTTCTTCTGCAGAAGAAACCAACGAAAGGATGATCACGCGCAAAGCTCCGATAACCAATGTGCTTTTGGATCCCTCTCTTCAGGAAAAAAAGAAATGCATTCAAGGAAGAAGAAAACTCAATCCCTAACTGTCTGTAACAAAACAGAGAAAGCAAAAAAAAAAAAAAAAAAAAAAAAGGAAAAAAAAAAAAAACGGTACTGCGTTGCAAACATACATGTTATTCCTCCTATGTCTTTACAGATGTCCTCATTGAACTCTATAATAAACTACTGCGGAATAATAATCCCCCATTCGTGGATGAAACAAGGAAGCCGTAAGGGCGTGATGGTTTGACAATTTAAGAACGTAGATAGGGGAGGGGAGAACAAAAAGATTTTTTTTTTTTTTTTTGATTGTTTGTTTTGCAGACGAAGGAAGTTAAAAACTCAAGCCATCACTATAACTCAGATAGATGAAATACCGTAACGCAAAAAACGCATTTCAGCATCCATGCACGTTATTAAAAAGATTTTAAAAAAAAATAAAAATGGTTTGCAGGTGGAACACCCACCTTCTAGAGATTCATGGCGTACCTAAACTAAGGCTCTAGAAAAAAGCAGAAAAAATAAAATGCTACATTCGAAATCTGAGGCATAGCAGCCGTAAATAAACAGAAATTGGGATGCAGGAATTAAAAAGAAAATAAAAAAAAAATACCGAAATTGCACTATTATGTCACAAAAATTACTCCGCCTAGATAAACGATAAGAACACACTTTGATTAAGCAATGTCACATTCCGTGTTTCGTACTACTCCCTAAAAAAGAAGTTTTAATGTAAGAAACACACTCGACTTGTTAGCAGTTGTTCATAAATAACGAGATCATTTTTGGGTAATTGCAAAAAAAAAAAAAAAAAAGAGGGAAAGAACAAAAAGCAAGAGTTGAAATATATCATTTAAGACAAAAAGAAAACTTCTCAGTTCTCTTCCTGCTTTGGTCTAACAAAGATAATACCAGCAGCAATATTTGGATTCGCAAGCACAGCTTCTCTAATAGTTCTGACTTGCTTAGCAGGTTTAACTACGACTCTCTTAGCGTGGTAGACGTCATCTTTATCATCATATATAGCACCAGGAGTGGTTGCTGTGACAGGAGCAGCTGGTGGGGAATCCTTCAGGGGTCGTACTTCGATAACTCTCGGTTTTGGAGGTTCTGCTTCCAATGGTGGTTGTGGTGGTTGTTGTTTCACTGGAGGAACTGGAACAACAGCTATCTGTTCTTCCTTCACAGTTTCTGAAGGTACAGACACTTCTGTTGGAATTGGCGCTTCTTTCTCCACCACAGTAGGCTCTACTGGAGCCGGAGCCCCATCCAGTGCTTTGTCATTCTCAGCAGTCTTAGCCAGCTTTGCTTTCGCTGAAGATCTTCTCCTCACACCTGTTGGAGTAGGTGGCGGAGATGCCGTGCACGACGATTCGTCTCCCGTAGCACCAGTCCCACTCTTCTTCTTCTTTTTCTTCTTTCTCTTTCTCTCGACCGCTCCCCCTTCTTCTTCCGGCCCTGCAATTGAATTCTTCTTCTTCTTCCTTTTGATCTTTTTCTCTTTTGGTGCATCGGTTGTTCCATCGTCTTCGGTGTCGGCTTCAGCCGCGTCAGCTTCATCGTTTTCCTCCTCCTTATCGTCATCAGCAGGTCCTGGAGATTCTTCATTTTGAGTACCCTGCGAGGAGTTCATAAGTGGAGCTGTAGCTGTTGCTGGTGTTGTGATAGGAGTTACCGTTTCTGATTCTGCTTCGACCTGGTGTGTAGTCGGCTGTGCTTCAACAACTACTTCTGGTTCTGTAGTTGGTTGAACTAAAGGAGTTGGTTCTGACTGTTGTCCAATCTCTGGAACAGGTGTTGAGGGTTCTAAACTATTTTGTCTAACCTGTGGTGGCGGTGCCGGAACATGTGCCGGCGATGGTGTCAAACTAAGCAACGTATTAATATCCGTGGCGTACTTTTGATATAATATTACGATTTTTCTCATATTTTCTTGAGTAGTTTTCAGGTACCCCTTCAACTCTACAGCAGCACACGCCCATTCAGCAGCTTCTGGTGGCGTGTTGTCATCTGTAATGTGAGATTCGATAGTTTTGCTTACAAGAACCCATTCTTTTGTTTGCAAACTTATCATAGATTTCAGGTATAAAGCTGCGTCATGAGTAGCGATAATATCTTCTTTAGGATGATTTTCGATAAGATTGCAATCTCTTTGATGGCTCAATGAAATAGTATCGAATATAGAATACGGTGGAGGCCTTGAAATTGCTATTATAGCAGAAGCCCATTCATACAAATACGATCCTTGTTGAATTCCTTCGGCGATTTTTAAATGATCAGAAGAAAATAAAGACTTGAATTCATCATACAAAGAACAATTAGTCTGTAGTAGGGTAACTAATAAGTTTGAATGTTGCTCTCGTTGTTCAGTTATGGTGTGCATGTTTTTAGATAATTCTGCTACGAATTCCGATAAGAATATAGTTGTCTTTATCCAAGTATCTATATTGCAGTTGGAAGTTTCGTAGTTTGGATCGTTTTGTGCAGCTCGTGCGGCAGCGACAGCGCTGCTTGGCAGACTGATACAAGCATCGTTCCAATCCTCTTCATCCATGGATGAGAGGTCTTTTATGAAATATATTGCGTCAGTGTTGTAGTCTACGGCACCTCCAGGAAGTCGTTTTCTAGTCTTGTTGTTAGGGGTTTGTCCTGCTAATAAGAAGTTCTCGATATCAGATCTGTGTGCTTTCACTTCATTACCAACCTTAAGCAACAACTCGTTTAGCAATGCGATAGTTTGAGTTGAAGCGAATGCCTTAACGGCATCCATAGCATTCGCCCAGGTTTTTAGTTCTGGATAAGCAGAACCAGCCAGCACAGAGCCAGCAGCTTCCTGTAGAGGAGGAGTGTAATTCTTTATTAACCAATCGTCTAATAAAGCTTTTTGTGGATCTCTCAACTTAGTATCCGAAGCGATCGCATTAGACCCAGCCTTCAATGCAGCGTATTCTATAGCAAGTTGTAGAGTAGTAGCTTCATCTTGTTTATTCTCTTCGAGTGTTTTTACTATCTCTCTCATGCGTTGTTCCATATCCTGGACTTGAGCGTGGAGTTGCTGGACTGTTGCTTTTCCGTGTAGCTGATTGTTCTGCGCATTTTCAACTGCGGCGCTCGCATCTGCAAGTTCGACAAGCATGCGATCGATGTCTGATTTACATCTTCTGTAATTGAGGGCGATAACTTCCTGACCAGATCTCGATAGCTTTTCAATCGCCTTCCTACTCTCTTCAGACATTGCTGATTGAGCTGCGATGAGGATCAACTGCATTGCAACAACAGCCTTAGCCCACGCGATCATTTTCTTAGCCGTGTCAGTCAGAACTAATTCCGGGTCATGTTCTGCAGCAGCATGCTGCTCCATTAACAAAGCTGCTAAGTCCAAATGCTTATCAGTAAAGCATTCCATGTATAAATCAGTTATGTCGTTATCCATTTTATTTCTCTGAATAGCTTCTTCCATTCGTTGATCTTCAGACATTTTCTGAATGTGATGTTTGTATTCCTCATCATCAAGACCATCACAGCTGGGCATCAGTGTTGCCAACAGTTGAGGATCTAACTGCGCCATGTTGACAACTGGCAGTCCCTTCTGAGAGATGGAAAGAAATAAAACCTAAGAAAGCAAATAACACTATCACGATACTAATATACGAACGGTCTTCAAACACTCACCGGACTTGACGTGTAATCTGTTTAGTAGAAAGGTAACGAAATAAAATAGTCGTGAATTGAGTTGTTCTTTTAGTCAGAACCGTTCTAACGATTTCCAGTTATCGAAACGTTGAATTGTAATAACCTCAGAGACAATGAATCTCGCGGGAAGCTCAGCCTGCGATGGCAGATTCTACTTCACAAATGAGAACCAAAACAAAATGCTAAAAGAAAATCAACTTGATGCTCACTCTCCTCTCCCTTAGCAGGATAGAAGCCAACAGTGATACACTCTTGTATACACATTAACGACAGTCAGACAGTGGCAGAAGAAATCTTAAGAAACGTATTTAGCAAGCAACGACTGCTTCACTCTTCTTCTCCTTTTTACCTTTTTTCTTCTTGTTATTGTTCTTAGGTTTGTTTTTGATTTTTGGATCCTCAGCGGCGGGGTTTAAATGTTTTGGAAAAAGACTTCCCTCCCTGAGTGACCAACTTGTTGCAATCTCCGAACCTGACGTGAGATTATCGCATTGAGAGAGAGAACCGATTCGGCGACCAGGACACTGAAGACGAGTAAAAACAACATGAGCAGTTTCAGGTAAAAACGGTGCAAAGAAATGAGACAAAACATAAACCGCTTCCAACAACACTCTCACAATTGATAGTTGTTTTGTAGTATTCATAAGAGAAGGTGACCATGGAGACTGTTCTGTAAGCCATCGATTTGTTTGCCTGCATGCTTCTAAAAGCGTCATGAGTGATTCCCTAACTTCATTTTTATCAAAAAATCGATCAAAATCACTCCTGAGTGTTTCCACATCAAAGGGATACTGAATATCAGAATCAACAACAGACGGTACTGTACCACTACTATACTTTGCACATAATACTACTGCTCTCTGTGCAAGATTACCATAACAGTCTCCAAGTAATTGGTTGTGAGCTGCAATCAAACCGTCACAAGAGAATTTTAAATCATGTCCACAAGTAGTTTCGTAAGACATATAAAACCTAATAGCGTCGACGCTTATTTTATACTCAGTCATCAATTGATTTGGACAAATACAATTTCCTATGCTCTTTGACATCTTAGACCCGTCACTGTTACACACAAATCCATGAGAAAATACTTTCTTTGGGAGTGGAATGCCCGCACTCATTAGCATTGCTGGCCAATAAACACAGTGAAACCTAATAATGTCTTTGCCAATGATCTGTAAATTTGGTGGCCATGATTTTGATAATTGCTCATCAGGATTTGATGATTGGGCAGAAATATAATTTATAAGCGCGTCAAACCAGACGTACATTACGTGGTCGCTGTCACCTGGAACTTGGATTCCCCAGTGAAATGAAGTTCGGGATACGCACAAGTCCTGTAACGGTGATTTCAGAAATACTAACGTCTCATGTCGACACCGCTCTGGTTGTATGAAATCAGGGTTCTCATTTATAAAATTAATTAACTGAGACTGATACTTCGACAAACGAAAGAAATAACATGGCTCTTCCATTAGAGTATATGGTATCCCTGACACTGGATCGAAGTAATTATGTTTTTCAGCCTCAGCATCTGTCACGTACGTTTCCTCTCTTACACAGTAATAACCTTTATACGTACCCAGATATATGTCTCCCTTGTCCAGACACTGTTTCCAAAATTGTCGGCATTGCTGTTTGTGGTTGTCTGAAGTTGTTCTTACAAATATGTCATTGCTGACCATTAGTTTCTCTGATAGATTTTTGAAATGTTCTGCCCAGGAATCGCAATATTGCTGCGTTGGGATCCCTTCATTTGATGCAGCATTTTGAATTTTTAAACCGTGCTCATCAGTTCCAGTACAGAATACAACATCTCTTCCAACAAGACGATAATACCTTGCGTGAACGTCTGCTAAAACTGCCTCATACGCATGTCCTATGTGCGGAGGTCCGTTTGTATAATTGATAGCCGTCGTTACATAGTAGCTTTCACTGCAGTCGGGGAGATTCTCACTTCCGAAATACTTTTTAAAAGTTACATCTGAAGAACTGCTACATTGCGACAGCAGATTTCGAAAACGACGCATTTTTTTGTAAGATCTGTGACACGATAGAGTACAAGAAATGTTACATAATAAGAAATGCTATATCTCCTTCAAAAGGTGGTAATATTTTGTTCTCTTTTAAAGCCACCATACTGTTAATAACCTGTAGAAGAAGAATGTGGACGTTATAATCACAAATAAAACAAGTAAACAGTTAAAAAACAGCTAGGCGGAACGACAAACCGGAGCAACGCTTGAGTCAAACGCGCGAAAAACATACACGATAGTTTTCTTAGATACTTTCAACAAGCCCTCGCTTGGTACGTTTTTTTTTTTTTTTTTTTTTTTTTTTTCTTCCTTTTTTTTTTTTTTTTTCCATTCCTTGGCTCCACCTCCAATACAAAAAAGATTAGAAGCAATCGATTATTTTCCGTTTATTTCATTTTTTTTTTTTTTTTTTTTTTTTGAAAAATTCTCTAAAGCGATTACTCTTTATCTTTTTACCTATAAAACAACTTCGATATTCCGGAGATGAGTGAAACGGGTTTCACTCATCTCATCAAAAGAAACCTGTATGCAACAATGACAGCTGGAAACAAACAAGGTGTTCAGCAATTATTTTTAGGGTCACAGAGCCAGCGAAATATGTACTACCATCTTAGCGAAACAATTGTTACTCTCGTTAATTACAAAAGATTAGCTCATCGGAATCTGTGTTACCAAAAGGTATCAAACACACGACAGAAAGACAAATACTTTATTAGTTTTTGGTCGACAGACTGCTGATGTTGAATGTCACGTAACGCCTCTTGAATACTAATAACCTTAGCCAACGGGAACAAAACTGACGGAGAGGGGGGAAAGGGGAACAAAAAAAAAAAAAAAAAAAAAGAAAGAAATATCAGTCAAAATTATTTTTTGGATGTACTTTTAAACATAAATAGTGATTTCCTTTGTTAGTGCTCAGTGATGAATATTAATCCCAGACTAGGAATGAAAAGATCGAGAAAATCAGAGTAAACACCCTAATTTTACTTTTTCACTATTTCTTTTTTCTCTCCCACCCAGTTCTTCCCATCAGAAACTAGATAATATCACCGAATGGAGGATCTGAAGCATCAGAACCAGACGAGTCACGCAAAAGGGTGCTGAATACTAAGAGACGGAGATCCGTTGTAACAAACGTAATAAATTAGAAAACCTGTTTCCTAACAATCGGCCCAGCAGCGTCACAATAGACCCTTCGATTAATTCTTAGTTTTAGTATTGGTCCACGGCTGAGCTGATTTAGTAAACCACAAGATCTCTTTTCTCGATCTAGGTGACAAGTATGTGATGCAAAACCTCCCGATTTCGGACGGAAACGAACCGAACGATGCGACGCATTAAGATGCCGCTTCGATCGAAATCTTTGCTATTTTTTTCATTGTTTAGAATTTGGTCGCAAAAAAACTAATTTCGACTGATATATCCCTTAAGGGAGCGAATCACACAAAACCTCCTGAAAACAAGCAACAAGATTTGTTGACAAGAGATATAATACAAAATACTAATAACTGACAAGTGTTTCTACTTAGAACACAGTACTGACTGAAACATTCGCCGTTTCACTAATACACGGCATACATGTGTTATCTAGTTGTACGGATGAATCACCACTTCCATCATACAATAAATTATAATGCAGCAGCTCAATCGCTACTACAGAGCTGATTAATCGACGAGAACGTACTCTGCCTGTTTTTATTGTTGTTTTTTTTTTTAAATTGACAGAACATAGCGTTTTGGTGTTAGATATTTCAACATACTTCTCTCTTACAATCACCGGATGCTAAGTCCAAGCTGTATATGTAGAGATGACCATCCATTGTTGCTACGAAGATCCTTTTGCTATCACGAGACAGAACAACGACATTAGCAACATTTGATGCTGGTGATTGAAACTGTGCCCAACTTCTCTCTGCTTGGTACATATTACGAACTGTGTCCCCGACAGTACCAGGACCCTCAGATGATCCTAAGACTTCAGAAGCTGATGTGTCACACCTCCATATGTGAATTGTCGATTTGTTTGATGTACACACCAACAAAGAAGACGTGTAATTGAAAGACAATGAATATACACTTGCTCCAGAACTTCCTCTCCGAAGAGCGTAGAGGAGGGGTGCTTCAGATTTACCCTGAAGAGTGACTCTGAATATTCTAATTACAGTTCCTTTGATTGAAGCAGTCGCTAGTTTTGTTCCACAGTTACTTAGAGTGAGAGCTGATAGTGATGTTTTGTGTGCCCTAATTATGTGAAGGGTTTTAGTACCGGAGGCATCAACAATAACAACATCACCACTACCTTGAGTTACAGCTTTTGGGTAAGCTACAACATTGTTATCCTCATTCATCGATAGGTCTCCAAGACCTTTAGGGTTGCTTTCTGTATCGATAATCTGAAGAGGTGCCATTTTAGTCAGATCAAATATGTGAAGACACTTTTCTAAAATAACCAATAGTCGTTTTTTGTTCATTTTTACTCCAAGAACGGTATCTTGAAAACTAATATCACAAATATTCTGTCCAGCATGTGTATTGTATAATTGCAATTGTCTAGGTGAGTGAGTTGACCCCTCACCAACCACAGCTAATAAGCTGGTTCTATGCAGCATACTTACGATTCGTGACCCTCCGTCATCCTCCTTACTTTCGAAACATTTCCTAACTGGGTCTGTTGTATATATTTTATAACCCTTCTCAGTACCAACTGCTAGACAACTGCAATCTTGATTGAAAGACAGGCATTTTACTCCGTTGGCAGCACCCCTAGACATTGAGTTACTTTGTCTGAATATATATATATTTTTTTTTAAAAGAAATAATTTTTAAATAAAAAAAACGATAAAAAACTGGTATTCAAAAAGATCACAGATATGAATAACAAAAACGTATCATGGAAAGAGCCAAATTGATACATATATTTTTTTTTTTTCCTTTTTTTTTTTTTTTTGAGGTGCGCTGAAAGATGGAAAGAAGAAAGGAAAAAAAATCAAGAGAACAAACACAACCAGCTGTCAATAAACGATAAAATTTGTCGACTTGGGTATGTGTTTTTTCGATTTTTGTAAAAAAATTACAACTGTGTTGTATCATAAAACCATAAAGATAATTTAGCATTAGTTTTTAGATACAGTGAGTTACTCGACTGGAGGAGTATTTTCATAGTAAATTGAATGGGAAAAATACGAAAAAAAAATCCTCCTTCTCCAAATGCTTTCATAATATAAACGAAGAAGACAAAATCCAATATAATGGACTTTAACTTACACAATTCGTTACACTGATAAAAACCAAAATTGAGAAATGCAATGAAGAGAGAAGCAACACACTGATAACATACTGAACACAACTTAATATCGATCACGTTATTTCACCATTAACGGTGAAGGGAGAATGAGGGGAGAGGGTTAATTTGATACTGCAATTTTCAAGCTCAAAAAAGGAACAACAATTTCTCCGACAATCTTGACCGTCAGCAGCAGCGTAGTAAATGACTGCAAATAAATAAATATTTTTTTATTTTTTTTATATATAATACCACTGGTGGCCAAAGAGGGGACAAAAAGGCAATAAACAAGAATACTTCGGTCGACATCGCAATATCATAAATCACTACCATGTAACTACCACATAGCCCGAGACGTCGAATCTAAAGGAAAGGGGAGGATAGATCCCAACCATGTAGTAATAAAGGATGACAATTTATTTACTGCAATACATCAAGCATATACATGTCCTTATCATCGAAAGAATCAAACTTCTCTTCATTAACAAAATAATGATCAGTGGAGATTTTCTTTTTCCTCTTGCAATACATAACTGTTGCAATTATGACAAGCAATAAAACACAAGCAGAAGCAATAATTATATATTTCGTTATATCATCTTCGAAAGAACTTTTTACATCTCCAACACATAGTGGATTCATGTTCATGGATACTCGTTCAACACATGACTGATTAGTATTACACACCCAACCGTCACAAGTATGAATGCATCTTCTTCCTGAACTTTCCTTGGTACACGATTCGTTGGTGTTGCAGTAATTGTTGCCGCAGTTGTTAGGTTCACACACTGGGTCCATTCCTTCGTCAGAACGGTCAACACAAGACTTACCAACAGGACACGACCAACTTTCGCAATTAGGAATACAGTTGTAGCCAGAACTATTTCTGTAACACGATTCGTTGGTGTTGCAGTAATTGTTGCCGCAGTTGTCAGGTTCACAGATTGGGTTCATTCCTTCGTCAGAACGATCAACACACGTCTCGTTGGAATCGCAATCCCAACTTTCACAAGTAGGTATGCAGTTGTAGCCAGAATTATTTCTGTAACATGTTTCATTGATGTTGCAGTAATTGCTACCGCAGTTGTTAGTTTCACAGATTGGGTTCATTCCCTCATCAGAACGGTCGACACAAGACTTACCAACAGGACACAACCAACCTCTGCAAGTAGGATTACAGTTGTAGCTAGAACTATTTCTGTAACAGGATTCGTTGAAATTGCAGTAATTGTTGCCGCAGTTGTCAGGTTCACAGATTGGATTCATTCCCTCATCAGAACGGTCGACACAAGACGTACCAACAGGACACGACCAATCTCTGCAAGTAGGAATACAGTTGGAGCCAGAACTATTTCTGTAACACGATTCGTTGGTGTTGCAGTAATTGTTGCCGCAGTTGTTAGGTTCACAGATTGGGTTCATTCCTTCATCAGAACGATCAACACACGTCTCGTCGGGATCGCAATCCCAACCTACGCAAGTAGGTATGCAGTTGTAGCTAAAATTATTTCTGTAACATGTTTCATTGATGCTGCAGTAATTGCTACCGCAGTTGTTAGTTTCACAGATTGGGTTCATTCCCTCATCAGAACGGTCAACACAAGACGTACCAACAGGACACGACCAATCTCTGCAATTTGGAATGCAGTTGTAGCCAGAACTATTTCTGTAACACGATTCGTTGAAATTGCAGTAATTGTTGCCGCAGTTGTCAGGTTCACAGATTGGGTTCATTCCTTCGTCAGAACGATCAACACACGTCTCGTCAGGATCGCAATCCCAACCTACGCAAGTAGGAATGCAGTTGTAGCTAAAATTATTTCTGTAACATGTTTCATTGATGCTGCAGTAATTGTTGCCGCAGTTGTTAGTTTCACAGATTGGGTTCATTCCCTCATCAGAACGGTCAACACAAGACGTACCAACAGGACACGACCAATCTCTGCAATTTGGAATGCAGTTGTAGCCAGAACTATTTCTGTAACACGATTCGTTGAAATTGCAGTAATTGTTGCCGCAGTTGTTAGGTTCACAGATTGGGTTCATTCCTTCATCAGAACGATCAACACAAGTCTCGTCAGGATCGCAATCCCAACCTACGCAAGTAGGAATGCAGTTGTAGCTAAAATTATTTCTGTAACATGTTTCATTGATGCTGCAGTAATTGCCACCGCAGTTGTTAGTTTCACAGATTGGGTTCATTCCTTCGTCAGAACGGTCAACACAAGACGTACCAACAGGACACGACCAATCTCTGCAATTCGGAATGCAGTTGTAGCCAGAACTATTTCTGTAACACGATTCGTTGAAATTGCAGTAATTGTTGCCGCAGTTGTCAGGTTCACAGATTGGGTTCATTCCTTCATCAGAACGATCAACACACGTCTCGTCGGCATCGCAATCCCAACCTACGCAAGTAGGTATGCAGTTGTAGCCAAAATTATTTCTGTAACATGTTTCATTGATGCTGCAGTAATTGCTACCGCAGTTGTTAGTTTCACAGATTGGGTTCATTCCTTCGTCAGAACGGTCAACACAAGACGTACCAACAGGACACGACCAATCTCTGCAATTTGGAATGCAGTTGTAGCCAGAACTATTTCTGTAACACGATTCGTTGAAATTGCAGTAATTGTTGCCGCAGTTGTCAGGTTCACAGATTGGGTTCATTCCTTCATCAGAACGATCAACACACGTCTCGTCGGCATCGCAATCCCAACCTACGCAAGTAGGTATGCAGTTGTAGCCAAAATTATTTCTGTAACATGTTTCATTGATGCTGCAGTAATTGCTACCGCAGTTGTTAGTTTCACAGATTGGGTTCATTCCTTCGTCAGAACGGTCAACACAAGACGTACCAACAGGACACGACCAATCTCTGCAATTCGGAATGCAGTTGTAGCCAGAACTATTTCTGTAACACGATTCGTTGAAATTGCAGTAATTGTTGCCGCAGTTGTCAGGTTCACAGATTGGGTTCATTCCTTCATCAGAACGATCAACACACGTCTCGTCGGCATCGCAATCCCAACCTACGCAAGTAGGTATGCAGTTGTAGCCAAAATTATTTCTGTAACATGTTTCATTGATGCTGCAGTAATTGCTACCGCAGTTGTTAGTTTCACAGATTGGGTTCATTCCTTCGTCAGAACGGTCAACACAAGACGTACCAACAGGACACGACCAATCTCTGCAATTTGGAATGCAGTTGTAGCCAGAACTATTTCTGTAACACGATTCGTTGAAATTGCAGTAATTGTTGCCGCAGTTGTTAGGTTCACAGATTGGGTTCATTCCTTCGTCAGAACGATCAACACACGTCTCGTCGAGATCGCAATCCCAACCTACGCAAGTAGGTATGCAGTTGTAGCCAAAATTATTTCTGTAACATGTTTCATTGATGCTGCAGTAATTGCTACCGCAGTTGTTAGTTTCACAGATTGGGTTCATTCCCTCATCAGAACGGTCAACACAAGACGTACCAACAGGACACGACCAATCTCTGCAATTTGGAATGCAGTTGTAGCCAGAACTATTTCTGTAACACGATTCGTTGAAATTGCAGTAATTGTTGCCGCAGTTGTTTGGTTCACAGATTGGGTTCATTCCTTCGTCAGAACGATCAACACACGTCTCGTCAGGATCGCAATCCCAACCTACGCAAGTAGGAATGCAGTTGTAGCTAAAATTATTTCTGTAACATGTTTCATTGATGCTGCAGTAATTGTTGCCGCAGTTGTTAGTTTCACAGATTGGGTTCATTCCCTCATCAGAACGGTCAACACAAGACGTACCAACAGGACACGACCAATCTCTGCAATTTGGAATGCAGTTGTAGCCAGAACTATTTCTGTAACACGATTCGTTGAAATTGCAGTAATTGTTGCCGCAGTTGTTAGGTTCACAGATTGGGTTCATTCCTTCGTCAGAACGATCAACACACGTCTCGTCAGGATCGCAATCCCAACCTACGCAAGTAGGAATGCAGTTGTAGCTAAAATTATTTCTGTAACATGTTTCATTGATGCTGCAGTAATTGTTGCCGCAGTTGTTAGTTTCACAGATTGGGTTCATTCCCTCATCAGAACGGTCAACACAAGACGTACCAACAGGACACGACCAATCTCTGCAATTTGGAATGCAGTTGTAGCCAGAACTATTTCTGTAACACGATTCGTTGAAATTGCAGTAATTGTTGCCGCAGTTGTTAGGTTCACAGATTGGGTTCATTCCTTCATCAGAACGATCAACACAAGTCTCGTCAGGATCGCAATCCCAACCTACGCAAGTAGGAATGCAGTTGTAGCTAAAATTATTTCTGTAACATGTTTCATTGATGCTGCAGTAATTGCTACCGCAGTTGTTAGTTTCACAGATTGGGTTCATTCCCTCATCAGAACGGTCAACACAAGACGTACCAACAGGACACGACCAATCTCTGCAATTTGGAATGCAGTTGTAGCCAGAACTATTTCTGTAACACGATTCGTTGAAATTGCAGTAATTGTTGCCGCAGTTGTTAGGTTCACAGATTGGGTTCATTCCTTCATCAGAACGATCAACACACGTCTCGTCGGCATCGCAATCCCAACCTACGCAAGTAGGTATGCAGTTGTAGCTAAAATTATTTCTGTAACATGTTTCATTGATGCTGCAGTAATTGCTACCGCAGTTGTTAGTTTCACAGATTGGGTTCATTCCCTCATCAGAACGGTCAACACAAGACGTACCAACAGGACACGACCAATCTCTGCAATTTGGAATGCAGTTGTAGCCAGAACTATTTCTGTAACACGATTCGTTGAAATTGCAGTAATTGTTGCCGCAGTTGTTAGTTTCACAGATTGGGTTCATTCCTTCATCAGAACGATCAACACAAGTCTCGTCGGGATCGCAATCCCAACCTACGCAAGTAGGTATGCAGTTGTAGCCAAAATTATTTCTGTAACATGTTTCATTGATGCTGCAGTAATTGCTACCGCAGTTGTTAGTTTCACAGATTGGCTTCTTTCCTTCATCAGAACGGTCGACACAAGACTTCCCGTCGTTTTGGCAATCCCAACCTTTGCAATTGGGAATGCATCCACTATAACCATCAGTATTCGTGTAACAAGTTTCATTGATGTTGCAGTAATAAGCGCCGCAGTTGTTAATTTCACAGATTGGGTTCATTCCCTTATCTGAACGGTCGACACAAGACGAGTCGCGTGGACAAGACCAAACTACCCAATCTCTGCAAGTAGGAATACAGTTGTAGCCAGAACTATTTCTGTAACATGTTTCATTGACGTTGCAGTAATTGTTGCCGCAGTTGTTAGTTTCACAGATTGGTTTCATTCCTTCGTCAGAACGATCAACACACGTCTCGCCAGCATTGCAAGCCCAACCTTCACAAGTAGGAATGCATCTGCTACCATAAGCGTTCTTGTAACATATTTCATTGGTGGTGCAGTTAAAATTGCTGTCGCAGTTGTTAGTTTCACAGATTGGCTTCTTTCCTTCATCAGAACGATCAAAACACGTCTCGTTGTTTTGGCAATCCCAACCTTTGCAATTGGGAATGCATCCACTATAACCATCAGTATTCGTGTAACAAGTTTCATTGATGTTGCAGTAATAAGCGCCGCAGTTGTTAGGTTCACAGATTGGGTTCATTCCCTTATCTGAACGGTCGACACAAGACGAGTCGCGTGGACAAGACCAAACTACCCAATCTCTGCAATTAGGAATACAGTTGTAGCCAGAACTATTTCTGTAACATGTTTCATTGACGTTGCAGTAATTGTTGCCGCAGTTGTTAGTTTCACAGATCGGTTTCATTCCTTCGTCAGAACGATCAACACACGTCTCGCCGGAATTGCAAGCCCAACCTTCACAAGTAGGAATGCATCTGCTACCATAAGCGTTCTTGTAACATATTTCATTGGTGGTGCAGTTAAAATTGCTGTCGCAGTTGTTAGTTTCACAGATTGGCTTCTTTCCTTCATCAGAACGATCAAAACACGTCTCGTTGTTTTGGCAATCCCAACCTTTGCAATTGGGAATGCATCCACTATAACCATCAGTATTCGTGTAACAAGTTTCATTGATGTTGCAGTAATAAGCGCCGCAGTTGTTAGGTTCACAGATTGGGTTCATTCCCTTATCTGAACGGTCGACACAAGACGAGTCGCGTGGACAAGACCAAACTACCCAATCTCTGCAAGTAGGAATACAGTTGTAGCCAGAACTATTTCTGTAACATGTTTCATTGACGTTGCAGTATTCGTTGCCGCAGTTGCTAGTTTCACAGACTGGGTCCATTCCAAGTTGAAATTTATCAATGCATGACTCACCTGAGTGGCAATGATCATCACGAAAAGTCTCACAGGTTGGGAGACAGCTTTGAAATTTTGTTCTATATTCGTAACAGTAATTGGTAAAGCAATACTGACCGTTACAAAGACTGGAATTCGAAACACACTCCGGGTTGAGACCTTCTGCACTTCTGTCAATGCAAAGTGAACCATTGCAATTATCATAACAATTGCGAACACAACGTTTAGAAGTGCCGTCGTCGTAGCAACTGTGTGAAATGTCACAAATATCACTTCCACAACTTACAAATAAGGACCTTGCTCCACCCACAAGAAATAGGAACACAATTAATGTAATACGGAACATTGATTTCGTATTTCTGTTTGAAAAAGAAAATGTAAACAAAATAATAAAATAAAGTACTGAATAAAAGTAGAAAAACTCGTAATATTGTAAGACAGTTGTGTAGTTATTTTTTTTTTTTTTCAGTTTTTTTATGTTCAGGTTTTATTTAACGTGTTTCTTAGTTTAATAACTTATACGGTTGTTTTCTTGTATCAAAAAAAAACAAGTCATGAGTAACACTGTGACACATCTAATAGCGAAAGCCATTTTTCAGGGACCAAAACCAGCACCCCATTTACCAAAATGTTTCCCGTCCCAATCCCCCGGTGACTTCACCAGCGTTGCGAGTGGTGGCATTGTGAAGTGTCTCGGTTCAGGAAGTATCACCGTAGGGTCAGTGTTATAGACGTCCACCTATTTTACGTGTTTTGTTATTTTTTAGTGGTCCTCTTGAGTTTGAAAATCACTCCCACAATAATAAAAATAATACATACATGTGGAACGGGTTTAGGTGTTGGAAGGCCGTGTAAGACGTTTGCCCCTGGTAACCCCGGCATTGCCTTTTTAGTGTAAGTGCTATAATAGGAAGAAAAATACACAACTACATAATAAGAAAGATAATGACGACGGTGATGCCTATCCATTCATCAATAAAACAAGCCATAGGGTTTCCTGTTAAAAAGTGATTTCTACTGAAAGGGCGGCTGTAAGTTTGTCATCTAACGTGCTTCTCACAAGTTATTTTGGTGTGTATTTTGGAAATCTTTTTTTTTTTTCTTATTCGTGTTGGCATCTTGCTCGGGGTTTACATTCGTTAACATTTTTTTTTTTTTTTTTTTAGTTCTTCTTTGCCCAACCCCCTCTACGGTGCCCCCGACTCAAGTAAGCAGCTGGAGAGGTTTCAAGGACCAAAGCCAGTACCCCACTTGCCGAAGTGCTTACCATCCCAGTCTCCTGGGTGCTTTACAAGTGTAGCGAGTGGTGGCATTGTGAAGTGTCTCGGTTCTGGCAAGATAACAGTTGGGTCAGTATTGTAGACGTCAACCTGTATTATTTTAACTGACTCAAGGAAAACAAGGTTAGAAAACAATATGAACAACAACAACATACGTGTGGAACTGGCTTTGGGGTTGGAAGGCCGTGAAGTACATTTGCACCAGGTAATCCCGGCATTATTATTTATTAGTGTAAGTGTATACTGTAAAAAAAGAATACATAACATGATTTTTGTTAATTTGTATTATCGTCCTAAATCTCCCCTCTTGAATCCCCTTAAAAAACAACACACCTTTTCGCCTTACTATAACCTATGACGAAGCAAAGAGAGATTTATAACTGGGACATATGTAATAAATATAACTAAAAAATAGAGAGTAAATCGCGTTATAAACGTCCATAAACCAGACGACGCGAGACATACGTACGAGAGAAGGCAATCTAACTTTAACCTATCTACGTTAATGCAGATAACTAAAGTGGATAGCTATACTAACAAAAAAAAAATAAATGGACATTCGAGGGAAAGGAGAGAAATTTACTTTTTTTTTTTTTTTTTTTTTTAGTACTTCACAAAAGCGGCAAAGGCCACCGTGACTGTGAAGCTCTTCTTACAAAAAAAAAAAAAAAAAAAAAATTAATTTTGTAAATTTAATAGCGGCGAAAGCCACAAATAATAATGACACAAACAGTACGAACACTGGGGGGTAACAAAGTTTACAATTAGTAGTCTCTATGCTTGGGAGTTTTTACTGCGGAAAGTCCTCGACTAGGGAATCATATGTGTAAAAAACCTCTTTGGGTTTTATCATTCCCTAATGTGTGATAGCAGGATTTGAATAAAAAAAAAACTCGTCCAAACACACACAAACTAAGTCTGAAGTGCGAGTTGTATTCTCTTCACCACAATCACTCATTAGAGTTTTGTTTATAATTATTTATAAAATGAAATTATTAACGACGATAATCACCTCACCCGACTACGCAACAATGTAAGTCTCCCAGTGCTCAGGAGCCTCGTCAACGTCAGTAGTTTCCAGTGATGGGGGTGAGTCATTGATACTGCTGTCTTCATCAGGAATAGGAATAAGTTCGGGAATAACAGCAGTTGGTATTTTATAACAGACGGTCTTCTTTGACATCGACGGTGACATTGGTGGAGAACAGTGAACGAAACAATTAAATTTTGAACAAGGCGTTGCATCCCATTGCAAGAAAGCCTGTTTTGCTGTTAATGGATCAATTGGTCGAAGGAAGAATCTAGCAATCTTATTAGAAGGTTGGTGCCGTTTATCACTTTTTTCTACAACGATTGATGAGTAAAGGTGGAAACGAAGACCGATTTCACGGCAAATATCCAACGCGGTATACATGTCGAAATCGTTTTCACAGAACTGTGTTAGAGTAATCTGAATAACATCAAGACTCTTCTCATGCTTTCGATCTCTAAGGTCATAACTACTAACGACCATTACTGGTGGTAACCCTGTTGGACACCCCTCTCCCTTTAGAATAATTCTATCAATACAGAACATTCTCTTTACAATTTGATATCTCCATTCCAACAGTTCCAACACAAACCAGTTTGGTACATTTCCTGAAACTTTTCCAATTTGCCAATATGGCATAGCTCCTTCTTTTTTTTTAGTTTTAGTTAAGAATAACTGGAAGGATAATTTGATATTAATAAGAAGGTGTATTACACACAGAAATCTGATGAATTGTACACTTGCCTGTAGTAAAAAATAATAATATTTTCAAAACAGTAATATAAACCTTATCACCTACCATACTAGAGAAACAGAGCTACACAGATACATAACAAGTACGAAACTAAATGAAATAAAAATATCGGGAGCATAAGAACAACGGGAATAGGGAGGAGAGCAGGAGAGATGCGATGGGCTTTTGATCTGCTGTATTTTTTTTTTTTTTTTTTTTCGTATTGCTTTTAGGCCTTAGCTTTATTTATTTTTTTTTTTATTTTTTTATTTTTTTTTCCCATGATCAGTCCACCAACCCCGTTGGTGGTCTCACCTGGGGTCACACCCCAGTGAGAATAATTTTGTTTTTTGTTTTTCTCTCTAAAATAAAAAATAGGGCAAGTCTAGATATATACTCCAAGAGAGAGAACGCCATTTTCATAACACAACATATAATCATGTATGTCGCTCACTACAGAAACAAAAATTTGAAAAGAAAAAATAAAAACGAGCTTTTTTTTTCTAACCTGAGTGTCGTCATTGTTGAGGAGGAGATCCCTACATTGTAAATAGGCGGGCAAGAACAAAATAACAAAAAAAAAAAAAAAAAAAAAAAAACTCTTATACTCAAATGGAATACAAGGAAGGGGGTAATAGTGGGTAGCAGTTGCTATAATTTCATTGTTTTGTTTTGTGTTGTTTTTTTTCTGTTCTTCTAAGGTAGTTATCTAACAGAAGATACTGCAGGCACACAGTATTGATTTAAAAAATAATAATAATAATAATAATAAATAGTAATAATAATAATAATAATAAAAGAGTGAGGTTTTTTTTTGTTTATTCCCAAAAAAAATACTTCTATACCCCTATTCCAGAGGAAGCAAAGAGCAAGTATTGGATGGAACTCTCTCTGCACTTCAGGTGTAAAATAGTAATTATGGAAACAAAAACCTATATTTTTTCTCAAATAATAAAAAAAGATTTCCTGCAACCCATCAAAATGAGAAGACACCAAAAAAAAAAAAAGAATTCAACAAAGATGGGAGTTCTGCGGTTTTTTTATTTTTTTTTGCATACTTCCGACGACGTGATACAAAAATCATACGAGTAGTGTCTTGATACTACAATAAAGGTTCGGCCAAACCTGGTTGCCGTGTAAAAAAGACCAACAGCTGGTTTACGGATATTGGGGGGCCACGCCCTACAGGTTGAGTACTCACAATTCCGTGAGGGTGTTGTCAGGTTTTATTTATTAGATAAAAACCATTCAGATAAAGCTGCCTTATATTTCGTTGACTGCAGACAGTAATACTGTCGTACAGTTAACATAAATAATAACCCTTGACATCATAAATAAGGCCCTGAATAGCTTCTTCTCAGACGTTGGTTACAGCAAAAAAAAAAAAAAAAAAAAATCTGAAAAAAAAAAAAAATTGATTATTATTTTTTCAAGCAAACTCAAAAGGTCAATCTCAACCTGCTGATGTGGATTGTGAACAAAATAGAATCGGCAAATTTCACATTTTTTTTTTTTAAATTTTTTTCATTCAATATTTTTTTATTTGGTTTGTTTTGTTTTGTTTGTCCGCAACTGTTACAAAACCCCCAATAAAGGAATAAATATGTAAGTCACGCTCCATTTCTATAGAGTTCCAATGCGGTAAGAATCAAACGCTCAGCTAACCAAATCAAATTAATATATTCTTCCTTTCGGAATTTTACCCAAAAAAGGGTTTTTTTTTAATGCCGGAAAGAAACCGCATGTTAGTTCTTTTACTTTTGTTAGTCTGCTAGAATTCTATCTGAGAAAACTGGTAGTCTTTAAAAGTGTAAACACCGTAGTACAAGTTGCCTCCTGACGGTTTTTTTTTTAAATAAATTTTGTAAATTAGTAAACTTATTATTGAGGAATAGCTAGCATTAATAATTATCAGTCATTCAAAAAAAAAGGCAAAATTTCGTAGGACAACAAACAAAGTTGGTTTCGGGCTAAGATTAAAAACAATCTTTCTTCGGACCATTCCCCTTACCCAGCCCTCTTCAGCGAAGAAAGCAAGGGGGACACTGCGGTGTCAGGCCTGTCCTACTCATCGCGTTTGCCCTTCTCAACCATTGAGGAAAAGCTAGTTAGTTATCAAGTCCATCAGACCACCGAGTATCGGTTAGGTAGACACTCAGAGAGTACCAGATGGCTCTTCTGAGAATAAAGCGAGAAAAGAATCGTGGAAAAGAAAAAAAAAAAAATACTTCTTCAAGAAACAGACTTAAAAATGAATTTAGAGAAAACCCCTCAGAGGGTAAGAAAACAAAATCAAAGGGTTTTTTTTTTTTTTTTTTTTGTATACGATTGACAACCTCTCTTAAAAAAAAAAGAGGAAAGACGAAGGACTGAAGAATAAAAGAAAAAAAGAAATATTAGTAGTCGGCCTCATGTGAGGCTTTCATTGCGCACCTATTAATAGAAAAGATCAGTATTCCGGCTACCTTATCTGAGCGCACCTTTTAAACTATTGCGGCGGATCTAGAAAAAATTAGCATTGGTGGTACTACTTAGGTTGTCTCTACTCTAACACCACACATACAAAAGGGAAAGGGAAAAAAAAAAAAAAAAAAAACTGTCTGTTTGTTTGTTTAATTTTTTTTTTTTTTTTTTAAATCTGTTTTTGTCCGAGCAGTAACTTATGATCTCTGGCAAAAACGCATTATCAAAATTTGTAGAAAATAAAAATAAAAAAAAATAACTTAATCATGGTACTCCAGTGTAAAATCAAAATGATAAAACACAGCATACATGTCAATTAAAACGAAAACGTGTCATTAATTCACACCATATTTGGTACTTGTCTGTACACGAATTGCGACCCTAAAATGGGATTTACGTCCTTTTTAAAAGAACTTCGGTCAAGGTTAGATACACTTGCAAAGGGCTCCGTCTTTGAAAACCTGTTTTAATTGCCGTTTTTTTATATACAACTAATCACTTAAGGAGCAGCACACATATACAATACTAAAGCTTAGGTAACAAACCTGGGCAAGTTAGTTGCACCAACCTGTTTAGATATCAGAAGTAGCATCGCTGAAGATGCTGCCTTGGGTTGGGAATTTTAGGAATTTTTTTTTGTTTTCTTTCGTCGATCAAAACCACAGAGTAAGACTACAAGGAAAAGGATAGCCTTTTTTTTTTTTTTTTTTTTACTAGTCATCTAGTGCTCCAGAAGGATATGTCTATTTGAGTTAACAAGACGTGAAAGAAAACACCCTACGTACCCATACGAAGTAGTTGCTTAATAGAATTTGTAAAGGAGCCATCGCGGAGTTTAGCGAACGTTGAATTCGATCTGTTTCTGTTTGGTGGATCAGCAGCAGTGTCTAAGTTGAATCGGACAGACTTTTTAACACAACAGCATTCCGGATCAGGTTCTGTGGTGGCAACACCTGAAGCCCATCGCTCAAAAGCCGAAGGAAGAATAGTTGTTGAAAAGGGTGTCCCCACACCACTCGAAGTTCCAGTCGAACTTCCTCCATTCTCATCACCATCAACACAACTCGTCGTGAGAAATAATTCCGCTGAGTCTCTCCATCCATTGGGTTCCATCATTGGAGCATCAAGTAAGAAAGCTGTATCTAATTCACTATTTGGGTATCTTATTAATAACGTTACTCGTAGCATGTCTTCTCTACCTAAATGGACAGCTGCGACACGACTGGCGTCTCTCCTCTGCTCAGGGTCATACTTTTGGAAAAAACTCGCAAGATGGCCCTCCAACCAATGGTATCTCCACATCACCTCAGCAACGTCATCTTTGTAAAATGCACCAAAAGATGATGGCTGGGTATCGTCTGGGGGATCTAACAAAAAATCCAAATCCTGTGCGCGGTTTGAGTATCTACCGATCATTCTCATGTACAGACGTAGCTCATGAAAAACAAACGCCTGAACCACTTTCGGAATATCTATGTCAGCCATTGGTCTCCCCTGCTCTTCCTCTCCGCTATAAAATGCATGCAAGTGTCTAGTCAGCCATTCTTCTCTAATCTTTTGTCTTGAATTAAAAGAACAGTTTGAAGGTGTTTTATTAAGACTTGTCTTTACTTCTCTCTCACTGTGTCTTTTTACTACCTCACCGATGGTTCTCGCCCAAGTCTCAGCATCTGTTTCACTGCTGGTGGTAACTTCTAGAATTCCGTTTGGGATAAAAGCTCCTGAAATTAGAATTTTTGAAGTTGGAGTATTAGGTGGTACGAAAGTAACCTTTGCTAGGTATAAGTTATAGCAACCAAGTTGCTCTGCGAGTGGTTTTGTGAAGAGGAGAAGATGAGTACCGCGGATTGCCATCCAACGTTTAATAGTTCTATTTAGCAGTCCTTGTTTGTGAACAGTAACCCAACCAGCAAACAACCACGTTTCATCAGCAATGATTGAACCTGCTTGAATTATATCACTGGAACCATCTGAGGTTTCGGATACTTGTTCAAAGTCATTTGATTCTTTCTTCTTTTCATCAGATGTAGAATCAATTGCTTCTTTCTTATTATTAAATAGTTGTTTACAAGCACAACTACTTACACATTGACATGTATCATTTAACTGGTTCTCAGTACATGTGTTTACTTCAAGTGAATGGCTCTCCATCGTCGATAAATACAAACAATCCGGGTATCGAGTGCTAACATCATTCCCTTCTACCTCGTACATAGCGCAAGGATACACTGGTTCTTCATTTGAGCTATTATAAATGCTATAAGGATAATCCATAGTTGTGATGTTTTCCTATTTTGTTCCTGCTGCTCTGAAAAGTGGGGGGAAATTATTATAAAAACAAACAAAAACGACACAACAATAATTGCTTTTAGTTATTTCTCAAAAAGTCTTTCACCTTTCTTGCCTGGTTTCAATGAAATAAATTATAAATTTGTAAAGGTACCTTTTAACAGTAAAGACGTTTAATAAGTGTATTTATTTGTATATGCGACAGATCAAATCGTGTATTGCCCTACAACTACACAGTAATAGGTTAGAATTCACGTTATGGGTAAATGACTGGCGGCTAACACTGTTGGATACCTCCGTTGTATCCAGCAAAGCGATCTTTTATCTGTTTTTTTTTTTTTTTTTTTTAAATTTTTTTTTTTTTTTTGATTATAAGTAACAAAAAAAACCTAACCTTTTCGTAATAACAAGCTCCCTTCTTTGGCCAATCTGGATTCTCAAATGGTCCTAATTCAGATATTTTTCCGAGTCCGGCTACTCCCGTGTCAGCTTTATCAGGTTTCGGAAATCCAGGAAAAGCCGCAATTTGTAAATTATTTGAACGAATACAACCATGGCCTGATCCATGGCATAGCTGCCCACTCATAGTGTCCCCCCCCTTTTATAATTATTACCTGCAAGGTGTTTTTTTTTATTAAGTATTGATAACAACATCAGAGAGGGGTGGATATATAAGTAGAGGTCGAGGAGGCTCCGGTTTTTGTCATTTTTTTTTTCCCCCTTCGATTCTTGAAAAAAAAAAAAAAAAAAAAAAATCTGAAACTTCCAACAGAAAAAACACTTTCGTATCGATAAACACGTCAGGTGTTTGCTGGTGAAGTTTAGTCTAGCAGTACAGGTAGGGAACAGGTTCACATAAAAATCAATTTTGTATATCAGTGTACCACTTGTCAATCTGACAAGGTGTAGGATTACGTTCATACAACACACTTGCCACTACGTATAAGAACTTCATTGCAACATCCTTTTCAACTCCCAAATTCTCACACACTAATCCATACATGGTTGATTCACTTTTAGTGTACTGACATTCTCGACATTGACATAAGAGTGATTCGAACACACCATCAGTAGGACAAGACAGAACACATATTGCCTGATGTGATTGTGAAATTTGAATTTTATATATTTTGTTATCGAGGGCGAATAATTTGTCACTACGGCTGCTTATATAAAAAAACTTACACAAATCAGTTTTAATAAATATTTTCGCAGCCGATAATATCTCAATAACTTTTATATACAAAACTTCACAACGAATCGCTTCTCTCATTTCTTCAGCTGTTTTTGATGAGGGAATCTGTGCTGCTCGAGATTTCATTTTTATGTTATCGCAAATCCTTATTAAGTCTTTCATTGGATTTAGCATAAAAGTCGGTATATCAAGAGGCATAGCGCATATGCTACAATTCTTGTCACCAAAAGAGATAGGGCTATCGCATATGTGGCAGTCTATTTTCCGATATTTAATAATGGTTTCGTCAACTGTCGGGTCGTCTAGTGAGTTTGAGTATGATAAGGCAGCAATCTCTTTTTCACGTTTTCGTTGTCGAGTTCCGCGATCCGTCAGTTGTATTACGATTTCCTTCACTTCAAGAAAGTTATATTTTGTTTTCTCACAAAGCGATGAGATCTTTTCTATTGAACAATTGCAACCAGGGACTTCGTCGTATAGTCGTTTTGCTATAACTTCCACATCATCGTTAAACATTGCCTTCGGGTGTTCTGTGAGTACATCATGACCTTCACCACTATAATATCCAACGTATTTTTCATTATTTTCAACAACCGCTTTAAACCAGTTACCGCTCTCCGTATGTCTAACCCATTTCGATCCATTTTCGTCTCCTGGCTGTAGTACGTAGCCTTCAATCATTTTTCTGCTCTGATGCAGAACATATGTTGCATTTTTGCTTGTTATCAGGAGTGGTACAATGCGGTCACATTCCCACTTTATAGTATATCCATCTTCTGTTTTATGATTCTTCATTCCTCGTGAGACTGATTCTCGTTTACCATTCTTTTCTAATACCATACTCGTCCATGGCGTTGTGCACATTTTTGCTTAACGACTACCCTGAATATACACAAATATTTATCTTATATAAAATAAAAAAAAAAGAAATTTTCTCCCGGTTCGTAGCCGTGGCTACATTAGGGGGGGGGAGTAGGCGAGAGATCCAAGAAAAACAATAAATCGGTTGGTCATTCAAAAATAAATACTAAAATTATTAGGAAATTTTTTTTTCTTCACATTCCCTTCAAGACGCAACGTTCCCCCAAATATCAACGAAGTGTTCAGAGAGAGGGTTACATATCTCAGCTGGAAAGATTAATTTGCAGCTGTCTACCTTGAAACTAGCAGATTGGAAACAAGAATAATAAAAAAAACAAAAAAAAAAAAACGGATCAAAAGATTAATAAAAAAAATATAATATTTTTTGCCTCTCATACTACGAAAGAAAATGGCCATTCACTCCTAATCTAATCATCCTCAGCATTAGGGTCTTATCGAAGACTTTAAAAAAGAGTATGAACATTCAGAAACACAAATAATGTGATCAAATGAGACTTGTCATGTTTTACGTCTCAGCGTTATCTTTTATAAAAAATAATAATAATAAAACAATTTTTTTTTTTGTTTCTTGCTTCGTAAGACTGAAAAGAATGAAGAAGTAGTCAAGAAAACTTTTTTAAATTAAAAAAAAAAAAAAAAAAAAAAAAAAAAACACACACATCATGCAGACAACAATATGTAAATATTATTGTTTACACACCTAATAAGAAATCATACTCAAAACAGTATTTTAAGGTTCCCAAAGTTGGGGGGGATAGTAAATTAAAAAAAAAAAAAACAGGGATAACATTCCCAAGCATATTTATAATAAAAAGAATTGGCTTTATCTTCAACTATACAGAAAATAATAATATAACAACTGTGATTTTGTTTGTTTGTGCACGAAACCGTGAACCGACTTAAACTGGTAAAGCTAAAGGAGGTTTACGTGTGCTGCCAACATTCTTTTTCGTTCTTACAATACTTCTTAAATGCAAAAAAAAAAGTGTAAATTAAACTTAGCGCAGTAATCAACTATAATATACTCACAGTAAGGTGATTGACCGATTAAGAAGTTCACTACAATACACAATACAAAGTAATCTTAGAACTTTGAGGCAATATCAACCTAGACCCAAGTAATAAGGCTGAAAAAGGAACAATTTAAAAAAAAAAGGATAAACTGAGAAGAATGAACAGAAGATTTAAAATGCTCGTCCCATTCCCTGCAGTCCGTTACGACCGATGTCGAATTGACCTATACATTACTGAGATGTATGGGAGTTGGTAGTCCACTGAGTATTGCATTCTGTAAGTCAGTATACAATGTTGGAACTTCGGAAAGCTCGTCAGGTATTGGTTGGCCACTCAGCAACGCAATAGCAACTGTATTGTACGCATCCCACTTACCAGCTCCACAATGATGGATTTGATACATCCACTCGTCGTTGGCTACTTCGAATGTTGGTATGATTTCGAATACAAACCTCGGCTTCTGATCATAAATAATTAATTTAAAAATTACTTTGCTTTGATTAGTTTCCTTAACTTCTTTGTGAAAAGCTTCGTTCGCCGCAAGTGGAATACCCAACGACGATCCAACACGTTCAATGGCAATGACCCACTTCGACATATCTCCTACCACACTATATCTGAGAGATGTTTCTGTTCCTAAGTCACCACATGCTACAGCACCAGTAGCAACACCGATATTAATCTGTAGTTTGCGAGATGATTCTTCTTGGAAGGGTGACAAGAGTTTTTCAGAGGACTTCAGGACCTCCACAGCTGCATTTAAACAAGATTGAACATGAATGGTACTCGGCCTCAGTGCTCCGAAATTTGCTGAAAGTCGATCGCCCAAAAACAGATCAGGCGTACCTCTCGTTCTCGATACGATATCAAAACAAGTTCGTACAAGAGAAGAAACAAGTGATTCGAATGACTGAAGAGAGGATTCAAGTATTGTTATGGAGTTTCTAACGTTCACAACGAAAAGAGAAGCTTTTAGATTTCGAAAACATTTTCTCTGAAGTACACTTCTGATACTTTGTGCACCAATCTCACTCGACACTTGTGATATCGACATAGTCTTACTGTGCGAGGAATCACTAAAATTGTCTGCTTCATCCTCAGAATTATCAAATGGTAAACAAGACCGAGGAAGATAGGGTTTGTATTTCTTCAGATTACTTAGCAACGACTCGAAAGCTTCTCGTAAATCACTCGGAATAGTTGATTCGTCAAGTAGTTCCTTTGCACGGTCAAGATCGTAACTCGCAAGTGAATTTGCGATTTTATTGGCAGTTCTGATCGATGCGAGTACTTGATTGCGCTCTTTTAAAAGACCCTGTGCGAATCCTCGAGTACAATAGAAGTCACTTACAAATACGAATATTTGGATTACGAATGTCATAAGAGCAACGTCTGCGGGTTGGGGACATGGAAGTTTGTCGCACTCGACTTTTTCTCGGCGATTTGATTGAACCATATTCCCAACCTCGATGTCTAATATACCGAACCGAAACATGCTCTCACATGCCATGACTAATAAGTACAAACTGCTTACGGCTACCATTGTTGCGGTTGTGCGAGGCTTCGCCTCGCACACAAGCAGGACATCGATAACAACAACCAAAACAGGCCAGAATCTATCTTGCCCAACAAACGTTGCACTGACAAGGTCAGAAATTAGAATTACCATCATTGCAGTGGCACCTATGGCTTCTAAAAACGTATCAGTAATGTCTACTTTACAGCCGACTATTAAAAACAAACTCACTGCAAAAAACATACTTATTAATCCACCACCAGCTATGTACAGTGCGTTGTCTTTTTGAGTTGCCATCTGTGCGATACCCACAAACATAACAACGACTCCCAGCGGTATTAGAATCGACTTCCTTTTTACCTGTTGCGGGTTGTCTGTTTCTTTGATTGCTCGATTTAATAAACACGAGCAAAACTTCATGGAAAGCCGATTCACTGACATATTGATGCTTTTTGAAACACTAGACTGACCTGATAAAGTGAGAGGATAAAAGGTTATTTTAAATTTTGATTACTCGTATGCGGAATGGAATTCATGTTTACTGAAGGGAGGACAATGAATGCGAGTGTTGGTATCCTTATGCTAGTATAAAATGATAGATAGTTGTGGGGTGGCGAAACCATTAAATGTTCTCAAGTCTGAGATCACCTCACTGAGTTGTATTAGGCCGCAATTGTAAATTGTTTTCGAGTGGGAGATGGGGTCAAATAAATATCGGATTCTTCGATTTTTTTTTTTTTTTTTTGGGAATGTAATACCAAGATGAGGTAGAATCCACCAGAACCCCAAAAATTGGTATTCCAATCGATTGCCGCCACGGCTTGGCACTCTAGATGCTTTTTGTCTGGATCTAAATCTAGTTTCTCGCAATCACCTAGGAAGATGTCACAGCCCTTGCCTTTGGATCAGCTGTCTGGATCCACCCTGGCTTCCCATCGAATCCGACCATTGCTCGCATAACCGCTGTTTGCCCGTCCCTTTCACTCCATACGAAGTCAGAAACTTTGATTTATTGTCTGGAGTCCAATAGGCCTTGTCCTTCTGCAGGTAGCTGACAAAGAAACTTGATTTTATGCGTCCTTTGAAATCCTCTTTATTTTTATTTCATTTTCCGGGACATAATGTCTTTTATGCACGCGTATCTTCTTTACTTACGAAGTAACTTTGGCAACAATTTATATCATCGTCTTGCTCACTATGTTGTGTTACTCGGTTAGATTTGAGGGATCTTACATTTCTTCAATTTTCTCTCAAAAACACATCTGATGAGGAACCTGTAAAATTAACAAATTGCTTATGACAGGGACAAGAGTAAACCACCGGAAAGAAGAAAAGAAAAAGAAAAAGAAAAGCGTGTCACTGACTCCGTTGTTGTTCCTTTTAATTCAGTTGGCTATAAAATTCAAAAATTTTTTTTTTTTTTTTTTTAATTCTTTTTCACAAAGGAGGTTATCACCAGTACAAAACAGCAGCATCATGGTTCTCACGCTTGTTTAGCTGTTTAATTTTCTCTTTTGCCAAAATTCTCTTTTTATCTTCTTTTTTTATGGCAACTATAAGGAAAACGTTATTTGTTCCGTTCTCTTACTACCTAACTGAGGAAGCGGGCAGTCTTTAAAACGTACGTGCGCCACATTCAATAACAGCAGAAGTTCTCTTTGCGGATTTTCCACTCGAGACTTAGCAATTAGTTCCAAGGCACTCCAAGGAGAGAGCCTTTCTGAGAAAAACAGGAGTTTTTTTTTCTTTTTTTCTTTTTTTCTTTTTTTCTTTTTTTTCCTCTTCCTACGCTGTTTCCTGTTTCATGAGTATAATACACAAAACACGTGAATCGCCGTATTTCCTGTTTCCTTTCTCTTAAACGGGCCGAGATGATTCCCGCCACGTGACCAAGTCGTCAGACACAATGGTTTTCACTATTGTGACTTCCAAACACGGTTGGCCTCAAGTTCATAGTATATAATATTATATTTTTCTTCTTTTTTTTTGCTTGATTTACGATCGCTAAATCTCTCATTCTTTTGTGTTATTGTTTTTCAATGGAAAAGGGGGTGAAACTTTGACAATGTAAAAACAGTGGTAACAAATTTAGGTATTAAAAACAATTTTTTTCAAAAAGAAAAAGGGGGAAAAAAAAAAAAAATAATAAATAAAATAAAATGAAAACAACATCTTTTTTTTCATTTTTATGAATGAATTATATATTATATTATTCTCAGGTTATTGCATAAAGTTGTTGTTGTTGTTTTTTTTTCCCCCTCCCCTTTTTTTTTTTTTTTTTCTGCGATGAATCACTCACCTCTCAAACCACCTGCGAGAGGGAATGGTGAGGGAAGGGAGGGAACCTCCCAACGGCAAAGTAACAACATAAAGAACCAAAAAACTCAATTTCTATTCCATAGGTACTTGAAGTCTTGCACACTGTTGGTGTTCGTTTGTTGTTTGCTTCTCAAAAACGAAACGCTAATCAAACTTACCAAATAAAAAAAAAAGAAAACTACTAAACACATACGATATTAGTTATCGGGTGCATGCTGGACACGAATTGTTGAATTCCGGTAGCACCTTCGATGTTGTGCGGGTTGAGGCATGATTCGTGCTTTACCTGATTTGTTATTTTGTTTTTGTAATCCCGTTGTGTTAGAATTACCCCATTAAACGAAGAAATAATAAAAAAAAGACATTACCGTGTAACCCAATGTGTGAAGAGATTTAAGAAAGTTGTCAGGACCTCCAACAATATCTTTCCAGATCTCAGAGTAGATAATTGGAAGACGACCCGGCTGAGCCCAGGACGTAGTTCCGTTAAGAGCACGGTACTCAGAACCTTCGATATCCATTTTTGTGAAGGTAACATGATGAGGGAGTTTCTTATCTTCAGACCAAACTCTGTCCAAAATAGTTTGAAGACGTGTAACAGGAACTCTGTATGCTTTTTGAATCTTATATCTCTGAGGGGAGTCCTCAAGTGCCTTCAGATCTGTTGGACTCCAGTCGACGTCTTTTCCGTAGAGCTGGCAGTGAACAGTTCCGTCTCCAATGTTGATGGTTGGCATCGCCATGGCACAGGCGCCTTCGTGGTCTCCAAGAAGTGCGTGATTAATAGATATCAAAGGTGCGAGTGAAGGATTCAAACACATTGATAGTTTCAATAAAGCGACATTTGGAGGTGCTCCTTCCACAGCGACTGCTCTCCATCCCTTCACGGCCGCGTTGAATGTCCACCAACCGACGTTGGCACCGATGTCAACAGCAACAGATTCATGGCAATCAGTACCAGCTTCGCAAGCCTTCCATGCTGCTGGTGCTCTTGCCATTGTTGCAGCAGCAAACTCAAATGCTCTGCTGGATTGCGATCCCTCCCACTGACCTGATCGTAGGATGTCAGAACTTACGAAGTCATTTACTGCCCCGGCCTTATCGTAAACAGCTAACGTGAAACCGTACGTTGTTCTTGAAGCAGCAAAAGGAATCATCATTTCATCCAATACTTTGATCTCAGCTTCACAACGTTGCTTTTCTTCCTCTTCCAACAGTCTTCTTCCAACTCTCTGACGCGCCTCACATCCCGAAGCGAGAAGTAGCGCTGCGACAATAGCAGACTTCATTTTGGTATTTTTTTTTTTTTTGTGTTTGACGTAGCTGATAAGAGATTACAAGGAGTGAATATAATATGATCGTAGCCACTTATTGTTTAGGGAGAAGGGCCTATTATAATTGTTGCATTGCCTATTGGGAATATTTTTTATTATTTCAAGTTGATAATTAGCTTCTCGACATGAAAACAACGTCCTTGAGAGCCAACAGACGAAATAACACATAATAAGAAAGATAATTTTATTTTTTTAAAAAAAAAGAAATGAGGTTCTCACTTGAGAGAGTAACGCACGCGGTTAGTTACTTTTTTTTTTTTTTTTTTTTTCTCACTTGTTTTTATAGAATACTTGTCCTTTCTTTTTTTTTTTTTTTCCCCCGCACGCCCCCTCCCTCCACACCGACATAACTCCGAAGTTCAGGTCTGAGTATTTTCAGTGTCTGTGCACTATAACCGTCTGACTGTTGCAGCATTATTAACAACAACAAACGAAAAAATTAAATCCACAGCACGCGCACAGAAAGTACAACGGACACTCATAGACGTTGCAAGAAAGGCAAAGCTTCGGAAAAACTCGCACTGAGTCCTCCGACTGCCCGCAGGGAAATGAACAATATTGCCCTTTTGCCGAATTTTTTTCTTTTTTTGAAGCTCAACCATTGCGATTGCTTCTGTAAGTCGAGTGTCGTTTCTTCTAAAGAAAACAAAAGAAAAGAAAAAGAACCGAGGATTGTTAATATTTAAGTCCGTCGAACAAAAAGAAACTGCTTAGTAAAAAACATCATTTTTAATTCACTTCTCCAATTATTGTGTTCCTTCTCGTGTTCTGTTTCGATTCACCAGGGAGCTCACTCAACTTTCAGACTTCATCAAAAGACGAAGGCGAGGCATAGGCCACAGAAGACTATTGAGGCAGGGTAGCACACTGTTTTTGTTTTGTTTTGTTTTTGTTTTTATTATGTTTGTTGTTTTTTTTTGACTACGAAACAGCAAAACACCAATCCATCATACCAAGTTGTGAATTGCGCCCATAATTTCAACAAATTTCGCAGGAGATTCAATTGGGTTGTTTGAGCAGGTAGCATCTTTCACAACGTAGCCGGCACTTTTGATAGCCTGGATGTACTCAGCTGGCCCTCCAGATACAATTTTCCAAATTTCGGTGAAGAAAGTTGGAACCTTTTTCGAAGCAAAGAGATTGCGAGATCCATTAAAAGCGCGAAACTCAGAACCCTCGATGTCCATTTTGAGGAGGGTGACGTAGTCAGGAAGTTTTGGATCGGCTTCCCAGGCTTCCTTAACGACGTCATCAAGCTTTCTGATCTGTGTACGATAAGCAGTTTTGAGGTAACCTTTTGAGGCAACAAGTAATCCATCTATCTCATCATTTGTCCAACTGTTTTGATCTAACATTTTACAATGAAGTGCACCATCACCAACATTCTGAGATGGCATAGCAAGAACACATGATTGAGTTCCTTCACCAACAAGTGTTGGCATGATTCTAATTTTAGTAGCCAGGGTTGGGTTCAAACACTTTGACAGTGCGAGAAAAGCTAAATTAGTTGGTGCGCCTTCGACCGCAACGCTGTTCATCCCAAGTGACGCAGCACTGAATGACCACCACCCAAGATTTGCACCAACGTCAATGACGGAGTGACTGTGACAACCAGTTGGGTCTTTACATGTTCTTGGGAAGGATGCTATTTTGTCCTTTGCGTGAATGTAAGTATCCATAGCGATTGCGCCTTCCCACTGCCCGTGGTTCAAGATCTCACCACTGACACCATCATTCGCACCGTACACAGCCAATGAAAATCCTCCCCTCGTCTTCGCAATTTTCCAAGGCACATTAAACTTTTCTAAATTAGCTATTTCCTTTGCGCATGTCGACCTTTCCTCTGTCGTTAATTTCCGTTCATAGCGACCTGAGATAGCACTCGCTACTAAAATACACCCCACGCCAATCATTTCAAAAAAAAAAAAGAAAAGAAGCTTTTCTTACAATTTCTGGATGGAAAAAACATTAAAAATTCTTAAAATACAAAACACTTTCGGTGGACGACGACGGCGACGACGACGATCCAGAAAGATCGTTTCTGTATCAGCCAGCAAGCATTGACATGGAGGCTCAATCTTCTTTCATTCAGAAGCCGTTGTCAGAAAGACAAAATAACGAAACCTGGAAAGGTAACAAGCAAGCAAATTGGTATATCCGGCGCATGTACTTTATTTTAGGGTGAAAAAAAAAGAGAAAAAGAGAGAGGGAGAGAGAGAGAGAGAGGGAGAGAGAGAGACAGGTTGAAAGAAAGGTTAGATAAAATATGAAGTAATGAGTACAACAGACTACCAAGTCTAAGAGAGTCCCCAATGCTGTGGTAGTACATTGAACTAATCCCAAAAAAGGGAAATAGAGATAAGGAAACCGATAAAAGCCTGTAAAGACTTTCATTCGGGAGTTCTGAGTTTTTTTGATAGGCCATTAGCAGAGGGAATCGAATGGCTGACTGATGTAATACGGCAGAGTGCAAGTTCAACACATTTTAATCACTAATTTTGTCAAATAAATAAATAATTCTTTTTTTTAAAAAAAAAAAAGAAAAAAGAAAAAATCTTTTCTTCCTCCATACCCCTTACCTAGCGCTGAAAAGAGGGCTAAGAAGGATATCGAGTAGTGTAAGTAATAAGTTAATTTTGTTAATTTTGTTAATCAAAAGTCCAGAGCTAACAACTGTAGAGTAGAGAATCAATTGCGGGAATTAAATTTGTGATTCGAACTTATTCTGGCAGAAAAAAAGCAAATTCAAAAAGGAAAATCATTCGGTAAGCTAACGACTGAAAACAATAATTTAAAAAAAAAAAAAATGAAAGTCTGCAAGTCGATATTCAAAAGACTCTCAGAAGAGGCTGGCAAATTAGAAATACAAAAAAAAAAAAAAAAAATGAAAACAGCAAAAATTAAACAGAAATAGACAAAAGAAAAGGCTCTTCACGTAAAACGTTGACACACAAGACACAAAAAAGTAAGTGCTGACAACATAAATAATACATGAAGACGATGTTGCTAATTTAAACGGTTAGGAACTTTTCACTTGAAGTGTTGGTATTCCAAGTATCCATTATTGGAGCTTCCACTTCACTAACAACTTCAACTTCACTGATTTGCGGTAAGTGAACTGGAGCCATTCTAATACTTCGTGACCTGACAGGGATACGTGCCTTTGGGTTTCGAATAATTGCTTCAGCCTCTTCAGCATCTTTATCATCCTCCCATTTCTTACAGATAGACATAAATACTTGCTCAAGTGAAGTTTGATTAATACTGTAGTCAACTATTTGGTATTCTTTTCTATTCGATTCCATCACACTAAAGATGTCGGAGAGTTTATCATCTCCTCCCTTGGCCAGTCGAATTGTAACTCTCTCACCAGTCTTTTCAAGAACAGTTGAGTTCTGAAACCTTGCCGTAATTTGAGTAATGTAGTTGGGTACGGCTGCCAGGGTTGCTATTTTTGCTTCAACTTCATAACCACCTCCGTACTTTTCTTTCAAACGGTTCAGAGATGCGATGCATTGCATCTCACCAGCAACCATTATCGCAACCCTGTTGGCCAATGCCTCAACTTCTTCAAGGTGATGAGTAGTTAGGATGACACTCCTTCCGGATCCTACCGCCTGTAGTGCTCCCCACATTGACCTTCTCGCTACTGGATCCATTCCAGCTGTGGGTTCATCCAATAATAGCTGTTGGTTTGATTTGGTTTGGTTTTGTTGAGTAGATACAACTCACAAATCACAGAACAATGACATACCGCAGCTGGTCCGCCAATCAGAGAGATTCCAATAGAAGTTTTCCTCTTATTACCTCCACTGAGTTGCTTACAAAGTTTGTATTTGTGAGGTCCTAATCCTAAGATGTCACAAATGCTGTTGCAAATAGTTTCCTATTTTGTGAATATTATTTTTGAGTCACCACTAATAACAACACAACAAGAAAGAAGAGGCATACCTTCCGCGATGGGGGAACACCTCGTAAGTCGCAATACATGTTGAGGGTTTCCCAGGGAGTCAATAAATCCTGTTTTTTTTTTTTGTTTAGTTTTTTTTTTTATAACACACAAATTCCTTTTTGTCAGTTTAATAAGAAAAAATAATAACATTTCTACCATACCAACAAAGCATCAAACTGAGGACAGTATCCCAACTCCCTTCTCGCACTTGATGTTTCCGTCACAGTGTCGTAACCACCAACATGTGCAGAGCCAGAAGTCGGTGGAAACTCTCCAGAGACGATACTGAGAGTGGTTGTTTTTCCAGCTCCGTTGGTTCCAAGAAAGCAAAAAACCTCATCTCGAAGAACAGAAAAGGAAACAGTTTTAACAGCAACCGTCGGCTCCACTCCGAGTGGGGAATACACCTTGCGAAGATTATTTACAACGACGACGTATTTTTGCTTCGCTGAATCAGACTTTGGATCGATACTCTGAGTCACAATACGTTCCTGAACCACATCCTCATCCTCGATAGTCGAGACAGCAATCTCCGTAGTCGACGGATCCTTCGCATCGTTTGGTTTCTTTTTCAAACCCAAGAAATATAAAACTTCTGGGAAATCCATTGCCAAAGTTCCAAAATAAGCAACAGGAATCTGCAATGAAAGCCAAAGGCAATCCCAACCAATGATGTCCATATTAAAAGCTCCGTCTCGATTAATATTAAATTGTTCTTTAAAAGGACGTAATGAAAGAGAGACAATTCCATCACCGAGACAGAACGATGGAACGACACGAAAACAGTGTCGGAGAACTTCTGAAACACCAGTTGTGCTTTCGATACTCGCTAGGATGTTAGCAGTAATAACTAACACAAACCCAGTAAACACAGAGAGTGCAAGAACAACTGATTGTGCCTTCGTGTGTGCTTCAAAGAAAAATGATATCCAGTAGCTACAACCTATTGCTGACACACCGTACAACATAAACAGTAAGAGTGTTCCAAAAAAATTCTCAGCAGAACCGATGTACTCACTCCTATCAAATATAAAAAACAAAATAAAAGCAACAGTAGTAGTCACACAATAACACAACATATCCCAAGTAAATGTAGATAACCAATATGCTGAAAGACTCACTCCCGATATGAGTTGAACGTGTTTTGATTTTAACTGTCGTTCTCTAACAATAAAACTCACATATGTAGAAGGAACCATCGTGAACGGTACTAAAATAAAGAGAGCTATAAAAACTGTTTGCATCGACTCAAAAGTAGTATCAAAACCTTTTGAGTTCGGGAGTGGATGATTCCAAGCTCTAAGAAACGTTGAATTTACAACAAAAGCATCAGCTCCCCCCTCCAGTAGCTTTAGTTTTAATAAGATTGTATCCAAAAAGAGCAATGCCTGTGGGAGAGAATGCCTGAATGTTCCATTGTGTGCCACAAGTGTTGATTGTTGTCTGGAAATTGATTCTCCTTGTATTTTAAAAATCGTCGCCAAAGTTATATTATTTAAATATCTCTTGTACATTCTAACGTCTTTACTGAGAGACATGTTACCCCTCGCGACGTGACATTTCTTCTGTGACAAATCGTACTGGTGTTGAGAACTGATGTCTACATAACCTCCAACTAACTTCTCTAACGAATGTTCGTAGTGTCCAGTGTGTAGTTCTTGTTCAAGTGACAACCATGTTGAGTTAATCACATCACCATCAGATGATACCAAGTAAGATCCAATTTGATCAGCTCCCGGAGATGACTGGAGGGATGGGAAAGCAGTAGCAGCCTCAGCTTTTTCAGGAAGCAACTTCCATTTCGGCATGTTTGGGATCGGGATCAGTGACAGTCCTAAAACCAAAGCGATTAAAACCATCGGTAACAATAGTTGAAAACAAATCGTACGCTTGTCTCGTTTTCCGTAATGAAATCTCTTAACAAGCCCCGCCTTGAACTGTGCTATCGTTAATTGAAATCCTGAAATCAATTCGTCATCTGATACTGTGAAGCCAGGATTATCTCCAATACCATCAGTTTTCTCTTTAACTTCTTCTTCTGCATCTGGTTTGGTTACCTCGTCATCTCCTCTGGCTATTTTGATAAATATTTCTTCTAAAGTAGTGACAGATATTCCAAAGTTCTTTATACCAAGCTCGTCTTTACGGATTTCTAATTGTCGTAGTACAGCAGGAAATAGATGAGTAGCTTGAAGAGGCATGATGATGTGCAATTCATTACTAGACTGTGCAGTTATAGAACAACTGAAACTGTTTCGTCTCGCTTCTGGTAGCTGCATGCGAGGTGCTGCAACGTCTGCTTCAGATGAAACGCTCTCACATACGTCTGTTTGTCCTTCTGTTATAGTTTGAAGGTTGTCGTCGACAACTCTTTGAACTACTCGGGGGATACATTTCTGATTTATTTCTAATTTCAAATTGTACCCAACTCCCAAATTAGATTTCAAAAACAAAGAACTCCCCCATGAATGTAACTTCCCAGCATGCATTATAGCGATGCTGTCCCCGAGGAGGTCTGCTTCATCCATGAAATGAGTTGTCAAGAGTGTGACTCTGCCTTTTTTTTTCTTTTTTATTAAATCCCAAATACCTCTTCTTGCCTGAACATCCATACCAGCTGTTGGTTCGTCGAGGATGACGAATCGCGGATCGCCAATGTAGGCAATTCCGACACTGAGTTTTCGCTTCATGCCACCTGAAAGACCTCGACTCTTCTCATCAGCTTTGTCAGCAAGACCAATGTCTTGAAGCATTGTGGTTACTGATGTTTTGAGTAGTTCTCCAGTCAGACCTCTGATTTTACCGAAAAAAGTTAAATGCTGACGACATGATAATGAAGGCCACAGCAGATTGTGTTGTGGACACATTCCAATATCACGACGAGCTTGTTGAATATCACTTACGATATCAACGTCATAGATCGTAGCAGATCCACTACTAACTGGAAGCATACCAGTTAGCATGTTGATTGCAGTTGTTTTCCCAGCTCCGTTATGACCTAATAAAACTAATGCCTGGTCTTCATAAAGAGTTAAGTTTAAGTTACCAACAGCTGTGAGTTGACCTGTCTCAGTCTCAAAGGTTTTTGTTAAATTCGTAACCATAACTTTTGCAACACTCAAAGGATTCGTTACTTTTTCAATACGAGTGCGATCAATTTCCTCTTCTGTCTCGACTGGTACAACTGTTGCCGTCTTTGATGAAAAACAACAAAAACAACAAAACAGAGGATGTGAATTTGTTCCCCACTCAGATGGTAAAACTTTACCAAGATAGAGTTCCAATAAAATATACAAAACCGTGTCTTGAATGAGGAATGCAATTGCTTGAGCGATAGTGTACTCACCACTGTTCAGAGAATTGAATGAAACACCTTGACCTCCTGTTTGTTGTTTTGATAAGTTGAAAAACAAGACATAAAAAAGTAGGTAAGTTAAAGAAACTAACGCAAACCTGTTTCCATCTGAGCAGCTGTTGCGAATCCCCTGGAATAAGCGTATGGACCAAGAAAATTTAATAGTTGAACGTTACTTTCTTCAGGTACGGCAAATCTTGGGATAACCGTCATTAAAAACAGACACGGAGCTGCGATACCTGCAGTCTGCGCCTTTGAAAAGAACGAAGCAATCACTAATGACATCGCAGAGATGTTGAGTGAGAATAAAAATGAAAGTAAAAACAGTATAAAGAAATTCGATCTACTCATATAAGACGCTTGAAGGACACCTGTCAATACCAAACTAGATACAAGACTCTGAAATATACCTAAAAGGTACCATGATAGCTTATAAGTAACGGATGATAACCCCATAACTAACATTCCTTCTTTTATTTTGTCTTCCTTCTCTCGTACGATTGCTGACACATATTGGCTTACGAAATGCAAGTATCCCATAACAACAACGAGAGGTAGGAATCCACCTGCCATTGCGAGAAACTCGTCTTCGGTGTAATCCGGTATCGGAAATGGAGCAATCGAGTGATATAAAATAGCCCCATCATCAGTACCACCAACGTTACTAATCCAAAACGCGTCTACTAAACGCTGAACTGTAAGGAATCCACCTGCTAAGTACTTTTGATAAGACTTCAGTAACCCTGAAGGATCACCCAGGACTCGTTCGCTTAGAGTTGGGGGAGTCGCTGTTCTATTTGCTCTAATTGTGTATGTGAATTCACCGTGAATAACTACCCCAGCCATTAACTGCCCTTGACCAACATCGTGTGAGTAGTCTACGAATTGATCTTCAGTAGTAAAGTTTAAAAGTGTGTCTCTAAATGTGACGGTTTTTTCTGATAAGAACTTTTTAAATTCCTCAACCCTCCTGACTACGTTAGGATCCAGAGAGCCAGCTACCACAGCTGTTTTATATCCCACTGTGACAGCTGTACCGAAACCTCTATTTCCAAATTCTGCTTCAGAACCAATCAGATGCATTTTTGCAGCCTGGTGGATGAGTACTATCGTGTCAAAGTCAGGTATCACTTGGGGGCCTTCATACGATAAGGCAATTTCAAACAATGTCAGCGCATCTCCAGTCGTATCCAAACAGAGGTCACCAACACATGGAAGTGGTGCTAGAGTGTTGCATTTACAATAAGTTCGATTCCGAACTGGGGAATAAATATCAGGACCTTCGTACCAGTCTGCAACGCATTTATGGGCGTCCATTATCTCAGGTATGTCGATGACGTCTTTATTCATAAATTCTCTCCCGGCTTTGTTTACGATGTCGGTTGCTAGCCAGACGATTGCGAGGATTCCCATCAGAGTTCCCGGCAGAAGCATCTCAACAATCCATTCAAACACTCCTCCTCTCTTTAGGAGTAAAGTCTTCTGACCGACTGCAAGCAGCTGAGTACCGAAACTGCTTCCCAAAGGAGGATGAGTTTCCTCAGCCATGAGGAGTGAAACCCCCGCCTACAGTGAGAGGGGAATAACTTGATACTATTATTAAATGGAAAGCAACTTGAAACTGGCCAGAACGTTGCAAATATAAGAAAATATTATATCTTCCTCAGGGGAAAACAACATGCGTGTACCTGTAAAGGGAACTGAAATATTCACATTGAAGCTCAACTCTTCCAAAAATTAGTTTACAAAACGTAATAAATATAATGATGAATGACAACGAGTGGCTGCATAGAAAGAAGTGCAGCTGATTTATTATTGTCAGTGGAGGTCTCACCTAACGAGGTCCTCACTACGTAATAAAATAAAATAGGTCAGAAGTGATCCCCTACTATATAATTGCTGAATGACAACAATTAAATATGAAGCGCTCGTGTGCATCAATGGTAATAAAGTAGCCAATGTCAGTACCAACGTCGATTAGCTTTTTGGTTTTTTCTTTGCCTTCCCTTCAGACGCCTTCTTCTTTTCCTTCTTTTTTTGTTTTTTTTTCGCACGGCGTTCCTTTGCAGCTGCAGAGCGTCCTCCTGACGTTGAGTCGGTAGTTGTTGGTTCCCGCTTAGAAACAAGTGTTTGAGAAGTTGAAGAAGAAGAGGAAGTGTTTGGACAAATAATTGGAATCGACTGATGCAGTTCTGCAGGTTGCGAATGAAATCCAAAACGAGGATCGCGAATTTCTGAACCTCCAGATCGAAGATGCTTTATGAGAGTCGCAACGTAACTCGGTTTTCTACAATCGTACGCCGTGTGCCCCATCGTACAGCATAACGAACATTGAACTTCTGGAGTCTCTACACCCTTAGGTACCTGTAGACCAACACATGATAAATGGTCGGCAGCATTACAATCGACGCATATTTTTATTTTATTGTTATCTAAACCTTCTCCCTCTCCAGCGAATATCTCAGAGCTGCAATTACCGTTTGGGTGATATCCTAGACATCCCCAGCAACCTTTGTTACCTCTTTTATCACATCTTTGATGACCAACTCCGAAACATGAATAACAGATTCTGTTGGGGCATTCTCTCCTGGCGTGTGATCCTCCGCAGATATGACACACGATTCCCTTCTCGCTGCTGAAGTAGCGAGACATGATTCCCTGCTGTCTTACTTTAGGGTGAAAAGAAAAGATGTTTGTTGTAACAAAATAATTTTTAGTTTCATGCGTCATGCTCTTCCTTCATTTGTCTTTTTTGTTATTTTCTGAATAATATAATGATCAAAAGTAATCAATATTAATACATCACACACAACGTTTGATAAAGATGGTAACAAAATGAATATCTGTAAAGAATATTCGGTATCGGTAATGACAAAAAGACAAATATTTAAAAAAAAAAAAAAAAAAAAAAAAAACATCTATCAATACTGTTAAGGATTCTCAAAAAAAGATAAGAAGCTAATCTTCTTTTTATTCTTTTTATTCTTTTCGTCAACTCCGCAGAGTCGCTTTGATCCATTCCTCAAATCAACTATTTTAATGCTGCTATCATCAGAGATTCCAAAGTGGCTGAATACATCATTTCTAGGAAGCTTGGCCCTTGGACTATACTGGGCATCAATTTTATTAGTGAGTTGTGGGATAGGAAGAGGTTTTCGAATGGATCCAAAAACAGCTTTTTTCGAGACAGTTGGTTGCGACTGCACTTCCACTTCTTTTATACAAGGTTTTGATTCAAACAGTATTATTTGACGGAGGTGTTCACGTCTGGAAATGGCAATCTTTTTAGAACTGTCTGTGACTGTGAATAAAATTTTACTTCTCTCAGGTACCTCTACCGTCAACAGGTCCTCAAAGTATCCCAACATATACTTTCCCGGAATTGTGGGAGCTGTAAATCTGTTGTCACAAAGAAAACCTTTTCCAGATTTTATTAGCCATCCTTTATAAAGACTAATATAATCAACGCGTGGGTCTTTGCTACCAAGTCGGAATACAGCAAGATAAGCCTGTTCTCTTCTGGTTAAATGATTACACAAGGACCATTTAACAAGAAGTCGTTCACCTGGTTGGATGCCCTGGGGGTTTAGGAGAGTTATTTGAGCAGCCTTCTCAATCGTTTTTGAGATATCCTTCTTCGACATCTCAAAGTTGTGATACTTTCGAGTCAGAAGGTTGACTCTGGTGGTTTCTTTCACTTCAGTTCCGTGGTCAGAGTTCGCGGTGTGGATTCCCGATCCCATTTTTGTTAATTTCAGACTTTCTACATCACCTAAACTATCAAGGGTATCTCGACGTTGACGAGGTTCTTCTAATATAAAACGAAGAGATCGAGTGTCTGAAATACTCGATTTCAACGCTGCAATCTTAACCTTGACACCCCGAAGTTTTGTGTCGTAGTATGCTGATTGCTGCGATGTTCCCCAAACCTTTTGTGTTTGGGTTGTTTTGTTTATCCAATAAAAATTACAAAAAAGTAACATTTTCATACCTTCGCCAAGAAAGTGGTGGCTTCCAACGTCTCAAGTCTTTCGAGCAGTTTCATTAGGGTTTCATTGAAAACAGATTCCTCACCGTCATTTATACTTTCCCAGAAAGATAAAAGTATTGCTTTACAACTCACAGAGAAATCTAAAGAGTTCACGGGGTCAGCTACTTCCTTACTGAGAACTCTCGCAATCCCACTTTTTAGTTCCCAAATAGCTTCCCTAATAACGGATTTAGAGCGACACGTTATAGTCTTCTTCACTACTTGTACCTGTTGAGGACCAGGTGCTTCTTGAGAGAGGATACACGCTACAGGTCTGAGATCAATATTTTCAGCACCAGAAAGTATCAAATGAAGCTCTTCTTGAGCACGTTTACCTGAAGTGAGTGTTGGAGACGTATTCTTTTTTGCAAACAAAGAAGTCTCTCGTATTACAGAAAAACATACCAGCCTGGAAGAGTAAGTTTCTTCGATCTTCCGATCCTTCAGGTAATCCGCTGGCTAGCTTTAGTTGAAGTTGGACGAGGGGTCGAAGAGTGCAAACATAAAGAGCGCTGTGAGATGTCGCATGTGATCTGATAGCTTCAAGTACTTGACAATATATTAAAGAACAGTCTTCAAGGTTCAATTCATCACAAGCTTTTTGAATAAAAACTAAAGCAGTAAGAGCTGGACGAAGACTACATTCCGGCCAATGCGACAGCTTTGCAGTAGAATTTCGAGGAACCGCCGCAAGAGTTTCCTTCAACCAGTCTAAGTGAAGCAGAGCTGCTGAATAATGTTCATCTTGCTCAACAGCAAGAATTCCGAATTTCACTACTTCACAACAGAGAATTGTACTCGCATGTGGTAACACTTCTCTTAGTAAAGGAAATACTGCTACAAGCATTTTAGCATCCTTTCTGTAAAAGCAAAGTTGCCACAGAATTCGAATGTACTCAGGGTGTCTGATTGAGGCTTCTTTTTCAACAACTTCGAGAGCGTTTATATAAAAACAATCCGACTGCTCTAAATCTGACATTAAATCAGCAACGTCTGACAGCAACTCTCCGAGTTGTAAATTTAAAGCTGATCGAAGTGATATTGATTTGTTATAAAGTTCTATTGAAGATTCAACTTGTAATCTGTTCTTCATCGCAACCTCTGCGCTGACTCGTGCTGCTGCAGTTAGTACTTCGTGGTAGGGATGTGCTCTGTTTGTTTGTTTGTTTGTTTGTTTGTTTGTTTGTTTGTTTGTTTGTTTGTTTGTTTGTTTGTTTGTTTGTTTGTTTGTTTGTTTGTTTGTTTGTTTGTTTGTTTGTTTGTTTGTTTGTTTGTTTGTTTGTTTGTTTGTTTGTTTGTTTGTTTGTTTGTTTGTTTGTTTGTTTGTTTGTTTGTTTGTTTGTTTGTTTGTTTGTTTGTTTGTTTGTTTGTTTGTTTGTTTGTTTGTTTGTTTGTTTGTTTGTTTGTTTGTTTGTTTGTTTGTTTGTTTGTTTGTTTGTTTGTTTGTTTGTTTGTTTGTTTGTTTGTTTGTTTGTTTGTTTGTTTGTTTGTTTGTTTGTTTGTTTGTTTGTTTGTTTGTTTGTTTGTTTGTTTGTTTGTTTGTTTGTTTGTTTGTTTGTTTGTTTGTTTGTTTGTTTGTTTGTTTGTTTGTTTGTTTGTTTGTTTGTTTGTTTGTTTGTTTGTTTGTTTGTTTGTTTGTTTGTTTGTTTGTTTGTTTGTTTGTTTGTTTGTTTGTTTGTTTGTTTGTTTGTTTGTTTGTTTGTTTGTTTGTTTGTTTGTTTGTTTGTTTGTTTGTTTGTTTGTTTGTTTGTTTGTTTGTTTGTTTGTTTGTTTGTTTGTTTGTTTGTTTGTTTGTTTGTTTGTTTGTTTGTTTGTTTGTTTGTTTGTTTGTTTGTTTGTTTGTTTGTTTGTTTGTTTGTTTGTTTGTTTGTTTGTTTGTTTGTTTGTTTGTTTGTTTGTTTGTTTGTTTGTTTGTTCGTCACATACCGAATTCCGAATTCCTCTTCCATCCGAATGATGGCGAGTCTAACAAGTTCATCAGCATCTCTGCTGCTTTCTGGTCGGATGAGGTCTGCTAATAAAAGAGAGTCTCTCATCCACTGTAATGGATTGTTGTGACTACATTCATTCTGACTACGAAGTTCAATAACTCTCCTGAGAACTCCAACAGCCAACAACCAGTCGGACGAGTGAATGTGAATTTGAATCATCGCATCTTGAAGAGGTAACATTTTAGATGCGTGATCCTTATCTACTCCAAGAACAGGTCTCAAACTTGGCATTAACTTCGTTCGACGAGATGACATCGCCAACTGACAAGCTTGGATATCTCCTTCCATAATATATTTGATGCATGGAGGGTAGCTCACTGGTGTGAGTGTTTTTATTTTAGAAGCGACTGTACAGGACACTCCGAGGTTAGTTGAAGTGTCTTTAAATAATCGAAGTCTCAATAAGAAAACTGTTCTCTTCCTTAACAAGAATTGATCAATTTCCCCATTTGGTAAACACGCTGGGAAGTATTCAGCTGCTAATACTTCTTTTCCCTTCAACGGTATCTGAGGGACTTCAGGATCAAGTTGCTTCACAGCATCATTGTAACGAGTGATATGGAACAGGTCTCTTCTCGTAAAAGGAACTGCCGCAAATTTAGTTCGTAGCTTTTCTGCGATTGGACCCGCCCAGAGTCTACCGTCACTGTTGTCCAGTTGAGTGAGTCCTGTGAAGTGTTGTGTTGAATTATAGCAGAAGTTAGGTTTATGGTCCAAACATGAAAAAGAAATCCTTCTTCGGACCACCCTGGATTATAATCGTCAGAACTGACTATAATTTAATAAAAACAAATAAGAAGAAGCATTCGAAGACCAGCACATGCGACGGATAACTTGATTCGTGACTTGTATTCGAAGTGGCTTCTGGCAGCCTGCAATACCAATCAAGTCAATTACATCGGTATTGGGAAATGCTGAAAGATGGAATACCTTAAGTGAGGATCCGATGTCGACAATTACACCATGGAAATAAGTATTAATAAGGTTATATAACCACCTTATTTGCGGAAATGTTCAGGTTTTTGCCTTCTTTTATTCATCACCAACGCTTCTTTCAACAGCAGCTTCTTCGAGCAACTACTACGAATGTTTTAGACAGTGTGAGATAGAAGCATTTACTCAGAATGTGAACAGAATGTATCGAAGAGAAGTGAAATTTGTAAGTTTGCCGAAATTTAGAATGACCTGTTACACACGGAGGTAGTGTCGGAAGCGCATCATCATCACAGCGTGTGGGTTTCCCCTGCCCCTGAAGATTAGGAACTCACTCATGAAACAGCTGCCGAAAGCTAATAGGCGGCGAGATACAACAACAGAAATAATACAAACCTGCACCAAGAAACGTTCCTAACAGCTGTACTGATATAGCAGCGATGTTCTGCCTCGTACACATATCACATGATAATTGTTGTAAACGATCTCGAACATGTGATTTTAGGCAACGCGCTGCCATCTCCACGCGAACCAAATCCGAAGCCGCGCGCAGCGTTTTAATCGGAAATCTGATTTTTTCTTCTCTTAACTGTTCGCTAGTTGAATACTTCGTGTGAGTGGATGGCCACAGTCCGTTGTTTTGTTCAGCAACTTGAATGATTTTTGCAATGAGACCGAGGGAGCTGTAATTTACTCCATTCTCATGTAAGAATGAACAGAGACCAGAGCTTGAGAACATTCTTATATTATTAAGTGATTGTGAGAGCCATTCCTTTATTAATCCAGGGATTCCAATAAGGTAGTGATGAGTAACCGAGTGGACAAGTTCTTCAGAGCGAATCTCTGCTTCAGTACTGTTGTTCCAAGGAGTGCAAGAAGTGCTGCTTAAAGGAGCTTCAGTAGTCTTCCAAAGATATTCAGGTCGAAGTCTTTCAAGTAAGAAAGTAATACCATCACCATCAGGACCTCGGGGTGAGTTCATTTTAGAAAGTTGAAATACCACTTCGTGGATATGATCTTCAGTGGCTTCATTACCGTCAGTGAACGATTCAATATCAGAGTGCATTGACCAAGGGAATAGAGATGCTGCATGACGTAGGTACAGCCTCCCATCTTTTGGACTAACGTGCGTCTCGATATCTAAACAACTTCCTAAACTGTCAGAAGAGAAGAATGAAGTTCGAATTCCGAGTCTTTCGCATAATAGTTTACAAGTCAGTCGATGTTCTTCTCTCTTACAAACCTGGTCAGGTGGTGGTCTTGATTTGTGAATAGGAGCGCAGTCGTCTTTGTATCCTCCGCATTGAAGTGTTTTGGAACTCAACCCCAAATCACACTCAATATATAAACAATACGATCCGTGATATGCGACACAGCAAAGTGGAACATAAATTCCAACTACACCAGTCGCAATGACTGCCCTGAGAGAGGATAGGTCGAGTGATGTTACTTTTCTTGCTTGTTCCCAACCTCCAAAACATTTTTTTCGATCATTCGTATCCACAACGTGAAATATCAAACCATCCAGAGAGACGACTCCCTCTCTTTCAGTTTTGATCGATTCCTTGCTGACGGATAATTCTAAGTCGTGAATCGCGATGGGGATTCTCAATTCCACGAAATCAGAAAAGTCGTCGCAGACTCGAGCAACCCATTCCGTCCATACAACGTAGTCATGGTGTTTTAATCTGTTGTTTTTTTTTTTTTTTTTTTTTTTCAATAGTGTTTTTAATATCAAAAGTTTCATTAGCTTAGCGATAGCATACCGTTGATGTCCACAAGCTTTTTGAAAAGCCTCATTAAATATTGAAGCATGAACTACCTCAGAAGGATCCCACTTGAGAGCTGGGTGTGGGAGGTTTATTAAATTGGTTTCTAATTGTTCTGTCATTTCATCGTCATCGTTGTTGTTGATTTCTGAGATGGTTTTATTATTTTGATATTGTTGGTGAGAATCGCTCTTCATCTCTGAAGGTGGTGCTGCTTTTGAGATTATAGCATCCGATACTGACCTCACTGAGTTATAATTTATATTCGAATTCATCACAGATTGCGTTCGGAAATGACGAGATCCCCAAGTGCTGTCCATTTTGGGACACCATTCAACCTGTTGAGAAAGATTATTTCAATTTTTCTGGTTCAAAAAAAAAAAAAACCTTTTTAATAATTTATCAAATCATCTGTTGAATCTATTTATCTATTTTTTTATTATTGAATACAATTAGTGAGATGGCAGTAGAGGGGAAGGAATCTATCCCCAGCCATCGAGAGGGTTTTTAAGTATTGGCGACCTCCTTCCATCAGAGGCATTGGCAGGAGACATTTCAAGAAGCGGATGTCTCTTATTCATTCGAGGAGTTGGTTTTGCCAAACGAGCCTGTTCAGCGGCTGACAGAAGTGGTGTAGAAGAATGTTTACGAGGAGATGCTAATACTGACAGACGGATACTACTTGTTGGAGGTTCTGAAGGAAGAGGTTGCTGTAGACGAGCGGGGCTGGGAACTGTGAGAATTGGTCTTGTCGACAACTCCGTTTCCAGCCGCCTGATTTTTTCACTATTTTCAAAAAATTGAATTTCCACTTCCCGAAGTCTTTCTAACTCTCTCGCAGCGTCTTCGTGTGCCTCCCCCTCCTGCTGGAGCTGCTTCCTCAAAACAGCTGCTTCCCTTCTGCTGTTCGCTAACTCGTTCTCAGTAACCTGAACCCCACCGTACTGAAGCTGAAGGTTAGTGAGCTCGTCAAGGAGTTGTTGAAAATCAGTTTTGTGTTTTTGTTTATTTGCGTACAGATCTTTCTTAATCGCGGCATTGTCAGCCTCTAAAGATGAACAAGTAGCATTAGCAGCTGTGAGTCTATTACTACAATCAGTAAGAGAGTGGTGAAGAGTCTTCTCTCGATCTTGTAAAGTTGAGATTGTGTTGGATACCAACTTATCTGTTAATGGATCTGATTTACGTCGTAAGCTGGTCAGTTCTTTCATTGCAGCGGCGTAGCGATCGTCACGTGACTGCCAAATGTCTTCTAATCGACAAAGTTCTGCAGAAATATACTTCGTGTGTTTTCGTACGCCATTCTCTAACTCTTTAGCTGTCGAGTCTCTTTGAATGCGAGTCTGCAACGTCGCCATCTCGGAAGAGTAATTCCTCAACAGTTCCTGTGCCTGTCCAAACAGGGAATCTCCGTGACCCGGAGTCAAACTTGGAAGAGGTTGCTGATGGTGAAGCTGTTCCCACAATTCTTGTTTTTCACGTTCTCGCAGCTTTACAATGGAAGCGAGTCTCTCATTCTCAACAATGTAGTTTTGCATATTATCAGACACTGAAGGAGTTATGATCGATCTTAATGGTGGTTTTCCTCTTTCTCGACTACTCGACATCACTTCCTTTACAGGTGAGGGAAGACCTTCTTCTATTGTCGGGATTGATTTAGACTTTTCCCGACGACTTCTTCTGCGCATCCAACAAAGCGCCACATTTCCAACCAGTGACAATCCTAAGAAAGCCGCCAGCATTGCGACAGGTAGCTCGCAATCCATTGTGTGTAGCGAGCTATTAGATAAAATAAATTTATAACAACTACGGCGCTCTGAAAGATTATCTCCCTCTTCGATGTTGTAATTGTGATGAGTTTCATCCTGAAGAGAGAAACAGAATTGAGTGATATTTTCAAACACATTGCCATAAAAAACTACAATAAGAAAAACCAGATTTAAAATCGAACGGGTAGAGGACAAAGAACAAAAGGAATGGGAGTTGTCGTTCTCATTTTTTTTTTTTTTTTTTTTTTTTTTTTTCGGCCTGCTACTCCCCAGGGAGGGATTCCTTTCTCGAAACGATTCGTATAAGTAAGTTACAAAGGATTGTTCCCGAGTGTTGGAGTCATACGTACTCCCACGTCAGAGGTGAAATTCTTAGATCGTGGGAAGACGAACTTCTGCGAAAGCATTCGACAAGAATGTCTTCATTAATCAAGAACGAGAAAGTGAGCTTTTTAAAAAAAAAATAAATAAAAAAAAATATATTCCCCTTTCAAAAGAAGAAGGAAAAATTCGTCTGTAGTTTCAGACGATTTCATTACCAATATCACCATCATTGGGTTATTAGTATAGAGGATCATTACCTCCTGCTTGAAACTCCCCCTCCGTTGGGCTCCTTTCGCAAGAATTGGTTAATTTTTTTTAATATTTTCTATTTTTCGTGTTACGAACCGCAAAGCCGGTTTATTTATTTTATCGAAACCGAATTCAAGCAGAAAAAAGCTCTCGGGGGTGGGGTATCCATCATTTTTCATCAAAATACAAATGTATTGTATCATAAACAACATAACGATATTTTAACATTAGTTCTGAGATACAGTGACTAAAGGTAATGTTAGTGTAGGTATACACTCTGCGATTGACGTAAATACTTTACATTATAATAAATGTTTCTAACTTAGCTGCAGTACCTAACTCGGGGGGGTTAACTGTTCGAGTTTGTACGTAAAATACAAATGTTTTGTATCATAAACAACATAACGATAATTTAACATTAGTTCTGAGATACAGTGACTAACTCGGGGGGGGTACCCATCACCTTGGATAACTAAATTTTCCTCCCAACGCAACGCAGTTGCAAACTGTTAAACCAAATTATTTTATTTTACTTTATTTATTTACGAAGCCTCGTGAGACTAATTTTAAAAAAAAAAGCGGGTGTCCTCCATTTAAAGAATGGTGAGAATGATAAATAGAATTCAGAGCTGACGTACATTTACAGCTGCGAAACAATTTTCTTTCTTCCCTTTATTCAATCAAGTTTTGTTGTCAAGAGAAAGGAAAAGAAAGAAGGGGAAAAAAAAATAGAATTCAGTAAAAAAAAAAAAAAAAACATTAAAAGGAAACAATCAGTATTCCTCTGTGTTTCAATTATTAGATATGAACACAAAAGGAGCGGACCCGCATCACGAAGAATCAGGACATGTCGTGATAGGGCGTAAAAGTAAGCAGAAAGGAGGTCAGGGTGAATATCTGCGATCTAGCTTCCCAAAGAAGGGGAACAAAAAAAAAAAAAAAAAATTAATTGCTTTCACTAATCAATTCAGGGTAATAAGGTTCTACTTTGATGGAAGTGATTTTTTTGAACATATTTCTAATGATCAAAAACAAACTCAACGAACATCAGTAATTTTATGAAAACGCTCGACTTAAAAAAGGTTGTAAAAATGTAATTTACATTACCATTTCCCTAATCATTTGATGAAGGGGGGTTTGCTTGTTTGCTTGTTTTTCACTTTTCCGCTTTGTGGAAATTATACAGGCTGAATGCCTCTCAAAGCCAGAATACAGTAGCGGAGCTATCCGCCTTATTGTCAGAGAAAATATCTTTTTTGTGAATGTGTCAACGTTCCTTTTGCTCTGCAAAAGAAACGAATCTTCATTCACATCGTCAGTCAGGTGAACTCCCGCTTACGAACTGACGCAGTGAAAATAAAATTACTACAGCTGAATGACTCAAAGCTATATAAACCCCCTATTTTTTTTTTTTTAAAGAAAACAAAAAGAAAAAAAATAAAATTATAACTGAGAGTCCACCGTGAACGGGGACTAAGGATTATAGACAACAAACAACACCAATACTGACCCAAAAATAGAAAGGACAGTAAAAGGTAACAGAGTCACAACTTCTGTAAAAACTTCTGTAAAAATAAATTAAGGGGACCCAGCTTTAGACAACAAGCAAGTCACTTACAAACGGAACCTATGATGGGTTTCGCCAACAGGAAGGGTTAGAAATAACTTGAACTACACAAGTAGGTAACAAATACAACTATAAAGGAACACCACCCAACTGACAGGTAAAGATTTTTTTTTTTTTTTTTTTTTTAAAAAACCTTGAAGTGATAAAAATGACCTGAAAAAAAAAAAAAAAACAAGCGAGCGCGTCCATTGCCATGAACGACTAGCATGGCAAAAAAAGATAAAGTGGAAGCTTTTTTTTTTTTTTTTTTTTTTTTTTTTTTGCACGTCTCGTTTTTGACAATAATGAAATTCCCATTCAGATAAGCGGCCTTGTTTTTTTGTTGATCACCAGACAGTATTACTGACGCATGTGGAAATAGATAACATGACATAATAAATAAACGGCTCTTAATCTGAATAGTTTCTTCTCCGACTTCGCATGGAGGAAAAGAAGTGGGATAAGAAACTGGTTGCTATGTGAAAAGATTAAATTGATACGCTTTCTTTTTTTTTTGGAGGGAGTTGCATTATTTTAAATTAAGTCGCTAAACACTAAACATATCATAACATTATTATTATTACACTTCACAAATACATATAGTAGGGTTTCCAACCAATCGAAACTCCGAAAAAGAAAAAAAAACTCATTACCCAATTAAGACAAACAAAAAAATAACTAAAACTATAAATCAACTTTGAAAAACAAGGCTACCCATCATAATTTCTGTATCTTTTCTTAAACGACGTACAGGAATTATCAATGAAATGCCTTCACAAGAGAGTACGTAGCTGAAGGAAATGACTACCCAAATACTATGCACCAAAAGCATAGTTGAGGATGCCAGTTTTTCGCCAAAGAAGGTAATAGAAAAAAGAGGAAGCCAAAAACGATATGAAGGTCAGCCCTCCTCCCAACGGGTGGTCCACAGCAGAGCCGTGAATCTCGGTTTTTACTTTTTTTTACTTCGAACAAAATAAAAAACCTCCAGCAGAGGATTTTAGTTTGATTCAATATGCTAATTGCAAAGTCTTTTTTTTTTTTTTAAAGAAAGAGTGGGAAAAAAAAAAAAAATGATGTAACAAGAATGACAAAGTGACAATAAAACACTTTGCTCTTTTTTTTTTTTTTTTTTGAATTGAAGAAACAATATGATAACAAAACAAGCGTTGATCCGCTATTGACTTAAGAAAAATAAAAAATAAAAAATTATTTTGTAAAAGAGAGGGCTGCTGCTACCAGATTTAATCCGACTTTAACTTTTACTAACTTTAAAAAAAAACAAAAAAAAAAAAATAACTTAAAAGAGTTGAGGGAGGGGTGAAGAAAAATTGGAATGAGACAGTGTGTTCATGCAATCAAAGCATGAAGTAATCATCATATTATAAACACATTGGAATGAGAAGAAAAAACACTAAGTCTCTTGCATTGCAAAGGGTTTTTTTTTTTTGAAGAAGAAGAAGAAGAAAAACAAAGTACTGAGTGAAACAAGAAAGGAAAAACGACAACACGCGACAAGCCTATTTGTCGTTTTTTTTTTCAGAAAAGATAAAAGGCTGTACTAAGTTTTCAGTTCCCATCATACGAAGGGAAATTTTTAAAAAAATCTGTTTTTTTTTTTTTGATCTGTGTCTTCCCCCTGACTCAGGTATGATAATAGCGAAACAAAATATTTCCGTTTTTTGTCCGAAGTATTTCCGCAAAACCCTTCCAAAAGCAGGCATGCGGTCCTCTCCTCTTAACAAACAACAACATTCAGCTTACCCGAATAGGGGTAATTGCAGAACCCTTTTTAGAAACGGAAAAAATAATAAAACGAAACAAACCGACAAACAGGACGAACAATAATAAGAAGTAAAAAGGATGATCTCCTTCTGTTAACGAAGGAAAGAAAGTTTCCTATTTCGCAGACAGAAAAAGTTTCATGAGAAAGGTCGCAAAAAAGTACAATAAATTACTTTTGTAATTTTGACAGCAACTATTTGTCTCTGAGAAGTCTCTCAGAAAAAGATTAACCTCATTGAGTGCAAACAAAAAAAAAAAAAAAAAAAAAAAAAAAAAACCATAATAATAATAAATAAATAAATAATTGTCATTCTGACTCTCTGATTCCACTACGACTTTACAGTCGTTATAATCAAAAATACGGAAGAATTGAGACATATTAATCCACGACGTCAATGGTGAGTCCACTCCTCGGAAATTCGGGTATCATCTTAGCGGCTTCCATTGCAATTACATCTGAACTATCACAACTGTTTAAAATAACATCAGCATTCCCCTGATTGAAAGCATTTCTATAAGATTCTGACCAACCCCACTCAGATTCTTCTTCTTCAGGTCCGCTGTACGAATTTGAAACTCTTTCGGAGTCTCTCCAAATCGATGGCGAAGCAGCTCTTTCAATATTAACCTGACAAATTACTAAAATATCTGTTGACACTTTCCAAACATCAATTGGTCGAGTAATCGTTCTCAAGTAAGGATCCTTATCGATATCTGGTGCCTCTGACATCCCCGTGATGAGAGTAAAACTTGAGATGCCCGCAGCATACACTGCTAATGCTCTACTAACATCAACACAAGACCCTACTATAGTAACGAATTTCTGACTGTAATTTCCAACATTTCCCCAACGCAAAGCACCAGATGCAACTCCACAAGAAACACTTCTCTTTTTGGTCGATAATAAAGATGTGAATCGAATTGTTGAGGAAACATGTTCTCGACAAGGTTTTGATGTGTTCCATCCGACTACGAATGATGAATTACAAACTGAAGCAATGCAGCCATTCGTTCTTTCAGAACACTGTAAGATTGATGACGCAATCGATTGTAAAGACTTTGTCATCTCTGATTTTGGAATCACAATAGTAGCGATAGTCGCATAGTCTCTCTTCTCAAGATGGTCTGGCATGAGTCGTAGATTACCTGATGAACCAGCTAATGGATTCACACCTAACAATGGATTCCTTATCTCAAGAGGAGGAAGCTCTGATTTTTTCACAGGAGCTGAAAGATCTCTTTTTACAACAGTCGCTCTTCCTGATAGTGTTCCAGGTAGAAGTAAACTAATATTTATTGGGGTTGTCACTCCTTTAAGTTTCTTTTCACCAACAGGAATAACGATAGTATCAGCGGGGATGCAAGCATTAGCAGCGTAGTTTGGAGTAACTGATATCGATCCAGAATTGGTCGTCAATTCGTGTTTTGCAAAATTTTGAGTCGTCAGCTCAGTGATTGCTTCATTTGAAACAGCAATACATCCGCCAACACATGCTGCTTCCATTCTCGCTGCTGTATTTACAGTTGGACCAAAATAATCATATCTGCCAGTGACAGGGTTCACTTCACGTTCAACAGGTCCGTGATTTATTCCAACACGGATTCGGATGCCAGACCAAACTCCAGGTTCTTTTTTTGACGGTGTTATATTATCTAGTTCTGAAGGCCATGCCGCTTCGTAAAGTCTTTCTTGAATAAGTAAACCAAACACAATCGCTGTTGACAATTCATCAAAAGCAACCATGAAAGCATCTCCAATAGTTTTAACTTCGTATCCATCGAAAGCCAAAATGTAATCTCTTATGATTGTGTTGTGTTTTTTTAAAGCACGCTTCATAGTGCCGGTAGCAGCTTCCCATAAAACAGTACTGCTCACAATGTCTGTAAAAACAATTGCAGCAAACCCATTGTATCCCGGGGCTGAAATGCCTTGTTCTATTGGAATAAGACAAGAATCACCATTTACTATGAGAGAGGAAGTATGAGGAATTAGTGCTGAAACTTCCCTGTCAAAAAGAGAATCAGGGAGATAGGGTCGATATAATTTCAAGTTATCGAGCAGCTGAGAAAGGACATCTGCGGAAGCGTTTTCACTGTCTTTGATGATTAGCTCTGCTAAGTCTAAGTCAAAGTCAACTAGAGCTGCTGTCACTCTTTCCGACAGGGTGATAGAGTCTTTCAAATGAAGTCGTTCTGACTCTGCTCTCGCAGAAAAACCTCTCGTAAAATGATAATCTAAAATGAATATTGCTAAGTAATAAAAGAAATTAGTGGAACCACGACTCAACCCAACTGAACATGGAGGGCTCTTACAGTTCGTTAATTCGACTCTGTCTTCATAGTCTGCAGTTCCTTCAACGTCAAAGAGACCGAATCTGATTGACAATTCTATCTGTGTAATCATAAGATAAAGTGTTACTCCGACAAGGATTGCTCCTGATGCCCGATATCTAACTTTGCATACTAAGAGAATATCTAAAATTATTATAAAAATTGGCCAATTCCTTTCAACCAACACCTGAGCATTGTTAAAATCAGCAAGTAAAGCTGTAAGTGAGTGAATTGCAACAACCAGTTCGATAATACTGTCTGGCATGGTTCTAGTCGAGATCAAGTGGATGAGTCCAAAGACGCTCGCTAATAGAGAAGCTAGTATTGCTACACCCAAACCATATCTATGCCTCTTTAATAGCATTTCATGATAGATCAGTAGACCGTAAAGCATCATAATACTTGTTGAGATTAGATAAGCGCTGAAATATTTTTTTCTATTCTTCATATCGTAATTATCATTTTCAACGACAACTCGTCTAAAGAGCGGTCTCAGAAGACGGTCGAGGAGGCTGTTTTTGGTTCGCGATGTCATTGTTATATTCTTATTATTATTTTTTTTTTTTTTTTGACCCCCAAAAAAAAAAAAAAAAAAAAAAAAAAACTCAACCGAAAAAAAGATATCCTGGGGAGGTAGAAAGATCATTATTGTTTTGAAAATAACCAAAAGTACTTCGTTGAACTCGTTGAGTAAATATCCTTATGAGTACCTGTAAAAAAGAAAAAAAAAAAAAAAACTTATCAAAAGATTAACCAAATTCGATTCTACATTATTCTCTTACGGTTCGTGAACAAATGTTTGTGTTTTTTTTTCCCTGATATTTTTTTGGGGCCAGGGACATTTCGCAAAAAAAAAAAAAAAAAAAAAAAAGAGAATTCAACAACGTCACCTAGACAGATGACATTCTTTTTGAAACGAATCGGAGTTTAATACTCATCTAAAGGATATCAAACCCAGTCATGATAACCTAATATTCAACGTTCTGTGGATACTTGATGGATGTCTTTGCCTGAAAACTTTCAGACGGGTCAACGCCGAGACAACATGTTGGAACAACACGCGCTAATAGAAGTATCATTCACACACAACATAATAACATCGAGAGAGAGTCACCCAGAAACAGGATACACACTTCCCTTTCTCTGATGTAAATTGGTATCATTAGTAGCTGATTGTTACATCATAAAAGGTGGATAAACAAAACAAAAAAAAAAAAGAATTTCTCCATTGCAGGAGTTTCACACAAATAAGAATAATAATAGAAACGGACAAAATACGATTGATTTTCGTATCTGGATATTCCAGACTTTAAAACAGGGGCAGCCTCTTTAGAAAAGAAGACTCTCATAAAAAATGAAACTCGTTTTGAGATTCGTGAAGGAGTAGAAAAGAAACCAAAACAATAATAAACGCTTAAGAACGCACTTACTCACTCATAATTGAGAATAGAAACGGTAAAGTCTTACAGTCGCTGATATCATCAGTGGCAGCCATCAAGGCTTGTACTGGACTCGTTTCTTTTGATCGAAGACCGAGAATTGCACCTCCTCGCATCACACTGGCGCCACTCTTCCGCCACTCCTTATGCATGTTTTCTTCATCTTTCGCTGATTGTAATTTTCTTGATCTCGCTGGGCACTCTGTTCTGATTGCCGCGGGTGGCGGTGCTGCTGCCTCATGCGGCATCCCATTCTCAGCTACTCCGATAGCCTTCCTTATCCTGCTCATTATTATTATTTATTTCTGAAGAAGATTAAAATAAATAAACCATCTCATGGTATTATTGAGTGTGAGTGTGGTAAGTGTGTTAACATAGCAGCAGCCGGGATCCACCGAAATAGGTTAGCTGAAAGAGAGTATCAGTGAAGATCAGAACCGACAGCGCTTGCGCTACGACGCAAAGCAGCAGAATAAAACATTTTATAATAAGGGTTAAAGTTGCGCTTCGCAATAAAGTGAGAAAAAAACATCGTTACTGTAAAAGTAACCGAGAGACTCTACTCAAACATCCTTCAAGTTCATTACAGTAAAACCTTCACCGTAATTTAAAGACCAGTCAAAGTTTGAATTATTATTCTCAGATCCGAATGCTTTTAACATCTTTAATTCCTCTTCTCTGTTTCTGAGATGATCTTCTGAAGGCTTCGGAAGGTCAGAGATGGTTAGATATGGTGATCCTTGACCAAATATTTGTCTGGTTGGTTTATATAAAAATGATGATATAGTTCTGAATGTTAGTGAAATTCGAGCACCACTTTCAATTGTTTGATGTGATGGTCGATTTTTTGATTGAAGACTACGTTTATCTGGTCTGATTCCGTGAACTAATCTCCTATTGCTCTCCCATCCTAAAACGAATATTGAATTGTCCGGGAGCTCAATGAGTTGTTTGCTTCGATGGTTTGAAGGAACATCTTTTTTCGATGATAAAGTCATCGTTCGAGAAGCACCAAAACTAACATTAATGATTTCAGATCCTTTCTTTATGTCTAATGTTTTATCGGCGTGAGGTGAGATGTTGTCTTCACCTGTTCTGTATTTTTGAATTAGGACGTGATTTAAAGTTGATTTCGTAACTTTTTCAACTTCTTGTTTTATTCTAAACACCAGAGGAGACCAGGAACTCTGTTTTGGTTGTGCATCGGCTGGGTGTCTGTAGCAGGGTTCCGTTCGAAGACCATCATCAACGTCGCCCTGAACGGATACTAGTCTTGGTACCTCTCCTCCTCTGTGTTCCATCGTTTGCCAACAAACATCTGAATTTAGTTTTGAAAAAAAGTCGCTTTGATCGTACGGTTCTTTCATGCAACGACCATAGAGCATGCAGTCTCCAATTCCTAAATCCGTGAGTGGTTTTGGATTTGAATATAATCCAATTTCATCATACATTTCTCGAGTCCAGTTGGTGTTGGTTTCACACAAATGTCGTTTTATAAAAATTATTTCATCAGTTTTTTGATTACTATTAATAACCCTCACTAATCTCTTCCAAACTGACATCGGTCCAGTCTTCCACTCCGGAGGAGTTGATTTCTTAACAGACAGATTCGTCTGTTGAACTATCCAATACAAGTTTAATTTTCTTAAACAAAAAATATTCGATAACGGAAATCCCTTGTAAACCACAAATGAAAGACTTGCCACTAGCAGCATGTCAGAAGGTGATAGAGGTAGATTTGATTCAACAATGTCGTCTAATACTAATAATGTCTTTATCAGGTCATGTACCTTTGTGACAACAACATCATCATCTTTAACTCTAAACACAGAAATCAGTTCAAATAAATGTCTTATTAATTTAACATTTTCAGATTCAGATTTCAATATTAGTTTCAGCAATGAATCACCACAGTAATCTAGTGAGTTGTGAGTTAAAACCACGTGTTCTAAGATATCATCATCTTTGTTTTTTTTTGTTTTTTTCTTCGATTCATCGAGTTCGTCCTCACCACTCACAGTCTGACAGCAATCTCCAACCCTGTCACTGTATTGAAAAGAATGGTTATTCTCAATCAGGAACATCGAAGTTGCAAATGTCAACACATCAGCCTTGTTAGTAACAACATGAGATGATGGCGATGGGAGATTTGTTATCAATTTGTAGGTTTCTAACATGGTTATATCAGGCTGGTCGTTCCATGACGACAATATTTTTTGACATGAACTTTGCGAAGATACCCTCGCAGAGACACAATCAACGGGAACTATGATGTGAGCACAACAGGATCGCAAGTCCTTGATAGTTGATTGAACACATGCTGGAATGGTTGCCCCTGCAATCACTACCGTCTTATTATAAAAAAAGTTTCTAAGTTTTTGAATATCATCTTCAGTCGTTTGATCAAAAATACTATTACCATTCTTATACAGGATACGATGTTCTTTTACATCTATCGTTGAAAGTTCAATCTTCTGTCCTAAAGAGGTTGAACAGATGCCGGGTACATTCTTAAATTGGGTATTTTGATATTTTGATGATACCAAAACAATTTCACATCCACTCAGCTCATTGATCATCGCAGAGACAACTTTAGCAGAATTTCGGATTGGTTGCGTGTCTTCTTCGCCAAACACTTGAGCAAACACGCCTTCCAGATTAATGAAATCATGTACCATGTCAATGACTACCACAGTAAGAGACATCTTGTTGTTATTTATGAGAAGGGTCTGGGTATGGACCTGGAAAACTAAAAGAGGTTGCATTAACGAAGATTATTTAAGCCAGTCAATTATTCCGTGACGAATGCACTTTTGTTATAAATTCACGAACAAAAAGTGTCAAGTTTTTAATTCGTGTTCCCCTTAGATACAAGACCATAGTGTGGTAGTACTGTCTGTTTAAAGAAGTGTTGGATTCATTTTTATTACGGTTTCAATTCGGTAACACGTCTGTCCCGTGCTAGTAAAGAAGAAGAAGAAGAAGAAGAAGAAGAGCAAAATATTCACCCCTTACGTGAAATTTCTTGTTGTTTTTTTTTTTTTTTTTTTTTTTAAAAAAACTCTCTCTCTCTCTTTCGGGGTGGGAATATACGTCAACAAACCTGATTGCTTATTTTTTTTTTAGTTTCGTTCGCTGAGATTTTTTTTTTTTTTTTTCTTCTATGAAAAAAAAAAAAGAGAAAAAAGAGAAAAAAAAACGAGCACATGGTATTCATCCATTGTCTACAGAAAACAATTCCTTTTATTCACTTTGTGTTTTTTTTTAATTGTTATATTTTTCGGTTTTTTTTTTTTTTTTTTTTTTTTTTTATGCGTACTTGACTTCTTTGGATTTCAGAGGACAACAAAGGACAAGTAGCTTGTAGCTACTTGGGGTGTGAAACCTTTGACAATGTAAAAACAGTAACAACTTTTTAAATATTAAAAACAAAATTAATATCAAGTACTTGACTGTAGCTACTTGGGGAAGAGAGGAAAAAAAAAAAGTGATTAAACATCCAATTCTGGTGGCTGAGACAGCAAACGGAATTGTCCAGAGAAAAGAGAAAAATAAATTAGAAATTCAAGACAGGTTATAACTTTTGCGACAAATAATAATATTATACCAGACAAAAAAAAAAAAAAAAAAAAAAAAAAAAGGAAAATCAAAAAGATCCACTCGATAAGTCGTTTCACCAAGAAACCACGACCGCAGATAACAGTTTTTTTCTAAAAAAAAAAAAAAAAAAAAAATGGTTGTAAAAGAGGGGTGAAAAAATCTGAGGAAAACGAAAAAAAAAAATAGACAAATTCACATCTTAACTTTCCAGTCTACGTACAGTCTTCAACTCGAGGAACATCCTAGCCGACCAAATTGACAAAAGTCTGTTAGATTTTCATCTTGACAGATGCTGAACTAAATTATTAATTCATTTACGAAGCCTAGGAAGCAATAAAAGTCAGGGGGAAAAAAAAAGTTCACAAAAAATAACCCTAACAAGTAATGTATAACTCCTTGTTGCGATAATTCTCTTCTTCACTCGTCAACTAGTTTGAGGAGGAAGAATAAAAGTAAGAAGAGAAATCAACAACAACATTCCGTACATCTGATTTTTCATCATCATTGTATTTTTTTTTTTTCTTTTTTTTACAAAAACAAAAAAAAAAGAGAGAGAAAAAAAACTCAGCCATCCTCACAAATTACATTTTTTTTACACAACATTCTTTACCAAGCACATAGGTTAGTAGGTACACAAAAAAAAAAAAAAAAATACCTCATTTCTAAAAAAAACAAAATCTAGAAACAAGATAGTTATTACTCATCTCCACAGTAGCATACGCGAAAACACCTTTTGTATCAGATTGTGGTGGAGTTTCCGAAAACGAGTCGCAAGCAATAATTAAAAAAAAACAAACAATAATATATATTTTTTGTTCAATAATGAGGTTTAGTTTATTTGGTGTCAAAGGGATTAGAGCAAATACTCCATTTAGTAATAATAAGTCGGTACATCAAAAACGGTATATCAAAAAAAAAGAAGAAGAAAAAAAAAACAACAACGAGCAAATACACAACACTCGTTATACTTAATAATAGAGGTTCCACTTTTTTTTTTAATTTTTTTTTTTTTTTTAAAATAACGATCGCAATAAAAGTGGGAAACAACAGCGCGACAGCAGGTGTTTCCGTTTTTTTTTTTCTTATATAATATTATAACTAACTTAATTATGTTCAAAAAGAGATGAAGCTGGAGGTGAAAGATGCTGAGTGAGAACTAGTGTCTCACGTAGAGCATAAGAGTAAGAATTTCTACAACTTGCGATCTCCATACCGATCAGTCGATCTCGCTTCATGTTTTAAGGGATGATTCGCAAAGAGTTTGTTTTTTTTTTTTTAAGACAACACCAATACAGTTTTATTGTTGAATCGTGGCATATCAAACAACGAGCAATACACAGCACTCGGCATATAGATTCCCCCTTTTTTTTTTTTTTTTTTCAGTTTTTTTTCAGTTTTTTTTTTTCTTTTTTTCTTTTTAATAACAATCGCGATTAAGTGGGAAATAAGAGCGTGATAGCAATCGTTCAGGAGGGTTTCCTTTTTTTTTTTTTTTTTTTCGACACCAAGGCGGCTACTAACCTAGACAATAATTGTCAAAGATTAAATTGGTCACCTGCTGAGATGATCCTTACCTGAGGGGTTCCTTACTATCAACGCAGACTCACCACGAAAATCGGAATAAAATATAAAAAAAAAAAAAAAAAACTTAAAAAACGGGAATTATCAAGAAACGTTTGCATTTGAGAAAAACTGCCACTCAGCACGCGAAACCATGTACAGACTTACCAATGGGTAAAAACGAAAAACACAGTGAAAACAGGTGGCCTCACAAAAAACAAAATTGATAGAGAGAAAAAAAAAACATAAAACATTTATGTTACTCTTAGACGGTTGAACACCATTGGTTGTGAGAGGAAACAGCGAGATGAAGAACGAAGGGGGGTCAGCTGTTTAAGCATTACGACATTATAAATATCTGGATTCGCATCAAAGTTAACTAATTCAGAACATTAGTAATTTACGAGTGACCAAAAAAAGTAACTTGAATACTGACAATTAATCTGGCTAAAATTAAAATAGGGTTCGGCCAAACCTACATCGTCAGACACTTTTTGAGAGAAACTGTGACTGTTGGGCAAAACTTTGAATAAAAACATTTCACCTTTTTTTTTCTCTTTTTCTCTTTTTTTTTTTTTTTTTTCCCCTCCTGAGGTAACTGTAAATGTTGTGTGAACTCAACATAATAAAATTAAAAACGACCAACATTATTGAGAAAAAGAAAAAGGGGTGAAACTTTGACAATGTAAAAACAGTAACAACTTTAGATATTAAAGAAAAACAAAATTAATATCAAGTACTTGACTGAAAAATATTTGAAACATTATTGAGAAAAAGAAAAAGGGGGGAAAAAAAAAAAAAAAAACAGAAAAGATAAATAAAACAGCTTCGCATTTTGCACACGGGAAATTCATGGAAGCTCGAAACTGAGTAACTGTTACGACTTTTTTTTTTTTTTTTAAAATTAGAACATGAGTTTATACTGCACTAAAATATATGAAAAGCTATATAGTTAGGGAACTTGTGAGAAAATCAGAATTCAAAAAAAAAAAAAAAAAAAAAAAAAAAGACAGATTAAACCCAATACAGCTTTTTATTCCACTGAGAGCACACACGAGATCGGAATACACTGTGCTCTACCATCATCATTTTAACTACTCAAGAAATATCTCACTTCAAAAAAGACTGATAGTGTAAGATTGTGACTTTCAGTATACCTGAATAGATTCTTAAATAACGAACAGTCTCTCTAAAAACTTTGTCCCTTTCAATAAAAACCAAACAAGACAACGACACTCGAAAAGCACAAGAATAATCTGAAAGAATTACCTTGTGCGAAGTGATTAAATAAACCACCAAAAGGGGATTAAAAGGGGGGATAATTTGATACTGCATTCTTAAGCTCAAGGGGAGGGGTTAACCAGAAATCACTCCCCTCTAACAAAAGAAATAATAGAACAATGAAAAAAAAAAACTATTTTTTGGTTAAAATTAGTGGGCAAGAACACCGATTTGCTGGATTAAGAAAAAACGCGATTGCGGAGAACTAACAACAACAAAAAGAAGGGGAAAATCAAAAAAAAAAAAACAGCACTCCTTTTTTTTGCATTGGTTTTTGAGTGCAGAAGGGGGTTATGTGGGGAGGTTAACTGCTTTGAGCATACTTACAATGATATAAATGTAATATGATGCATTGTATCAAAAGTGTAACTACTACTAACAATTAGTAATATACGAGAGACAGTAATTGCGATGTATAAGGGAAAAAAAAAAGGAAAAAAAAAAAAAAAAAAAAAAAAAAAAGTAAACCGGCTTATAATGTCACCAAAAAAAGGAAAGCACGTAAAGAAAAGACTCATCCAAAAAAAAAAAAAAGGTGCTTCTAAGAGAGTGCGCCCACAACTAAGGCTACTGATGAGAGGAGAAAAGCTCTTAGAAAAATATAAGAACGTAGATATATTAACAACAAGTTGATTAGTAAGTTTAACTAACTACCGAGTAGCAGTTGGTTCTTCGAAGATCCCCAATACCGCAGTGGTTGATTGAACAAAGAAAAGCCTTGTTAGTTTATCTCCCTTTTTAAAAAAAAAAAAAAGAAAAAAGAGCCAAGTATTCACTACTGTTTAGCCGTACGTACTAATAAAATAGCCGCGGAGTTGGGAAAAGAATTAAAAATAAAAAAAATGAACACCACTAACGAAAAATGCTCTCCGTCAAAAAACACTCATAACGATTTGAACATGATAAACAGAAACCATTCAGATAAGCAGCCTTATTATATTTTGTTGATCGCAGCTAGTTTTACTGGCGCACAGGGAAATAGATAACATGACATAATAAATAAACGGCTCTTAATCTGAATAGTTTCTTCTCCGACTTCGTCGGTGCAAAAAAAAAACACTCTCTTTATGTACAAACAAAGAATCACTTTTCGATCAAAAATTCAGCTTGAGCGAGAGAAGTCAAAACATTCTTGTATGCAGTCTCATTAAAATAAAAAAATTAAAAAAAATACCAAGGCCCGTAAGAAACAAAATAAATAATTTTTTTTTTTTTTGCAGGTATGCGCGAGTTGACTTTTATTCTGAGTAAAACAAACGAGGAGGGAGGACGTAAGCCCCCCGCACATCTACTTCTGCCATAACATAAATAGCACCGCTCTTTCAGGGGGTTAACTGTTCGAGTTTGTACGTAAAATACAAATGTTTTGTATCATAGACAACATAACGATAATTTAACATTAGTTCTGAGATACAGTGACTAAAGGTAATGTTAGTGTAGGTATACACTCTGCGATTGACGTAAATACTTTACATTATAATAAATCTTTCAGGGGGGTGATAATTATGTAAAAACTATAACAAAAACTTTCAAAAACCCAAGATAAGTATTAAGGTTAAACCGAGAAGTAAAACAGCAGATTAAGCTTTCACTTTCATTTTTCAGAATCGTATTGTATTGTACCAAAAGTTTATTAATTTAAACGATTAGTGTGGGTAGACCTTCGCCCGTTTAATTACTTGTCTAAAAAAGTCAGATAACTGATACTCTGGACCACAAAGGGATATATAGCTTGATGGGAGGCAAGGAGAAAAAAAAAAAAAAAAAAAAAAAAATAGTAGTAATGTAAAATACCGTGTGTATACCACACTACGAAAAAAAAAAAAACAAATAAAAAAGATGTTGTAGCACTAATCGTGGGAAAACCCCCGACAAAAGCTCAGAACAATTTTTTTTTTTTTTTTTTTTTTTTTTTTGGAGAGGGGAAAAAAAAAATAGTAACTGGATATAGAAAAATCGTTGTATTCTAAACATCATGTATCACCGATGGAGAAGAAAGAAGTAGGAAGTTATCCCACATAAAATTGAAATTACCACCACCGAGATAAGAGAGAATAGCAACTGTCAAAGTATCGAAAAGAATCTCATTATGTAATTAAGAGTACTCTTTTAAGGGAAGGGGGAAGAGAGAGATATAAAAACAGAATCAGCTGGAAGTTTACGTGTGCTGCCAACTTTTTTCTTACAATACTTGTTAAATGCCAAAAAAAAAAAATAAAAAATTAGTGTTTTTCCCTCCATGTGAAAAAATATTCTTCCTGGGAAAAAAAAACTAGAACCCAACAGCGCAAGAACTCAGTTTATTTCATTCTCAACAACTAACAGGAACCAACAATCTGACAAACGCAAACAATACACCGAGAAGAAGAAAATCACAAGGCCTTCCCCCCCTCAACTAAATTTACACACACAATAACAACAATAACAACAAGCACGTACTCCTTAACGCGAAACGATGAGAGAAAAAAAGAGGGTGAAAAAAAAAAAAGAAAAGAAAGAAAAAAAGGAGAGTCTGTTGTTGCTGTTTTTTTTTTTTTTTGCTGTCCAAGCAAAAAAAAACACACAAAATCGAACTAAAAAAAAAACAAGGCCCAAAGCCTCAACAGAGACACTCAAGGGACAGAAGGAACAAAAAGTAACGAGTTTTCCACATTTTTTTTAAGACACACAAGTAGCTGCTAGTAACTTTTAAAGGAGATTGCGCAAACATCGTGTTGAGGTTAACACTTCGATAGTGTTGTTGCAGCCAGTCGCTCCCACTGTTACGCACAGAAGGGACCCAAGTGTTGGAATCATTTCTGAAAAGACTTTTTTGCTTTGTTTTGTTTTTTTTTGTACGAAAAATTTTACTACCGCAGCAGAAGAAGAAAGAAATAATAATAATAAATAGCCGGAAAAGTTAGTTAGCAAAATAAAAACATTGAACTTTAGAAAAAGAAGAGAAAAAAGAAAAAAAAAGAAACTTGGCTTTGTTTGTGTGCATGCAATCCATAATTAGTAACAACCTCCAAAACACACCAAATAAAAAGAAATAAAGGCAGAATAGCGGCAGGACAAATTATAAAACTCACACACGCTTGCTCAGCAAATTTTTCTTTTTTTCGACAATTTTTTCACTGGTTGAAACAAAAAAAAATATCTCTACTTTCTGTTTGAATAGAGTGTACCAGTTAGGTAGCATCAGGTAAATAGGAATTCAGTTGGCCATCTTTTCGTTATCCTCTCGTTCATTTCAATAAAATAATTTTTATATAAAAAAAAATAAAATAAAATAAAAAAGAACACGCGACTAGGAATAGAACAGAAAATCCTAAAGTGTGTGTTTGACATCTTTTTTTTTTTTTTTTTTTTTTTTTTTTTCTTGTTTTTTTTTTAATGCAGAGATTGGGAGAGAGCAGATGACACTGAAAATAAATAATAACAAAATAAAATAATAATAAAAACGATGACACAATTCACTTTCTATCCAAGGAAGATTCGCTAAGTAACAGACACAGGATACATTCTTCAATTTGTTTACTAACCAAGGCAATACAAACGACTACACTGATTCTCTTTCTACTAAAAAAAACAATACAAATTTCGTAGTTATAAAAAAGGAAACACATTGCCGGCTGCTAACATTGAGATTAGGGAAACAGTTAATATATGAATTTACTGCATTGCACTAAATATTAAAAAAAACTGATTGGATTTGTTTTTCCGCGCAACCGTACAAAATCCTAATAAAGGAATAGGTTAGTTACGCGTGTCACAATTCTCTTTCTACCGAACAATAGGTTTGTAGGTACAAAAAAAAAAAAAAAAAAAAAAAAAAGGGAAGGGAAGGGAAGGGAAGGGAAAACATCGTGGCAAAATAGCTTACACGAATTTCAAAGAGGGAAAAAAACAAGAATCGCGTTTTCGTTTTTTTTTTTTTTACTTCTTGACGTGGTGCCCCCAGACAAGTAATATCTGCACCTCTTCTCTTCTCAATCTGGAAAAGTAGGGAACTTCTTATGAGATAGGACTTCTAAAACTCCCTTATTCCTTTTTTTTTTTTTTTTTTTCTTTTGAATGCTACCTTTGCTAGAAAATATACAAAAGGGGGGAAAAGAAGAAATCATGAAAACACACGCATGAACATAGCACAACATGAGAAGGGCAAGTAGGCCACTAAATCTTTTTTTTTCTCTCTTTTTTAATTTTTTTTTTGTTTTAAAAAACTCATACTTGCCAGTAAGCAGAGCCCCGGATGAAGATTACCGAACATTTTCAAAAAAAAAAAGGGGGGAAAAAAAAGGTTTTCAATAAAAGCAACGATCTCATTAGTTCGTATAATCGATGGATTGTTATTAGCTGAAGCTAATCGCCTGAACGCTCCAATTCATTGACGCCCCAAAAAAAAAAAAAATAAATATAAAAAAAACAAAAAAAATTCATCATTTCTGACTACAGAACAATAATACAGTCGAGTGCTGTGTATTGCCGAGCATCGAACGTTGTTTTTTTTTTTCTTTTTTTTCTTTTTTGCCAACAAGAAATAAAATAATAACCTGAAAAACAAAAAAAGAATTTTCATTTCACAATCACGTGGGAGATAGCACATTTATTTATTTTTTTAATTTTTTTTTTTTTCCTTTCTTGTTCTTTTCATTATTATTTTGCACAAACATAATAAGGTTTCGACTATTTTTTATAAAAAAATCAATTTTAGACAATTGTTCAAACCGAATTTTTCCATTTTTATATTTTTTTTTATTTTTTTTTTCCGGTTTCGTACACAAAACAAAACATCAGTGTTGTATTACTATTTTCTGTATAGTTTTAAGATAAAGCCAATTCTTTTTACTTCTGTTTCACATAATTTCTGTTCAACAACTCGATTATGTTGAATTTTTTTTATTTATTTTTTAAATTTTTTTTCTTAAAAGTCTCATCAACAACAGAGACACGAAAGGAAAAAAAAAAAAAAAAATTAAAAACGTTTGTTAGGTTCAAAAGACCTTTTTTTATTTTTTTATTTTGTATTTGTTTTTTTGTACATTAACGTTAGTCCAGCAAGGTTTTGATTCCTTTTTTTTTTTTTCCTTAATTTCTCATTATCCCTTTTTTTTTTTTTTTTTCCAAACAGAAACATTTGAGGAAGATTTATTTTAAAAAAAAAAAAAAAAAAAACGACACAAACATCACACGTAGCATGGCATAAAAAAACAATACTTTTTTTTTTTTTTGTTGTTGTTTTTTTTTCTCCCGAAAAAAATCAGGACTATATAGAAACCCCTTCCCGGTCTTCATCAGCGAGCGCTTTTTCCCTCATATTGGCATTGTGGATGTCGGTGGCGATGTCCCACACCCAAGAAGGCTGTTCCAAGCCGTCGTTAAACAGGCTAGCTACCAGACCACCAAGCTGCTGGTCTTGAGATTCGGCTTCACTGACTTGAGGGGGTCCAATAATCCCAACATCAGTACTTGTTGATTTCTGCAGTGAGTCAACTCTATCCCATAACGACTGATGAGAGATTATTGAAGATAACGGCGTCCGTCCTTTGTATCCACGTTTACCTGCTTGAGTTGGTGACCACTTTTCTAATCCCATTTGGCAATACAGAAATTGTGATTTTATTTGAACCAACATCTGAGAAGTACAGTTCTCTGATAAATTATTAGACAGATCTGTTGGGTCTACAATGAATAAAGGATCATTTGAGTGTTTTATCCCAGGGGTTCTCATTGATCCACAGACCGCATGTTTTTCAAACGAAAAGTCACATCCATACTCCAAAAGGAATCTGTGAAGGATTTCTGCTGCGTCTGAGGAATCGCAGCCGCGGCAGACTCTAATCACCATCACTAATAAAGCACATGAAGAAAGGCCACCTGTTCTCACATCACCACATCTAACCTGACTAATAACATGTCTCAGAATGCTATGTACGGATCTCGCATGCGGAAATTCTTTCAACCACTGTTGAATAGTTGCAGTGAAATTCTTAACTCTTTTGTTTTCACTTTCAGAGAATGTTATGTTCACTTTAACTCTTCTTGTAGTGGTTTCAACTTGCAAGAATCCCTCACTCCCCTGACAAACCATATTTAAAACTTTAAAGGTGTGGCTTAGTGTAGCCACTGATCTAGGAAGTACAGCACAAATACCTGAACACAATTCACAAGACAAGTCAATAGCAGAGCTGGGTGATGATGTACCGTAAGCGAAAGATCCGTAGACACAAACCTTAGCACTCGGAAAGACTGATTTCAGCCACTGCTCAAGGGATTGGATGACGGATATTCTAATCGATCTTTCTTGTTCAGATATGCGGACGAATTTTGAAAAAATTTGAATCTCATCACTCAAAGAGATATCATATTTTCTACAACCTTCAGGTAACCATGGTGTACAAACAACTACTTCACCACCTGAGTCTTTAGGGCTGTGACCTTTCCTCCTTGGTCTAGATCCATTTGATACGAGACTTCCTCTGTTGTTAGTTGAACCAGAATGACCACCGATAGTAAAAGTAGTGCCTTGTGATCCACAGTCCAATGTCGATTCTGATCTCGGAGAGTGCAATGGAGATGATGGACCACTAGAACAGAGAGTATCAACACTTTGTGAACAATACATATTTATAATAGAACGGTAACTTTATAGAGAATAATAAAAATAATAAAAAATAATAACACAAGCATAATATAATAAATAAAATTGATCGCCAAAACAAAAATCGCGAAAGGCGCGGAGGTAAATGAATTTTTTCTTTCTTTTTTTTTTTTTTTGCGATACAGAAGTATGCAAGGCTTACTTTCCCACATTCACATCAACTAAACACGTCAGGACTCTCGTATCAGAACTCGACAGAGCAATCGATAATAAAACAGAACCGACTGAGACTGCTGATCGAGTTCTGAGTGAAATAGATCGAAGTATCTCCTGCAATACAATAGGAGAACACTTACAAGACCAGCTAAATTCCAAATGAATCAAAGTAGGTGTAATTGAAGTCGCCAATGCTACCAGATTCGCTCCCGAGTAGAATCCTCCATCTTTTAATTTCAATCCTTCAAGAGAATTTTTTGAAAGATCAAAGTGAAGAACGTCAGATTCACAATTGCTGGTTATCGTCACGTAGCCGGATTCAAAATTGTGATTGGGTGCAAGGTTTAGTAGCAGCCTTGGGAATAAAGATCCTGATTCACCAGTTCTTATCATAACCGAACTCTTCATCCTCGGCAGGGTAATAATCGGCGACGCTACAGAAATTACAATTCGTTTACGTCCTTCTCGAACATTAATTCCATCCCCGACACGAATTTCATACGTACTCGCAACTTGTTTTCCTGATTTTGCTAAAAACCCAGGATTCGTAAAATATATACAACTCAACAAGTATTGAACCGCGTGCATGGAAACACATGGCTTACTATCACCATCGTCTGATAGTCTTGTCGCATATGCTGGTTTAAAGTTAATTACTACGTTGTGACCTCCCAATGCTACTTTGGTTTTTGGATATGAAACGGTGGCAAATGAAATTCCATTTTCTACAAAAATCAAACGATTATCTTCAGTGATTTCAAATAAATATTTCATCGGATCTTCTAGGTGTAGTTTGGCGTAGATTGATATCAATTTCCTTTTCGCATTTTTAATTTGGACAAGTTGCTGTTCAGTCGTCAAAATTTCAAAACGATCACCTCTATGCCCTCCGTTACTCAATTCGACTTTAATGTGTCCTTTATCAAACCACGGAGTGTCAGGATCATCAACAAACGTTCTGTGTAAAGGAGCTATCAAAAACGGATTTTCACTATCATCTCTGATTGGACGATAAAATAACTTAGAAGTTTCAACGTGAATAGAAGTAATATCATCAACCTCCTGAAGATCAATTCCGATGACTAGCTTTGATACGGAAGGTCCTAATCGAGTTGTTATTCTTAATACACGTTGTTGGCAATTAGGACATGCAGAGCTGTGGGGAAATTATTATTTTTTTTTTTTTTTTTCCTCTTAACCCCATTCAAACAAAAACATAAACAGACCTGTTGAAATAACTCAACGATCTTAACACGATAACGACGTCTCGTCTTCGAACTTCTTTTGTGAATCTTATTCTAATCGCGCATGTCGGAGTCGTTTCCACGACTGACCATCCGATGAATCTTCCTTCCAATAAAAGTTCATAATACTTCGCCAACCGTTCAGATTCAACCGCAACCTTTTCACCAGCAACTCTCGTTAGTAATTTAAAGTCCTGTTGGTAGTATGTACTGGTACTGGTTGCACACTAATAAGGTAAATTTATTTACAAAAAATGAAAGCATACCTTCTGAGTTGAAAGTCTCCGTTGTACTTCTCCTTGTAATTTTCCTCTGATTTTGTTAACTTTTTTATCAAGGGTTCTGTCAGATAAAGTTGATGTTACTGTCGGTTGATTTTTAATCGACGGCAGTGGAATTGATTTCGTTGGACTCCGAACTACATCAGAGAGAGCATCAGATGTTTGAACTGTTGATTTATTAGAGACTTTGTTTGAAGAGTTTGAATGACGTGATGATGGTCGAGATCTAGACGAGGATTCTTTTATGATGTGAGGAACTGATTCTCTCCCCTCAGCAGAATCGAATATGTTTACACCTGCTGGAGGTGGTGATGATAAACAAACTAACTGAATGCTGTCCCTCTCAGATATGAGTAGTGAATCATCACAGTCTGGAGGAGTCACCATTTCAATAAAAAGATGAGAATAATCCCAAACATCAATTTCATGAAGGATGTCAAAAGCAGCAATTCGCATGGCTGAACTCCCTTCTAAATACTTCACAGTTGGAGTGTGTTGCAACCTCGCTCCCAACACCGACAGCATCGGTAGAGCAATTTTAATACTAATCTGTTTCACGATTGGTGAAGGCATCTCGTCTGCTAATCCCTCCATCTGTTTTCCAGCTACTGTATTAATAACGATCGTCTTACCCAACTGCAGATAGATTTCAACTATTTTGGTACACAACTTCGGAGGCTCAATTAAATTACTATATCGAAATGATCTCAGTAAGCCTTGTATTGATGATAGGCTTACCCTCTTATCGAATAGAATTGTTATTGTCTTTAGAGCTTTTTGACAAGCAGAAACAAGTAAACGTTGACAAAAACAGGTACAAATAATTAACAATCGAAGCTTTGCTAACCAAGATGGAGGAGGATTGTCAAGACCTCGTATTGGAAGTTGAAATCCTTTAGTCATTCTTGGTAAGGAGATTCCTGATGAATGTTGCTGTTTGAATCCCTTTAATTTAATCGATTTCGCTAAGAATTTTACTTTTTTTGCTCCTGTTGATGTTTTTCTTGGATCAGTCCCCGACAACCTTCCAATCACTTTACCCTTCCAACTAACCACACCTTTAGCCGTTGTATCTACTCCACTCGTCTTATCGTTTGAAATCGTCAGACAATCTCCAGGAACACAACTTGTTGTTATCGACAAGACCAAGAAACCTCCTGAAATAAAATCTGTGTCGATATCTAGTAACCTACATCCAGGGAATAGTGATAATGTCTCACTTGCTCCTCGAGTGAAATATTGACGGTGTTCAGGAGAACAGAATCTTGGAGATTGTTGATTATAAACTGACTTAGACTCGACGAGTATCAGCTCTGTTGGTTGATCTTCGTGTGATACATTCACACGTATCACTTGACTTGATGAGCTTAGTGTATCGGTCAGGGTTACTAGTACTTCTCGGTATCCCAAAATCGGGTTACACGATTCGTTACTAAAACGAACACACTTAAATAATCTACACAAAGCATCGTATGAAGTTTGTGGGTTTAGAAATATTGATATTTTACCTCCTCCGTTGGTTGTTGCTATTCCTGTTTTTTTTTTTTTTTCTTCTTGCACCTACAAACCCATTGTTCGGTAGAAAGAGAATTGTGGCAGCGTAACTACCTATTCCTTTATTAGGATTTTCTACCGGTTGCGCACAAACAAAAGTTTAGATGCAAAAGTTTTGTTATACAAGTACACACAAGTATAATGAACTTGGTGATTAAGTGGTGTGTGTGGATCATCGACGGTCACAAATATTTAACGAAGCCTCCCACAACAGGGGGAACCTACACATCAAGGCAACACCACAACACACATCATGAAAATTGTAAGTAAAACACATACCTACTTGATCCAGTCTACCTATACTAATGTCGTTACCAGAGTGAAATATATCACCCGACTCTCCGAGATGAATGTCTCTCACTGTTCGGAAGAATAGTCTGTCGTGAATGACTGGATCGTAACAAAATGAAATCTCAAGTGAAATGAGATTTCTATTTTCCATTTGTAATAATTCTCTAACCACAGCCCCAGACAGTAAATCAGATGAGTCATTCTCACATTCGTGTTTTATAATTCGATTTTTCAAAGGATAGTAAAAGATTGGCTGCAACACATTAACAACAACTCTCTGACATGACAAACTACACCCATCAGAGAGGCCATGCTTTATTCTGATCGATACTGACAACTCTTGGGTAAATATCGGAGCATGTGTTTGTACTTTACAAGAAGAAGGATCACCAGTACAGATGTAAGTCAATTTCTCCAAAGATTGTTTGAGAGACTTAATATCACCAGTTGCTGTGGTTTGTTTTGTTGACAAAAATTGATTGTCATTTTTTACTTAAAAAAAGTGGATACATACCTCGGTAAGTCCAGACTCCATCAGCCTTATGAATCTTATTCGAATCAATAAACAGAAACTCAACACAATGAACTGGAACATTATCAGTCTGTTGAGGTGCTATAATGACTTCGAAGTCAGTCACCGTCACCTTTTCATTTTTCAACTGCGATGCCGGAGGTAAATATTTCTTAGCAGCGTAGATATTTTCCAGTATGCGTATGGGATTACTGCTGGAAATAAACTTCGAAACTTCCCCAAAAGCCAAATAATCGTCTCTAGCAGAGCGGGTGGTTCCTCCAGTCTGTGATTCTTCATAAAAGTATCTAGAAGCGGATTTTACTTCTGATAATTTGATTGAGATGTCGGCTTCTCTTCGAACAATGTGATTGTATTGGTCTTCCCAGTCTGGTGAGATTTCAACATCAATGACCAGTTCTTGTAAGACAGCAATTGATCCTGTCTTATCACTTTGTGTTATGTAATGGTGGATTTCATTCTTGTGATGTATTATGCAAGTCGGTAAAGTTTCAATGAGTTCTTTTGTTTGTTTTTCAAGTGCAAAAAATCCCACACCAATCGAGGTGATTTGCTTTGTTAATTTCGCCAAAGCCGCAAACGGTGGAGTCATTTTCGTATACGACGATGAGATGTGTCTTCTCATTGTTGCTTCTCGTGATGATATCACATTTAGACTTCGTGAATGAGATCGAAGCTGTTTTTGAGCAAACACATTCCAGATGTTTTTTATGATACAAAAACCACGAGTTTCTAAATCATTTTCAATTTGATTTCTCTTTTCAATTTCTAATTCCTTTAACTGATTTCTCTCACATTCAATTTGTAAGACTACATCCCAACTTTGAACACTCATAGACCAGTATCTGTTATTTTCGTTTTCTTGCTCTAGTTCGATTCCGTGTCGATGACCAGTCTCGTTCTCGCAGTGGGATATTCGTTTCAATTTATTCTCCTTGATTCTCGATGTTTCCTCAACCTTCGACATCCCCCAAGAGCAGTAACATTGCTTGGTTAGAACAGTAAAAGCTTTTTTCTCAAAGAAAAAAATTGATTGCCGAGAGAGGGATTCGAACTTGGAGAAATTGTTCAACTGCAAGCGGTGCCAGTTGGATTCAAGATAGGATCGGGTGAGGAATTCTGCTTTACAGATTTCAAGTTTTTCGGATTCGTGGTGTTCAGCAATGAGGGACTCACGATGGTTTTTCACAACACGTGCATGACCCCTTTTCATAGATGTACGAAGTAAAGACCTCTGGCGGTCTTCTTCCTGGTTGATTTCATTATTTCTGAATGTTGTCTCTTGAAGAACCAAATCCGACCGATGGCTAAGCAGATTGGCTCTCCAGTTCTGAAAACCCACGCGGATTGCCTCCTGTTGAAGTCTCCGTTGATGAGTTTGAGTATTTGCTGCATTCTGTGCTGCTATTTGAGATAAAACATTACCATCTTCACCAATCACTTTTAAGATATTATATTTTTGTATTAACTTAGCGATTACAGATGTAGTTTCCTTAGACACCAAAGCACCCGTCAGGTCAATTGACCGAACCACCGGATTTGCCTCCAAAAACGAATCCAAAATAATAATATCCCTCTCTACGATAGAGATATTTCCAAGGTAAAGTAGTTCCTGATCGATTCTCTGTTGAAGCAATTTTTTTAACGTGTTCTTTTCTCCGACCCGCTTCTTCAATCTATCGTGATACTTACCGGATAATAAAACCCCACTTCGAGGGTCTTCTTTCCAACTGGACCTTCTCAACAAAGATTTCGGATGGTCCTTACCATAGAGTTGAAGCAGAGCCTTTCTGGATACACTTTGCTTACTCTCAGAGTGCTGTTGAGTAGACATTACCAGTGAAGCATTGTTGTGCTTGCTCGTTATGCCCCTGTTGGAAGAAAAAATATTAGACTCACAGTATCATTTTTTAATGCGGTATTAATTTGACTCTCTGACTGACTATATTATAACAACGGTCCTGGTAAAAAGGGAAAATGATGGATGAGTTTTTTTTTATATTCGAACCTAACAATGAAAAAAAAAAAAAAACCGACCAATTTCAAATAAATTCATAAAGCTGTGATTGTTTTTTTGATTTCTTTTTTTTTTTCTAAAGTAGCCAGCAAAAACTATAAAAAAAAACATTAAAAAAAAACGATGGTGGCGCATCGACAGGCAAATTCCAAAAAGGAATTCCATACAGCAGGAATAGTTAATTAAAAATAATAATCAGCAGTCGCTGCACACCCTATTTACTCTTTCTAAACAGTCATTGCTACTAAACGGCCAGCAGGCCGACTACCATTCAGTTCCTTTGATATTTTTTTTATTCTTTCTTTTTTTTTTTGATTCTTTCTTAGCAAAACATGATTAAAACTAACTACAGATTTGTGTTGGTTAGGGTGAGGTAAAAAAAGCCTCATTTTCCAACTTATTTTTTTTCTCCCTTTTTTTTTGCCCTAAGTTAGGGCTAAGAACAGACAGTTTACTACAATACTTTTATTTGTGACAAAATAAAATGCCAAGAACCTTTATCACGTTGTTATTTTTGAAAAAAAAAAAAAAAAAAAAACATTTGGCTAAATAAAACAATTTAACCTCATCGTGCTGACGTATGTAAACAACACGTTTTCCGTCCAGACATTTTTTTTTTTTTTTTTTTTCTAACTAACGTCGACCAATCAAGATGTACGCTTTTTTACCTGGCAATACATTATTCTTAATCTTATCTTTGTTGATATCATTAATGAAGGTTTTTTTTTCAATAATTTTTAAAGTATTTTTCTCATCGTGAAATACGACTGTTATAGTTTCTGCCTCACCGTCGGCATAATCACATGAATATCACCACCTGAAGAGTAGAGAATATCGTCTTATGCGTTTGATGCTGTTGGAATTGGAGGTGCCCACTGAAATTCTTTAATACGACGTTGCTTTGAATAACGAACGTCCGGATCTCTTGGAAGGGTCTCTGGAGGGGATGGAACCTGAGCCTGCACCAACTGCGAATTCACTGAATACGCGTTCCACGATGACATCGCTAATTCCATTGTTCCTAATAAGATAGCTCCAGTACGAGCTCCGTTGAGTATTTCTCTTCTTCCTCCTGAGAGGTTGGTGAAGGCTCCAGCACCAGCACCAGCCATGATTGGATTAATCAAATCCTCTGTACCACCTGTTTATGTTTGTTGTTTGGTTATTGTCGTATTAGCTGTGAGGAATAGTTCTTGTTTTTCATCATACCTCTCAACTTAATAACAGAGCATTCTGTTACTGAGAATGCGGTCGTCCATGCGGCAAAACTTCCACCGTTGGCAGGACACTGAGTAATGATTCTATCTTTTATTACTCTCCATCTCTTACCTGGTGCAGCCATCTTGCATCCTTGATAACTCTCTGTGGGGTTGGTTGTTTTTGTTGTTTTTTTTGTTCTTTCTGCGAAGCGGCGGTTGTTCAGTTTTAAAAAAAAAATAATAATAAACATACGCATAAGCAAACCCAGAACTATACCAAAACCAAATCCAATACCACATTCATCGAGAACTCTCCACCAACATGGGTCTCTCCCTCTTTCAATACTGGTTACAATGCCTCCATCGTGTACACATACTGGTTGATATACATGTTCCCAGATGAGCTCAGATAAAGTGGGCATGTGTGTGTGTTTTTTTTGTTTTTTTCAGAAACAGAAAAAGAAAGGCCCTAGATCGTTGGAATTATTATTATTATTTTATTACAGCACCAATAACTGTTGTAAGTTTTCAAACCAAAAAAACAACATCCGAACAACTTATCAGAAAATGGGTAAATTGAGTTCTTTTGTATGCTGAAGTAGGGGCCATCACCGGTACCTCGTTTGGCGACAATGTTATCGGAACCTTATAAAATACCGAAAATACAACACAATTTTTCCATTCCCCCCCGACCCCCTACCTGAATGAGGAAAAATAAAAAAAAGGTATAATAATAAAAAATAAACACAAAGAAAAACCAATGCACAACCTATTCTTCTTTGCACAAAAAAAATATTAAATACAGAAAATTATCATAGGTGTTTTTTTCAAACAACAAAGCCATGGTGGTAATGAAAAAAAGGCTAATCTAATTTAGACGCCGTACCGTCAGAAACGCGTCTTTTTTTTTTTTTTTTTTTATGTGAAAGGAAATTTTTTGTTTTTTTGTTTTTTTTTAAGAACGAATTTTTGTAAACCAAATTTTAAAAAAAAAAAAAAAACTTAAAGAAAAGATATAAATAATAAAAGGAGGTTTACTGCAAAAAAAAAAAATGTTATTTAAGAAAAAAAAAACAAAAATAAATAAATAACAATAATAATAATAATAATAAATGAGAATTTTTTTTTCTTATGTCTTAAGACCTAATATACACGCAACACCTCTCTTTATCCAATGCGACTCCTCACACGAGATTGGTATCTCAAGAGTCAACACAAAGTTAGTAGAGTGTCCAGTCGTGGATAAGGTTCCAGCCCTGGCAAGAGTTTTGTACAAAGGACACTTATAACGTGATTCTGGAGGGACTCGATCTTGAACAGGTTGAAACCAAATTTCCGGAAATGAAGTAAACAACTCTTTTGGTCGAGACTCGATTAACGCAGAAGTAATTTTATCCCAACGAGCTCCTTCAACAAATAATCCATCGACGTAGACTCCGTGTTCAGGTTTCTTTGTCGGCCTCTCTGCCAACGGTATGGTATTAAAAGTAATCGTATCGATCGATACTTTCTGAGATCTCGCATAATTCTGTTTCGTCCCGGTAATGAAGGCTTGAGGGAAGTAGAATCCAGATAACCAAAACACGCTCGGAATCCCCTTCTCATACCAGTCCTGTTTGGAGGGTTGTTTTTTTTTTTTTTTTTAATCATAACAAAAGTTCCCTCACAGTATACAGTAAGTAAACCACGCACCTGTATAAATCTTACTCGTTGGAGGAGATCGACAACCCAGGCAGAGAGAGATTTCAGAGATGGATAAGCGACTACGGACCATTTTACAGGTACCTGTTGGTTTGTTTTATTATGTTTTGTTTTTTTAAAGAAGAAACAAAAATAAAAAATTAAAAAAAAAAAACCAAACCTGATTCATAAAAATGGAATTTCCCATCTCTTCCAAATCGGCTGCCATAACGACCTCTCCACGAAGAGCTCTGGTAAAGTCTTTTAGTGACTTTGCTGCAACTCGAAGTAGTTTGTTAAATCTGACAGCTTCCTGAACAAGAACTGTATTCATCGATTCATTGTATAGGACTGGGTACTTTTCTTGAAATCCTCTGAGATCGAATTCAGGAGGAGTCTTTGAAAGAATATCCGTAGCAGTTTCCATTAAAATATCTTCACGTCGTTTACCTCCAACTGATGAGCCCCCTGTTTCCATTGACAAGACTGTGTCTAACAGTAGAAATGAAGTCATTCTCGCTGATGTAATGTCCGCGTTGTCATGTAATCCGAACGTCTCAGGGGCTGCGTTGATCGGTCTGCTTTCTAAGTAATCCAAATAATAAGACCTATTACCCGATGGTAATGTTGAATACACTCCGCTAGGTGAGAATCTATAATCCAATTCCAATACTTTAGGTGACATATAATCGTCTAAAAGTGTTGTTAAACAACGTCGATCCCAATCATCAGTCACCCGACCTCCGTAATTAACTTGTCCAGTAAGGAAGTGAAGAACGGGGAATGGAACTTCTTCATACATGTCGATAAACTTATGAAGTTGGCGATTACAACACTTCAAGTCGCTGTCATTAAACTCATAAGGGATGTTGAACCCAAGAGATCCATAACCACGACGGTCTTGAATAACAGCGTGGAACAACCCCAATGAGAATAAAAGTCTTTTGAACTCTTCTGTTTTTGAACTACTGTCTAGCCACTCATCAGTGAATCCTGTGTATGATCTCGTGAGGTTGGCTCGAAGACCTTTCGGAGGTTCATTAGTCATTTTAACACCAATCTGCAATACCGAAACTGGAAAAGTCTTACTTGGCATACTTGTCAACCAAAGTCTAAATTCTCTCTTCATGGTGTCAGGGTTGAAATTTTCAATTACAGTTTCTAACTTTGGCATCCATGATGTTGCCAAGTGACAATTTTGCAATACCACCCAAGTACCTCTATCGATACCACCTGTTATTAATGCTTGAGCACGAGGACCTTGACCCTGACCAAGTGATATTGGATGCATTTTACTTTGCATTCTCATCTTAGCTGCGAACTTTTGTAATTCATCCATAGGATCTGCTCCAGTTGAAAGAATAAAGATTAATGGTGTTGCTGGATCAGAGTCTTTGTAAGAACTTTCTAAATCGAAGGTTGGAGCGATTATGAATTTTTCTGGTAAATATGTCGTGACGTATCTTTGAATTGCTAAAATGATCTTGTCAGCACGTAGAACTCTCACTAAAACAAGACGAAGGAATGGAGTGACCTTACTGTCCCAGTCGGGATGCATGGGTTCAAGGTGAGGCTCAAGAGAATCAAAGACTTTCTTGTAATGTTTGTGATGTAGTGAAAAGTGATCAGCAAATCCTTTACAACTTGTGAGATTACTATCAATGAATTGAATATCATCCCACGTTGCTTCTGTTAACCAATCTGGAGAAGGATTGATAAGAGAACCAGAACCCGTTGAACCTGTTAGTAAGAAACGATATTCAAGAGGATCAACCTTCCCTTCAGGTTTTATAATTGAAACACACAGACAGAATGAAAACATTAATTTATGTCTTTCGAATAACGATCTGCAAACATTCGTATAAAATGAGAAAGTGAAATATTCAATCAAATTGCTCAACCTGATATCTAAATCGCTATCTTGTTCTGCCTTATCAATTGATGATATAAATAAATTTAAAAACCATTGTAAGCTGTACTGATACATCGGATCTACAGATGCTAATGACGCAACACAAAAGAACAGCAGAGCAGCTCTAAACGCAACCGGTCTGTATCTATTTCTTGTTTCATCAATAACCTTTTCAGTCTCTTGAGCTTCTGCTACTGCTAAGTTGATTTCTTTTGATTTTACTTTACTTTTTTCAAGTGTTTCAATCAGTTCTTCGTTGTCTAAAATTTCTCCTTCACACTCCTGTAGCATCCGTAAGATGAGTGCCTGTAAGGAAGTCAATTCTTTCAGCATCGCAGCATTTTGTCTTGTTAAGCTGTTCTTCTGATCTTCTAAATCTTTTCTTTCCTTTCCAACTAACTTTCCTAAAAGTTGATCTTCAAGACCACCTGGAGTAATGTAAAAGTTTAGAAGCGAAACTTTAACGCTGGTTTCTGGAGCAAAGTGGGGATTTGGTAGTTTCGTAGTCATGTATAGTTTGAAATTAGAATCGTAAGGTATAGCGTTCTCTCCTAACTTCATCATAACACTACTTCCTTCTAAGTATGTTTGTTTTAGTAAGATAGGTTCAAGAAGAGGGTCTAGGTCTTCAAGCACGTTCTCTAACAGACACGACGCTCCCAATCGAATGGCTCCTTCTAGAATTTGTGCATACTTTGGATCTGAAACCTTTGCAGTTACCAGTGGTGGTCTGCCGCTTTGATTGTCCTTTCCTTCCATAGTTTTAATCCAGGCATTCGCTTGACCCTGAGGATCTATGATTAGAGGCCAACGGGTTCCCTTTGCTAATATAATCGCGTTTTCGGTACTTAAAGTATCCGAAGGAAGTCCTTGAAGGTTCCATTGTTGGATTTGAACAGGGTTGCCACAAGTAGCGGAGAGGGATACATCATCGCTGTGAGGGATTTCGATTTTATCGAGTTCACGTGCCCATAACTGAGTTATTTCATTTCTGTAGTCGGAAGTGTATGGACCAAGATAGGCGACATAACCAGAAGCGATAATTACATCTCCGAGTACGTTCTTTTCTTGTCTCTCATACATGGCAACCAGTTCTATCCATCTACTCTTCTCACCAGAGAGACCGTCGATCAGTCTCGCTGCTCTGTCAAGACGAGCCTCAGTTTGAGCGACTTCCGCCTGCAGTTCTTGTTGCTTTGCAATAGCTGTGTTGAAATTAAATTCCAGCTCAGCTATTTTTGATTCCACGGCAGCGAGTTTTTTACTCGTGATTTCTAATGCGTCTTCCACAACTCGGAGTTCTTTTTCTGCTCCTTCAAGTTCTCGCCTTTTTGGTTCAACTTCGAGGTTCACGTGGTAATAACGAAACATAGCATGAACCCATTGACACATACCAGCACATGGAACGGAAACTTTCTTTACTTCGATCGGACTGAACTTGTCATCGTCGATGAATTTCTGAAGTTGTCCGATGAGTGTTTTTGACATTTTATCTGCTTCGTAGTTCAACATGAACTCGTGAAGTCCTGAAGCATCGCGGAGTTCTTCTCTAGCAGGAGTCCACCAATCTTCTTCTTTTTGTCCTCCCTTGTTGACTTTGTTAGCACCACGTCCTTTAACTGTTAAAACAGCCTGCATGACAAGCAGAACACCTCCCGGAGGAGAGGAATACTTTCCAACCTCTTGGAGATCTCTCACTTTTAGATTTCGAAGAATCTTTTTAGCCTCATCAAGTGCCGGTAGAGCTTCGTCAAGCATCTCTTGAGCTTGTTTTTTAATACCACTGCAAACCGCTGCTTTTTCTGAAGCAGCGGTTTCTTCGACCTTGGCAGCATCTCTGGCTACGTCTGCTTCTTCTTTATCGACGGATATCTGTTCCATCATTAAATTAACTTCGTCTTGTGTTTTAACGAGTTCAGGTTGTCTTGCTTGAAGAGTTACTTGGAGATCGCTTACTGTGTCTTCAGTTTCGTGGAGTTTTGTAAGACCGTTTAGAAGTCGTTGTTTGTTTTGAGTAGTCTCTTGTCTCTTTTCAGCTAACATTCTCTGAAACACATCTAACAGTCCGAGATACGACGCAGGAGTTACATAAGTCTGTCTTCGTTTTTCAGTAAAAAACTTTATCGTCAACTCCTGAGATGATCTGTGTAAGATTGTGAACATTTTATTAACCAGCTGCATAGTTTCAGCTGTCCCTATGACACAACCAGACTTACAAAACGTATCTGTTGCGACACTACAAAGAGCCTCAGCAGGCCATGGGTCATACCAGTCTATTGTGCAACAGTTACTTAGACTTGGGAACTGCCTCATACGAGTTCTGAATGCCTCTCCGATTGGACTAAACGCCAATACGATGTGTAAGTTACGTCTTACCTGACTAATAAATCGTGAGTATAAGGATAACTTTGTTGTTGGTAATCGTTCCGCCTGACATACTGATCTAAAGTAGTTGTGAATGTTGTCAAGTTCAGCTCCGTCGAATAAATTTGGTACGTCAGCCGTTCCTAACAAACTCGCAACATCTTCCATAAAGATTGGTTTTATTATTTGAGTATCAGTAAATAAGAAACAAGTTCCCTTATCTTCAACACCAGCATCGTTCATAAGACTTCTGAGTGATTCTTTCCAATCTGCTACGGTGAAAGATTTCGTAATCTCAAGATAAAAAACTTCCAACTCAGGAATGTATGTTGCCAATCTAGCAAGTGATTTCCTACCAGAACCACCAATCCCGAGAAGCAATGCGTGACCTGATGGCATCTGAAGAACTCTCGAGATCCGAGCAACGTGTTCAGCAGCGTCTAAGAATATTACTAGCGGCATAGCAGGTCTGGAACTGTCAGATGTTTCATTATAGTCTTGAAGATACTGTGACATTGATGTTACGAATGCATGCATATCAGTCACCTCATCATATACTCTAGACTCAATATCGGGTATCATAAAGTCACCATAGACAAGTCTTTCTGTAGTGATGATGTCTTTTAAACCATTTTCAACTTCAAAAGTATTTTTACACAACCTGTCTAACTCATCATTTAGAGTATTCCGATCTGCTACACAGATTAATCTATCTCTGAAGACTCGAATACACTCATGACACCATAACTTTATCATATTTATCGGAGTTGTTATAATACGTGGTTCAATGTTATAGATCAGAGTAAAGACTTTTGTGATGTCTCGCAGATTAAACACATAGTGAACGTGATTAGGAGTTGGTAAAAAACTCTTACAAACGAAATGAAATAAACTAGTCGTCGCTGAAATAATCTGAGGAATGATTTCCATCACATCTTGAGACAGAGAAACTGTTGCTAATCTTCCTTTCATCATAACTGTTTCGAATATTAACATTACGGATTCGTCATCCATTTCTGGAAATGATACGATATTAAAGTGTCTTAGAAATCGATTTGTAACATGTTGGCGTCCACCACCAGGAGGACCCATCGAACATGTCAAAACAACGTCAATAACTTCGTTATATTTAATTGGAGGAAGATAGTTATAAAACCCAGCGTGGTCTAAAAACTGCCTCAACAATTCAATTGGTGGTTGGGCTCCATACTGTTCCTTGATTGGCATGTTGGCGTCATCAACGAATATTACGAAGGTCTTTCCAATTGAAGGCCCCCATGTAGTCGACTCAATTCCGTTTCTACGTTTTTCAACTTTTCCCATCAACGTATTCTGACATTGGTTACTATGAGTCTGAGCACTGAATGATAAAAAGATACCACTGTACTTCTCTGGAAGTCCTCCCATGATCAGACTCTGAATGCCAACAGTTTTACCTGTTCCTGTTGGTCCAGCAGCAATCAAGTTCGATCCCCCCTTGATTAATAATTTACACAGAAAATTTGATCTGATCGTGTCTTTAGTTCGGACAATGAGATCTCCGAATTTCGCTTTTGGATCGATCGTTACTTGAGGTTCAGTTGAAAGCCAATGTTTCCATCCTAACTCCTTGTCTTCATCCCATTCGTAATAAAGATCATACAAAGTGATTTGTGAACCTTCGTATTCAGTCGGTATTTGAGATAGTAGAGCCTCGTCATTCTCTGATAACATTTTAGTTAAAAACTCTGAAAACTTAACTCTACCTTCACTGTTACAAGATCCACCAATTGACCAAACAATCGACAACAAGAAGTATGGCTTAATGGTTAATTCAACAGCCTGTATTATTTCATCACTCGGTTCGAGTCCCCCACAGAGAGCAACAAATTGAGAAATGAACCCATCCATGACACGGAATGCGGAGTCCACAAGATTATTATCAACTGTAGGAACGTATTCAACACAATTTAATCTGATAAAGTCGATACACTTTGAGTAGTAGATGATGGATCTTTCTTCCAATAAAGTTGCGTATTTTGAGTACAGAGGAGGAAGCCTTTGAACCCATGACTTTATTCTATCAGCAGTCGGTGTACAAGACTGCGGTTCCATATAAATCATTCCACATCGAGATACCGTAGCAGGAGACGCCACAGCTAAGTCTTCTACCTCGAAGACCATCGTCATACATCTCGACATTTGAATAATTTCACCACTTACTAGACAGAGTTTTTTATTATCATCTAAAACAGTATTCATCGATTCGATCCAAAGAGCGTCAACTGGACCATCAAATACGACCCATTGTTTAGCACCACTCGAGTCTTTAGCTGCTCTTCTGAATAGCACGCAGAGAATACCATCGCTCCATTCGTGAGTAGTCTCATCGTAGGCTCCGTAAAGTTGATTCATAGTGATGCTCTTTGGGTTGCAAATGTGTGTTTTTACTTTTGAATATTTCTTTGTTTCCGTAGTTTGAACTTTTTGATTTGCAATTCCAATCATCGCCTGTTGAAGAACCTTGTAGTTACAAGTCTTTCCACCTCCTGCCTGACCAACCAACATGAGTCCGTGACGTAAGACAGTCACTTCATAGAGTTGAACACATTTATGAATGAATTCAGGAACCTGTTTTGGTTTGTTGTTGTTTTTTTGTTTTTAATAACGTTGTCTGGTTCACGTACTTGAGTGTACTCAGCATACCTGTTGCAGTCCAAACTTTTCAATAGCGCTTGCAATTCCTTGCATTAAAACTCCGTAGTCAACTTGTGGTAGTTTCACTCCAGGAAACAAGTCTGAAATAATGTTTTCAAACAAAACGATATCAGCTTTTAAAAATTTTGGAACATTCGAGTCTCTAAGAGATCGAAGTAGTAATTGCGACTCGTCTTCATTTGGTAATTCTCGTTTATTAATCCCCGCAGCAGTGATGACCGTATTCACAGCTCTCATTCCAAAATCGTAGTGGTCCTGGGTACTCAACTGTTCACTTGACAATTGAAAAGTTTGGTTCATTTTCTTACTCAGAGGACGTGCATTTCGATATCCGTATGAAAACAGTCTTATCTCACCAATTAAAGCATAGTCGGGAACCATGCATGCGACAGGTCTGAATAAAACCTTTAAATTATCAGGTAACTCTGTTCTACCAGCGTATCCTGGATTCATTGTAATGAAGACAGCATGAGTTGGATCGACTACAATTTCAGATCCCTCGAATTCTATTCGGTATTGTTGTCGTTTTAAAGCTTCCTGGAGGTCGCTTACCTGTTTGATTTGTTTTGTTTTTGTTTTGTTTTTTTTAAAGAGAGAAAGGCACAAGTGGCTGAACATACCTGTTGGGCAACAACTGAAAGCACTTCAACATCAATTCTGTTAAATTCATCAAAACAAGCCCAGGCTCCAGTCATTGCCAATCCTTTAAAGAACTTTCCCATTGCTCTGAAATCAAGACCTTCCTGACAATTAAATACAACGCATTGCTTCGCAAGTGCTTTTGCTAAATCTTTTGTTGTTTCGGTTTTACCAGTTCCGGCTGGACCTGCAGGAGCACCACCAAGACACAATGCAAGAGCTCCAGTCAGCGTTAAGTAAATTCTGTCTGTTAAAGGAGTAACTACTAATCTCATGGTATTTCCGAGGTATTCACCTCCGTAGATAAATTCAGCATCGACTTGTCTGATTTTACATCTTTCATCAGAAGTGTCGTAGTAGTATCGAAGTTGTTTAATCCAATCAAAACTTGTGATTGAATCTGTTTTACTTGACAACATATTAAAACAAGTATCCTTAGCATGAACTTCTATAGTGATGAGTGCTCCCATGTTGACACGTTGTCTTCTATCTAATGGTGACTGAACTACTTCAACTAATTCCAGTAGTTGGAGTTCACTCTTTTTAGCGTACTTCTCAAGACCAAGGATCCCTTCGTTGTTTAACGCTTCTTCAATTTCAAGAGTCCAATAGATCTGAGCAGCTGCGATGACGATTTGACCAGCGTGGTCAAGAACCCATTTTCTTCTTTCAGTTTCTACGTATGTAGTGTTAGCGATTGTTACTGCCTGGTGTAATCCAAGTTTCATTCCAAGTTCAATTTCACCCAACCAGACTTCAACATTGTTCAGTGGGAGGATTGGTTTTACGAATGATATCATTTCATCGTCTGAAGAGATCCATCCGAGCATTTCATTATCAGTTTCACCCCACTGAAGACAAGTCATGAATTCCATTAATTTAGTTAAGTGATTGTCTACTGCTCTCGGATCTCTTGTTTGAGATAATATTTCAAGCAACTCCTCATCAGATAAGAAGTAAAATCTACCAAACAATTGTCTCTTCTCACCGAGATAGTCGTTTAGACCTTTTTGAACGACTTCTAAATTTTTGTTGGCATCCACGAACTGGTCAAGAAGTTTATTTGATTTGGTGCAGAAGTCCATCGCGAATGGATTCTGACTCGCTTGTCCGAGAATCTTCCTCCAAGTTCTGTCAACTTTGTCGAATTTTTTCGCTAAAACTGGGAGTTGCATTTGGATATCTTCAGCAGCGAAGATCGGCTGTAAGTACAACCATGCTCTCTGACACTCTAACCATTGTTCTAAGATTTCTGATACGAGAGAGAGTGCCTGATCCCATTCCAATATCTGATCTTCAAAGTGAGCTTTAAAAGGACTGAATGACAATTGTTGAGTCAGGTTCACATCATCGTCTAGTCTTGCCTGAACATCTTCAGATCCTTTCATCATATAAGTCTTTGTTTCTTTGTAAGGTTCAATCTTGAAAGCAACATCCTTCCATTTCTGATACATTCCAGCCAAACTTGATTCAATGCCGTGTTCCTTAGCAGCGACTTCACAAACTTTTATTATCGTCTCTTTGTATGTTATCAGATCGCGGTCTCTACAGTCCTGAAGAGTTTGAATTGAGTCTGCAGGACTATCAGGATTGAGAGTACCTGCGGGTAACCTTCCAGCTAATTCCTTCCAATGACGTTCTTTCATACCAGGATTTCTTAACGACTGAACAATAGGAACTAAAGGTGAAAAGTCTTGTAGCTGCATACGAATTTCGTCGACGATCTTAATTTGAGGTTTGTCGCGGAAGACTTTTCGTAAAGCTACCATCGTTTTCTCAGCTTGTTCGACGTTTTTCTTTAACTCGTCTGGGTCTAGTGTTACAAACGGATCCTTGTGCCAACCGTCGGTCCAATTTTGCCAATCGTTTGTTGTGATCCAGAGCTCAGCATACGGTTTGAATTCTTTACCTACTTCTAGGATTTGACGATAAGCAACAACCTCATCTCCGAATAGCTCTTGTTTTCTATTGAATTCAGCTGACAGTTCTCTTGCGTCGTTTATTCTCTTCTGAAGAGACTTTACGTCAGCAGCCAACGAAGCAACGTTAACTTGTAAATCAGTTTGAGCTGAAAATTTCTGAACATCTCTCGCGACTTTTTCAATTTCTTTTTTGAACGTATCCTGTTCTACGATCATCGCGTCGTGTAACTTTTCAGCTTCAGCATCAAGTCTTTTGGTCACAGCGTCGATTTGAAGTTCTAATTTTTTTGGCCAATAAATAGCATCCCATTTACCACGAAAGTCTTCATCAGTAAGTTGATACTGAAATTGTTCTAAAATGGAATAGAAGGTTTTCATGTCGTCAATCTTTGATAATAATCCTTCTGGGGAATGGACCTGTTCTGGTATTTCTTTTTTTATAAATGATCTCGTGTTGAATAAAGCTTCTACAGTCTGAGCTGGTCTTTGCATCATCGCTGATATTTTCGTGAATTGTTCTCGAATTGCTTTTGCTTTTTCCTTTGCTAAGTCTTTAATCAAATCTTCAACACATTTTTTTAACTCATCGTGTTTTCTCTCCATTGCAGTTCTGAAAGTAGTGCAGTCAACAAAGAAATTTCCAACTTCCATGTAGTGGGGAATTTCTTTTCTGACTTCTTTTTTTTTCCTTTCATGTTTTTTAATCTCTGCAGCCATCTCATCGGTCGGGTTTTTTGCGTCAGGATCGGTACACTGTGTCTGAAAATCACGTATATAAACAGCTTTATCAAGACAAATGATGTCTGTGTATTTTAAATATGTTTCTTTGTATTCTTGAAGTGGTGCGAGTGATTTTCTAACAGCAGCAATAACTCGATTTCTCATCTCGACTACTCTTCTGTCAGTAGGGGAAACACTGTCACAAAACGGACCATTATCTTCAGGCCAAAAATAATTTTGCATGACGTATTTCTCTAATTGCGGGATATTATGAATCGAAAGCACTGCTCGGTCAAAAAGATTGACCATTGTTTGTTCAAATTTTATTATAGGAGTGTTATAGCTGAAGTCACCATCTCTCTCAACCAACTCGAGTGTAAATAAAGGAGTTTTTTCAATCGCGGCTGGATCGTCACTGCCAGGCCATGAGTTATGAACTATGTACATGTCCTTCACAGTGACTGAGAAGTTTGATACATCTTCAATAAATTCAGTAAAGCAAGTTATCGATTCAAGTACAAGAAAGTGAAGGGTGTCTTCCATCATGTATTTCACAGTTGTTAAAAATTTCTTTAATTTCGAAATGTCGTAAATTTCTTTATTCTTTTCTTCTAAATTAAGCCATCCCTTACCCACACCAGCGATATGATTCACAACACAATCTTTTAAAAGTCTTTTCCAATCATTTTTTAAAAAGTGAACTCGTTCAGTCAGAACATCCTGTTGTAAACTTTCAAAATCCTGAAGACTCATGTGACGCTCTTTAGGAAACATAAATAACGGTTCCTTCAATACGTCTTGACAGGCTTCTCTAACTGCAGCAAGTGAGTTGATTACTTCTGGTTGCGTAAAGTACGTAGAAAAATTAAAAGCTTGATTCCCAGCAATGAATTCCTGACGAGCTCCAGGTGGAACCGCGGCAACCTTCTCAAGAGCCTTTGGAGAAGTCATATCTGATGGACCTTGTTGAATATTAGACTTAGAAAGACCCCTGAAGATATCTGTTAAGTTATTTGCTTCTACATCAGTTATTGATTCCAGTTTATGTTCAAGCATGACTCTGTTCATGCATCTGTTCCAATCAAGAGTGAATTCTTGGACTAATGCTTCTTCCTGGCTTTTAATATTCTTCCTGTCCTCCGCTGGCAATGATCTAATTTGTGTTCCCAAACGTGTTATTACTTCCAGGAGAGATGATTTTATTTTTGGTAGCTCATCCGTTGGCATTGAATCGCAGCAGAGTTTGTATCTGATTAGATTAGTTTATTATGAGAGTCTTCGGTATCACACTTTACAGTCTACTATTTGTTAAACAAGAAATAAATTTCATACCGTAGCCATTCAAGTGCTTGATTTCTCTGTTTTGAAGCCTTCACAAGTCTTTGAGTGTAGGGAGTTGGGTCTTCTGATAAAAAGTTAACAAGTAGTCGAGGAAGCCATGATGATTCTTCAATTTCAGAAGGTTTAGCACCCCAAAGAATTCGAAGTTTATTCGATTCTTTATTCCAATCAACAACTCTGCAGTAGTCAAAGGTCCACTGACTAGTCGTCTTGTCTTTATGAAGTGCTTTAGCTGGTAGGTAGAAATGAGTTTCTGGAGCATTATCAGGAACTCCATCATGTGCTAAACTCATCCACTCATCAGCAGTGCGAGGATCAAATGAAGTATCGTCAAAGATCTCAAGTGGGAGAGTGAGACCTTCCCGAGTCCCAATCTCGTTGAGAGAGAGACCAGCAATTTGACAAAGCCTTTCAATGTCTTGTGCTTCGTATTGTCGACGTTTTCTTTCCATCTCAATCTTTCGTGGAACTCTACCCCTAACATGTTCATATGGTAGCAGTACTTTGGGTTCTAATGCCCTCGGAGGTAAATTGTCATAAAGTTTGTGGTGGGGAACACCAGAAGCCCTCGCAATCAAAGCGCCATCACCAGGATCGGTATGAGATCTCGGGGACTCGACAACTTCGTCTTCTTCTTCTTCCAATATAACTTGCGGAGGAGGTGTTTTTTGACTGCTTACCTTCGGTTTAGCTTTTGGCCTGAGTGTGCTTCTCAGCTTTCCGTTATTTCCCATTCGTCAGCCCTGACTGCGACTCTCGGCGCAGACAGAACTTCCCCAATGTCCACCACTGTAATAAGAAACTGAATTAAGTGATTGAAATGAAGAAAGAAAGACAGAAAACGCAACAGACGTGACATAAGCGATAACTCATAAGTCAGTCAGTAGAATGCTCAGCACCTATTAAACACACCGAAGGGTTCTTTAATATCATTCTCTCGTATCTACATATCCCAACTCTGGAAGGGGGATAAAGAATTGTGAGGGTAATTACTGAACAGAAGAGAAAAATAAATAGAAAGAGAAAGAAAAAAAAATATAAATAAAAAAAAATAAAAAATGAAATCAAAATTTAAAAACAATAAGCTACAGGCATATCTAAATTGAAATGAAAAAAAAAAAAAAGTACATATAAAAAAACCCCCTTCAGACACAGACGATTCTCAACATTATTGCAGCGGATAAATCCTATGCGAGTGTTTCTTTTTTTGGATTATTAAAAATTTATGTTTTTTTTTTTTTTTTTTTCTGATGATGAGGTCACAGTTAAGTAACCAACCATCAATTAATATATAAATATAACCATAGAAGGAAAATTTTTTATTAAATCGGTTTTTTTTAGTGAGAAAAAAAAAAAAAAAAAAAAAAAAAAAAGGTACAAAAAAAATTAAATAAAGAAGGAAAGAGGAGCACTCTATTCTCACTAGTTCCCCTTATAAATTTGTAATGCTAAAAAAAAAAACAAAAAGAAAACTCTGTGCTGTTTTCTGTCCAACAGTTTTGTTTATTTTTCTCCTCCGAGTATGAATATGGTTAAGTGAGTTTTCTGCCCTCCCCCAGAATACTGATTCCACGACTACTAGTAGGAGGAGGAGGAGGAAAAATAAAATAAAATAAATAAATCTATTTGGGGAAAAAAAAAAAAAAAAATTAAAAATTAAAAAACAATACGAACTAAAAATAAATTTAACAAAAATAAGACACCTTTTCCTTTCATTTTTTTTTTTTTTTTCTTTCTTTCTCAAGGAGCCCCACAGCTAATGGCGCCGTACAGAAACAAATACAAATTCCACCACCTTTTAGTAATCAAGGGGTTGTGATAAAACACATGTCAACTTTTATTAATATGTTTGTCCAGGAAGTTCACTTACGTGACATCTGTTTTAGTTTGTTTGGTTTTTTTTTTTATTCTTCCAAAAAAAAAAAATATTTTCGTTGTATACATACTTTGAACCATCAGGAAGCAATACCAATCCATCAGAAGTAGGTACCCAGTCAGGATGACTTGGGTTAAGAGGTGACTTACTGTTGAATGGTGAATAACGATTCGTGATTAACTTGTAGGGATTACTTTGAACGTTGCGAGACATCTTTTTAAGCCGTTTTACCATATCTAAGGAGTGAGCTGCTGAAGGGTTTGCTTTAACCGTTTTTGGATCTGATGGATTGTAATTTGGTGATCGAGAACGGGTTCTGTGATTGCTACTCGCACTTCTCACAGACCTTCCAGGTAGAGTCGTACTGTATAAATGACCAGCTTGAGGTGCCCCAGCCATTGAAACTCTACTAAAGGTGGGAACACTAAAAGAACTATCGCTATTAGTAACAACAGCACCTGATTGTTTACTACTAAACTTATCTCTTGAACGTGGTGCTAACTGTTTAGCTGATGGAACTGAAGAACAGAATATTTCTTGATCAAATTGGCGTTTAACTCTCTTATTCATTTCTCTTTCACTACTATAGAGTACCTTAGCCTCATCAATATTATCTTGGACTCTTTGAAGATGAAGCCATTTTCGATATTCTTCAGCAACTTGTTCGTCTTCTTCAAGTCGTTTATCTTCAACAACACGAGCCCATAGAAGTTGAGCTCTGTGACGCTGTTCTTGATGTTGTTGTTCTGCTATGCGGAATCTTTGTTCATCTTCTAATCGCTCTCTCTGAAGTTGTCTTTGTTGCATTACATTAAAGTCTTCTTTTAGAACGTCTAATACTCTCAGTAGGTGTTCTTGTTCTTTTCGTTCTGTTTGAATTCTGTATCCCTCTTCAGCCATTTTAAAGTCACTTTGTTCCAAAGCGTCTCTCATTGGTCTGTCACGATGCCACTTGTCGTGAAGACCGTGTAGATCTTTTCTTTTTAAGTCTCCTAAGTGATGCATTTGATCGAGTTCTAATTTTCTAACTGCTAACCTGCTTCGCTCTTCTTCTCTAACGAGGTCTTGAAGCATTAGAGCTCCCTCGAGTAGTGATTCTTTTCGGAGTTCGTATTCTGTTCTCTTGGCGTATATTTGAGATAACAATGAACGACACGCTGACTGAATCATCGCAACTTTTTTATTGCTGCGAAGGATTGCAGTTATCCAACGAGATCGTCGCAGATGAGCGAATTTCTGAACCAAAACAGCATGATGATTTAAAGCTCTGGTTCTGGCTTCTTCAACTACTGACCACGATTCTGATTTTAGAAATACTTTTGTTCTTCCAACCTGACCGAGAGTTGAATTTATATTAAGTTTCGACAACACAGTAGCAGCAGTCTTTGCGTGATCACCCGGCGTTGCGTCATTGCCAGCTATTGCTCTGTATCTGGTTATGAATTCAGTGAATGAAAGTCTCACTGAATATCCCATTTTTCTTATTCTAACAGTCTCTAAGACACCAGCTGAACGGAGTTGGTTCATTACTTCTTGTCCAGAAAACTTTCTCGGTTTCTTACTGTGATGTGGTTTCACACATCGAATCCAATGCGGGTTCGTTGCATTTATAACCGACATTAACTCTTGGAGTTGTGTTTTATAAAGACGAGATACTGTTGGTTTTCTACCGATGATTTCAACAGGTGGAGGAATGACTTCTCCAACAAATTGATCAGCACTTCCTCTTATGATTCTCTTAATTGAGTCTTTTAGAGTATCCATATTCTTTTCTCTCCATCCATCGACGTTATACATGACAGTCGATGCGTAGTGTCGAATTCCGAATGCAGACTGGTCAATTCTGTGTTTGACATAAGAAGGATGGGATCCTTGAGCCTCTGCTAACTTACTAGCAAATGACAGGTCAGATCCTTTTCCAAGTTGAACCTCTTCGTCGAGGAGAGATAAAACACCGAGAGTCGACGTGATCAAATCAAGAGTCGGAGCATTGTCGCTAAAAATAATACTTTGAGTATTAATACCTTCGTCTTTACATTCTTGCAAGTCTTTCGTAAATATAAAATTGTTGTAGTGATTTTGCAACTGTTCATTCGTTAAATTAATACACATCTGTTCAAAACTGTTATGTTCAAAGTGCTCAAATCCAAAAATGTCCAATAAACCAATCCAGTTCGATTCCGACGAAGCGTCAATTAAACTGTTAATTTTTCCGACTAACCACAAAAAGATATTTTCATATAAAGTTTTACACATCGATGCTTTTTGTTCAGTTGCCTTGACTAGATCTAAAGAAGTAGTAAAGGTGTCGGCAGCGACAGTTCTTGTTGTAGTTGTAAGTTCAGTATAGAGTCGATTTGGATTTATTTTTAATAAATGAGTTCCAACGAACTCAAGAAGTTCCTTATCAGAATCGGATAGACAAGCTCTTCCATCCTTCTCTCTAAATGACATATTTGTTATGTGAAGAACAGCTGCTAATATGTTATACAAAGAATCTTGTTCAGACTTACTGATACCGACTGTCGTCATTGCATTTCTAGTGTTTAAATATTCTTCAGCATCGTTGACACCTTCAATTGTAACAGCTTTACCAGAGCTGAGTGATTTATAGTCTGTGACTCTACCGAGTCTCATTCTGATTCTGTCTTCTGCACTGGCTCCTTGAACTAATTGATAAAAAGAATGATATCCACGTTCACCTTGACTGTGTGAAATAACTCTACTCTTCTCAAGCAAGTAGGGTGTTATATGAGCTCCAACTAGTACTCCTTCGGAATTAAATCTTAATTTCATGTATTTACCAAATCTCGATGAGTTGTCATTTCGTGTAGTTTTTGCATTTCCAAAGGTTTCTAAAATCGGAGATGTTTTATTCACTTTTAGGTTTATCTGTCTCGCAATTTCACGTTGTTTCGCAGTAGCAGCCATCGTGCTTAACTCTCCAACGTATTTCATTACTATTTTTACTGCTTCGGTTTTCCCAGCTCCGGATTCTCCAGAAACCAAAATACTTTGATTTTCTCTCTTAGAAACCATAAGGCAATAAGCCTGATGAGCAATTGACCACGAATGAGGTAATTGTTTTGATCCTCTAGTCAAAGCTCTTGCACCCTCTTCAAGGTATCTAGGCATACAGTCATCAGTATAGTGAGGTAGTGTGTAGTCATAAGGATTGAGTGCTAGTACAATAGGCCCAATATTAGTATAAATAATGTTGTCGCTGTATCGTTTTCTGACATGATAAAGTAGAGTACTGTCGTGTAGGTAACTCATTCTTAATAAATCATGAATAGGTGATAGAGACGATTCGACTACCTTATGAACGCCTAATTCCTGTACGCTATGGCGACTTCCATCTTCACCTTCGCAGCTTCTAACTTTTCCCTGAATGTCCCGAACCGTTCCAATCACCCAACTCTCTTCGGGGTGAAGGAAAAAAACTCGGTCACCCACTTCGACCGAGCTTGTCATTTTTTTTTTTACTTTTTCCTAAAAGAAAAAAAATGATGTTTTTTTTTGGGGGGAAAAAAAAAAAAACAAAGCATTTTTTAAAAAAAACACATCGATAGCACAACAATACTCTAAAAGGAATTTAAATCTAAAGAGGAAAAAAATCAAACTCTAAAAGTAAACAGAGAAAAAAAAAACTATTCTAGACAGTATACAGGAACAAACAGAATAGAATCGTTTCAGCTATTCCACTAACAGCAACTTACAACAGCAAAGAAAGCCTTCACCTGTTTTTTTTTTTTTCAATTTAGTCAGAGAATTAATAGCATAAATGAAATTATGCAGTTTCTCTCATTCTCTTTTTTTTAAAGCATACCTTGAGAGTTTCTCTAAATTACGAAATTGTGTCAGCGGCGAATTCTTATGAACATTTCTGTTTTTGTTGTTGTTGGTTCGATGAATTGATAAAAAAAAATAAGAGCGACAACCAAAAGACGATCAATACCGACAGCATTAGGTTCTCAGACGCAAATGTAAATACGTCGTCGTTCCGAGTGGACTCAAAAAAGAAAAACCTCTATTAAAGATTCAGATTGAAATAACACGAAAACATACATACCTGACTGTTACAGTAGACTCTGGTATATCAAACGGGAGAAGTCTTTGAATGTCATCACTCTGATAGTCTTCTTCTTCAGTTAACTTCGATTCCAGTTTTTGCAAACGAGCTTCCAACGCCTCGTTTTTTAACTCTTCCCACGACATAGAGTTCTTGTTCTTTGGAGTCTCAGAAACTGGAGGATGATTTACGGCATTATTGTTGTTATTGTTACCACCACCACCATGTTCAGGTGTTACATTCGATAAAGGAATCAATTGAGGTGCCGAAGGATTCTTCATCTCTATTTTTGTAGTAATATCCATTAACTGAACTAGCGATGGCTGGTTCAAATACGCTCGGTCTGTTTGTTATTAACTTTAATAGGGATTCTCTTAAAAAGTTAAAAGATTGGTGAAATGAAGTTGTATCTAAATTCTAAGAAGAATAACAGAGGTTTTTCGCGTTTAAGAAAAACGAGTTGCACACTTCTTGGTAATCAGAATAGCCCAAATTTCCTTGCACATGAGATACCCATTCCGCATCGAGATAATACACTCGGGATACCAAGTCACATAAGATACCAGTTAGGACAATGAGAGGTAGATGGAATACTCTCGAAACCTAAAAAAGTAATTAAAGTCCGAACCTGATGTTTTATGTTGAATTGGTAGTGTAATCTCATCTTTCTGCTCTTGTATATGTGTTGTCAACTAAGTGATCCTCAGTTAGGACTGAAAAAGGAAGATCTTCGACAGAAACAGGAATTAATAATTAACTAATTTACAAGAGAAAGGCCTAAGAGCCAAGGAAGAAGAGCTACAGCAACGACAACGGCTGCTCATCGAAGAACACAACAAGGACGTAGGGAACAAGAACTTTGTCCTGCAACGCCAACTCGTTTCTTTGAAGAGTTTTTGCCAAAGTGAAAAAACGCAAGATATCCGTAAGACGTGACAAGGCAAGAAGTAAAGAGCGCTTTTATTCTTTTTTTTTATTTTATTTATTTATTTATTTATTTAGTCACATCCCCCCTGTCTTTCCACTTTATTTTTCTTCATTCTGAGCATTCTTGCCCTTCTTATTTTTTGATAAAGTAAACAAGTAAAAACAAGCGCAACTGTCCTGAGTCCGTTGGAGGACTTCCCCGGATAGGAATCTCAAGACACAGTTAATATAAAGCGAAGGATCAGTACAGGGACGGTGGCCAAAGACCACTGGGTTACCTACGAGCCATGAAGCTCTGCGGATGTCCTCAGAGAAATTAGGAGATGGTTAAGGAGTGTGATAAGGGAGAATGATACTAATGAATTAGCAACTACCAATCAGTTAACAGTTTGATAAGCCTGTTCGTTGTTCCAAATGCCATAAGTAGCCGGCTAGGGCATGAAGATTTCTCGTCGCAAACATTATTGAAAGATTTAGTTTGGTCTCGGAGATTCTCGCTTCCTGAATGTTTGATCTAATTGTTCCTTCTCTAATGCGGACCACGTCACCATCCTCGCAATCAAATATTAGATGTCTGGCAGAAGAGTCTGTTCTTTTGCAGAAGGGGCACTTTATCGGTAGTTCATTTACCCTGAGCAGGGGGTGAGAGCCCGTTCTGAACCTGGCTATCCTTATCTCTGATTCTCTCAGCATGTCCTTGGGGTATCGAGCCGCTCTCAGGCCTCCGGTAGCATCAAGATACTGCCTAAGCATCACCCGTTTGATCGGTGGTTTCGCCCTTGTTGAACCCTCCATAATCTTACCAAACAGCTTTCTGTTAGCTTCCCTCGTTATCCTTGACTTATGTGCGAAGAAGTCCATAGTCGTTGACACCGGCTTGCTCTTAACATCTTTTGAAATCTTTTTCGCCAGTTCATCTGCCTTGTCATGCGGTTCAATTCCCACGTGAGCTGGGATGAATTGAAGGTGTACGAATGAGTCTAATTTTCTTATCCCTTCTAGTATCGAGAGAGAGTTCAGCTTCCTCTGAGCCGCAATTCCACCACGCAGCTCATCCAGATTGGATTTAGAATCACTGAAGACTCTCGTGATTCCAGATCTGGGACCCAAGACAGAGGTTGCTTTTCCAAATTCACTTATTAACAGCTTCAGAGTTACCTGTTCAGCTTTATAACTACTTTCCGTTGCAACAAGTCTCGATGCCATGGTCCGTTCACACGGCGTGATCTGCACTGCTGCTGCGCCTGCCGTGTAGTTGACAGGGTCGTGGGATCCGTCAACAAAAATGGACGAGGTACATGGCCTAAGTTCGCTGCAGTACTCCTCGAACTTAGCCTTGTCCACTTCAGCAACACCGGTCTTCGAATGTCCATATCCGCAAGATATCTCCAGGTTCGGAACATCTATCCATGGCTCGATGCTGTCAGGCATGACAATCCCCTGGATCTCCATATTTCGGTCCTCGGCCGGTAAAGTTGAACTCCAAGTTCCACTAGCGATCCCCTTCGTAGAAGGAACCCAATCCAGTGATCGATACCTGAACAAAGCTATCCTGGCCTGCTTCTCAATCTGCAGTCTCATCGGGAGTATGTTCGCCTCCCACAGTAACGGAAGGGACCTTGTGTTGAAGCCGCAGCCGGTGATCTTTCTAGCTATCTTCCTCAGATTCAGGTCAATAGGTTTTAGCTGTTCATCTGTCAAGAAAGGTCCATAGCTCTCAAGCCCATACAGAATCCTTGAGAGGATGTATAAGTTCTTGATCATGTTCAGCGTTTTGAAATCAAAGTTGAATTGCTCCAACTTTCGAAGCAGTACAAGTCCCTTCCTCGTCTCATCCATTAGTTTATCCACTTGTGTACCATATGTAAGGTCATCGTCAATATGGACACCCAAGTACTTTACACTATCCACCATCGGCATGAGTACGGCAGTCAGCAACTTCACCCAGGTCGGATCCGGTCCCACTGGCATCAGTTCTAGAAGTTCACTTGCCTTCGTAACCTCCGTGTCACCCAGCTTGAGGATCATCGCCCCATTTCCAAGTAATGGCCTACCTTCTTCATTTGACCGAATCATCCCAGCCAGTTCCTCCCTACTGATCCGAAAGAGGTTCTCTCCTGACGTTCTGGGGAATCCCAGTCTCCAATACATATTCCTAGGACAATCCACCGGCATCCCGCAGGTCTTCGAAACCGACAGTGCCATGTCATTATCTTTGCACCAACGATCCACTAACCCGAGGACCAATTGCGCCATCCGGTAAGTTACTTTAAAATCCTTATTCGAGACCACACAAGCTGTGTCGTCTGCGTAGAGTGCTGAAACACATCCAGTCTTCTCAAGTTTCTTAGCCAGGTCGTCGACATATATCAGATAAAGGAGAGGCCCAACAATCGACCCTTGCGGAACACCTTTCGTCACAGTTCTGTATGCGCTCAGATTGCCATTGACACTAACCTTTGCCTTCCTTCGCGTCAGAAAGTTAGCGACCCATCCGATGAATGGTGAAGGAATCCCCATCGCCACCATTTTAGCAATCAGTTTAACATGATTTATCCTATCAAAAGCCTCAGTGAAGTCGAAAGAGAGCAGTATCGAACTCTTACCACCTTTTCTCGCACCATGAAGCGCATTGACCAGCAGTGAGATTTGCTCGCAAGTATTCCTACCCCTTCTGAAACCTGCCTGGATGGAGGACAAGGCATTATTTGACGTCAACCAATACATTAGCCTGTCGTAAATTATCCGTTCAAGCATTTTGCCGACTACAGATGTCAACGTGATCGGCCTGTAGCTGGATAGCTTTTCTTTGGGTTTACCCGGTTTGTATACCGGTTTAATCATACCCTCTTTCCAAACTTTTGGTACCTTAGCCGCGAGCCAGGAGTCGTTAAACACCGATAAGAGAAATCTTCTACCGGTTGCGGAAAGGTTCTTGAGCATCGCCCCGTGGATTCCATCAGGACCCGGGGCCTTTCCCGCCTTTATTTTCTTGATTGCACGCTCAAGCTCAGACATTACTAGAGGTCCACAAACACCCACGTAATCATTCGGCTTCAGCTTAGGAGATTTCAATCGTTTCCTGACAGAGGTCTTCACGAATTGCTCAAGGAATTTAATAGGGAGTTGGTCCTCACTGAATTCAGGGATTTGAATCTCCTGACCCCCATCGGCATCCAGGTCTTTAATTTTCTTAAAAGCAAACGCAAATCCTTCACCCTGAGCCAATTTCTCGGCAACGAATTTTCCCTTCGCTTGTTTAGTCTCTGGAGTCGAAGCATTCCACATTCGCCTCCTCTTACCCTGGATCCTAAGCCGTCTTCGGATGTTTTTCTTCGCCACATGAAGCAGGATACGGTTAAATGTTGCTGCCCTGATACCCACCTTCGGCATACTGTTCACCTTGCTTAGTCGGTAGTCCAGATCGCATCGGAACGAAAGCCAATCAGCTGTATTGAAGTCCCAGACCGATTTTTTCGAGGCTTGGTTGTTCACAGTCTCCAGAGGTGAGAACGTATCAAAGACAGCAGCAAGTGGTAAGTGATCAGACCCATGTTCGGTACCATCACCAATAAGCCCGAAGTGTAACAATTGTAATTCCTCATGGTGGAGAATAACATCCGGCGAAGTACCGTGTCTCGGCAACGTTGCAAATCTCGGATCGTTTGCTATCAGGAGGTTATTCGATTGGCTCCAGCCCAGGAGTTGGCATCCCTTCGTGTCCGTTTTCTTCGACCAGAGTTTATGATGAGCGTTGAGGTCTCCAGCTATTATGAATCTTTCGTCACTCCTCAGAGGGAATAGATCAAAGTCTATCTTAGAGCTTGGTGGCGAGTATATATTGAGAATATTTACCTCATCATTGATTCTAACACCCAATGTCTCTACAATTCCTCTTGCCGCCGGGATACTAACTTCATAGCATGCGTGCTGAATACCTCTCTTTACCATAGTGATGATTCCACCACCTCTACCCGGTCTATCTCTTCTATACGTTATATAGTTCCAGTGGAAGAGAGGTTTTCGTACTGAGGTCTCCTGGAGGCATAATACGTCGGGACAATACTTGCTCAGGGTGTAGCCAATGAACTCCTCCCTTCCATTAATTGTTCTGCAGTTCCAGCTTATGACTTTCAGCTCCGAGGAGGGTCCATCCTGCCGGCGTCTTGGTCCAGGGTTCCTTTCAACGTCACCAGCCAGCAGTAGTAGACGCCTACGCGTTTCCGCCCAGTCCCGTCCATCATGTCACTTGCTCCCTACAAGTGTCATCAACAGGCGCTCAAGACGATCTAATCTCTCATCAACTGAATTCTTCTTTTGCTCCTCCTCCTTTGAGGGTTTATTCTTTTCCTTCTTAACCTGTTTCTGCTCGGCCAACTGTATCTGTGCCACCGTCGAATGAGTTGCCTTAGTCTTCAGCTCCACTTCCCCCCACAGACGGATTCCCTTCTTCTTACCATGGAAGGCTACGAATTCAGCACGCGTATACCATTTACCACCCGTGCCCTCCGATGGATCCTTTCGCTTCTCCGGCTTTTGCTCCCTCACTTTAGGGGTTGCCTTCACTGATTTAGCAGCCTCCTTTTTCCCTATCGATTCAGTGAGACAAAGCACACCATCAATGGTTACTGTTTCACCCTCCCTCACCGGACCACGCACTACCATCCATCTCATACCGCTTCGGACACCCTCCTTCATCTTCCTCACATTCCATCCTTCCCTCGAGATGAGGTACTTCACCGCGTCATCCGTCGGGGTACCTATTGGGATTCCAGATATCCTGGTCTCCGGTAGTTTGGCCGGTAGGTGGAGCTTCACTCTTGCAGCCTTCTCATGCCAGCAGTTCACCCTGATCCCTAAGCCATGCTCATTAAGAACAAGTCCCAGACCTCCCTCAATCTCCTCCACTTTGTCCCTTGCCACGCTAATCGTGTCATCCTTCGGAAGCCACATCACCGAAGCCTTCACTGCTAATTCACCCAGATGATCCTTTTCCTTGGTGAAGATCCCTTCTTTACCAGATTCCTTCAGGAAGCCTCTCACCTCTGTCGCCTTCACACGCAACATGACGGTAACGTTCAGGTCGTTTACCCTTGCGTTATATGTGTCTACGTAGCCAGGCAACTTCCTCAGTTCATTGGTGATTTTCAATGGTGCGCGCTTCACCTCCAACCATCTCTTATCATCAACCCACTTCTTATCGATCCGTACAACCATCTCACTGGTCTTCACCGTCGCGTCCACATCGGTTCCTTTTGGAAAGATCTCCCTACCCATGGTAGAAAGCCACACCCTCTTCAGGATTCTTTTCATGCCATCGTCCTTTTTCTCTTTCATCACTACCTGTACCTCCTTCGCTTCCTTGGCGGGAGGGAACAGGGTGACTAGCGTCAGCGATGCCCATGCTTCCGGTTTGGCTCCAGCCATCCTCTTCCTCACCTCCGTAGTCGTCGTGAGGTATACCCCTCTGCCACCTGCAGCATACTCGTCCTCCGACAGTATCATTTTTTCCGGCCAATATTCCGGTGCTAACTCAAACCTACCAGTGTAAGCAACCTCCTTCCGTGCGTCTGCCTCAAATTTTTCCTGCACCGGAGCCAGACTTCCCGAGTCTCCAAACATCCGTAACCTGATCCACTCACGCTCCTCCAGTTGACAATCCACGATTGTCTTCACACCCTTCTTCCTTTCACTATCGAGCCCACTCACTTTTTCTTGGAGCAGAGTTAAGCCCTGCCCTTCCGTTCGTTGGCTTGTGGCATCGTCTACTTCCATTCCGGAATCCTCATGCCCTTCCGATGACCTTAGTTGGTTGAGGCCCTTCACCTGCGCTCGCTCCGCTTCCAGCTCTTGCAAGTAACGTTCTTGCATTACCGTCGATTCTCTCTTCGCCGCCTCCCTCATTTCTCTGGCTTCCGTTCGCTGCAGATTCAGCTGTTGCGTCACTTCCTCCAGTTGCTTCTTCAGTGATCTCAGAAGATCCCTGAGTTCACCCTTCTCGGCTCTTTCCTGTCTCAGCTCCTCCTGTAGCTCCTCAAACCGGGGGTCTTGAGGCGGTTGGTAGTGGGCGTTGCTAGAGGTGGCGTACGGCTGGTGAACGTAATAATGATCCATCCGTTCTTCCTTTTCTTGAAAGATTTGTTGTTGTTGTTGGAGTTGTTGTTGCTGTTGATACAGGCTGGTTCTCTGATTTTCAATTTCCATGTCCATCTCGGTCCTTAGACTCGACAATTCCTTCCTACCTTTTTCAATTTCTTCCTCCTGTTGTCGTTGTAGTTGGAGACGTTGGATTTGGAGGTCCTCTTCCTGTTTTTTGAGTTCCTCACTCCTCTGTTGTTGATGCTGTTTTTCTTGATGGTTTTGTTCGCTGAGTTGGCGTTGCAGGACAAGCAGTTCTTGTTTCCCAACATCATTTTCCTTGGCATGCTCTTCGATGAGCTTCCGTTGTCGTTGCTGCAGTTCTTCTTCCTTGGCTCGTAGGCCTTTCGCTTGCTCCTTGCTTTTTTTCTCGAGCTGCTTCTGTAAGGTAAGCAACTCCAGTTTCCCCTTCTCAAGCTCATCATCGAACTGTTGTTGGAGTAGCTGCTGTTTATCTTCCAGGTTGGCCTGCTGTAGTTGTAGCTCCTGTTGAATCTGAAGCTGTTCTTGTTGCTGTTGACGGTGGTTTTCCTCGAGTTGGCATCTTCTCCTTCGGAGAGACTCACTCTCGATTGCCTTCTCCTTCTGGTGTTTCTGTTCCAGTTGTTGTTGCTGTGCAATTATTATTTGCTGTTTCTGACGGATATCTTCCTTGTACTGAAGCAACTCCTGCTGTTGACGGTTTAGCAGTTCTTGACTCTGTAGTTGGCTTTCCTGCTGTTGTTGGACTTGATGATCGAGTTGCTGTTGCTGTTGTAGATGTTTCTCCTTCTGCTGTTGGACTTGATAATTAAGTTGCTGTTGTTGCTGCAGTTGTTTTTCTTGTTGCTGTTGGACTTGATGATCAAGTTGTTGCTGCTGTTGCAGTTGTTTTTCCTGCTGTTGCTGTTGTTGGCTCTCCAATTCCAGTTGCATCTGGTGTTTTGTTTGGTGGAGCTCGAGTTGCTGCTGCTGGTGTTGATTTTCCAGTAGTTGCTGATTCGTCTCCTGTTGACTCCTGTGTGCATCCAGGTCGTGTTCTAGTTGTAATTTTTCTTGGAAGAGGTCAAGCTGTTGCTGCTTGTGCTGTTCATCTAGCTCAGCCTGCTGGGCTTCTAGAAGTTCCTGCTTGCGAAGCAGTTCCTTCCTTTCCTCCTCCTGTTCTTCCTGCTGCTGCTTGAGCTTACGCTCCTCCGGGTTCTTCCGCGTTTCACCGCGGTCAACCACCGCGTTTGCCCGGTCCAGCCTTTCCCTGTCATCTTTCTTTGGTCCGTTCCCGTTAGCTGAGTGAGCCAACTTGTTCATCTCTTTTCTGGAGAGCGACGCGTTGGCTGTACGTGCTCCCCCTTGATCCCTACAAATTTTTGTCGGCCTCAGCCGTCCGAGACCGCCGCGTGGAGGCATTTTGTGTGGTCCCAATAAAGTACAGAAACTGTAGCTTTAGAATCGTTGGTTAAATAAATAAAATTTTTATTTATTTATTTATTTAGTCACATCCCCCCTGTCTTTCCACTTTATTTTTCTTCATTCTGAGCATTCTTGCCCTTCTTATTTTTTGATAAAGTATATAAGTAAAAACAAGCGCAACTGTCCTGAGTCCGTTGGAGGACTTCCCCGGATAGGAATCTCAAGACACAGTTAATATAAAGCGAAGGATCAGTACAGGGACGGTGGCCAAAGACCACTGGGTTACCTACGAGCCATGAAGCTCTGCGGATGTCCTCAGAGAAATTAGGAGATGGTTAAGGAGTGTGATAAGGGAGAATGATACTAATGAATTAGCAACTACCAATCAGTTAACAGTTTGATAAGCCTGTTCAAATAAATAGATTTTTTATTTTTTTAACGGGTACATAGCTCAGTGGTAGAGCGTTCGGCTGCAGTCCGAATGGTCCCTGGTTCGAACCCGGGTGTGCCCTTTTTTTCCCCCGAAAAAAACATTGGTTATGTTGCAGGGAAACTTGTTAAATGTCAAAAAAACAAAAAAAAATCACACACCTCCAATGACAGGAAAATTCGCATCAGAAGATGCAGAAGACTGAGAAACATGCGATTTGATTTTGTGCTTGCTTTGTGGCTTCGCGTCACCGGTCTGACAGAAGTCAGGTTGTGTAAATGTGTCATCTCGAAGAGAGTTTGAAGGGAGAGTGAGTTGCATTTTATCTTTTCGAAGGGAATTTGGTGGAAGGGAGATTCTTTCTTGCTGATGGTGCACATCATGAAATTCATGTTCATTTTTTATTATCTGTTGAACTGCCAAGTTGCATTCAGGTTGCTGATACTCCTGTACAACACACTTATTATTATTGTTATTATTATTTTTATTATTACTGCTTGTCCTTGAAAAATCAGGGCTTGGGGCAGGTTTGTTTATTGGCAGTGGTTCACCAGGTGACAGACACTCAGGTAAATTAACACCTCCCTGTGACAAGTATTGTTCTTGCATGGCATCAATGTGTAGTGCAAGCTCACGAGATTCAGAACGTTGGCGAACATTAGCAAGTTCAGCGACATCACGAAGCCTCTCTTGTTTTTCGCGAAGTTTAGCCTGCAAAGTTGCAATTATGTGATCTCGTTGTTGCATTTCATTAGTGCAAGTAAGTAGCTTATCGGTTGCCACTTGTGCAACTCTCGTCTGTTCTGCCAGTTTGCCTTGCAGTTCATTCTGAATCTGCCACTGCTGGGCGACTTCTTCTCCACTTTTTCTCAAAGCTGCTGCCACATCATGATTACTTTTGTTAACGAGGTCTTGAAGGCGCCTGTTTTCAGCTTGCAGTGCAGCAAGTTGCTCAGAATGGCTATTTCGTTCAGAAGTAATTTGCTTATGAAGCTCCGATAGTTGTGTGTTAAGAGACGCAACCTGTTCTGCAGGCGAGTTTTGAGGAGCACCCTGATGAGCCGCTCTCTCAGACTGAAGCTGTTGCTGCAGAACCTTCAACTGAGCTGACAAAGTTGCAACAACAATACTTTCTGATTCTTGTATTGGTGGAGGCGACGCAGGTTTTGATTCCAGTGGGATTTTCTGAGACACCAGAGACCGCAACTGTGCCACCAACTCATCCTTGTCCACAGGAGAAGGACTTTGTGCATTGTTGCAACTTCCTTCATCGCTTTTGTGATTATCACTCTCGGTTGTATGTTGAACCTCAGGTTTCGGGATGCTTACATCTCGAAGAAACTGCTGTTGAGCTCGTTGCAATTGTTGCTGAAGAAGTATCAGTTCATCAACCTGTTTTTTTTTATATGAGAGAATATGCTCAAACATCCTTTTTTGACCATGAAATGTAGTTACAAAAAGAATCGGCACCTCACTAAATAATTCTCACACTTTGTTTTTGTTTGTGCGCAACCGGGAACGTGGCAGCATAACGTTAACACCCTTACTTTTTTGGCTTGTTCCCGGTTTGTTTGTGCGCAACGGGAACAAGCCTATAAAGTAAGGGTGTTAACGTTACGCTGCCACATTTCTCTTTCGCTCGTAAAACATGTCTTCGAGATGAAAAATAAGAATAAGAAAACTCAACTTACCTGCTGCATAGTGACTGGCGGTTGAGATGCCACAGAAGGCACTTCAGGAAATTTTAATTCACCTCCAGGAAGACCTGTCCATTGTGTACCAGGCTGTTGGTTGGAAGCAGCAGATGAGAAGTTAGACAGCAGGTGATCTCCTGCACGAATTGCATCAGCGTTTTTAATAGCAGCGAGATTGTTAGAGATTGCAGTTGCGAGAGACTTGTGAATTGACTGTCTCGAAAGTATTTCATTGGATGGCGATGGCGATGTCTGCTGACGCTCTTCCTGTGCCTGCCTTGCATGCATCTTTGATCTTTCAGTTACCTTCACCTTACTGTTCCCACTTCCAAAATGTGATTTCATCACCTGTTGTTGTTGATGCCTTCTATCCAATGCGCGCTGCTCTGGACTCGGGAGCCCGCGGTTATGCATCCGCCTTGGGGTAGGCATCTTTGTTATCTGACTAATAAAAAAGTTTATTGAAGGGTAGGCTCAATTTATTATTGCTTTGATTGGATGATGGTTACTTTAATTTGAACCCATTAAGGAGGTGGCTATTTCGGAACTCACCTTTTCCAGTTGGCTTTTTTACACCTTAAATAGGTTTAGGATTCTATAAAAACAAACAAAACAAAACAAAAACATGTGTAAATAAAACTTGCGAAGGTTATTTCCTCCTAACACTCAATATCGGTTATCGCTTTTCAGGTTAGATTTCTCTGACGATAAGAGATGAGAGGTGTACTTATTTCTTCTTAACTTTTGATATCGGACAATCCTTGTCTGTCACAATTTCATCCTTCTGAGGATATGTCTTCTTTTTAATAGAATGGTTTCTTTTACTTGCTTGAAACGCCGCTCTGACTTGCTGAGTGAGAACTGCCCGTCCTGCATCGTGCAGAAGCTGTGAAATAAACACCTCTTGTGACTTGGTGTTCGGGAGGTAAAGTTCATTTCCGAGACGTTCCCAAGGCCAGGAACCTAGTAGGAGAGCTGAAGGAAGACGGCGAGAGAGGTTTTTATTTTGAGCTGGAAAATTATTTTTTTTGAAATGTGGTTTACCAGTTTCAGAGCAGTAGGCAGAACGAGGTCCTGTGTACTGTTGACCACAGTCAGGACAAAGGTCGAAAAATTTATGAGGGATCCCAACAACAGTACAAAAAACACCACCAGAAGAAACGTTAATACCATAACCACAAAACTGACACATTGCACTCCTGGAAGAGGAGCCGCATTTTATGGACTCGAATCGGTAGAACTGTTGTGTCAGGTTGGTAAAACACTTTAATGTTATCTTCTTCTGTTTATCAGAGAGGTATTCTATTGAAGTGCGAGAGACGGACTCAAAGTGGAATAGTAATTTGCTGAGTATAACAAACTCTCCTCTCAGTCTGACAGCTGTTTCTTCCCTTCTGATGGATCCTCTCCCTGTCTGTTCGAAATCGAGTGTGCTTATCATTGCCTGTTGGACTCTGAGGTCGAGATCCTTCTTTTGTCGAAGTTTCATTTCTTCTGCCATGACCTTTCCCAAGCCCTTTGTCCATTTTTGATTTCCCATTTTTGGAATTTTAATTACCGCTGGCTGTTTTACAATTTTCAGCGTTACATTAGAAGGGACACTAACACGCTCATTTCGAAGCATAAACCTCCTGAAGGTGCCTTCGACGGTTTCTATGGTCTTCCGCTTACCTCTTTCTTCAGACACCATCAACTCAATAACATCCAACATCTTCTTTGATGTGATGAGTAACAACTGCGAGGGATGGAAATGAAGTTTTTTTTTTTCATAATAATTTACTAACAAAATAGAATTCTTAAAGTCTGCAGAGGGTTAACTGCACATGTCTAATGCTCACTACTTCGCAGGGTAATGTGGTTTTTTTTTTTTTTTTTCGGAAAAGACATAATTTAGAAAACTTAATGCGAAGTAATGAAATACTTAAATTTAGCAAAAAAAGATAACTTCACTTTTCTATTACCTACCCCCAGAAACATTGTATGAAATACTGCATTGCATTGCACCAGTTAAATCAACAGTGATCAGGTTGGTAGATGTAGTCTTTAAATGATCTTAAGGATACCACAACAGCAGCAAAGTACTTCACGTAAATCACTGACCATTGACAGCTTGTTCAAATCATAGTCGGCGATGTCTCCTCATGGGATAACCTCCGGTTCTCATTACAATTTATTTTTACGAATATTTTTTATAATTAACATAATACGATGCAATTGCTCTATTTACTTCCTTGACCATCTGTTCAGGAGGTATCATTAGGTTTGAGTACAATCTTTTATTGTTGTTGAAGGCACTGACAGGAAGACCTTCGTCATTCGGATCAGCTGAAGCGACGAATGATAAGTGAGTAACATCAGATCTTCGACACATCGTGTGATAGAGACCGAAAAGATCTTTTCCAGCAGGAGAAGCCATTTCCATAACTACAGAACCGCGTTGCATCCAAATACAATTGGCGATACCTCCACCATGAGGTCCGATTACGATTTGAGAATCCATCACAATGTTGACTTGTTGTTGGTAGTTGTAGTCCTGAAGATGAATATACTCAGCTGATTTCCCAGTCAATTCCTTAGTGATGTTGCTAATAATTCCAAATACTTCTTTTTCATTAAATATCTTCCTCCCTCTAATCACAGAAGCGTGATTGCGAGACACAAATAGTACCTTAGGCTGAGAAGGTAGTTCTCGAGGCAATCTCCCAGCAACATGCATTCTCATTTCATTTAGTAATTTGAAATGATCAAAACTTTTACTCGCAACACCAACGATTGCGTTGCTGAAACACGTTTTATGAAATAATCTGCTTGCGTTAATAAGAGGTAAGTCAGTAAAACTTTGAAGCAACGTGTCTAACAGATACGGTGCTTTTGGACCTTCAATTGGTTTGTAGTCAACAAATGATACCAACAGCTTTGTTACATCATTTGCTTGTTTTTTAATCGATTTAAAATCTTGCAGAGTTTGATGAAAAGGTCCCAAATTATTTTCCCACAAATGATAAGTACTGTGACCAGACATCCGAAATAATAATATAACAGGGCGATCAACCATTCGAGTACAGACGTGTTGATCTAATACTTTTATTTTATGTCCTTTATACTTGTGGTACTTCATTAATGGTTCAACAAGACCATCTGCGGGATAAATCGGGTTCGGAAATTTATCTCCAGCAGGATTGACAACATGAAAAGAGTTATTTACTATCATCAGATTAGAGAATAAACATTTTCTTTGCATTCCATTTTTCAAACAAGTAACTTTCGTATTCCCAACTGTCGAAGGATCAACTTCTCGATAAGGGAGAAATTCTTCTGGATCTTGATGCCAACCACCTTTATTTAATAGTTTTGCAAATGACATGTGTTTACCCTTTTCTTCTTCCTTTTCTAGTTGTAAACCACTGACAGGAGTGTCAGTGGTTTCTAGTACAGTCGGAGTTGGAGTGCTTACAACTTGCTGTTGATATGAAATAGTTCTTCTAGAGAGTGGCTGGACATCCCTTCCTTTAAGCATCATAGAGAACGTTACCAACGACGACATGACTCCTCCGATTATTAAAGCCAGTGTGATGTGAAGCCATTTTTTCATGTGAAAAATACGTTGACACTACAAATTGAGAGGTTAGGTTAATTAAGGATGTCTTAACAAAAATCTAAAAAGAAAAAACAATAATTACAGAGAGAGAGAGCGCATCATTTTTTTTTTTTTTTTTTTTCCGAAAGTGAATACTGCGAAAAAATAAATAAGTGTTTTTTATTACCATTCTCCTCCTTCAAGTAAATAATATTGACGGACACTAATTTTCTTTCCAGATGAATTCGTTAATGTATTCAATACAAAGTCTGCCTTACCACAACAAGCCTTTACTTACCTCAAGACAGACAGTCAATTTTCTAGCCTGAAAATGCATCAAACATAATGTTCATCAATATAAACCTTCTCACCTAGAATCTGTTTATTTCTGAATACTGTGAAAAAATAGGAATGTGTTTAAAAGAAAAATCAAAATTAAAATGAAGAAAACTCGCCATCAGACCCAAGATGTTACTTCAATCATTAACAGTATGCAAAGATGCAAGTCGTTTTTTTTTTTAACATGAAAAAAAACATTTCGATTCTTGAAGATGTAAATTTCACTATACCAAATAATTTCTTGTGCAGCATGCCTTGGTCAGAGATAGATAGGAAAAAAAAAAAAAAAAAAAAGGGGAAAATGAAAAATCTTCGAGAAAATCTGAACTCTTCCCTAACTACAAAAATACAGAATTCTTAGAGAACAACTGTTAACCTGACACACGATATAACGAAAAACAGAATTCTTAGAGAACAACTGCTTACCTGACACACGATAATTGGGTTTAGCCCTTCCCTTCTTACGAAAAAACAGAATTTCTTAGAGAAACAATTATTTAACTGACACACGATGAAATAACGATAATTAGGTTTAACATACGCACATCTTATGCTTAAGTTGTCAAAGGGTTTCACATCACATCTTATGTAGCAACACAAAAGACAATTTTCAAGTGGACAGAATTTGAGCACGAAGTTCAACAAGAATGGTCTAACAGTAAAACCAACTGTTTTGTATAATAATAACAATGAACTTTAGTGACGACTTAACTTAAGAAGATTTAAAGAAGCAAATGTGAAATACTAATTGTGGTTTTTAGTTTTCACTATTCCTCTCATCGTATTATCTAGAAGGGTCGAGTACTTCAAACTGGCGGCGTACTTTTCCAGGCATTCGAACGATACGTTGCACTTAAAATTGGTACAAAAAATAGGCAACTTGATAGGGGGAAAGCAGTCACACAGGAAATAAGAATCACAAATGTTAGCACTTTTGTAATACAAAAATATTTATTGGGTGAGGAGTCTGTCAAATATTTGAATAAAGTTTTCTGGGTCCTGAGCACCTGAAATGTTACCTCTCATGTCAATCTCTTTTGGTTTGAGGAGGTGGAAAGTGAAGTGAGGGACGCCATTGATGTTTGAGACTTGATTCTTCGCGTGATACGACTCAACTTCATCGGTGTACGCGCCAGAGTTAAGAAACTTATCGACGTCGGTAGGGAGACCGGCTTCTGCAGCTGCTGATACTAAGATTGCGTTTTCACCGAGATTTTCACATTCAGCAAAATATTTTCTAAACAAGATTTCCATTAAATGATTTTGCTTTCCTGAACCATACTTATCATATGTGTGCCACAATAGACGATGACCCTTCATTGAGTTTCCAATCATTGCTCCTTCCTTCCAGGTGATATCAATGCCTAATTCCCTACCACGTACTCTTAGCATGTTGTTGGGGTCTTGCAAGAACTTCTTAGCCTGCTCTACCCCAAACTTTCTTTGGTAAGTCTCTAACTTGTCAACCCCCCCCTCAGGGATACCCTTATTCAAAAAGTACGGATGCCACACAACTTCAAAATCAGCTACACTTTCCCTTTTAGCGATGGCCTTCTCCAAACATTTCTTACCAACCCAACACCATGGACAGGCTAAGTCCGAAGTAATGTTAACTCGGATGAGTGGTCTGACCGACATCTGCTGTTTAGTAAAGATCTGTTTGTTGAATAAAAGATGAAGTGTTTTTACTATTAAATCGTCAACTCAATTAAGGGCCTTCAAACACCACGTGAGATGTAACCTTCAAACATTACATGAGAGGTAACCCAAACCTTCTCACTTCTTTATTTTTTTTTGGAAACTGTCCGGCAGTATTTCTATGTCACTCGGACAAGCTTTGAATCGAGAATGGAAAAGAAAGAAGACAAGTTTAAGATTATAATAGGTGTGATCGGTTGGGGTGAGACGGACGTACATCAAACTACGACTTGTTACTCAACAAATAAGCATCAATCTTACTCAGCAGTTAACAATCGGTATTAATGATCATATTCTTCAGCAAAGACTGATAAATTTTCTCGAATAGTTTCGTGTGTTTTCACTGCTGAATTTGACGTGTTTATGTTAGATTTTCTCACTCTCTCACCTTTTTCTCCAAGGTTTTACTCTTCGATGTGTATGACCCTTTGTTGGATTTCTTGGTTTCTGCTTTGACAGACTTGGATACCTGCTCTTGAGACTCGACATGACGGTAATAAGTGCAAGATCGCATCAACATAGGAGCATCCACAGACAGTGTTCATCCTTGGGTAATTGTGTTAAATGACAAAGTACCCCACTCAATGGAAATAAGACGGATTCATGTTACACAATGGAGTGACTATGATTATTCCAGATACTGAGACCATCAATTAAGATGATGACGCTGAATTCTATCAGGTTGGGGATCTTTATATCATTCAAATCAACACTGAAATAGGATCCCAACATTAGCTCTCGCCGTTGTGCAAACAGAAATACTAGCTTGATTGCAGTCGATGCCTTTGTGGCGATTGGCTAACTGATGCTCGTGGATGCCCCATTGTGCTCTGATCTTCTAATCTCACATCTCACAATCCGCATATGTTACTTGCATTGTCTGCTTGCTTTGTTTGTATTGGAGGAGAGCTGCTAAAGGACCTTCACTCGGTGTCACTTTGGGCATCCACATCTCGATACCTGCACCGTCCCAGAAGATCGTTCCCTCCCTGCAGCTACCTCTTTCACAAGCAAGCCGAAATATGTATTCAAAGCTGATGTTGTTATTTTCCTTGTCATGCCACTTGTGTATGTTGAACAGGAGACAGGGGAATGAGGCAGTGGATTACCTTGTTTGCAACAGTTTTACCCATTATCTTGGCCTGATCAACTTCCATAAACATATGGCTGCCCAGTCTTGGGATATCGCTTCGGACTTCGATCACATCACTTCAAGTCTCTCCTTCTTTGCACAAACAGGTAACAAAAGAGAAAGCAAGACAAACCTGTTTGTAGTTTGTTGTACTTTTGCAAACACTTCTCATAACATAAAGAGAAAGTTGTACTTGCCTCCACCATTAAAGACTTTTTTGAAATCAGGAGAAGAAAAGGCCACAGCAAGACAACTGTGTGACAGTGGGGAATTAGCTCTTGCTAAAGACTGGGTGATGTTTGATGACTTGGGAGAGAAGCATCTGATTATGCCAACTGAGGTCACTCATTTAAGACCGGATATATTTCTATATTCTCTCAATGCCAAATGAGCCATAATCCTGGAGCTGATCTGTCCTAATGAAGACAGGTTTGAAATTTCCTATGTGTGACTTGTGCGGCCAAAACAGCCACAATAAACACAACAAAACAGGTTTGCACCTTTGCCTCTTTATTTCTTTCTCGCCGCGCCAACGAAGACATCGACATCGATCGCTGCTCTGCAGATGTCCGGCGGGTGTTTGTCTACACTGTGTTAATTGTTTTTTTTTATCCCAAGATAGATAGATAGATAAGGAAGTCCAATACATTGCGTACTGTGCATCGCTGATACAGCAAACTAGGGAGCATCGGGTTAACTCCCTAGAGCTACGAGGCAACAGCAACGTAATTAGACCCAATCTTATTAGGATTGTTTTATTATAGCTTCGGCTGACGGGGCATAATGAACACAGTATGCCTATTGTCAGCTTTCCACCTTGTCCGATTGTTGTTCAACCTTGGGAAGAGAAGTAAAAAAATTCCATCAATGTTGGCCTTCCTGTTCGAAGGTGCGCACCAATGACGATAAATAGAGTGGGGGGAGAAAACCTTTGATCCAACTGGATCCCTTCACGAGCTGACATTGCCATGTGAAGTTAAATATTCTGGCGATGCCAGCTCAGGCGACTTAGCCTGCTTTTTTCTTTAAATAAAAAAAATAAAAAGATACCAACAGGTGGGGTGATGGGTTCCGACAGTTCCGACGCAGAATGGTAGTCACCACCACGGGCACCAAACAAAGCTAGTGAGAGAGTTCTTCCTTCTCCTCTCCCACAGGCTGATTCGTAAAGCTTTGTCTTAAAAAAGAGTTTTAACAAGAACAAAAAAAAGATATGCTCTGTTTGCAGGTCTTAAAAGCAAAGTTTAAACGAGAACAAGAAAAGATATGTTCTTCTCGTGCGACTAGCGGAAGACCATGTATCGAAGCAGAGTTTAAACAAGAACAAAAAAAAGGATATGTTCTTTTCGCTGTCTTAAAGCAGTGTTTAAACGAGAACAAGAAAAGATATGTTCTGTTCGTGCGATGTTTTGCGGAAGACCGTGTCTCAGTGTAGTTTTAACGAAGAACAAAAGAAAAGATTTGTTCTGTTTGCGCGTTCACCAGCGGTCCAGTCTCCAGAAAAGATGAGAAGGACGTATGAGCTGGAGGAATAAGTAACTTTTTGACAAAAGCAAAGTACTCTCGAAGACAACTCGAATCAGAATGCAGGTGGGGAAAATTTCAACTCCCTCTTCAGCAGAGCAAGGTTTCCACAGCAACAACAATTATCCGCGCCTTCAATGTCCGTTTGTGACTGCTGGCTGACTCAAAGCGTTCGTAGACCGAAGATAGATGAGCTTTTTTTTTTTTTTTTTTTTTTCCTACCTCGCCGATGTACTAGAGCTTACTGAAGGACCCGCGTTTATCTCCTCCTCTGCAAGTATGCCTATGCAAAATCTAATTTCTTTTTTTTTTTTTTTTTTCTTCCTCTTTCTTCCTTAGTATTTTCTAAATAAACAACGACAAGTAATACCAAATTTCTTCTAAATAAATATGACCTAATTAATATATGAGAACGTGCCAAAAGTAGGGTACAATTTTGGGCCACGGGTATCTGACGGTCCCTAAGTGTGAATCCGACCACTTTTCACAAGATATTTTATACTCAAAAAATGCAATTCCGTGTCTGGGAAGTGATTTTACTCACCGCTAGTTTCAAAATTCCATATTTTCCCTAAGAGCTTACCTGTAGTATAAGAGGGAGTTGAATTTCCAGGTGAGATTTGGACTGTTAGCTTTTGGCTAAGGCCCTCCCTGAAGAGCAAGAACAAAAAAACTACTCACACCTGAAGAAAACATACACAAAGAACACACTGTAAGCTGTGTGTGTATTTTGTGTTTGTCACAACAGGAGAGAAAAGAAAGAATGTCAAGGTTGGTCACCTTGCCTATCAACGCACAACATTGGTGGTCTCTACTAGACCCTGAGTGATCCCACTGGATCTCTCATCGTTCATAGTACCTATGTGAAGTTATAAAATCAAAGGTAAACTATGAACTACAAATGACTTAGCCTGTTATTATAATGCCACAGGCAGGCCCTGCATTCAGCAACTATCCAGCAGTGCTAGGATGTCCTGATCTTCTTCTAAAAAAAAGAAAGAAAAACAAAACTGTAGCTGGGATCACTCAGGATCAACAGACTACCAATGCTACCTGTTGTACTTGCTCACTATGGGGGGTGATGCCAAACACCCAGAAGTACTTAACTGCTTTCCTTCTTGCTGCCCAGGAGTTTCTGACCAGAACTAATAGAAAATAAAAAGTAGATGGGAAACAATAAAAAGTAAAATGGATATAACTGAAGTTAAACAAGACAAATGAAGAAACAGACCAGAACAGAAAGAGAATAAAAAGAAAAGATATAGGCAAGAGTGATTGTAATAGAAGATTACAAATAAAAAAATGCAAGTATCAACACATGATCAAGATACACCAGCAGCTAACAAACAACATAAAATTGAAGATCAGTTGCCAGAGTATTTCAACCATGGTAGAATACTCGCCCCTCTGGCAGGGATTATCCCAGACTTGTCCTTTAATTTAGTTGGACACCATGGCTTACAACCCTTCCAGAGGGAAGCACCATTATGACTTCTATTTTTTTTCTTCAAGAAAATCATAAGGTGGGAACAAAGAAAAATGCTAAGAGGAACCCCCTATTAACACCTAAGACATCTAAACTGCAGCCCAGCCTATGCCCAATGCACTAACAGGTCATTCCCTCACACTCAGATCAAAAAATCAAAGTTCAGAGTGCATCTTAGCGTGAATGAGAGAATTTCCTCCCGCTTTTTTTGAACAAAAGGGATAGGAGAAGGGATAGAAAACGAACATAAAAATAAAATTCTAAGTGAGAAACACTTAGCAGAAATACTTAGCAGCTTTTAAGGAGCTGAAAAGCAAAAAAAAAATCTAAGTGAGAAACACTTAGTAGTAACACTTTGTAGCTAATTGATCTGAAAATAAAAAAATAAAAAATTTCTAAGTGAGAGATACTTAGCAACTTTTAGAACAAATAATTAAGTAAATAACCTGTTGAAATGGTAGTTAATGTAACCATTACAGGTTTGATGCCAAAACTGACAAAGAATGAGTTAAGTTACCAGGTGAGATTTGGACTGTTAGCTTTTGGCTAAGGCCCTCCCTGAAGAGCAAGAACAAAAAAACTACTCACACCTGAAGAAAACATACACAAAGAACACACTGTAAGCTGTGTGTGTATTTTGTGTTTGTCACAACAGGAGAGAAAAGAAAGAACGTCAAGGTTGGTCACCTTGCCTATCAACGCACAACATTGGTGGTCTCTACTAGACCCTGAGTGATCCCACTGGATCTCTCATCGTTCATAGTACCTATGTGAAGTTATAAAATCAAAGGTAAACTATGAACTACAAATGACTTAGCCTGTTATTATAATGCCACAGGCAGGCCCTGCATTCAGCAACTATCCAGCAGTGCTAGGATGTCCTGATCTTCTTCTAAAAAAAAGAAAGAAAAACAAAACTGTAGCTGGGATCACTCAGGATCAACAGACTACCAATGCTACCTGTTGTACTTGCTCACTATGGGGGGTGATGCCAAACACCCAGAAGTACTTAACTGCTTTCCTTCTTGGGAGACTCACCCGACACAATGGGGTACGCACAATGGGGCCCCCGGGCTCCCTGACCTCGTTCACGGACGCGGGCGTACGCCCGGAGCGAGACGGACAAGGTGTGGCAGGAGTAGAGTTGGTGTCAAAACACATGCATATGGCAATCAGAGTTTTCTTTTTAGAGAGGGATAAACATTGTTGAACAAGTCAGTGGCCACTAGTCGGAACCGGATAGTTCGCAGGAACGTCAGCATGCATCTCGCGTCGGCTGGCGTAGGTGTCCGTTGTCCAACAACGGGTGTCCTTTATCACAGATAAAAGACTCCCGTTGCCGAGTCTCCTTGAACACGGCGTTGACGCATTCCGACGCTGGAGGTGTAGGTGTTGCATCTGGGGACACCCGAAGGCCAGTAAGTGTCTGACCACCTTTCAAGGTTTGACTTAAGCAGATAACGATGGGCACGTTTTCCGTACTTGTCCTTTATCCCTTGAAGGCACGTCTCGGCCTCTGTTTCGATGCTTAGCTTGCTAATCTTCCACACTAACAACGTCGCATCAACCTTCGGTATCTTCGTCTGGCTGGCCACGTTGCCAACCAAGTGCTGCACGCACAAAGCATGGTGCAACACGACTCCGTGCAGGGAGGTGTCGGACTCCAGCCCCTTCTGCCTGTCGGAAATCAAGACGAACCTTTTCAGTCGGTCGCCAAAATGGTTCTTCAGGTGGGTGTGGTGGTATGCCCATCCCTCGTGGTTTTCGACCACTCCAACCGAGTAGGCTAAAGGCATAACATGCCTTTCGGCGTCGATCCCCACGGTGATGAACAAGCACCCACCAAACGGACCCGTCAGACTGCATGCATCGCTGCAGATGACAGGTGCCAGGTGCTCAGCTGTTTCTGGCCTCACAAAAGACCAAAACACCCTCTCAAAGGCACCATCATCTCTCTTCTCGATGTTCCAGTACATCTGGCTGTTGCGCTGTTGGAGGTCGGTGAGGTACGGTTTTCCGTTTTTTTTCTTTAAAAAATAAATAAAAAGAATTTAAAAAAAAAAAAAAGAATAAACAATGTTATCATTGTTTTTTTATCGATCGACTATGTCGATCACTTTCTATTTTCCGTCCTGGTCAAGACGCTAAACTGATTGTTTTTTTTTTTCAAAATTAATAAAAAAAAAAAAAAAAAAAATAAAAAAAATAAAAAAAAAAGAATAAACAATGTTATCATTGTTTTTTTTCTATCGATCAACTATGTCGATTAATTTCTATTTTCCGTCCTGATCGAGACGCTAAACTGATTGTTTCCTTTTTTTAAATAATAAATAAGAAAAAAAAAAGAAAAAAAAAGAGGGCTGAGTTGAATTTCCAGGTGAGATTTGGACTGTTAGCTTTTGGCTAAGGCCCTCCCTGAAGAGCAAGAACAAAAAAACTACTCACACCTGAAGAAAACATACACAAAGAACACACTGTAAGCTGTGTGTGTATTTTGTGTTTGTCACAACAGGAGAGAAAAGAAAGAATGTCAAGGTTGGTCACCTTGCCTATCAACGCACAACATTGGTGGTCTCTACTAGACCCTGAGTGATCCCACTGGATCTCTCATCGTTCATAGTACCCTGTGTGAAGTTATAAAATCAAAGGTAAACTATGAACTACAAATGACTTAGCCTGTTATTATAATGCCACAGGCAGGCCCTGCATTCAGAAATAGAAAGTGATCGACATAGTCGATCGATTTACATGAGCATCGGCTCGAACGGCTCTGGCGAAGCGAGTGAACGAGTCTGATTGCTGAGTATTGTATTCTGTTTTCTTGTTCTTTTTTTAATTTATTTCAAACAGGGCAACAGGGGGAAAGTTTGGTTTGTATCCCCTGGGTGTTTAGCGTCACCTGTTGAGGTGTAATGTATTCTGTTTACTTCTATCCCTTTGTTTTTTTTTTTTTTTTTTTTTTTTTCAAACAGGACAGCAGGGGGAAAGTTTGTTTCGTACCCCCCGGGTGCTTAGCGTCACCCTCCATGCGATGCTTGCGCAGGGAGAGCCAAGGGTCGAGAACCCTGGAGATTACCTTTGTTTCTTTTTGTGACTGGATTGCAGTGGCGCAACCCATCACCCCACCTGTTGGTATCTTTTTATTTTTTTTATTTAAAGAAAAAAGCAGGCTAAGTCGCCTGAGCTGGCATCGCCAGAATATTTAACTTCACATGGCAATGTCAGCTCGTGAAGGGATCCAGTTGGATCAAAGGTTTTCTCCCCCCCCACTCTATTTATCGTCATTGGTGCGCACCTTCGAACAGGAAGGCCAACACTGACGGAATTTTTTACTTCTCTTCCCAGGGTTGAACCTTGGGAAAAAAACAAACAATAAACACAGTGTAGACAAACACCCGCCGGACATCTGCAGAGCAGCGATCGATGTCGATGTCTTCGTTGTCGAACTTCCTGGCGTTTATGTTTTTGTTTTTAACAACAACACAACACCAACTAACAGGTTTGTCTCATTGCCCGTTCTACACTTTTTGCACTTCCTTTGGACGTAGTCACATTCTGATCGAAAGCCCTGAGTAGAACCCTTGGAAGAGTTACCATCAGTTTTGAGTTGATTTGTTTGCGTCAAAAAAAACTCAATTTGTCGAGTCTCATTGTGCAACTTGAAATGCATAGTTATACCCAAACTGTACTTCTCCTGCTGCTAATAATGTGATGATGACTCTTGTGGTAAGGAGTCTTCTCCTTAGGTACCTGTGGCAAGGTACTGAAGGAGAAGACTCCTTATAATCAAGTTTTATAATTAAATCATCTCCGTATCAGAAGTGTTTTCTGAATAGACTGCATTCTGTCTCTTAAACTCTTCTACATGATAATGAACCTCAACAAGTCTGTTGTATCATTATAATGAGATGGCAGCTGGTCGTACACCAGCTGCTATGGCTGGTACGCCCCCCTTACTGGACACTATTGTCAGCACACTGGCATGTGCAGCATTCCAAACGGTTAATGAACAGTTACTGAGTAACCATTCTGTCACTCAACACTTGCTAAGTAGTTTTGACAGTTTCTTTCTAATTGTCTGTCCACACGGCAGTAGGAGCAGACATCAGTTCACAGCGCAAGGTGATGATATTCATTCCCACGCATACGATGGTATGTAGATTCTGATATCAGATTTCGAATACTGCTGACTTTATAGATAGATTTAAATGTCCCCCAAGGACACCCTGCAACGTAACAGTGTCACCTCGTTGACTTTTCGATACCATTGAAGTCGGGCGAGGCTGCCTTGAGCTCGTTCTCACTTGACTGCACAACTTCAGGAAGATCTTCATTGGTTCTTATACTTATGGGCACGTGGATTCTAGCATCCCAGGCCTTTCTGCCTATTTTTAGCCCAGCTTCCTCTAGAAAGCTTAACTTCCATCCTATTCTTCTAGACACTTCTCGCCTGTCACCCGTTTCCATGCTCACAATTGTTTCATTTACTACTGAAAGGACAATTGACACCATTCCACAGCACTGCTATTCCCACAACCCTCACGGGGCATAGCAGTAACATCACCACCCCCAGAAAGGCATTCTAGCAGTTTTGCATGTTTACCTTCCAAGGTTTTTGAACTCCCATTGGACTCTTTCCTGTCACTCCACTTCGGAGGGTCTCCCATCTTGTCAATCAGTAATTGCAGTTGCTCAATTATCGCTTTTGTGGTCATATTTTGCTTTTGTTATGCTTGGGGCTCTTTGTAACAGCTTTGTTACTGGCTACAAGCAAAAAATGCAGGAATTTTTTTTTTTTTTACAAGTATTACGAGTAAATTGAGATCCCACACCCGGAATTGAATTTTTTGGGGCATGTTTCAGACGGTGTTGGGTCTCGATTGAGTTGTACATGCCCGCAGTTTACCGTTGACCAAAACGGTACCAGACTTTTGACATCCACTCATATATATATATATTTTTTTTTTTTTTTTTTTCATGTTTGATTATTTCCTCTTCTTTTTTTTTTTTTTTTTTTTCTTTTCTTTTTTTTTTTTTTTTTTTTTCTCTGCCTCTCTCTTAATTCTGTTCGTTTCTTTGAAACGAAAATTCATTTGAATATTATTCCTTGGTCAGCAACCATCATTGTCGCCCTTTGGGCCTGTAAAAAAAAATAAAAATAAAAAGAAAGTTTACATCGGGAATAGGGCAGGAGCCAAAAGCTCCCAGTCCGTTACTTCCCACTTTATCGAAATTCTTTTTTTTTTTTTTTTTTTTCAAACAGGACAGCAGGGGGAAAGTTTGTTTCGTACCCCCCGGGTGCTTAGCGTCACCCTCCATGCGATGCTTGCGCAGGGAGAGCCAAGGGTCGAGAACCCTGGAGATTACCTTTGTTTCTTTTTGTGACTGGATTGCAGTGGCGCAACCCATCACCCCACCTGTTGGTATCTTTTTATTTTTTTTATTTAAAGAAAAAAGCAGGCTAAGTCGCCTGAGCTGGCATCGCCAGAATATTTAACTTCACATGGCAATGTCAGCTCGTGAAGGGATCCAGTTGGATCAAAGGTTTTCTCCCCCCCCACTCTATTTATCGTCATTGGTGCGCACCTTCGAACAGGAAGGCCAACACTGACGGAATTTTTTACTTCTCTTCCCAGGGTTGAACCTTGGGAAAAAAACAAACAATAAACACAGTGTAGACAAACACCCGCCGGACATCTGCAGAGCAGCGATCGATGTCGATGTCTTCGTTGTCGAACTTCCTGGCGTTTATGTTTTTGTTTTTAACAACAACACAACACCAACTAACAGGTTTGTCTCATTGCCCGTTCTTTCTTGTTTCCCTTTGCCGCCGGAAGAACGAAGGTCGACGGAGGTCCGAAGCATTGCTTGCGATGATGTTCCGGTATGTGTTGCGTCTCTGTTATTTGTTTGTTTCAACTCAATTGGTTCATCTCAGGTTTTAGAAGTCTTCGTCCTGTTCGTTGGGAAGGGCCTGAATCAAAAGTTCACTGCCCCTATTCCTCTCCCAAATTTCTTATTCAGCTTGCCACATGACTGTGTGACATTATTGCTACATTGTAGCTCCCCTACAAAAACCTTATTTTTTGCAGTTGTCTTTTGGTTGTAGCAACTTTTATTTTATGCTTTTCTAATGTCCCAAAGTTGGTTTATTTTACTTTTTTTTTCTGCAAGGGAACAGTCCAAAGCATAAGTCCGAACAGCCCTAAGGCCAGTGAACGCACTGATTGTTAGGTATTGTATTCCAGTGAAAGTTTGGTTTGTATACTTTATTTTTATTTTATTTTATTTAATTTGTTAAAAGAAAACAGGTAACTTTACATGAGCATCGGCTCGAACGGCTCTGGCGAAGCGAGTGAACGAGTCTGATTGCTGAGTATTGTATTCTGTTTTCTTGTTCTTTTTTTAATTTATTTCAAACAGGGCAACAGGGGGAAAGTTTGGTTTGTATCCCCTGGGTGTTTAGCGTCACCTGTTGAGGTGTAATGTATTCTGTTTACTTCTATCCCTTTGTTTTTCTTCTTCTCGACGATCAGATCCAATTGATCGACCTTTTCTTTTTTTTTCCTTTATTCCTTCCATCCCTCCCGCTCCCCTTATTTTAATAAAAACAAGATCAGCTCAGCTTGATCGTTAAACTCTTTTTATTTATTTATTTATTTTTTTTTCATTTAAACTGATTGTATTTATATCTGGTTATTTTTCTCAACGATCGGCTATGCCGATCGACCTTTAAAATAATTGTCTTCTTCTTCTCGACGACCAGATCCAATTGATCGACCTTTTCTTTTTTTTTCCTTTATTCCTTCCATCCCTCCCGCTCCCCTTATTTTAATAAAAACAAGATCAGCTCAGCTTGATCGTTATTTATTTATTTTTTTTTTTTTTTGTTGGTCCTAGTCAAGACCTTAAACTGACTAATCGGTCTTAACTTTAACTAAGTGAATGAACCCTTTCCGTTTTCCTTTTCCCTTTATTACTCTCTACCTGGTCTGTTATGTCATAAATCTCATTTAATTTTATCATTCATTTTAATTTTCACTGTTTCCCATCTACATTTTATTTTCAAATAGTTCCGGTCTGTCTCTAATTTTAAATAAAACTGATCATGTTAACTCAATATTTTTTCTTATGTGCAAGAGATACCAACACGCAAGAGATACCAACGCACATACGAGATACCAGCACTTCCGAGATACCGACACAAAAGAGATACCAAGACACTTAAGATACCAGCAAGGACAGTGAGAGGTAGAATGAACTCTCCTCCTTGTGTCCGATCCTGATTATTTTTTGTTGAATTGGTAGTGTTACCTCAGTTTGCTACTCTCGTATCTGTGTTGTGTTAACTCATGTAAGTGATCTTAACTCCTGTTAAATAAAAAAAAAAAATTTCAAAAAAAAAGAAATTAAAAAAGAAGAATTTTCAAATGAAGTTATATCAACCCCTGCCACCCATTATGATCAATTCCGCTTGTTTTTTTTTTTTTTTTTTTTCTTCTTTCTTTTCTTCAAATATAAAAAAAAAATTAAAAAATATAAAAGATGAAACAATGTTATCATTGTTTTTTTTATCGATCGACTATGTCGATTACTTCCAGTTTTCCGTCCTGGTCAAGACGCTAAACTGATTGTTTTTTTTTTTTTTTTAAAAAATTAATAAAAAGAATATAAAAAAAAAAAAAAAAAGAATAAACAATGTTATCATTGTTTTTTTTTATCGTTCGACTTTGTCGACTAATTTCTATTTTCCGTTTCTTTTCTTTAAAGAATAAATAAAAAGAATTTAAAATAAAAAAAAAAGAATAAACAATGTTATCATTGTTTTTTTATCGATCGACTATGTCGATTACTTTCTATTTTCCGTCCTGGTCAAGACGCTAAACTGATTGTTTTTTTTTCAAAATTAATAAAAAAGAATATAAAAAAAAAAAAAAAAAAAAAGAATAAACAATGTTATCATTGTTTTTTTTTATTGTTCGACTTTGTTGACTAATTTCTATTTTCCGTTTTTTTTCTTTAAAAAATAAATAAAAAGAATTTAAAATAAAAAAAAAAGAATAAACAATGTTATCATTGTTTTTTTATCGATCGACTATGTCGATCACTTTCTATTTTCCGTCCTGGTCAAGACGCTAAACTGATTGTTTTTTTTTCAAAATTAATAAAAAAGAATATAAAAAAAAAAAAAAAAAAGAATAAACAATGTTATCATTGTTTTTTTTTATCGTTCGACTTTGTCGACTAATTTCTATTTTCCGTTTCTTCTCTTTAAAGAATAAATAAAAAGAATTTAAAATAAAAAAAAAGAAAAAACAATGTTATCATTGTTTTTTTATCGATCGACTATGTCGATCACTTTCTATTTTCCGTCCTGGTCAAGACGCTAAACTGATTGTTTTTTTTTTCAAAATTAATAAAAGAATTTCGATAAAGTGGGAAGTAACGGACTGGGAGCTTTTGGCTCCTGCCCTATTCCCGATGTAAACTTTCTTTTTATTTTTTTTTTTTTTTTTTAACAGGCCCAAAGGGCGACAATGATGGTTGCTGACCAAGGAATAATATTCAAATGAATTTTCGTTTCAAAGAAACGAACAGAATTGAGAGAGAGGCAGAGAAAAAAAAAAAAAAAAAAAAAGAAAGAATAGAAAAAAAAAATATGAAGAGGAAATAATCAAACATGAAAAAAAAAAAAAAAAAAAAATATAAATAAAAAACGTTGTATGAAAAAGGAAAAAAAGAAAAAAAAAGACCAGAAAAGGAAAGAGAAAATGAAAAGGTATAATATTATTGTGGGGATATGAGGATAGCAGGGAGATGCTCTTTTTTTTTTTTTTTTTTTTTTTTTATTTATTATTTAAAAAAAGGAAACAATCAGTTTAGCGTCTCGATCAGGACGGAAAATAGAAATTAATCGACATAGTTGATCGATAGAAAAAAAACAATGATAACATTGTTTATTCTTTTTTTTTTTTTTTTTTTTTTTTTAAATCCTTTTAATTATTTTAAAGAAAAAACAATCAGTTTAGCGTCTTGACCAGGACGGAAAATAGAAAGTAATCGACATAGTCGATCGATAAAAAAAAAACAATGATAACATTGTTTATTCCTTTTTTTTTTTTTTTTTTTTATTCTTTTCATTTATTTTTAAAGAAAAAACAATCAGTTTAGCGTCCTGACCAGGACGGAAAATTGAAAGTGATCGACATAGTCGATCGATAAAAAAACAATGATAACATTGATTAATCATTTTTTTTTTTTTTTTTTTTTTTTTAACCTTTTAATTATTTTTTAAAGAAAAAACAATCAGTTTAGCGTCTTGACCAGGACGGAAAATAGAAAGTGATCGACATAGTCGATCGATAAAAAACAATGATAACATTGTTTATTCTTTTTTTTTTTTTTTTTTTTTTTAATCCTTTTTATTATTTTTAAAGAAAAAACAATCAGTTTAGCGTCTTGACCAGGACGGAAAATAGAAAGTGATCGACATAGTCGATCGATAAAAAAACAATGATAACATTGTTTATTCTTTTTTTTTTTTTTTTTAAATTCTTTTTATTTATTTTTAAAGAAAAAAAAACGGAAAATAAAAATTAGTCGACAAAGTCGAACGATAAAAAACAACAATGATAACATTGTTTATTCTTTTTGTTTTTGTTTTTTTTTTATATTCTTTTTTATTAATTTTGAAAAAAAAACAATCAGTTTAGCGTCTTGACCAGGACGGAAAATAGAAAGTAATCGACATAGTCGATCGATGAAAAAAAAACAATGATAACATTGTTTATTCCTTTTTTTTTTTTTTTTTTTTTTTAAATTCTTTTTATTTATTTTTTAAAAAGAAAAAAAACGGAAAATAGAAATTAGTCAACAAAGTCGAACGATAAAAAAAAAAACAATGATAACATTGTTTATTCTTTTTTTTTTATTTTTTTTATATTCTTTTTTATTAATTTTGAAAAAAAAACAATCAGTTTAGCGTCTTGACCAGGACGGAAAATAGAAAGTGATCGACATAGTCGATCGATAAAAAAAAACAATGATAACATTGTTTATTCTTTTTTTTTTTTTTTTTTTTTTTTTAAATCCTTTTTATTATTTTTAAAGAAAAAACAATCAGTTTAGCGTCTTGACCAGGACGAAAAATAGAAAGTGATCGACATAGTCGATCGATAAAAAAACAATGATAACATTGTTTATTCTTTTTTTTTTTTTTTTTTTTTTTTTTTAAATCCTTCTTATTATTTTTTAAAGAAAAAACAATCAGTTTAGCGTCTTGACCAGGACGGAAAATAGAAAGTAATCGACATAGTCGATCGATAAAATAAAAACAATGATAACATTGTTTATTCCTTTTTTTTTTTTTTTTTATTCTTTTTATTTATTTTTAAAGAAAAAACAATCAGTTTAGCGTCCTGACCAGGACGGGAAATAGAAAGTGATCGACATAGTCGATCGATAAAAAAACAATGATAACATTGTTTATTCTTTTTTTTTTGTTTTTTTTTTTTTTATTCTTTTTATTTATTTTTTAACCCATTAAGGACGGGGGGTCCACTACAGTGGTTATTTTGAAATTTTATTTTCGCTAAGGGGAAAACCCGGCTAACGCTACCCAGGGGGGTTGAATGTTTGAATTTGTAAAATACAACTGTTTTGTATCGCGTAACATAGCGATGGTTTAACATCTGTTAAGGATACAGTGACTATGGTGATGCTTAACTTAGCCTTTTAAAGTAACTATTAGGTTTCGAGAGTAATCCATATACCTCTTACCTCTATTCTCTCATCATCAGTATGGTGTAGAAGTAAGTCAATCAATTATTTAGACTGAAGCACTCCAGTTTGCAGGACTGGAGTGTAGTTACTTTTGTTTCTTTTATTAAAATATAAAAAAACTTTATATCATTATTACTAGTTCGTAGCGCACTACTAGTGGAGCACTCTTCTACAATAAATGTAGAAAGTGTGATAACTAATTGTCAAAGTCTGATACATCTTCGAAGTCGTGAAGCTCTGGTGTTGACGAGCGTTGCGGGCTGTTCGTCTTGTCCGTCTCGCTTTTTTGTTCCAGCGTGGCTTCATCGTCCTGCTTGTTTCTCTTTTTCTGATTACATTTTCTGAGAAGTGGCCTTAAAGGACTTTGTGAGTTCAGCCTCTTAATAATCTTCGACTTCTGTTTACTTTTGATCGTTGTAGTCATCCATTCCTTGACTTCTTCTAAAGTTATCTTTTGTAATGTTTTCGTTTCAATTTTATCTTCTTCCTTGTTTCGCTTGCCTTTGTTCAGATATTTATTGAATTGAATTATTTGTATCGGACTTTGAGAATTTAATCTTTTGTTTTTAACTTTCGTCGGCGTTTCCTCTACAGACGGATTTTTGACATGAACCGTTTGTGTTATTAACTTGCCGCTTTTCTTGATAGATCGCATATTGGTTGTCTCTCTGTCCTTGATTACCGAGATAACTTTATTATTCTCATTAATCTTTTCATTTGTAACTTCATATCTCGTCTTATCATCTTCATCTATATAAGTCGGATAGTCCTTTGAAGCTTTGAACAATGAACATTTGGTTAAATGATGAATAATCGATTTTTTAGTCTTCCCACAGTATCGACATATTCTCTTGATATTATCTGTGTCTACATATGTCGGTTCTATAGATCTTTGTGGCGGTGTGATAGGTGGCGTAATGCATGAGTTCTTGTTCTTCTTTGATGTCTCATCCGTATTGCCATTATCAGATGTGTTGGCGCAGGTATCATTTTTCGTAGTGGTTTTAATCGCATTGATTATTTGATCTGTCGTGCAAGTTATTGTTGTCGGTTTCTGTGTTTTAGAAGTGTCAGTGATCTTGATCAACTTTTTATCATTCTTGCCTTTTTTAACTTTCTTACGAGAGATCTTCTTGATTTTCTTGCTGCGTTTCGTATTGCCGAGATCCGTGGGTTTTGCCCGCTCATCCAGTATCGTTATTGTATTGGCTCTTGTTACCGTGTGTATAGCTTCCTCTTTGTTCATACGTGTAATTGTTACAGGTGTGGTAGCATTAGTTGCAACTATTACAGGTGTTGTTGTTCTAGGTGGAGTGAGATAGTATGTTGTAACTATCTTATTATCCTGTCTTTCCATCGAGAGATTACGAATCAACTCTCGATTATGACCGTTCCAACATGTTTTAGGCTCTTGGGCTACTTTCTTTAAAGTAGGAGTCCTAATGTTGTATTTTACAGGATGTTTCACTTCTGTCTTAGGTGCCGTGGCGTTAGTCAACATTGGTGTATCCATAAATGCATAACGATGTTCCGGGGTATTGAAATCCGGTGGTGAGATGGCTTTAATTTGATTTGTCCCAACATGGGTATCCGGTGGTGATATTGTCATGGTTTGGTATGTAATATCCGCAGGTGAGTCATAAAGTGGTGTATGACATTTTGTCATGTTTGGAACAGTTGGAATAATGTATGGTTTCGAACTTACTTTTTCCGGAGATAACAGTTGTGTATCTCTCACCGGGGATAGCATTAGTACATCCGTATCTAACTTTTTAATTTCAAAGTTCCATGCTGGTTCGGTTTTTATAATATGAGTACCTCTATTGGTGTATTTCATATTTAACATTGTGTCCATCATCTTAATCCGATCTGATGTACTTAGTTGTGGAAAGTATTTCCTTGGAACCGTATTGACAATATTATTCATTCCTTGAGCTATGACTTCTTTATTCTTTGTGATAATCTTCGGTTCATGAACTATCTTTGTTAACGTTGTCGCCTTTTTATCGTTAGTAATAATCTTCGGTTTTGTTGAGGCTGTGGTCTTTGTGTTAGTCTTCGGCTCTTGCTTTGTTTTGGCTGAAGCTGCGGTCTTTGTGTTTTTGATAGTTTCCGGCTCATGGACTGTTTTTGTTGACACTGTGGCTTTTTTAGTTTCATTGGAAGCTGTCTTTTGGATTGGAACCAGTTGTACCGTATTATCCTTGTCTATGACTTGGGTGTCGTTCGGTTTCTGTTTTCCTGCCATCGGTTTGTCGTGTTCAAGTATCGAAATCATTTCTTGTAGCTTTGTAACATCGTCGTCTTGAGTCACTATATTTGCATTATTATTATCTTCCATTTGTACATCGTCATTCTGTTCATTTGTGACTTTGGTAGTTGAACTTTTTTGATGTGTTTTTACAGGAAGAATAAATGATTCGAAATCAACAGGAGGGATATCTTCAGACGAATGCATCACAGCATGATATTCGAATTTATCCAGTGGGAATCTTTTAACTACTGCAACTGGAAATATTACTGCGCGGAAAAAACCGCACTAATTTCCAAATCTGCAAAAAACCGCACTAATTTTTCCACGCAGTAATATTTCCACCGCACTAATATTTCTGCTCAGAAGTGATTTTTTCTCCAGCTGCATTTTTCTGCTGGTGCCTTACACAGCAAAAAAGCAACCAAATTTTTTTCTACCACCAAGTGGAAAAAACCGCACTAATCTTTTCTCAAAAAAACCGCACTAATTTTTCCGCGCAGTAATATTTCCCCGCAGTAATTATTCAGCGCAGTAATATTTCCAGTTGCAGTACGTTTTCTATTTCAGCACAACTGTCTGTAGATTTGATAATATCAAAACCTTTGTATTCCATTTCCTCTCCAATGAAGAGTATATAATGTGTAAATGGTGTTCGTTGCGAGATTATAAGAAATGGTATACGTTTTAAATTTTGTTTCAATACTTCATCTAGAACCGTATCTAGGGTTTCACGTGTTGTAATGTGCGTAGTTTTGAGTGAGAAGTGAATTCTAATTGTTTCATATAAGACCAGTTGATGGAACCATCCATTTGCATCATATTTGAACATTTCTATATTGTTTAAACATTTCTTTTCTTGTATAGCTAGTTGATCTTGTATCTTGAACATTTGTGATATTTTCACTCTCACCATTTTAAGATGGTCAGCCATAAAGTTAATGGTTGCCCATCCACACTCACCACTCTGTAAGCCTTCTGCTGGTTTGCAGTGTAGGGAAGTCGGAAATTTATTGTCAATATTATTAATATCCCAACATTCCTCATCTCCGTTTGTATTCATTGTAGTGGACTCTTGTGGATCTGCTTCCTTGGGTTTACCTGAGTCTTTATCTGGTTCAGATTTTTTGACTGAATCCGCTCCTGTATCTATCTTTTTTGGCGTAGATTCTTTTGTACTATCTTTGAAGAACAAGTTTTGGATGTCAGTGTCATTGTACATTTCCGTAATTGGAAAGTAGTACCCACCTTGTGTACATCCGATCAACATGTGGCAATCATGTTCATCGTCTCTGTTGATTACCTCACGTGTTGTCTTGCCCTTATCATAAGATAAGATACTCACGTTGATTGGAATTATCTTCTTAAATTCATTGTAGAATTTATTTGTTTTAAAGATACCAACGCGGTATTTAATACTCAGTTCGTTCATCAGCGTCTCGGTATTTTCGTTGACATTTGCTTTACATTTTTCACATCCAGCAACATTTTTAATTATCGTTTGGCTGGCTATTTTGAATGTAGTAACCATGGTGTTGTCACTCCTCTTCAGCTTAGCATATGGAATACCTTTGTCAAGAAGGAGGTTGTAGATATCATCTCTACCAATAACCTTGTAATGCTGCTGAATTGTTTCTTTTTCAGCTGTGACTGATTTTCCGTTATCATATCTTCGGTTAGTTTCGAAAAAATGATGGTGTAAGCTATCCCTTTGTTTTGGAAAGTCCCAGTATGTTCCCAGAACAAAGTCTTTGAACTGTGGGAACAGACTGTTTTTGGAATAGCCTCGGCTGTGTAATCTGTAGATTACTTTTTCTATTTCCAAATACAGATCGAAATCATTATTAATATTCGTTGCAGCTCTGTATAATGCACCTTTTAATATGCCAGGACCGAGGCTCTTTGGAGCATTGGATGCAGAACTTGTGTATTTGATGGGCCTAAAATTAAAGAGATTTTCTTTGTCCCATATAGATAGCCGTACGAAAGGGTGTCCCCTTGGCCGTTCTTCGAACCTAATTCTCATACCCAGAAATACCACATCATTACGACCCATTGATGTATCTGTGTATGACATTTGATATTCTTCAGTCGGCGGTGGACTAGGTTCGTCTTTACTGAAGATGAGAAAATCATCAATATATCTAAATATGACTTTATTATCAACAGCAGCACTCATCCCATTATTGGATATAATGTTATTTACCCAATTCTTTTCTATACCAAAACAGTATAAGTTAGCGATATGAGGCGAGCATTGTGAACCCATCGGAATACCATGACATTGCCTTAACATATGCTCTCCGTTTTTAACATACGAGTTCGCAAGTATCAGATTTAATAAATCCTTCATTTCATCCTTTCCATAAGCAACTTGCACGTCTTCTTCGTATTCATTCGCGAGATAGAAGTTTTTACCGGTGCCGCTTCTTTTATCTCTGACCATCATATTATCATCCATGTATTCATTAATCAGTGAGTTGATAACGTTTTTAATTCTCTCATGTGGTAAGTTTGTATACATATCCGAGAAGTCAAACGTACTAACTCTCTTTTGTTGGAGGGATGAATAGTTGCTTTTGATGTATTCTGCAACTTCATCAACATTGTCAACGATGAAGTATTTTCTAATATTAGTCGCATCATATTTATCTTTTTCGACTTTCTTAACCAGTGACATAAATGCTTTCAGGATACCAGAAAGTTCTATTGACATGTCTGTGGTTGCCGTATACGGTGCCGGTGATTTTCTAGAGTTAACATATTTAATATCCATCGTTTTGTTCGAGGTACCGGCTATAAATCTAAACTTCGGAGGTTCCTTGTGCATCTTTGGATTGCCATAAAGATATGACAGGTTCTCTGTGTGTCTAAACTTATATTTCTTGTTGATCTCTTTGATATTTTCCAAGATCGGTTCTTTTTGATCATCTTGTATCTTCGAGTATACAACATTATTATTGACTTGTTCACTCAATTTGAAGGTGTAGTAGGCCTTACAGCATACTGCCAGATCGTGTGTTGTCTTATCAATGTTAGTAAAGACAAGATGTTTACGTAATTCTGTGACCTCCTTTCTCACTTGTTGAAATTCGTCTATGACATCTACTTGGGGTAATTTCCCAATCTGTTTTTTTGTGGCGTTCTTTAAAAAGTTACACAGTGGAATAAACTTTTTGTCTGGGAAGTAGTGACCGATGTATTCGTCAATAGCATTCATTACTTCTTCTGTGATTGTCTTTGGATCTTCACATAACCGATACTTCGCTCCCCTTGATAACAGGGTCTTCAGTCTTGTTGATATATCCAATTTTGAAGAATGTGTGATGACATGTTTCTCACGTTCCCTGAATTCCCAGGGGGGGTGTAATCGAGGCCGTTTCGCGACGAATCTTGGGTGGGATGGCGTGGTTCGCTGTGTTTTCATTCATGAAATTCAAAACTAATAATCGAAATTTTACCACCTAACAAGAAGTTTCGTGTGCCTGTTGAAATTGATACAAGTTCGGCGTCCTATGAAAGTCTGATGATGATGGATTCTGTATCGGAGTCGTCATCTGACAGCAACACAGCAAAGGTATCAAAGTGGGGGGGCAAAACCAAGAGAATCCCCAGGGAAAAACGGAAAGGACCTACCCAGAGTGTGAGCGACTTTAATGAAATGAGCGAATTGAAGGCATCCAACTCATTTTCACTGATCATGTGCTTAAAATGATATTTCGACACACTCTTGCCTACCCGATTGACAAAGAGACGTCCATGAAGTCACTAGAAGTTGGTGAACTGAAATGCTTTCTCCGTAATTTCCACACTGCTAACAAACACATTCCTGCTTCTTATGTTCATAGTCTTGTTAAACCCCATAATAATAAAGGGCATTGGGTGACGTTTGACAATTTCAATTCGTCATACGCATTTCTTGTTTTGATGTTAGCGAAAGGGTTCCACTGTGTTGGAACAGCCTGACGGAACAGAAAGGGAGTTCTGTTGATGTTCCAAAACCGAAGGCTACCCCTGGACCGGGACGACTAAGCAAATCGGAAGTGAAAGAAAGACCGAAGAATCTTTCTGCTTCTTACCTTCAGTCAAGCACGGCATCCACCATATAAAGTGGAGAGACTCAAAGGATGTGCATCTTTTCAGTACTCTTCCCTTACGTGAGCACTGTGTCGATGTATATCGCTGGATTAGGAAGAGAAATAAAAAAGAAAAAGTGCCGATCAAACTACCGTGCAAGTAGACAGGTACACCAAAACGATGGGAGGTGTTAACCTGATGGATAGCGTGAAGGGAAGGGCGAACAGAAACCTTCAAACTAAACGATGGCATCTAAAGGTTTTCGACTACTTGCTGAAAGTTTCAATGTTCAACACGTTTACCCTTCAAAAGAAATGCGGTAAGGATACTGGTACCTACATACGGTATGTAGAGGAGCTCGCTATGCAAGACGTCAGTGACGGGACGTCGAGAGACAAGACAACCAATACTACATCTACTATTGACTCGGGTTCGCACTTTTCACACATGTTCAGCACCACTGAGCACTATCCATCAATATTTGGCGCTGCTAAACAATGTAAGTATCACAATACTCGAGTGAGGACTACTTATGGATGCCAGGGGTGTAAGGTTTTTATGTGTCCTGCACCCTGTTTTGGTAAATACCACTTAAATCTTACAAAGGGGAGAACATTTGCGTCCCATACCACCACCTCTGTGTCGGGAGGTGCTATCCGGGAAGAATGTACGAAGGGGAAGACCCCTGCACTCACAACAACATCAAAATTGAAGAGGCGCAGGGAGTCATAAGAACTGAGCTTATTTTTGTCTTTGGTGGTGTTTTCATTTGTTCTGTTCACCCTTTAGGTGGTGAATGTGTGTGTATTTTTAACGGGCAGGCAATGGCGGTTCACTTTGTCACATCACCTTTCCGAGCCCCCCTACCCCTTTTCCCCGTTAGCTCTTTTTTCAAAAAAAGTCAAAAAACCGGGTTTTACCCCCGTCCGTAATGGGTTAAAGAAAAAACAATCAGTTTAGCGTCTTGACCAGGACGGAAAATAGAAATTAGTCGACAAAGTCGATCGATAACAAAACAATGATAACATTGTTTATTCTTTTTTTTTTTTTTTTTTTTTTTATTCTTTTTATTTATTTTTTAAAGAAAAAACAATCAGTTTAGCGTCCTGACCAGGACGGAAAATAGAAAGTAATCGACATAGTCGATCGTTAAAAAAAAACAATGATAACATTGTTTAATCTTTTTTTTTTTTTTTTTTTTTTTTATTCTTTTTATTTATTTAGAAAAAACAATCAGTTTAGCGTCTTGACCAGGACGGAAAATAGAAATTAGTCGACAAAGTCGATCGATAAAAAAACAATGATAACATTGTTTATTCTTTTTTTTTTTTTTTTTTTTAAATTCTTTTTATTTATTTTTTAAGAAAAAAAACGGAAAATAGAAATTAGTCGACAAAGTCGAACGATAAAAAAAACTATGATAACATTGTTTATTCTTTTTTTTATTTTTTTTTTTCATATTCTTTTTTATTAATTTTGAAAAAAAAAAACAATCAGTTTAGCGTCTTGACCAGGACGGAAAATAGAAAGTAATCGACATAGTCGATCGATAAAAAAACAATGATAACATTGTTTATTCTTTTTTTTTTTTTTTTTTTTAAATTCTTTTTATTTATTTTTTAAGAAAAAAAACGGAAAATAGAAATTAGTCGACAAAGTCGAACGATAAAAAAACAATGATAACATTGTTTATTCTTTTTTTTATTTTTTTTTTTCATATTCTTTTTTATTAATTTTGAAAAAAAAAAAAACAATCAGTTTAGCGTCTTGACCAGGACGGAAAATAGAAAGTAATCGACATAGTCGATCGATAAAAAAACAATGATAACATTGTTTATTCTTTTTTTTTTTTTTTATTTTTTAAATTCTTTTTATTTATTTTTTAAGAAAATAAAACGGAAAATAGAAATTAGTCGACAAAGTCGAACGATAAAAAAACAATGATAACATTGTTTATTCTTTTTTTTATTTTTTTTTTTTTTATATTCTTTTTTATTAATTTTGAAAAAAAAAAAAAAAAACAATCAGTTTAGCGTCTTGACCAGGACGGAAAATAGAAAGTAATCGACATAGTCGATCGATAAAAAAACAATGATAACATTGTTTATTCTTTTTTTTTTTTTTTTTTTTTTAAATTCATTTTATTTATTTTTTAAGAAAAAAAACGGAAAATAGAAATTAGTCGACAAAGTCGAACGATAAAAAAAACAATGATAACATTGTTTATTCTTTTTTTTATTTTTTTTTTTTTTATATTCTTTTTTATTAATTTTGAAAAAAAAAAAACAATCAGTTTAGCGTCTTGACCAGGACGGAAAATAGAAAGTAATCGACATAGTCGATCGATAAAAATACAATGATAACATTGTTTAATCTTTTATAATTTTTTATTTTTTTTTTGTTTTAAAAAAAAAAAAAAAAAACAAGCGGAATTGATCATAATGGGTGGTAGGTGTTGTTATAACTTCGTTTAAAAATTCTTCTTTTTTGATTTCTTTTTTTTTTTTCTTTTTACAGGAGTTAAGATCACTGTCAGGAGACAACACATTAACAAGAGCAGCAAGCAGAGTTGACACTATCAATTCAAATTTGAAATACCGGGAATTAATTTACAAGGGGGTATCTCAAGTGACTTGGTATCTCTAGCGTGTCGGTATCTCTGGAGTGCTGGTATCTCGTATGTGCGTTGGTATCTCATGAGTGATGGTATCTCTTGTGCATTAGAGAAGCGAAAAAGAATGTCATGACCATGACGGAAGAATTGAGGAATTGAGTTAACATGTTCAATTTAACTTATTTAAACTTTTTTTTTTTTTTAACAGACCGTAACTATTTGAAAATAAAATGTAGATGGGAAACAGTGAAAAGTAAAATGGATGATAAAATTAAATGAGAAATATGACATAACAGACCAGATAGAGAGTATTAAAAGGAAATTGAAAAGGAAAAGAGAAACTAGGTTAACACTTATTTAAAATTAAGACCGGTTAGTCAGTTTAAGGTCTTGACTAGGACCAACAAAAAAGAAAGAAAAAAAATTAACGATCAAGCTGAGCTGATCTTGTTTTTATTACAAATAGGGGAGCGGGAGGGATGGAAGGAATAGAGGAAAAAAAAAGAAAAGGTTGATCATTTGGATCTGATCGTCGAGAAGAAGAAATTATTTTAAAGGTTGATCGGTATAGCCGATCGTTGAGAAAAATAACCAGATATAAATACAATCAGTTTAAATTAAAAAAAGAAAAAAAGATTAACGATCAAGCTGAGCTGATCTTGTTTTTATTTAAAATTAGGGGAGCGGGAGGGATGGAAGGAATAAAGGAAAAAAAAAAAAAAAGGTCGATCAATTGGAACTGATCGTCGAGAAGAAGAAAACAATTATTTATAAAAAAAAAAATGGTCGGTATAGCCGGTCGTTGAGAAAAGAACAGATATAAATACAATCGGTTTTGGTGATCGACGAGTGGAGCGATCACTTGACAAGAAGGAAAAAGAAAGGACCGATTAATTGGGGCTTTGATTGTATTCCCAAGGCATGTTTTTTTTTTTTTTTTTTATTATTCATTTACATTATTATTTTTTTTTTTTTTTTTAAATTAATAATCACATTTTGTTCAAAAATATTTCATATTAGAGTAAAAGAAAAAGAAAAAAAGAAATAAGAGAAAAAAAAAAAAAAAAAAAACCATTGCTGGCCCCCTCACCACTCATAGAGGATGAGGAGGCCAGTAAGGCGTCACTCAAATCTATGCCAAGCCTTGGGAACTTGGATTGGGGTTTAGACCATTTATAATTAACAATTAACAATTAACCTGATTAACGTTGGTCCTAGTCAAGACCTTAAACTGACTAATCGGTCTTAACTTTAACTAAGTGAATGAACCCTTCCCGTTTTCCTTTTCCCTTTATTACTCTCTATCTGGTCTGTTATGTCATAAATCTCATTTAATTTTATCATTCATTTTAATTTTCACTGTTTCCCATCTACATTTTATTTTCAAATAGTTCCGGTCTGTCTTTAATGTTAAATAAAACTGATCATGTTAACTCAATATTTTTTTTTTTTTTTTTATGTGCAAGAGATACCAACACGCAAGAGATACCAACGCACATACGAGATACCAGCACTTCCGAGATACCGACACACAAGAGATACCAAGACACTTAAGATACCAGCAAGGACAATGAGAGGTAGAATGAACTCTCCTCCTTGTGTCCGATCCTGATTATTTTTTGTTGAATTGGTAGTGTTACCTCAGTTTGCGACTCTCGTATCTGTGTTGTGTTAACTCATGTAAGTGATCTTAACTCCTGTTAAAAAATAAATAAAAAGAATTTAAAATAAAAAAAAAGAATAAACAATGTTATCATTGTTTTTTTTATCGTTCGACTTTGTCGACTAATTTCTATTTTCAGTTTTTTTTTCTTTAAAAAATAAATAAAAAGAATTTAAAATAAAAAAAAAGAATAAACAATGTTATCATTGTTTTTTTTTTATCGATCGACTATGTCGATTACTTTCTATTTTCCGTCCTGGTCAAGACGCTAAACTGATTGTTTTTTTTTTTTTTCAAAATTAATAGAAAAGAATAAAAAAAAAAAATAAAAAAAAGAATAAACAATGTTATCATTGTTTTTTTTTATCGTTCGACTTTGTCGACTAATTTCTATTTTCCGTTTTTTTTTTCTTTAAAAAATAAATAAAAAGAATTTAAAATAAAAAAAAAGAATAAACAATGTTATCATTGTTTTTTTATCGATCGACTATGTCGATCACTTTCTATTTTCCGTCCTGGTCAAGACGCTAAACTGATTGTTTTTTTTTTTTAATAAATAAAAAGAAATAAAAAAAAAAAAAAAAGAATAAACAATGTTATCATTGTTTTTTTATCGTTCGACTTTGTCGACTAATTTCTATTTTCCGTTTTTTTTCCTTTAAAAAATAAATAAAAAGAATTTAAAAAAAAAAAAGAATAAACAATGTTATCATTGTTTTTTTATCGATCGACTATGTCGATTACTTTCTATTTTCCGTCCTGGTCAAGACGCTAAACTGATTGTTTTTTTTTTTTTTTTTTTTTCAAAATTAATAAAAAAGAATATAAAAAAAGAATAAACAATGTTATCATTGTTTTTTTTTTTATCGTTCGACTTTGTCGACTAATTTCTATTTTCCGTTTTTTTTTTCTTTAAAAAATAAATAAAAAGAATTTAAAATAAAAAAAAAGAATAAACAATGTTATCATTGTTTTTTTATCGATCGACTATGTCGATCACTTTCTATTTTCCGTCCTGGTCAAGACGCTAAACTGATTGTTTTTTTTTTTTAAATAAAAAGAAATAAAAAAAAAAAAAAAAAAGAATAAACAATGTTATCATTGTTTTTTTATCGTTCGACTTTGTCGACTAATTTCTATTTTCCGTTTTTTTTTCTTTAAAAAATAAATAAAAAGAATTTGAGTTGAGTTTACCAGGTGAGATTTGGACTGTTAGCTTTTGGCTAAGGCCCTCCCTGAAGAGCAAGAACAAAAAAACTACTCACACCTGAAGAAAACATACACAAAGAACACACTGTAAGCTGTGTGTGTATTTTGTGTTTGTCACAACAGGAGAGAAAAGAAAGAATGTCAAGGTTGGTCACCTTGCCTATCAACGCACAACATTGGTGGTCTCTACTAGACCCTGAGTGATCCCACTGGATCTCTCATCGTTCATAGTACCCTATGTGAAGTTATAAAATCAAAGGTAAACTATGAACTACAAATGACTTAGCCTGTTATTATAATGCCACAGGCAGGCCCTGCATTCAGCAACTATCCAGCAGTGCTTGAATGTCCTGATCTTCTTCTAAAAAAAAGAAAGAAAAACAAAACTGTAGCTGGGATCACTCAGGATCAACAGACTACCAATGCTACCTGTTGTACTTGCTCACTATGGTGGGTGATGCCAAACACCCAGAAGTACTAAACTGCTTTCCTTCTTGCTGCCCAGGGGTTTCTGACCAGAACTAATAGAAAATAAAAACAGATGGGAAACAATAAAAAGTAAAATGAATATAACTGAAGTTAAACAAGAATGTTGGTCCTAGACAAGACCTTAAACTGACTAACCGGTCTTAATTTTAACTAAGTGTTAACCTAGTTTCCTAGTTTCTAATATGAAATCTTTTTTCTTTTTTTTTCTTTTTGAACAAAATGTAATTATTAATGTAAAAAAATGAAGAAACAGACCAGAACAGATAGAGAATAAAAAAGAAAAGATAATTGCAAGAGTTATTGTAGTAAAAGATTACAAATAAAAAAAAAATGCAAGTATCAACACATGATCGAGATACACCAGCAGCTAACAAACAACATAAAATTGAAGATCAGTTGCCAGAGTATTTCAACCATGGTAGAATACTCGCCCCTCTGGCAGGGATTATCCCAGACTTGTCCTTTAATTTAGTTGGACACCATGGCTTACAACCCTTCCAGAGGGAAGCACCATTATGACTTCTATTTTTTTTCTTCAAGAAAATCATAAGGTGGTAACAAAGAAAAATGCTAAGAGGAACCCCTTATTAACACCTAAGACATCTAAACTGCAGCCCAGCTTATGCCCAATGCACTAACAGGTCATTCCCTCACACTCAGATCAAAAAATCAAAGTTCAGAGTGCATCTTAGCATGAATGAGAGAATTTCCTCCCGCTTTTTTTGAATAAAAGGGATAGGAGAAGGGATAGAAAACGAACATAACAATAAGATTCTAAGTGAGAAACACTTAGCAGAAATACTTAGCAGCTTTTAAGGAGCTGAAAAGCAAAAAAAAAATCTAAGTGAGAAACACTTAGTAGAAACACTTTGTAGCTAATTGAGCTGAAAATAAAAAAATAAAAAAATTTCTAAGTGAGAGATACTTAGCAACTTTTAGAACAAATATTTCAGTAAATAACCTGTTGAAATGGTAGTTAATGTAACCATTACAGGTTTGATGCCAATACTGACAAAGACTGAGTTGAGTTTACCAGGTGAGATTTGGACTGTTAGCTTTTGGCTAAGGCCCTCCCTGAAGAGCAAGAACAAAAAAACTACTCACACCTGAAGAAAACATACACAAAGAACACACTGTAAGCTGTGTGTGTATTTTGTGTTTGTCACAACAGGAGAGAAAAGAAAGAATGTCAAGGTTGGTCACCTTGCCTATCAACGCACAACATTGGTGGTCTCTACTAGACCCTGAGTGATCCCACTGGATCTCTCATCGTTCATAGTACCCTATGTGAAGTTATAAAATCAAAGGTAAACTATGAACTACAAATGACTTAGCCTGTTATTATAATGCCACAGGCAGGCCCTGCATTCAGCAACTATCCAGCAGTGCTTGAATGTCCTGATCTTCTTCTAAAAAAAAGAAAGAAAAACAAAACTGTAGCTGGGATCACTCAGGATCAACAGACTACCAATGCTACCTGTTGTACTTGCTCACTATGGGGGGTGATGCCAAACACCCAGAAGTACTAAACTGCTTTCCTTCTTGCTGCCCAGGGGTTTCTGACCAGAACTAATAGAAAATAAAAACAGATGGGAAACAATAAAAAGTAAAATGAATATAACTGAAGTTAAACAAGAATGTTGGTCCTAGACAAGACCTTAAACTGACTAACCGGTCTTAATTTTAACTAAGTGTTAACCTAGTTTCCTAGTTTCTAATATGAAATCTTTTTTCTTTTTTTTTCTTTTTGAACAAAATGTAATTATTAATGTAAAAAAATGAAGAAACAGACCAGAACAGATAGAGAATAAAAAAGAAAAGATAATTGCAAGAGTTATTGTAGTAAAAGATTACAAATAAAAAAAAAATGCAAGTATCAACACATGATCGAGATACACCAGCAGCTAACAAACAACATAAAATTGAAGATCAGTTGCCAGAGTATTTCAACCATGGTAGAATACTCGCCCCTCTGGCAGGGATTATCCCAGACTTGTCCTTTAATTTAGTTGGACACCATGGCTTACAACCCTTCCAGAGGGAAGCACCATTATGACTTCTATTTTTTTTCTTCAAGAAAATCATAAGGTGGTAACAAAGAAAAATGCTAAGAGGAACCCCTTATTAACACCTAAGACATCTAAACTGCAGCCCAGCTTATGCCCAATGCACTAACAGGTCATTCCCTCACACTCAGATCAAAAAATCAAAGTTCAGAGTGCATCTTAGCATGAATGAGAGAATTTCCTCCCGCTTTTTTTGAACAAAAGGGATAGGAGAAGGGATAGAAAACGAACATAACAATAAGATTCTAAGTGAGAAACACTTAGCAGAAATACTTAGCAGCTTTTAAGGAGCTGAAAAGCAAAAAAAAAAATCTAAGTGAGAAACACTTAGTAAAATAAAAAAAAAAGAATAAACAATGTTATCATTGTTTTTTTATCGATCGACTATGTCGATTACTTTCTATTTTCCGTCCTGGTCAAGACGCTAAACTGATTGTTTTTTTTTTTTTTTTTTTTTCAAAATTAATAAAAAAGAATATAAAAAAAAAAATAAAAAAAAGAATAAACAATGTTATCATTGTTTTTTTTATCGTTCGACTTTGTCGACTAATTTCTATTTTCCGTTTTTTTTTCTTTAAAAAATAAATAAAAAGAATTTAAAATAAAAAAAAAAGAATAAACAATGTTATCATTGTTTTTTTATCGATCGACTATGTCGATCACTTTCTATTTTCCGTCCTGGTCAAGACGCTAAACTGATTGTTTTTTTTTTTTTTTTTCAAAATTAATAAAAAAGAATATAAAAAAAATACAAAAAAAAGAATAAACAATGTTATCATTTTTTTTTTTTATCGTTCGACTTTGTCGACTAATTTCTATTTTCCGTTTTTTTTCTTTAAAAAATAAATAAAAAGAATTTAAAATAAAAAAAAAAAGAATAAACGAATTTCGATAAGTGGGAAGTAACGGACTGGGAGCTTTTGGCTCCTGCCCTATTCCCGATGTAAACTTTCTTTTTATTTTTATTTTTTTTTTTAACAGGCCCAAAGGGCGACAATGATGGTTGCTGACCAAGGAATAATATTCAAATGAATTTTCGTTTCAAAGAAACGAACAGAATTGAGAGAGAGGCAGAGAAAAAAAAAAAAAAAAAAAAGAAAGAATAGAAAAAGAAAAATATGAAGAGGAAATAATCAAACATGAAAAAAAAAAAAAAAAAAAATATAAATAAAAAACGTTGTATGAAAAAGGAAAAAAAGAAAAAAAAAGACCAGAAAAGGAAAGAGAAAATGAAAAGGTATAATATTATTGTGGGGATATGAGGGATAGCAGGGAGATGCTCTTTTTTTTTTTTTTTTTTTTATTATTTAAAAAAAGGAAACAATCAGTTTAGCGTCTCGATCAGGACGGAAAATAGAAAATTAATCGACATAGTCGATCGATAGAAAAAAAAAAATGATAACATTGTTTATTCTTTTTTTTTTTTTTTTTTTTTTTTTTTAAATCCTTTTAATTATTTTAAAGAAAAAACAATCAGTTTAGCGTCTTGACCAGGACGGAAAATAGAAAGTAATCGACATAGTCGATCGATAAAAAAAACAATGATAACATTGTTTATTCTTTTTTTTTTTTTTTTTTTTTTAAATTCTTTTTATTTATTTTTTAAGAAAAAAAACGGAAAATAGAAATTAGTCAACAAAGTCGAACGATAAAAAAACAATGATAACATTGTTTATTCTTTTTTTTATTTTTTTTTTTTTATATTCTTTTTTATTAATTTTGAAAAAAAAACAATCAGTTTAGCGTCTTGACCAGGACGGAAAATAGAAAGTGATCGACATAGTCAATCGATAAAAAAACAATGATAACATTGTTTATTCTTTTTTTTTATTTTAAATTCTTTTTATTTATTTTTTAAAGAAAAAAAAAACGGAAAATAGAAATTAGTCGACAAAGTCGAACGATGAAAAAAAACAATGATAACATTGTTTATTCTTTTTTTTATTTTTTTTTTTTTTTATTCTTTTTTATTAATTTTGAAAAAAAAAACAATCAGTTTAGCGTCTTGACCAGGACGGAAAATAGAAAGTAATCGACATAGTCGATCGATAAGAAAACAATGATAACATTGTTTATTCTTTTTTTTTATTTTAAATTCTTTTTATTTATTTTAAAATCGAACGATGAAAAAAAACAATGATAACATTGTTTAATCTTTTTTTTATTTTTTTTTTTTTATATTCTTTTTTATTAATTTTGAAAAAAAAAAAAAAACAATCAGTTTAGCGTCTTGACCAGGACGGAAAATAGAAAGTAATCGACATAGTCGATCGATAAAAAAAACAATGATAACATTGTTTATTCTTTTTTTTTTTTTTTTTTTTTTAAATTCTTTTTATTTATTTTTTAAGAAAAAAAACGGAAAATAGAAATTAGTCAACAAAGTCGAACGATAAAAAAACAATGATAACATTGTTTATTCTTTTTTTTATTTTTTTTTTTTTATATTCTTTTTTATTAATTTTGGAAAAAAAAAAAAAAAACAATCAGTTTAGCGTCTTGACCAGGACGGAAAATAGAAAGTAATCGACATAGTCGATCGATAAAAATACAATGATAACATTGTTTAATCTTTTATAATTTTTTATTTTTTTTTTGTTTTAAAAAAAAAAAAAAAAAAACAAGCGGAATTGATCATAATGGGTGGTAGGTGTTGTTAAAACTTCGTTTGAAAATTCTTCTTTTTTGATTTCTTTTTTTTTTTTTCTTTTTACAGGAGTTAAGATCACTGTCAGGAGACAACACATTAACAAGAGCAGCAAGCAGAGTTGACACTATCAATTCAAATTTGAAATACCGGGAATTAATTTACAAGGAGGTATCTCAAGTGACTTGGTATCTCTAGCGTGTCGGTATCTCTGGAGTGCTGGTATCTCGTATGTGCGTTGGTATCTCATGAGTGATGGTATCTCTTGTGCATTTAGAGAAACGAAAAAGAATGTCATGACCATGACGGAAGAATTGAGGAATTGAGTTAACATGTTCAATTTAACTTATTTAAACTTTTTTTTTTTTTTAACAGACCGTAACTATTTGAAAATAAAATGTAGATGGGAAACAGTGAAAAGTAAAATGGATGATAAAATTAAATGAGAAATATGACATAACAGACCAGATAGAGAGTATTAAAAGGAAATTGAAAAGGAAAAGAGAAACTAGGTTAACACTTATTTAAAATTAAGATCGGTTAGTCAGTTTAAGGTCTTGACTAGGACCAACAAAAAAGAAAGAAAAAAAATTAACGATCAAGCTGAGCTGATCTTGTTTTTATTACAAATAGGGGAGCGGGAGGGATGGAAGGAATAGAGGAAAAAAAAAGAAAAGGTTGATCATTTGGATCTGATCGTCGAGAAGAAGAAATTATTTTAAAGGTTGATCGGTATAGCCGATCGTTGAGAAAAATAAACAGATATAAATACAATCAGTTTAAATTAAAAAAAGAAAAAAAGATTAACGATCAAGCTGAGCTGATCTTGTTTTTATTTACAATTAGGGGAGCGGGAGGGATGGAAGGAATAAAGGAAAAAAAAAAAAAAGGTCGATCAATTGGAACTGATCGTCGAGAAGAAGAAAACAATTATTTATATAAAAAAAAAATGGTCGGTATAGCCGATCGTTGAGAAAAGAACAGATATAAATACAATCGGTTTTGGTGATCGTCGAGTGGAGCGATCACTTGACAAGAAGGAAAAAGAAAGGACCGATTAATTGGGGCTTTGATTGTATTCCCAAGGCATGTTTTTTTTTTTTTTTTTATTCATTTACATTATTATTTTTTTTTTTTTTTTTTAAAAGTTTAAAAGTTATCATTGTTTTCTTATCGATCGACTATGTCGATCGCTTTCTATTTTCCGTCCTGGTCAAGACGCTAAACTGATTGTTTTTTTTTCAAAATTAATTAAAAAAAAAATATAAAAAAAATAAAAAAAAAGAATAAACAATGTTATCATTGTTTTTTTATCGTTCGACTTTGTCGACTAATTTCTATTTTCCGTTTTTTTTTCTTTAAAAAATAAATAAAAAGAATTTAAAAAAAAAGATTAAACAATGTTATCATTGTTTTTTTATCGATCGACTATGTCGATTACTTTCTATTTTCCGTCCTGGTCAAGACGCTAAACTGATTGTTTTTTTTTTCAAAATTAATAAAAAAGAATATAAAAAAAAAAAACAAAAAAAAAAAGAATAAACAATGTTATCATTGTTTTTTTTTTTATCGTTCGACTTTGTCGACTAATTTTTATTTTCCGTTTTTTTTTCTTTAAAAATAAATAATAAGAATTTAAAAAAAAATAAAAAAAATGAATAAACAATGTTATCATTGTTTTTTTATCGATCGACTATGTCGATCACTTTCTATTTTCCGTCCTGGTCAAGACGCTAAACTGATTGTTTTTTCTTTAAAATAATTAAAAGGATTTAAAAAAAAAAAAAAAAAAAAAAAAAAAGAATAAACAATGTTATCATTGTTTTTTTTTCTATCGATCGACTATGTCGATTAATTTCTATTTTCCGTCCCGATCGAGACGCTAAACTGATTGTTTCCTTTTTTTAAATAATAAATAAAAAAAAAAAAAAAAAAAAAAAAAAAAGAGCATCTCCCTGCTATCCTCATATCCCCACAATAATATTATACCTTTTCATCTTCTCTTTCCTTTTCTGGTCTTTTTTTTTTTTTTTTCTTTTTTTTCCTTTTTCATACAACGTTTTTTATTTATATTTTATTTTTTTTTTTTTATTTTTTTCATGTTTGATTATTTCCTCTTCATATTTTTTTTTTCTTTTCTTTTTTTTTTTTTTTTTTTCTCTGCCTCTCTCTTAATTCTGTTCGTTTCTTTGAAACGAAAATTCATTTGAATATTATTCCTTGGTCAGCAACAGTCATTGTCGCCCTCTGGGCCTGTTAAAAAAAAAAAAAAAAAATAAAAAGAAAGTTTACATCGGGAATAGGGCAGGAGCCAAAAGCTCCCAGTCCGTTACTTCCCACTCTATCGAATTCATGATCTGACGGACATAAACATATCGATAAAATAATACAAACAAAAACGAACAATAAATAATAAATAAGCTAAAAAACTAAATAAACAAAGTGATGTGAAAGTAAGGAAAAAGAGAATTACAAGGGGGTGGAGTCACCGTGAACGTCATCAGCAGAACATCTCCTTCGATTGTAACGATATCTTGATGGAGGGGTTCGTTTTTTCAGAGTTGAACGCTCAGACTTTCTCGGCGGAGTTTCATTTTCCTCATGTTCTTCTGTGTCTGGCGGACTCAAACCTTCTGCCCATGAAGCTAATTGGAACTTCAGGGCCGCAATTTGAGACCGTGCCAAAGCGAGTTGAGCATTTAAATCGCTCGCCAGTCCCGTTAACATCATGGATTGCTCAAGCTGCTCTGCGTGAGTTGTACACCGTTGGTGATTCAGCTCCGAGAGGCGAAGTTGGGCATCCAGAAGTTGTTCTGAGAGCTCTGCCGCTTTCTCGTTTGTTTCGAGAGAGTCATCTACTGCTCGACAGTAATTCTCGAGTAAGTCAATCCTACCCTCGGACCATTGTCTCGCAATAGGTGTATTCTCTTTAACGGAGATAACGTGACTCTCTTGTCGTAAAATCTTGGTCGGCGTGCGGTCGAGAGCTTCACTCTGCGGCATTGTCGGAGGAATTGAGGCTAGAGGACAAAGAGGGGTGATATAATTAAGGGTAGGGATAAGGGGTTTAATAAGAGGAGTAAAAAGACTACTCGTAGTTGTAAAGAGCGAGAGGTAGTTCTTTGCTATCTTCATCATAGCAACAGATTCATACAGAACGGGGGTTCGGGGGGAAACTTGTTGACTAAAGTGGGTCATACGGGGACGCGCGGCACGCAAACTCTCGACCTCCTGTTGAGTATAGAAAAGTCTAATTTTACTTTCTCTTTCCATTACATTTGGTCTCCAATTCGTTCGACAGAAGAACAAACCTTTGATGGTAATTAAAGAGCGCCATTTCCGATAGGTCTGCTCTCTGAGTCAGATTTGCGAGCTCACGTTTCCTGTAATCTTCCACTAAGTCATATTGTCGAACTAGTCTATTCTATACTTATTACTCTTCTGTCCTAACGGAACGAAAAATGAAAAAGGTCCTCCCTTAGCTGAAATGCACTCTGCACCCTAGTCTTTGGATTAGGAATGTCTATATCGATCTTTTAGCTCTCGTTGCATAAGTGATCACTATGTTTGAGATGTTATTCTGTATCAGTACATTATTAATTAAAACATTAATTCCTTTCCTTAGCAAATTTTGCTTAATCCTCATTGAACTTACTTAAACTTTAATCTTTTTCCCACCCTCCCACCCTGGGTGTTTCTTCCTGAGGTCCTCTAATTGTTTACCCTTTTGTATGGCTTGTTGCACCTCTTGCCTCGGTGCTTTTCAAAGTCTTAGTAATCGACCTCTCGAAGAATGTAACATTACCCCGACGTTAGTGAGTATTTGTTTAATTTGTTTCCTCTGTGAAATTAATATTCTTTATTTTATCAAGTCATATCACAAAATGGATGAAGATGGTTATTCCTACTCACACCTGAAGAAAACATACACAAAGAACACACTGTAAGCTGTGTGTGTATTTTGTGTTTGTCACAACAGGAGGGAAAAGAAAGAATGTCAAGGTTGGTCACCTTGCCTATCAACGCACAACATTGGTGGTCTCTACATAGTACCCTGTGTGAAGTTATAAAATCAAAGGTAAACTATGAACTACAAATGACTTAGCCTGTTATTATAATGCCACAGGCAGGCCCTGCATTCAGAAATAGAAAGTGATCGACATAGTCGATCGATAAAAAATCAAGACGCTAAACTGATTGTTTTTTTTTTCAAAATTAATAAATAAGAATATAAAAAAAAAACAAAAAAAAAAAGAATAAACAATGTTATCATTGTTTTTTTTTATCGTTCGACTTTGTCGACTAATTTTTATTTTCCGTTTTTTTTTTCTTTAAAAAATAAATAATAAGAATTTAAAAAAAAAAAAAAGAATAAACAATGTTATCATTGTTTTTTTATCGATCGACTATGTCGATTAATTTCTATTTTCCGTCCCGATCGAGACGCTAAACTGATTGTTTCCTTTTTTTTAAATAATAAATAAAAAAAAAAAAAAAAAAAAAAAGAGCATCTCCCTGCTACCCTCATATCCCCACAATAATATTATACCTTTTCATTTTCTCTTTCCTTTTCTGGTCTTTTTTTTTTTTCTTCTTTTTTTTCCTTTTTCATACAACGTTTTTTATTTATATTTTATTTTTTTTTATTTTTTTCATGTTTGATTATTTCCTCTTCATATTTTTTTTTTTTTTTTTTTTCTTTTCTTTCTTTTTTTTTTTTTTTTTTTCTCTGCCTCTCTCTTAATTCTGTTCGTTTCTTTGAAACGAAAATTCATTTGAATATTATTCCTTGGTCAGCAACAGTCATTGTCGCCCTCTGGGCCTGTTAAAAAAAAAAAAATAAAAAGAAAGTTTACATCGGGAATAGGGCAGGAGCCAAAAGCTCCCAGTCCGTTACTTCCCACTCTATCGAATTCAGCCTTTTGTGGAGCTATCCACTCTGCGGTCTTTTTAGGCCCCTCTATCTCCTTTGCTTTATAAGACCCAATGTTTCTTCTCATCCAATTGCTTTTCTCAAGTTGCCTCTTCGGCATTCATTTGCCAACCACATTATTTATCAAAATATATATTATAAACAAGTAGTTACTCCGATTTTTCTGTTTTAGAGCGTAGCTCGTTTTCCTTTAAACAGTATTTACCAAAAAAAAACTCTAGGGTTAGCTGCCCGAGTTTCGATAAAGTGGGAAGTAACGGACTGGGAGCTTTTGGCTCCTGCCCTATTCCCGATGTAAACTTTCTTTTTATTTTTATTTTTTTTTAACAGGCCCAAAGGGCGACAATGATGGTTGCTGACCAAGGAATAATATTCAAATGAATTTTCGTTTCAAAGAAACGAACAGAATTAAGAGAGAGGCAGAGAAAAAAAAAAAAAAAAAAGAAAGAAAAGAAAAGAAAAAAAAAAATGAAGAGGAAATAATCAAACATGAAAAAAAAAAAAAAAAAATATATATATATATATAAATAAAAAACGTTGTATGAAAAAGGAAAAAAAAGAAAAAAAAAAGACCAGAAAAGGAAAGAGAAAATGAAAAGGTATAATATTATTGTGGGGATATGAGGGATAGCAGGGAGATGCTCTTTTTTTTTTTTTTTTTTTTTTTTTTATTTATTATTTAAAAAAAGGAAACAATCAGTTTAGCGTCTCGATCAGGACGGAAAATAGAAATTAATCGACATAGTTGATCGATAGAAAAAAAAACAATGATAACATTGTTTATTCATTTTTTTTTTTTTTTTTTTTTTTTAAATCTTTTTAATTATTTTAAAGAAAAAACAATCAGTTTAGCGTCTTGACCAGGACGGAAAATAGTAAGTAATCGACATAGTCGATCGATAAAAAAAAAACAATGATAACATTGTTTATTCCTTTTTTTTTTTTTTTTTTTATTCTTTTTATTTATTTTTAAAGAAAAAACAATCAGTTTAGCGTCCTGACCAGGACGGAAAATAGAAAGTAATCGACATAGTCGATCGATAAAAAAAACAATGATAACATTGTTTATTCTTTTTTTTTTTATTTTAAATTCTTTTTATTTATTTTTTAAAGAAAAAAGACGGAAAATAGAAATTAGTCGACAAAGTCGAACGATAAAAAAAAACAATGATAACATTGTTTATTCTTTTTTTTGTATTTTTTTATATTCTTTTTTATTAATTTTGAAAAAAAAACAATCAGTTTAGCGTCTTGACCAGGACGGAAAATAGAAAGTGATCGACATAGTCGATCGATAAAAAAAACAATGATAACATTGTTTATTCTTTTTTTTTTTTATTTTAAATTCTTTTTATTTATTTTTTAAAGAAAAAAAAACGGAAAATAGAAATTAGTCGACAAAGTCGAACGATAAAAAAAAACAATGATAACATTGTTTATTCTTTTTTTTGTATTTTTTTACATTCTTTTTTATTAATTTTGAAAAAAAAAAACAATCAGTTTAGCGTCTTGACCAGGACGGAAAATAGAAAGTAATCGACATAGTCGATCGATAAAAAAACAATGATAACATTGTTTATTCTTTTTTTTTTTTTTTTTTTTTTTAAATTCTTTTTATTTATTTTTTAAAGAAAAAAAAACGGAAAATAGAAATTAGTCAATAAAGTCGAACGATAAAAAAAAACAATGATAACATTGTTTATTCTTTTTTTTATTTTTTATTTTTAATATTTTTTTTTTATTTTGAAAAAAAAAAAACAATCAGTTTAGCGTCTTGACCAGGACGGAAAATAGAAAGTAATCGACATAGTCGTTCGATAAAAAAAAAACAATGATAACATTGTTTATTCTTTTTTTTGTATTTTTTTTTAATATTCTTTTTTATTAATTATTGAAAAAAAAACAATCAGTTTAGCGTCTTGACCAGGACGGAAAATAGAAAGTGATCGACATAGTCGATCGAAAAAAAAAAACAATGATAACATTGTTTATTCTTTTTTTTATTTTAAATTATTTTTATTTATTTTTTAAAGAGAAAAAAAAAAAAAACGGAAAATAGAAATTAGTCGACAAAGTCGAACGATAAAAAAAACAATGATAACATTGTTTATTCTTTTTTTTGTATTTTTTTATATTCTTTTTTATTAATTTTGAAGAAAAAAAACAATCAGTTTAGCGTCTTGACCAGGACGGAAAATAGAAAGTGATCGACATAGTCGATCGATAAAAAAAACAATGATAACATTGTTTATTCATTTTTTTTATTTTAAATTCTTTTTATTTATTCTTTAAAGAAAAGAACCGGAAAATAGAAATTAGTCGACAAAGTCGAACGATAATAAAAAAAAAAACAATGATAACATTGTTTTTCCTTTTTTTTTTTTTTTTTTATATTCTTTTTTATTAATTTTGAAAAAAAAAACAATCAGTTTAGCGTCTTGACCAGGACGGAAAATAGAAAGTGATCGACATAGTCGATCGATAAAAAAACAATGATAACATTGTTTATTCTTTTTTTTTATTTTAAATTCTTTTTATTTATTTTTTAAAGAAAAAAAAAACGGAAAATAGAAATTAGTCAACAAAGTCGAACAATAAAAAAAACAATGATAACGTTGTTTATTCTTTTTTTTTTTTTTTTTTTTTTATATTCTTTTTTATTAATTTTGAAAAAAAAAACAATCAGTTTAGCGTCTTGACCAGGACTTTAAAATTAAAAAAAAAAGAATTAGTTTAAAAAAAAAGATCTTAACTCATCGATATTGTTTCTGAGCCATTCTCTTTTCTATTTTTTTTTTTTTTTTTATTATTGCTACTTCACAACAAAAAAAAAAAGAAACACCGGGCCGGCGGTGTCATAAAGATACTGGCAACCATCTCTCAGCCAACCCAGCCCCCGAGGCTTTACAAGAGGCTATTTCGAGATCGGCTCTGGATGGGGATAAAACTTTAGTAGCCAAATGTCCTTTATGTTTTGAGACATACCTCAAAGGTCCAGTTGCGCATTTTAGACGTAACTGTAAGTTTAGTAAAGAATTTAAGGACTATAAGTCACGTTTTCCCCCATCTACCCACTCCCAAGTTAAAGATTGTTACCACTTACCTTGTCCAGAATGTGGTAAGCTTTTCAAAAGTATCGCTACGAGAGCGAAACACTGTGCTAACGGTACATGTAAAGGTACACCTCTGTCTCCCCTCACAGGGAATAATTCAGACCTGGAACCTCCCTTTGTAGGAGAATCTGTAGATTTTAAAACTTCACAAACAGCTTTCGTTCCTTGTAACTCTACAACACCCACTTTTACCCCGTTACACCCGTCTCGTCTCAAATTCCGATCTTTTGGAACTGAATGGAAGGACATCGACGTTTCTGCTACAGAAAAACTCCAAACTTTCACCGTCGAAACAGAAAACTCTTTAAAACCTGCCGACCAACTTGATAAACTACTCAAAACGGTTTATCAAATTTGTAGCAGTTTCTTTGAAGAAACAAAGCGGAATTTACCCCGCAAACAGAAATCAAGGGAAGAGGTCATCCTCGACCAAGAAAAACGTGAATGTCGTCTGGAAATGAAACAGCTAAGACAGGAGCTCCGCAAATCTGGGCCTTCTATAGAGAACGCTGTCAAATGGAAAGAGGCAAGAACGAGAATGAAAAGGATTTTCCGAATGTATCGGAATTTAGAAAAGAAAAATTTATTCAAAAAATTACAAGATAAATTTCGTCAAAATCCGTTTACTGCCATAAAAGAAGAACTCCAAAAAGAAGATCCTCAACCCCCCTCCCTTGATATTCCAGAGGAAAAAATAATTGAACATTTTAAAAACAATTATTGTGACAATGAAAAAAAAAAAACTGATTTCACCCATCCCTCTTTTTTACCTAAGTCTGACTACAAGACAATGGATGATATCCAGTTCCCGAGCTTCGAACAGTTTGGTATTCTCTTATCAAAGAAAAAAAACAAATGTGCCCCTGGTCCCAATTGCATACCTTATGTTGTATGGAAAAAGGTCCCAACTTTTATGGAAGCACTTTACAAGGTATTAAAGAGAATTTTCGAACTCAAGGCCTATCCGGATAGTTGGGGCTTAGCATTTGTAACAATGCTCCCAAAGCCCAACTCCGATGGGAAAGACATCTCGAAAACGAGACCGATAGCTGTGGGCAACTGCGACGGGAAAATTTTTAATACGGTCATTCAGGAAGCCGTCGCAAACCACACTCTTTCTAAATTTAATTTTCAAAAAGGCTTTAGGAAAGGTGTCTCTGGGTGTATCGAACATGCCACGATCACCTCAGAGATTTTTAAAGAAGTGAAAGCTCTCCGGAAAAACCTAACAATTGTCTGGGTGGATTTGGCAGATGCTTTCGGATCAGTCAAACATCAATTAATTTTCTTTGCTTTAAAATATTTCGGAATTCACGAAAGAATAATCGGTTTCTATAAAAGGTATTATTCCTCCATGCGCGTCCAAATCAGAGTTGGAGAAGGCCTGACGCCCACTATCCCTTTTGAAGTTGGTGTCTTTCAAGGCTGCGTTTCCTCCCCAACCCTTTTTAATTTGGTATTCCAACTACTGCTCTTTTCCTTAGCAGTTCATCAACAGGAAGCCTACGAGTTTAGCAATAAATCCCTCCAACTATTAGTTGCAGCTTTTGCTGATGATTTACAACTTTCCACGTCATCAAAGGCGGGGGCAAAATTGCTAATCAAGTCGCTCGAACAGTTTCTTTCCTGGTCTCGTGGTATGAAAGCGAAACCCCAGAAATGCATTGCCCACAGCTTTGTACAAGGGAAACCAGCTAACCCGGACCTGAAGATTAACAATGTTCCGATTACGAATCTCCAGGAAGCTGGAGAGTTCAAATACCTCGGGCGTTGGTTTGAGCCGAACGCCAAAGAACAGAAATTGCGAGAGCGCCTGACCACTTTTACCAGGAATTTTTTAAAAAAAGTCGACGCCATGCCACTGTATGGGTCTCAGAAGGCTTGGTCTGTCCAACACTTGTTATTGTCAAGGTTAACATGGAGTTTAATGATCCATGACTTATCTCTCCCTTTTGCCAAAAAAATGGACAAAATTATTAAACCTTTTTTGAAGAAATGGTGGGGATTTGTCCGCTCTGCGAACACAGTCATCCTTTTTACCGGTTCAAAGAACACTGTTGGTCTCAGACACAAAAGAGTCGAGACGCTATATAAACAAGCGCAATCAATTAAACTAGACATACTCAGATCCTCACAGGACTCTGACATGCACGGTGTCTACAATGTTATTATGGAGAAATCGTCCAATTGGTCGAAAAAGTTTTCAGCTTCTGCTGAATGGGAGCGCCTTATTAAGTTTTTTTCTTACCGTTCTCTCGCGAAGCAATCAGCTGGTCTTGGTCACCGATTGCGCGATCTACGTACTACTCGCCCCGATCTCCTTAAGCGTTTTGAAGTGGAAGCCACAGATGAACTACTGAACTCTTTGAATAAATTACAAGTCCAAGGACAGTGGAAGGAGTGGTCTAAATGTATGATGAGTTGAATTTCCAGGTGAGATTTGGACTGTTAGCTTTTGGCTAAGGCCCTCCCTGAAGAGCAAGAACAAAAAAACTACTCACACCTGAAGAAAACATATACACAAAGAACACACTGTAAGCTGTGTGTGTATTTTGTGTTTGTCACAACAGGAGAGAAAAGAAAGAATGTCAAGGTTGGTCACCTTGCCTATCAACGCACAACATTGGTGGTCTCTACTAGACCCTGAGTGATCCCACTGGATCTCTCATCGTTCATAGTACCCTGTGTGAAGTTATAAAATCAAAGGTAAACTATGAACTACAAATGACTTAGCCTGTTATTATAATGCCACAGGCAGGCCCTGCATTCAGCAACTATCCAGCAGTGCTTGGATGTCCTGATCTTCTTCTAAAAAAAAGAAAGAAAAACAAAACTGTAGCTGGGATCACTCAGGATCAACAGACTACCAATGCTACCTGTTGTACTTGCTCACTATGGGGGGTGATGCCAAACACCCAGAAGTACTAAACTACTTTCCTTCTTGCTGCCCAGGAGTTTCTGACCAGAACTAATAGAAAATAAAAAGTAGATGGGAAACAATAAAAAGTAAAATGGATATAACTGAAGTTAAACAAGACAAATGAAGTAACAGACCAGAACAGAAAGAGAATTGTAATAGAAGATTACAAATAAGAAAATGCAAGTATCAACACATAATCAAGATACACCAGCAGCTAACAAACAACATAAAATTGAAGATCAGTTGCCAGAGTATTTCAACCATGGTAGAATACTCGCCCCTCTGGCAGGGATTATCCCAGACTTGTCCTTTAATTTAGTTGGACACCATGGCTTACAACCCTTCCAGAGGGAAGCACCATTATGACTTCTATTTTTTTTCTTCAAGAAAATCATAAGGTGGGAACAAAGAAAAATGCTAAGAGGAACCCCTTATTAACACCTAAGACATCTAAACTGCAGCCCAGCTTATGCCCAATGCACTAACAGGTCATTCCCTCACACTCAGATCAAAAAAATCAAAGTTCAGAGTGCATCTTAGCGTGAATGAGAGAATTTCCTCCCGCTTATTTTGAACAAAAGGGATAGGAGAAGGGATAGAAAACGAACATAACAATAAGATTCTAAGTGAGAAACACTTAGCAGAAACACTTAGCAGCTTTTAAGGAGCTGAAAAGCAAAAAAAAAATCTAAGTGAGAAACACTTAGTAGAAACAATCTGTAGCTAATTAAGCTGAAAATAAAAAAATAAAAAAAAAAATTCTAAGTGAGAAATACTTAGCAACTTTTAGAACAAATATTTCAGTAAATAACCTGTAATGATTAAACCATTACAAGTTTGATGCCAAAACTGACAAGGACTGAGTTGAATTTCCAGGTGAGATTTGGACTGTTAGCTTTTGGCTAAGGCCCTCCCTGAAGAGCAAGAACAAAAAAACTACTCACACCTGAAGAAAACATATACACAAAGAACACACTGTAAGCTGTGTGTGTATTTTGTGTTTGTCACAACAGGAGAGAAAAGAAAGAATGTCAAGGTTGGTCACCTTGCCTATCAACGCACAACATTGGAGGTCTCTACTAGACCCTGAGTGATCCCACTGGATCTCTCATCGTTCATAGTACCCTGTGTGAAGTTATAAAATCAAAGGTAAACTATGAACTACAAATGACTTAGCCTGTTATTATAATGCCACAGGCAGGCCCTGCATTCAGCAACTATCCAGCAGTGCTTGGATGTCCTGATCTTCTTCTAAAAAAAAGAAAGAAAAACAAAACTGTAGCTGGGATCACTCAGGATCAACAGACTACCAATGCTACCTGTTGTACTTGCTCACTATGGGGGGTGATGCCAAACACCCAGAAGTACTAAACTACTTTCCTTCTTGCTGCCCAGGAGTTTCTGACCAGAACTAATAGAAAATAAAAAGTAGATGGGAAACAATAAAAAGTAAAATGGATATAACTGAAGTTAAACAAGACAAATGAAGTAACAGACCAGAACAGAAAGAGAATTGTAATAGAAGATTACAAATAAGAAAATGCAAGTATCAACACATAATCAAGATACACCAGCAGCTAACAAACAACATAAAATTGAAGATCAGTTGCCAGAGTATTTCAACCATGGTAGAATACTCGCCCCTCTGGCAGGGATTATCCCAGACTTGTCCTTTAATTTAGTTGGACACCATGGCTTACAACCCTTCCAGAGGGAAGCACCATTATGACTTCTATTTTTTTTCTTCAAGAAAATCATAAGGTGGGAACAAAGAAAAATGCTAAGAGGAACCCCTTATTAACACCTAAGACATCTAAACTGCAGCCCAGCTTATGCCCAATGCACTAACAGGTCATTCCCTCACACTCAGATCAAAAAAATCAAAGTTCAGAGTGCATCTTAGCGTGAATGAGAGAATTTCCTCCCGCTTATTTTGAACAAAAGGGATAGGAGAAGGGATAGAAAACGAACATAACAATAAGATTCTAAGTGAGAAACACTTAGCAGAAACACTTAGCAGCTTTTAAGGAGCTGAAAAGCAAAAAAAAAATCTAAGTGAGAAACACTTAGTAGAAACAATCTGTAGCTAATTAAGCTGAAAATAAAAAAATAAAAAAAAAAATTCTAAGTGAGAAATACTTAGCAACTTTTAGAACAAATATTTCAGTAAATAACCTGTAATGATTAAACCATTACAAGTTTGATGCCAAAACTGACAAGGACTGAGTTGAATTTCCAGGTGAGATTTGGACTGTTAGCTTTTGGCTAAGGCCCTCCCTGAAGAGCAAGAACAAAAAAACTACTCACACCTGAAGAAAACATATACACAAAGAACACACTGTAAGCTGTGTGTGTATTTTGTGTTTGTCACAACAGGAGAGAAAAGAAAGAATGTCAAGGTTGGTCACCTTGCCTATCAACGCACAACATTGGTGGTCTCTACTAGACCCTGAGTGATCCCACTGGATCTCTCATCGTTCATAGTACCCTGTGTGAAGTTATAAAATCAAAGGTAAACTATGAACTACAAATGACTTAGCCTGTTATTATAATGCCACAGGCAGGCCCTGCATTCAGCAACTATCCAGCAGTGCTTGGATGTCCTGATCTTCTTCTAAAAAAAAGAAAGAAAAACAAAACTGTAGCTGGGATCACTCAGGATCAACAGACTACCAATGCTACCTGTTGTACTTGCTCACTATGGGGGGTGATGCCAAACACCCAGAAGTACTAAACTACTTTCCTTCTTGCTGCCCAACGATTTCACCTGGAATAAGGTACTTAGGGAGGGAAATCCTGCCTATATCTCATTTCAACTGAAAGCGGTTACAAACACCCTCCCCTCACAAGATAATTTAAAGAGGTGGAACATCACCAACGTGGACCAAAATTGTGTATTGTGTGGCAAAGTGAATCCTACCCTCAGGCATGTCTTAACAGGCTGTCCTGTCTCTTTAACACAAGGGAGGTTCACGTGGCGTCATGACAGCGTTCTAAAACGCATTGTTATCTTCTTGGAAGAGTTGATAATAAAAGCCAACAAAAGAAAAGAAAACCTCCCGCCTCCCTCTCAAACTTTTTTAAAAACAGGGGAAAATAAACCCCTAGAAAGAATTTCTAAAGAGACAGGCGAACTTTCACTAGCGAATGATTGGGTCATCCTCGACGATGTCGGTGATAACCGCCTAATTGTTCCTCTTGAAGTGTGCCATGTCTCGTCCTCTCTAAGACCAGACATTTTTATTTATTCTTTTTTTGCGAAAAGAGCACTGATTCTGGAGCTGACGTGTCCAAATGAAGATCGTTTCGAAACCTCTCATGTCTTAAAGGAAAAGAAATACCTAAAGCTAAGAGACTCGATCATCGCTAATGGCTTCGACTGTAACATTTTTACTATTGAAGTTGGCGTACGAGGAAACATCTGCATGGACCAGCTGAACATCTGGACACGTCACATCGGTTCACCTTTAGCACCAACAAAAGCTTTATTTTGTGAATGCACCAGAATCGCCAGACAGTGCTCATATGTTCTGTTCCAGACGAGGAACCTCCCCACGTGGCATTCAAGACCATTATCATTGTTTTTTTATCGATCGACTATGTCGATTACTTTCTATTTTCCGTCCTGGTCAAGACGCTAAACTGATTGTTTTTTTTTTCAAAATTAATAAAAAAGAATATAAAAAAAAAACAAAAAAAAAAAGAATAAACAATGCTATCATTGTTTTTTTTTTATCGTTCGACTTTGTTGACTAATTTTTATTTTCCGTTTTTTTTTCTTTTAAAAAATAAATAATAAGAATTTAAAAAAAAAAAAAAAAAGAATAAACAATGTTATCATTGTTTTTTTTATCGATCGACTATGTCGATCACTTTCTATTTTCCGTCCTGGTCAAGACGCTAAACTGATTGTTTTTTCTTTAAAATAATTAAAAGGATTTAAAAAAAAAAAAAAAAAAAAAAAAAAAGAATAAACAATGTTATCATTGTTTTTTTTTCTATCGATCGACTATGTCGATTAATTTCTATTTTCCGTCCCGATCGAGACGCTAAACTGATTGTTTCCTTTTTTTTAAATAATAAATAAAAAAAAAAAAAAAAAAGAGCATCTCCCTGCTATCCTCATATCCCCACAATAATATTATACCTTTTCATTTTCTCTTTCCTTTTCTGGTCTTTTTTTTTTTTTTTTTCTTCTTTTTTTTCCTTTTTCATACAACGTTTTTTATTTATATTTTATTTTTTTTTTTATTTTTTTCATGTTTGATTATTTCCTCTTCATATTTTTTTTTTTTTTTTCTTTTCTTTCTTTTTTTTTTTCTTTTTTTTCTCTGCCTCTCTCTTAATTCTGTTCGTTTCTTTGAAACGAAAATTCATTTGAATATTATTCCTTGGTCAGCAACAGTCATTGTCGCCCTCTGGGCCTGTTAAAAAAAAAAAAATAAAAAGAAAGTTTACATCGGGAATAGGGCAGGAGCCAAAAGCTCCCAGTCCGTTACTTCCCACTCTATCGAATTCAGCCTATTTTCCGTTTTTTTTTTTCTTTAAAAATAAATAAAAAGAATTTAAAAAAAAAAAAAAAAAAAGAATAAACAATGTTATCATTGTTTTTTTATCGATCGACTATGTCGATCACTTTCTATTTTCCGTCCTGGTCAAGACGCTAAACTGATTGTTTTTTCTTTAAAAAATAATTAAAAGGTTTAAAAAAAAAAAAAAAAAAAAAAAAAAAAGAATAAACAATGTTATCATTGTTTTTTTATCGATCGACTATGTCGATCACTTTCTATTTTCCGTCCTGGTCAAGACGCTAAACTGATTGTTTTTTCTTTAAAATAATAAAAAGGATTAAAAAAAAAAAAAAAAAAAAAAAAAGAATAAACAATGTTATCATTGTTTTTTATCGATCGACTATGTCGATCACTTTCTACTTTCCGTCCTGGTCAAGACGCTAAACTGATTGTTTTTTCTTTAAAAAATAATTAAAAGGTTAAAAAAAAAAAAAAAAAAAAAAAAAAAAAAGAATAAACAATGTTATCATTGTTTTTTTATCGATCGACTATGTCGATCACTTTCAATTTTCCGTCCTGGTCAGGACGCTAAACTGATTGTTTTTTCTTTAAAAATAAATAAAAAGAATAAAAAAAAAAAAAAAAAAAAAGGAATAAACAATGTTATCATTGTTTTTTTTTTAGCGATCGACTATGTCGATTACTTTCTATTTTCCGTCCTGGTCAAGACGCTAAACTGATTGTTTTTTCTTTAAAATAATTAAAAGGATTTAAAAAAAAAAAAAAAAAAAAAAGAATAAACAATGTTATCATTGTTTTTTTTTCTATCGATCGACTATGTCGATTAATTTCTATTTTCCGTCCTGATCGAGACGCTAAACTGATTGTTTCCTTTTTTTAAATAATAAATAAAAAAAAAAAAAAAAAAAAAAAAAAAGAGCATCTCCCTGCTATCCTCATATCCCCACAATAATATTATACCTTTTCATTTTCTCTTTCCTTTTCTGGTCTTTTTTTTTTCTTTTTTTCCGTTTTCATACAACGTTTTTTATTTATATTTTATTTTTTTTTTTTTTTTTTCATGTTTGATTATTTCCTCTTCATATTTTTTTTCTATTCTTTCTTTTTTTTTTTTTTTTTTTTTCTCTACCTCTCTCTTAATTCTGTTCGTTTCTTTGAAACGAAAATTCATTTGAATATTATTCCTTGGTCAGCAACCATCATTGTCGCCCTTTGGGCCTGTTAAAAAAAAAAAAAAAAAAAAAAAGAAAGTTTACATCGGGAATAGGGCAGGAGCCAAAAGCTCCCAGTCCGTTACTTCCCACTTTATCGAAATTCTAATGCGCAGCATTAAAGAAGAACCTGCCACTGCAAGTTTTATAAAAGATGGTAAAGAAATCTTCCCTGTAGAAGAAGTCAAAATCCACAAAGTAACAAAACTGAAAACGATCGAAAAGCTCACCATTGAAAGATCGTGGCTTGAGAAATGTTTTATCTGGCAAACTTGTTACGCATCGGCTCTTTCTATTCTACTTATTGCCAATGGGTCTTCCTCCCCGGCCCCTTCTGTTTTGTTAGATGAGGATGAGCTCACTGGACTCTCCTTGTCATTCTCTTCTATTTCTTCCATCTCTTTCCAGACTCCCCCACCTGAACTCACGTCAACGGGATCGCAAACACTCCCTACTGATTTTGCTATGGTGTTAAGATGTCAATCTGACATTGGTTCTCAAACCCCCTTGTACAAAGAAAAAAAAGGAAGATTAAGGCTGAAACTTTCCTTGAAATGCCAGATTTTAGAAAACGAATTAGAACAAATGAAAGAACGAATTTTTTATGTTCTATTTTTATTTTACTTTAATGCGATGTCAGCCTCCCTCGAGAAAGACAAGCAGTTACTAAACGGATTACCTGTTGAGATCAAAGCTACCAACCAGGATCCATCCTCACTTCCTCCTGCGCCCCCTGTTTTAATTATTGAAAAAGATAGAAAAGAATATGAACTTCTGGAAGGAGTAATTCAACGGTTAACAGTAGAACGCGATGAATCGAAGACTTCTCTTTCCGCACTAGTTCGTCAATATGACTTAGTGGAAGATTACAGGAAACGTGAGCTCGCAAATCTGACTCAGAAAGCAGACCTATCGGAAATGGCGCTTTTCAATTACCATCAAAGGTTTGTTCTTCTGTCGAACGAATTGGAGACCAAATGTAATGAGGAAAGAGAAAGTAAAATAAGACTTTTCTATACTCAACAGGAGGTCGAGAGTTTGCGTGCCGCACGTCCCCACATGACCCACTTTAGTCAACAAGTTTCCCCCCGATCCCCTATTTTGTATGAATCTGTTGCTATGATGAAGATAGCAAAGAACTACCTCTCGCTCTTTACAACTACGAGTAGTCTTTTTACTCCTCTTATTAAACCCCTTATCCCTACCCTTAATTATATCACCCCTCTTTGTCCTCTAGCCTCAATTCCTCCGACAATGCCGCAGAGTGAAGCTCTCGACCGCACGCCGACCAAGATTTTACGACAAGAGAGCCACGTTATCTCCGTTAAAGAGAATACACCTATTGCGAGACAATGGTCTGAGGGTAGGATTGACTTACTCGAGAACTACTGTCGAGCAGTAGATGACTCTCTCGAAACAAACGAGAAAGCGGCAGAGCTCTCAGAACAACTTTTGGATGCCCAACTTCGCCTCTCGGAGCTGAATCACCAACGGTGTACAACTCACGCAGAGCAGCTTGAGCAATCCATGATGTTAACGGGACTGGCGAGCGATTTAAATGCTCAACTCGCCTTGGCACGGTCTCAAATTGCGGCCCTGAAGTTCCAATTAGCTTCATGGGCAGAAGGTTTGAGTCCGCCAGACACAGAAGAACATGAGGAAATTGAAACTCCGCCGAGAAAGTCTGAGCGTTCAACTCTGAAAAAACGGACCCCTCCATCAAGATATCGTTATAATCGAAGGAGATGTTCTGCTGATGACGTTCACGGTGACTCCACCCCCTTGTAATTCTTTTTCCTTACTTTCACATCACTTTGTTTATTTAGTTTATTAGCTTATTTATTATTTATTGTTCGTTTTGTTTGTAATATTTTGTCGATATGTTTATGTCCGTCAGATCATAACGTTAATCAGATTAATTGTTAATTGTTAATTGTAAATGGTCTAAACCCCAATCCAAGTTCCCAAGGCTTGGCATAGATTTGAGTGACGCCTTACTGGCCTCCTCATCCTCTATGAGTGGTGAGGGGGCCAGCAATGGTTTTTTTTTTTTTTTTTCTCTTATCTCTTTTTTTTCTTTTTCTTTTACTCTAATATGAAATATTTTTGAACAAAATGTGATTATTAATTTAAAAAAAAAAAAAAAAAAATAATGTAAATGAATAATAAAAAAAAAAAAAAAAAAAACATGCCTTGGGAATACAACCAAAGCCCCAATTAATCGGTCCTTTCTTTTTTCCTTCTTGTCAAGTGATCGCTCCACTCGTCGATCACCAAAACCGATTGTATTTATATCTGTTCTTTTCTCAACGATCGGCTATACCGATCATTTTTTTTTTAAATAATTGTTTTCTTCTTCTCGACGATCAGATCCAATTGATCGACCTTTTTTTTTTTTTTTTTTTTTTCCTTTATTCTTTCCATCCCTCCCGCTCCCCTTATTTTAATAAAAACAAGATCAGCTCAGCTTGATCGTTAATCTTTTTTTTTTTTTTTAAATTTAAACTGATTGTATTTATATCTGGTTATTTTTTCTCAACGATCGGCTATGCCGATCGACCTTTAAAAGAGTTGAATTTCCAGGTGAGATTTGGACTGTTAGCTTTTGGCTAAGGCCCTCCCTGAAGAGCAAGAACAAAAAAACTACTCACACCTGAAGAAAACATACACAAAGAACACACTGTAAGCTGTGCGTGTATTTTGTGTTTGTCACAACAGGAGAGAAAAGAAAGAATGTCAAGGTTGATCACCTTGCCTATCAACGCACAACATTGGTGGTCTCTACTAGACCCTGAGTGATCCCACTGGATCTCTCATCGTTCATAGTACCCTGTGTGAAGTTATAAAATCAAAGGTAAACTATGAACTACAAATGACTTAGCCTGTTATTATAATGCCACAGGCAGGCCCTGCATTCAGCAACTATCCAGCAGTGCTTGGATGTCCTGATCTTCTTCTAAAAAAAAGAAAGAAAAACAAAACTGTAGCTGGGATCACTCAGGATCAACAGACTACCAATGCTACCTGTTGTACTTGCTCACTATGGGGGGTGATGCCAAACACCCAGAAGTACTAAACTGCTTTCCTTCTTGCTGCCCAGGAGTTTCTGACCAGAACTAATAGAAAATAAAAAGTAGATGGGAAACAATAAAAAGTAAAATGGATATAACTGAAGTTAAACAAGACAAATGAAGTAACAGACCAGAACAGAAAGAGGATTGTAATAGAAGATTACAAATAAAAAAATGCAAGTATCAACACATAATCAAGATACACCAGCAGCTAACAAACAACATAAAATTGAAGATCAGTTGCCAGAGTATTTCAACCATGGTAGAATACTCGCCCCTCTGGCAGGGATTATCCCAGACTTGTCCTTTAATCTAGTTGGACACCATGGCTTACAACCCTTCCAGAGGGAAGCACCATTATGACTTCTATTTTTTTTCTTCAAGAAAATCATAAGGTGGGAACAAAGAAAAATGCTAAGAGGAACCCCCTATTAACACCTAAGACATCTAAACTGCAGCCCAGCCTATGCCCAATGCACTAACAGGTCATTCCCTCACACTCAGATCAAAAAATCAAAGTTCAGAGTGCATCTTAGCGTGAATGAGAGAATTTCCTCCCGCTTATTTTGAACAAAAGGGATAGGAGAAGGGATAGAAAACGAACATAAAAATAAAATTCTAAGTGAGAAACACTTAGCAGAAACACTTAGCAGCTTTTAAGGAGCTGAAAAGCAAAAAAAAAAATCTAAGTGAGAAACACTTAGATTTTTGTGAATGCACCAGAATCGCCAGACAGTGCTCATATGTTCTGTTCCAGACGAGGAACCTCCCCACGTGGCATTCAAGACCTCTAATGCGCAGCATTAAAGAAGAACCTGCCACTGCAAGTTTTATAAAAGATGGTAAAGAAATCTTCCCTGTAGAAGAAGTCAAAATCCACAAAGTAACAAAACTGAAAACGATCGAAAAGCTCACCATTGAAAGATCGTGGCTTGAGAAATGTTTTATCTGGCAAACTTGTTACGCATCGGCTCTTTCTATTCTACTTATTGCCAATTATGCCAACTGGTAAATTCAACTCAGTCCTTGTCAGTTTTGGCATCAAACCTGTAATGGTTTAATCATTACAGGTTATTTACTGAAATATTTGTTCTAAAAGTTGCTAAGTATTTCTCACTTAGAAATTTTTTATTTTTTTATTTTCAGCTTAATTAGCTACAAATTGTTTCTACTAAGTGTTTCTCACTTAGATTTTTTTTTTGCTTTTCAGCTCCTTAAAAGCTGCTAAGTGTTTCTGCTAAGTGTTTCTCACTTAGAATTTTATTGTTATGTTCGTTTTCTATCCCCTCTTCTATCCCTTTTGTTCAAAAAAAGCGATGAGAAATTTCTCTCATTCATGCTAAGATGCACTCTGAACTTTGATTTTTTGATCTGAGTGTGAGGGAATGACCTGTTAGTGCATTGGACATAAGCTGTACAGCAGTTTAGATGTCTTAGGTGTTAATAGGGGGTTCCTCTTAGCATTTTCCTTTGTTCCCACCTTATGATTTTCTTGAAGAAAAAAAATAGAAGTCATAATGGTGCTTCCCTCTGGAAGGGTTGTAAGCCATGGTGTCCAACTAAATTAAAGGACAAGTCTGGGATAATCCCTGCCAGAGGGGCGAGTATTCTACCATGGTTGAAATACTCTGGCAACTGATCTTCAATTTTATGTTGTTTGTTAGCTGCTGGTGTAATTTAATCATGTGTTGATACTTGCATTTATTTATTTGTTATCTTTTACTACAATAACTCTTGCCTATATCTTTTCTTTTTATTCTCTATCTGTTCTGGTCTGTTACTTCATTTGTCTTGTTTAACTTCAGTTATATGCATTTTACTTTTTATTGTTTCCCATCTACTTTTTATTTTCTGTTAGTTCTGGTCAGAAACTCCTGGGCAGCAAGAAGGAAAGCAGTTTAGTACTTCTGGGTGTTTGGCATCACCCCCCATAGTGAGCAAGTACAACAGGTAGCATTGGTAGTCTGTTGATCCTGAGTGATCCCAGCTACAGTTTTGTTTTTCTTTCTTTTTTTTAGAAGAAGATCAGGACATCCAAGCACTGCTGGATAGTTGCTGAATGCAGGGCCTGCCTGTGGCATTATAATAACAGGCTAAGTCATTTGTAGTTCATAGTTTACCTTTGATTTTATAACTTCACACAGGGTACTATGAACGATGAGAGATCCAGTGGGATCACTCAGGGTCTAGTAGAGACCACCAATGTTGTGCGTTGATAGGCAAGGTGACCAACCTTGACATTCTTTCTTTTCTCTCCTGTTGTGACAAACACAAAATACACACACAGCTTACAGTGTGTTCTTTGTGTATGTTTTCTTCAGGTGTGAGTAGTTTTTTTGTTCTTGCTCTTCAGGGAGGGCCTTAGCCAAAAGCTAACAGTCCAAATCTCACCTGGTAAATTCAACTCGGGTCTTCCTCCCCGGCCCCTTCTGTTTTGTTAGATGAGGATGAGCTCACTGGACTCTCCTTGTCATTCTCTTCTATTTCTTCCATCTCTTTCCAGACTCCCCCACCTGAACTCACGTCAACGGGATCGCAAACACTCCCTACTGATTTTGCTATGGTGTTAAGATGTCAATCTGACATTGGTTCTCAAACCCCCTTGTACAAAGAAAAAAAAGGAAGATTAAGGCTGAAACTTTCCTTGAAATGCCAGATTTTAGAAAACGAATTAGAACAAATGAAAGAACGAATTTTTTATGTTCTATTTTTATTTTACTTTAATGCGATGTCAGCCTCCCTCGAGAAAGACAAGCAGTTACTAAACGGATTACCTGTTGAGATCAAAGCTACCAACCAGGATCCATCCTCACTTCCTCCTGCGCCCCCTGTTTTAATTATTGAAAAAGATAGAAAAGAATATGAACTTCTGGAAGGAGTAATTCAACGGTTAACAGTAGAACGCGATGAATCGAAGACTTCTCTTTCCGCACTAGTTCGTCAATATGACTTAGTGGAAGATTACAGGAAACGTGAGCTCGCAAATCTGACTCAGAAAGCAGACCTATCGGAAATGGCGCTTTTCAATTACCATCAAAGGTTTGTTCTTCTGTCGAACGAATTGGAGACCAAATGTAATGAGGAAAGAGAAAGTAAAATAAGACTTTTCTATACTCAACAGGAGGTCGAGAGTTTGCGTGCCGCACGTCCCCACATGACCCACTTTAGTCAACAAGTTTCCCCCCGATCCCCTATTTTGTATGAATCTGTTGCTATGATGAAGATAGCAAAGAACTACCTCTCGCTCTTTACAACTACGAGTAGTCTTTTTACTCCTCTTATTAAACCCCTTATCCCTACCCTTAATTATATCACCCCTCTTTGTCCTTTAGCCTCAATTCCTCCGACAATGCCGCAGAGTGAAGCTCTCGACCGCACGCCGACCAAGATTTTACGACAAGAGAGCCACGTTATCTCCGTTAAAGAGAATACACCTATTGCGAGACAATGGTCCGAGGGTAGGATTGACTTACTCGAGAACTACTGTCGAGCAGTAGATGACTCTCTCGAAACAAACGAGAAAGCGGCAGAGCTCTCAGAACAACTTTTGGATGCCCAACTTCGCCTCTCGGAGCTGAATCACCAACGGTGTACAACTCACGCAGAGCAGCTTGAGCAATCCATGATGTTAACGGGACTGGCGAGCGATTTAAATGCTCAACTCGCCTTGGCACGGTCTCAAATTGCGGCCCTGAAGTTCCAATTAGCTTCATGGGCAGAAGGTTTGAGTCCGCCAGACACAGAAGAACATGAGGAAATTGAAACTCCGCCGAGAAAGTCTGAGCGTTCAACTCTGAAAAAACGGACCCCTCCATCAAGATATCGTTATAATCGAAGGAGATGTTCTGCTGATGACGTTCACGGTGACTCCACCCCCTTGTAATTCTTTTTCCTTACTTTCACATCACTTTGTTTATTTAGTTTATTAGCTTATTTATTATTTATTGTTCGTTTTGTTTGTAATATTTTGTCGATATGTTTATGTCCGTCAGATCATAACGTTAATCAGATTAATTGTTAATTGTTAATTGTAAATGGTCTAAACCCCAATCCAAGTTCCCAAGGCTTGGCATAGATTTGAGTGACGCCTTACTGGCCTCCTCATCCTCTATGAGTGGTGAGGGGGCCAGCAATGGTTTTTTTTTTTTTTTCTCTTATCTCTTTTTTTTCTTTTTCTTTTACTCTAATATGAAATATTTTTGAACAAAATGTGATTATTAATTTAAAAAAAAAAAAAAAAAAAATAATGTAAATGAATAATAAAAAAAAAAAAAACATGCCTTGGGAATACAACCAAAGCCCCAATTAATCGGTCCTTTCTTTTTTCCTTCTTGTCAAGTGATCGCTCCACTCGTCGATCACCAAAACCGATTGTATTTATATCTGTTCTTTTCTCAACGATCGGCTATACCGATCATTTTTTTTTTAAATAATTGTTTTCTTCTTCTCGACGATCAGATCCAATTGATCGACCTTTTTTTTTTTTTTTTTTTTTTTCCTTTATTCTTTCCATCCCTCCCGCTCCCCTTATTTTAATAAAAACAAGATCAGCTCAGCTTGATCGTTAATCTTTTTTTTTTTTTTTTTTTTTAAATTTAAACTGATTGTATTTATATCTGGTTATTTTTTCTCAACGATCGGCTATGCCGATCGACCTTTAAAATAATTGTCTTCTTCTTCTCGACGATCAGATCCAATTGATCGACCTTTTCTTTTTTTTTCCTTTATTCCTCCCATCCCTCCCGCTCCCCTTATTTTAATAAAAACAAGATCAGCTCAGCTTGATCGTTATTTTTTTTTTTTTTTTTTGTTGGTCCTAGTCAAGACCTTAAACTGACTAATCGGTCTTAACTTTAACTAAGTGAATGAACCCTTCCCGTTTTCCTCTTCCCTTTATTACTCTCTATCTGGTCTGTTATGTCATAAATCTCATTTAATTTTATCATTCATTTTAATTTTCACTGTTTCCCATCTACATTTTATTTTCAAATAGTTCCGGTCTGTCTTTAATGTTAAATAAAACTGATCATGTTAACTCAATTTTTCTTTTATGTGCAAGAGATACCAACACGCAAGAGATACCAACGCACATACGAGATACCAGCACTTCCGAGATACCGACACACAAGAGATACCAAGACACTTAAGATACCAGCAAGGACAATGAGAGGTAGAATGAACTCTCCTCCTTGTGTCCGATCCTGATTATTTTTTGTTGAATTGGTAGTGTTACCTCAGTTTGCGACTCTCGTATCTGTGTTGTGTTAACTCATGTAAGTGATCTTAACTCCTGTTAAAAAATAAATAAAAAGAATTTAAAATAAAAAAAAAAAAGAATAAACAATGTTATCATTGTTTTTTGTATCGTTCGACTTTGTCGACTAATTTCTATTTTCAGTTTTTTTCTTTAAAAAATAAATAAAAAGAATTTAAAATAAAAAAAAAGAATAAACAATGTTATCATTGTTTTCTTACCGATCGACTATGTCGATTACTTTCTATTTTCCGTCCTGGTCAAGACGCTAAACTGATTGTTTTTTTTTTTTTCAAAATTAATAAAAAAGAATAAAAAAAAAAAAAAAATAAAAAAAAGAATAAACAATGTTATCATTGTTTTTTTTTTCATCGTTCGACTTTGTCGACTAATTTCTATTTTCCGTTTTTTTTTTCTTTAAAAAATAAATAAAAAGAATTTAAAATAAAAAAAAAGAATAAACAATGTTATCATTGTTTTTTTATCGATCGACTATGTCGATCACTTTCTATTTTCCGTCCTGGTCAAGACGCTAAACTGATTGTTTTTTTTTTTATAAATAAAAAGAAATAAAAAAAAAAAAAAAAGAATAAACAATGTTATCATTGTTTTTTTATCGTTCGACTTTGTCGACTAATTTCTATTTTCAGTTTTTTTTCTTTAAAAAATAAATAAAAAGAATTTAAAATAAAAAAAAAAGAATAAACAATGTTATCATTGTTTTCTTATCGATCGACTATGTCGATTACTTTCTATTTTCCGTCCTGGTCAAGACGCTAAACTGATTGTTTTTTTTTCAAAATTAATAAAAAAGAATAAAAAAAAAAAAAAAATAAAAAAAAGAATAAACAATGTTATCATTGTTTTTTTTCATCGTTCGACTTTGTCGACTAATTTCTATTTTCCGTTTTTTTTTTCTTTAAAAAATAAATAAAAAGAATTTAAAATAAAAAAAAAGAATAAACAATGTTATCATTGTTTTTTTATCGATCGACTATGTCGATCACTTTCTATTTTCCGTCCTGGTCAAGACGCTAAACTGATTGTTTTTTTTTTATAAATAAAAAGAAATAAAAAAAAAAAAAAAAGAATAAACAATGTTATCATTGTTTTTTTATCGTTCGACTTTGTCGACTAATTTCTATTTTCCGTTTTTTTTCCTTTAAAAAATAAATAAAAAGAATTTAAAAAAAAAAGAATAAACAATGTTATCATTGTTTTTTTTTATCGTTCGACTTTGTCGACTAATTTCTATTTTCCGTCCTGGTCAAGACGCTAAACTGATTGTTTTTTTTTTTCAAAATTAATAAAAAAGAATATAAAAAAAAAAAAAATAAAAAAAAGAATAAACAATGTTATCATTGTTTTTCTTTTTATCGGACTAATTTCTATTTTCCGTTTCTTTTCTTTAAAAAATAAATAAAAAGAATTTAAAATAAAAAAAAAGAATAAACAATGTTATCATTGTTTTTTTTATCGTTCGACTTTGTCGACTAATTTCTATTTTCAGTTTTTTTCTTTAAAAAATAAATAAAAAGATTTTAAAATAAAAAAAAAGAATAAACAATGTTATCATTGTTTTTTTTATCGATCGACTATGTCGATTACTTTCTATTTTCCGTCCTGGTCAAGACGCTAAACTGATTGTTTTTTTTTTTTCAAAATTAATAAAAAAGAATATAAAAAAAAAATAAAAAAAGAATAAACAATGTTATCATTGTTTTTTTTATCGTTCGACTTTGTCGACTAATTTCTATTTTCAGTTTTTTTTTCTTTAAAAAATAAATAAAAAGAATTTAAAATAAAAAAAAAAGAATAAACAATGTTATCATTGTTTTCTTATCGATCGACTATGTCGATTACTTTCTATTTTCCGTCCTGGTCAAGACGCTAAACTGATTGTTTTTTTTTTCAAATTAATAAAAAAGAATAAAAAAAAAAAATAAAAAAAAAGAATAAACAATGTTATCATTGTTTTTTTTCATCGTTCGACTTTGTCGACTAATATCTATTTTCCTTTTTTTTTCTTTAAAAAATAAATAAAAAGAATTTAAAATAAAAAAAAAGAATAAACAATGTTATCATTGTTTTTTTATCGATCGACTATGTCGATCACTTTCTATTTTCCGTCCTGGTCAAGACGCTAAACTGATTGTTTTTTTTTCAAAATTAATAAAAAAGAATAAACAATGTTATCATTGTTTTTTTTTTTTATCGTTCGACTTTGTTGACTAATTTCTATTTTCCGTTTTTTTTTCTTTTTAAAAAATAAATAAAAAGAATTTAAAAAAAAAAAAAAAAAAGAATAAACAATGTTATCATTGTTTTTTTTTATCGATCGACTATGTCGATTACTTTCTATTTTCCGTCCTGGTCAAAACGCTAAACTGATTGTTTTTTTTTTTTTTCAAAATTAATAAAAAAGAATATAAAAAAAATACAAAAAAAAGAATAAACAATGTTATCATTGTTTTTTTTTATCGTTCGACTTTGTCGACTAATTTCTATTTTCCGTTTTTTTTCTTTAAAAAATAAATAAAAAGAATTTAAAATAAAAAAAAAGAATAAACAATATTATCATTGTTTTCTTATCGATCGACTATGTCGATCGCTTTCTATTTTCCGTCCTGGTCAAGACGCTAAACTGATTGTTTTTTTTTTCAAAATTAATTAAAAAAAATATAAAAAAAATAAAAAAAAAGAATAAACAATGTTATCATTGTTTTTTTACCGTTCGACTTTGTCGACTAATTTCTATTTTCCGTTTTTTTTTTTTTTTTTTTTTTCTTTAAAAAATAAATAAAAAGAATTTAAAAAAAAAAAAAAAGATTAAACAATGTTATCATTGTTTTTTTATCGATCGACTATGTCGATTACTTTCTATTTTCCGTCCTGGTCAAGACGCTAAACTGATTGTTTTTTTTTTTCAAAATTAATAAAAAAGAATATAAAAAAAAACAAAAAAAAAAAGAATAAACAATGTTATCATTGTTTTTTTTTATCGTTCGACTTTGTCGACTAATTTTTATTTTCCGTTTTTTTCTTTAAAAAATAAATAATAAGAATTTAAAAAAAAAAAAAAAAGAATAAACAATGTTATCATTGTTTTTTTATCGATCGACTATGTCGATCACTTTCTATTTTCCGTCCTGGTCAAGACGCTAAACTGATTGTTTTTTCTTTAAAATAATTAAAAGGATTTAAAAAAAAAAAAAAAAAAAAAAAAAAAAAAAAAAAAAAAACAATGTTATCATTGTTTTTTTTTCTATCGATCGACTATGTCGATTAATTTCTATTTTCCGTCCCGATCGAGACGCTAAACTGATTGTTTCCTTTTTTTTAAATAATAAAAAAAAAAAAAAAAAAGAGCATCTCCCTGCTATCCTCATATCCCCACAATAATATTATACCTTTTCATTTTCTCTTTCCTTTTCTGGTCTTTTTTTTTTTTTTTCTTCTTTTTTTTCCTTTTTCATACAACGTTTTTTATTTATATTTTATTTTTTTTTTTTATTTTTTTCATGTTTGATTATTTCCTCTTCATATTTTTTTTTTTTTTTTTCGTTTCTTTCTTTTTTTTTTTTTTTTTTCTCTGCCTCTCTCTTAATTCTGTTCGTTTCTTTGAAACGAAAATTCATTTGAATATTATTCCTTGGTCAGCAACAGTCATTGTCGCCCTCTGGGCCTGTTAAAAAAAAAAAAAATAAAAAGAAAGTTTACATCGGGAATAGGGCAGGAGCCAAAAGCTCCCAGTCCGTTACTTCCCACTCTATCGAATTCGTAGAAACAATTTGTAGCTAATTAAGCTGAAAATAAAAAAATAAAAAATTTCTAAGTGAGAAATACTTAGCAACTTTTAGAACAAATATTTCAGTAAATAACCTGTAATGATTAAACCATTACAAGTTTGATGCCAAAACTGACAAAGACTGAGTTGAATTTCCAGGTGAGATTTGGACTGTTAGCTTTTGGCTAAGGCCCTCCCTGAAGAGCAAGAACAAAAAAACTACTCACACCTGAAGAAAACATACACAAAGAACACACTGTAAGCTGTGCGTGTATTTTGTGTTTGTCACAACAGGAGAGAAAAGAAAGAATGTCAAGGTTGATCACCTTGCCTATCAACGCACAACATTGGTGGTCTCTACTAGACCCTGAGTGATCCCACTGGATCTCTCATCGTTCATAGTACCCTGTGTGAAGTTATAAAATCAAAGGTAAACTATGAACTACAAATGACTTAGCCTGTTATTATAATGCCACAGGCAGGCCCTGCATTCAGCAACTATCCAGCAGTGCTTGGATGTCCTGATCTTCTTCTAAAAAAAAGAAAGAAAAACAAAACTGTAGCTGGGATCACTCAGGATCAACAGACTACCAATGCTACCTGTTGTACTTGCTCACTATGGGGGGTGATGCCAAACACCCAGAAGTACTAAACTGCTTTCCTTCTTGCTGCCCAGGAGTTTCTGACCAGAACTAATAGAAAATAAAAAGTAGATGGGAAACAATAAAAAGTAAAATGGATATAACTGAAGTTAAACAAGACAAATGAAGTAACAGACCAGAACAGAAAGAGGATTGTAATAGAAGATTACAAATAAAAAAATGCAAGTATCAACACATAATCAAGATACACCAGCAGCTAACAAACAACATAAAATTGAAGATCAGTTGCCAGAGTATTTCAACCATGGTAGAATACTCGCCCCTCTGGCAGGGATTATCCCAGACTTGTCCTTTAATCTAGTTGGACACCATGGCTTACAACCCTTCCAGAGGGAAGCACCATTATGACTTCTATTTTTTTTCTTCAAGAAAATCATAAGGTGGGAACAAAGAAAAATGCTAAGAGGAACCCCCTATTAACACCTAAGACATCTAAACTGCAGCCCAGCCTATGCCCAATGCACTAACAGGTCATTCCCTCACACTCAGATCAAAAAATCAAAGTTCAGAGTGCATCTTAGCGTGAATGAGAGAATTTCCTCCCGCTTATTTTGAACAAAAGGGATAGGAGAAGGGATAGAAAACGAACATAAAAATAAAATTCTAAGTGAGAAACACTTAGCAGAAACACTTAGCAGCTTTTAAGGAGCTGAAGAGCAAAAAAAAAAATCTAAGTGAGAAACACTTAGTAGAAACAATTTGTAGCTAATTAAGCTGAAAATAAAAAAATAAAAAATTTCTAAGTGAGAAATACTTAGCAACTTTTAGAACAAATATTTCAGTAAATAACCTGTAATGATTAAACCATTACAAGTTTGATGCCAAAACTGACAAAGACTGAGTTGAATTTCCAGGTGAGATTTGGACTGTTAGCTTTTGGCTAAGGCCCTCCCTGAAGAGCAAGAACAAAAAAACTACTCACACCTGAAGAAAACATACACAAAGAACACACTGTAAGCTGTGCGTGTATTTTGTGTTTGTCACAACAGGAGAGAAAAGAAAGAATGTCAAGGTTGATCACCTTGCCTATCAACGCACAACATTGGTGGTCTCTACTAGACCCTGAGTGATCCCACTGGATCTCTCATCGTTCATAGTACCCTGTGTGAAGTTATAAAATCAAAGGTAAACTATGAACTACAAATGACTTAGCCTGTTATTATAATGCCACAGGCAGGCCCTGCATTCAGCAACTATCCAGCAGTGCTTGGATGTCCTGATCTTCTTCTAAAAAAAAGAAAGAAAAACAAAACTGTAGCTGGGATCACTCAGGATCAACAGACTACCAATGCTACCTGTTGTACTTGCTCACTATGGGGGGTGATGCCAAACACCCAGAAGTACTAAACTGCTTTCCTTCTTGCTGCCCAGGAGTTTCTGACCAGAACTAATAGAAAATAAAAAGTAGATGGGAAACAATAAAAAGTAAAATGGATATAACTGAATTGTCTTCTTCTTCTCGACGATCAGATCCAATTGATCGACCTTTTCTTTTTTTTTCCTTTATTCCTCCCATCCCTCCCGCTCCCCTTATTTTAATAAAAACAAGATCAGCTCAGCTTGATCGTTATTTTTTTTTTTTTTTTATTTTTTTTTTTTTGTTGGTCCTAGTCAAGACCTTAAACTGACTAATCGGTCTTAACTTTAACTAAGTGAATGAACCCTTCCCGTTTTCCTTTTCCCTTTATTACTCTCTATCTGGTCTGTTATGTCATAAATCTCATTTAATTTTATCATTCATTTTAATTTTCACTGTTTCCCATCTACATTTTATTTTCAAATAGTTCCGGTCTGTCTTTAATGTTAAATAAAACTGATCATGTTAACTCAATTTTTTTTTTATGTGCAAGAGATACCAACACGCAAGAGATACCAACGCACATACGAGATACCAGCACTTCCGAGATACCGACACACAAGAGATACCAAGACACTTAAGATACCAGCAAGGACAATGAGAGGTAGAATGAACTCTCCTCCTTGTGTCCGATCCTGATTATTTTTTGTTGAATTGGTAGTGTTACCTCAGTTTGCGACTCTCGTATCTGTGTTGTGTTAACTCATGTAAGTGATCTTAACTCCTGTTAAAAAATAAATAAAAAGAATTTAAAATAAAAAAAAAGAATAAACAATGTTATCATTGTTTTCTTATCGATCGACTATGTCGATCACTTTCTATTTTCCGTCCTGGTCAAGACGCTAAACTGATTGTTTTTTTTTTATAAATAAAAAGAAATAAAAAAAAAAAAAAAAAAAGAATAAACAATGTTATCATTGTTTTTTTATCGTTCGACTTTGTCGACTAATTTCTATTTTCAGTTTTTTTTCTTTAAAAAATAAATAAAAAGAATTTAAAATAAAAAAAAAGAATAAACAATGTTATCATTGTTTTCTTATCGATCGACTATGTCGATTACTTTCTATTTTCCGTCCTGGTCAAGACGCTAAACTGATTGTTTTTTTTTTCAAAATTAATAAAAAAGAATAAAAAAAAAAAAAAAATAAAAAAAAGAATAAACAATGTTATCATTGTTTTTTTTCATCGTTCGACTTTGTCGACTAATTTCTATTTTCCGTTTTTTTTTTCTTTAAAAAATGAATAAAAAGAATTTAAAATAAAAAAAAAGAATAAACAATGTTATCATTGTTTTTTTATCGATCGACTATGTCGATCACTTTCTATTTTCCGTCCTGGTCAAGACGCTAAACTGATTGTTTTTTTTTATAAATAAAAAGAAATAAAAAAAAAAAAAAAAGAATAAACAATGTTATCATTGTTTTTTTATCGTTCGACTTTGTCGACTAATTTCTATTTTCCGTTTTTTTTCCTTTAAAAAATAAATAAAAAGAATTTAAAAAAAAAAGAATAAACAATGTTATCATTGTTTTTTTTTTTATCGTTCGACTTTGTCGACTAATTTCTATTTTCCGTCCTGGTCAAGACGCTAAACTGATTGTTTTTTTTTTTTTTTCAAAATTAATAAAAAAGAATATAAAAAAAAAAATAAAAAAAAGAATAAACAATGTTATCATTTTTTTTTTTTTTTTTATCGGACTAATTTCTATTTTCCGTTTCTTTTCTTTAAAAAATAAATAAAAAGAATTTAAAATAAAAAAAATGAATAAACAATGTTATCATTGTTTTTTTTTATCGTTCGACTTTGTCGACTAATTTCTATTTTCAGTTTTTTTCTTTAAAAAATAAATAAAAAGATTTTAAATTAAAAAAAAAGAATAAACAATGTTATCATTGTTTTTTTTATCGATCGACTATGTCGATTACTTTCTATTTTCCGTCCTGGTCAAGACGCTAAACTGATTGTTTTTTTTTTTTTTTCAAAATTAATAAAAAAGAATATAAAAAAAAAAATAAAAAAAGAATAAACAATGTTATCATTGTTTTTTTTATCGTTCGACTTTGTCGACTAATTTCTATTTTCAGTTTTTTTCTTTAAAAAATAAATAAAAAGATTTTAAAATAAAAAAAAAGAATAAACAATGTTATCATTGTTTTTTTTATCGATCGACTATGTCGATTACTTTCTATTTTCCGTCCTGGTCAAGACGCTAAACTGATTGTTTTTTTTTTTTCAAAATTAATAAAAAAGAATATAAAAAAAAAATAAAAAAAGAATAAACAATGTTATCATTGTTTTTTTTATCGTTCGACTTTGTCGACTAATTTCTATTTTCAGTTTTTTTCTTTAAAAAATAAATAAAAAGAATTTAAAATAAAAAAAAAAGAATAAACAATGTTATCATTGTTTTCTTATCGATCGACTATGTCGATTACTTTCTATTTTCCGTCCTGGTCAAGACGCTAAACTGATTGTTTTTTTTTTTTCAAAATTAATAAAAAAGAATATAAAAAAAAAATAAAAAAAGAATAAACAATGTTATCATTGTTTTTTTTATCGTTCGACTTTGTCGACTAATTTCTATTTGCAGTTTTTTTCTTTAAAAAATAAATAAAAAGAATTTAAAATAAAAAAAAAAGAATAAACAATGTTGTCACTGTTTTTTTATCGTTCGACTTTGTCGACTAATTTCTATTTTCCGTTTTATTTTCTTAAAAAATAAATAAAAAGAATTTAAAAAAAAAAAAAAAAAAAAGAATAAACAATGTTATCATTGTTTTTTTATCGATCGACTATGTCGATTACTTTCTATTTTCCGTCCTGGTCAAGACGCTAAACTGATTGTTTTTTTTTTTCAAAATTAATAAAAAAGAATATGAAAAAAAATAAATAAAAAAAAGAATAAACAATGTTATCATTGTTTTTTTATCGATCGACTATGTCGATCGCTTTCTATTTTCCGTCCTGGTCAAGACGCTAAACTGATTGTTTTTTCTTTAAAATAATAAAAAGGATTAAAAAAAAGGAAAAAAAAAAAAAAAAAAGAATAAACAATGTTATCATTGTTTTTTTATCGATCGACTATGTCGATTACTTTCTATTTTCCGTCCTGGTCAAGACGCTAAACTGATTGTTTTTTTTTTTTTTTCAAAATTAATAAAAAAGAATATAAAAAAAATACAAAAAAAAGAATAAACAATGTTATCATTGTTTTTTTTTATCGTTCGACTTTGTCGACTAATTTCTATTTTCCGTTTTTTTTTTCTTTAAAAAATAAATAAAAAGAATTTAAAATAAAAAAAAGAATAAACAATATTATCATTGTTTTCTTATCGATCGACTATGTCGATCGCTTTCTATTTTCCGTCCTGGTCAAGACGCTAAACTGATTGTTTTTTTTTCAAAATTAATTAAAAAAAAAATATAAAAAAAATAAAAAAAAAGAATAAACAATGTTATCATTGTTTTTTTACCGTTCGACTTTGTCGACTAATTTCTATTTTCCGTTTTTTTTTCTTTAAAAAATAAATAAAAAGAATTTAAAAAAAAAAAAAAGATTAAACAATGTTATCATTGTTTTTTTATCGATCGACTATGTCGATTACTTTCTATTTTCCGTCCTGGTCAAGACGCTAAACTGATTGTTTTTTTTTTCAAAATTAATAAAAAAGAATACAAAAAAAAAACAAAAAAAAAAAGAATAAACAATGTTATCATTGTTTTTTTTTATCGTTCGACTTTGTCGACTAATTTTTATTTTCCGTTTTTTTTTTCTTTAAAAAATAAATAATAAGAATTTAAAAAAAAAAAAAAAGAATAAACAATGTTATCATTGTTTTTTTATCGATCGACTATGTCGATCACTTTCTATTTTCCGTCCTGGTCAAGACGCTAAACTGATTGTTTTTTCTTTAAAAAATGAATAAAAAGAATTTAAAATAAAAAAAAAGAATAAACAATGTTATCATTGTTTTTTTATCGATCGACTATGTCGATTAATTTCTATTTTCCGTCCCGATCGAGACGCTAAACTGATTGTTTCCTTTTTTTTAAATAATAAATAAAAAAAAAAAAAAAAAAAAAAAGAGCATCTCCCTGCTACCCTCATATCCCCACAATAATATTATACCTTTTCATTTTCTCTTTCCTTTTCTGGTCTTTTTTTTTTTTCTTCTTTTTTTTCCTTTTTCATACAACGTTTTTTATTTATATTTTATTTTTTTTTATTTTTTTCATGTTTGATTATTTCCTCTTCATATTTTTTTTTTTTTTTTTTTTCTTTTCTTTCTTTCTTTTTTTTTTTTTTTTTCTCTGCCTCTCTCTTAATTCTGTTCGTTTCTTTGAAACGAAAATTCATTTGAATATTATTCCTTGGTCAGCAACAGTCATTGTCGCCCTCTGGGCCTGTTAAAAAAAAAAAAATAAAAAGAAAGTTTACATCGGGAATAGGGCAGGAGCCAAAAGCTCCCAGTCCGTTACTTCCCACTCTATCGAATTCTTTAGCGTCTTGACCAGGACGGAAAATAGAAAGCGATCGACATAGTCGATCGATAAAAAAACAATGATAACATTGTTTATTCTTTTTTTTTTTTTTTAAATTCTTATTATTTATTTTTTAAAGAAAAAAAAAACGGAAAATAAAAATTAGTCGACAAAGTCGAACGATAAAAAAAAACAATGATAACATTGTTTATTCTTTTTTTTTATTGTTTTTTTTTTATATTCTTATTTATTAATTTTGAAAAAAAAAACAATCAGTTTAGCGTCTTGACCAGGACGGAAAATAGAAAGTAATCGACATAGTCGATCGATAAAAAAACAATGATAACATTGTTTATTCTTTTTTTTTTTTTTTTTTCCTTTTTTTTAATCCTTTTTATTATTTTAAAGAAAAAACAATCAGTTTAGCGTCTTGACCAGGACGGAAAATAGAAAGCGATCGACATAGTCGATCGATAAAAAAACAATGATAACATTGTTTATTCTTTTTTTTATTTATTTTTTTTCATATTCTTTTTTATTAATTTTGAAAAAAAAAAACAATCAGTTTAGCGTCTTGACCAGGACGGAAAATAGAAAGTAATCGACATAGTCGATCGATAAAAAAACAATGATAACATTGTTTATTCTTTTTTTTTTTTTTTTTTTTTAAATTCTTTTTATTTATTTTTTAAGAAAATAAAACGGAAAATAGAAATTAGACATGATCAGGATACACCAGCAGCTAACAAACAACATAAAATTGAAGATCAGTTGCCAGAGTATTTCAACCATGGTAGAATACTCGCCCCTCTGGCAGGGATTATCCCAGACTTGTCCTTTAATTTAGTTGGACACCATGGCTTACAAGTAGAGACCACCAATGTTGTGCGTTGATAGGCAAGGTGACCAACCTTGACATTCTTTCTTTTCTCTCCTGTTGTGACAAACACAAAATACACACACAGCTTACAGTGTGTTCTTTGTGTATGTTTTCTTCAGGTGTGAGTAGTTTTTTTGTTCTTGCTCTTCAGGGAGGGCCTTAGCCAAAAGCTAACAGTCCAAATCTCACCTGGAAATTCAACTCCGTCCTGGTCAAGACGCTAAACTGATTGTTTTTTTTTCAAAATTAATAAAAAAGAATATAAAAAAAATAAAAAAAAAAAGAATAAACAATGTTATCATTGTTTTTTTTTATCGTTCGACTTTGTTGACTAATTTCTATTTTCCGTCCTGGTCAGGACGCTAAACTGATTGTTTTTTCTTTAAAAATAAATAAGAAGAATAAAAAAAAAAAAAAAGGAATAAACAATGTTATCATTGTTTTTTTTTTATCGATCGACTATGTCGATTACTTACTATTTTCCGTCCTGGTCAAGACGCTAAACTGATTGTTTTTTCTTTAAAACAATTAAAAAGGTTTAAAAAAAAAAAAAAAAAAAAAAAAATGAATAAACAATGTTATCATTGTTTTTTTTTCTATCGATCAACTATGTCGATTAATTTCTATTTTCCGTCCTGATCGAGACGCTAAACTGACTGTTTCCTTTTTTTAAATAATAAATAAGAAAAAAAAAAAAAAAAAAAAAGAGCATCTCCCTGCTATCCCTCATATCCCCACAATAATATTATACCTTTTCATTTTCTCTTTCCTTTTCTGGTCTTTTTTTTTTCTTTTTTTTCCTTTTTCATACAACGTTTTTTATTTATATATATGAGGACATGTCAAAAGTCTGGTACCGTTTTGGTCAACGGTAAACTGTGGGCATGTACAACTCAATCGAGACCCAACCCCGTCTGAAACATGCCCCAAAAAATTCAATTCCGGGTGTGGGATCTCACTTTACTCGTAATACTTGTATAAAAAAAAAAAAATCCTGCATTTTTTGCTTGTGGCTTACAGAGAACTGGCTTGTGGCTACAGAGAAACCCAAATATTACATATGCAGCCTTGCCAAAAGTATCATCCCCCAAATCTATATTCTAATATTTCATTACAAAAATAAATGGAATTATCGGTAAAAATAATACTTTTAACGTGAAAATTATTATTAGTATTTAGCACCACGTTCTACACTTTTTGCACTTCCTTTGGACGTAGTCACATTCTGATCGAAAGCCCTGAGTAGAACCCTTGGAAGAGTTACCATCAGTTTTGAGTTGATTTGTTTGCGTCAAAAAAAACTCAATTTGTCGAGTCTCATTGTGCAACTTGAAATGCATAGTTATACCCAAACTGTACTTCTCCTGCTGCTAATAATGTGATGATGACTCTTGTGGTAAGGAGTCTTCTCCTTAGGTACCTGTGGCAAGGTACTGAAGGAGAAGACTCCTTATAATCAAGTTTTATAATTAAATCATCTCCGTATCAGAAGTGTTTTCTGAATAGACTGCATTCTGTCTCTTAAACTCTTCTACATGATAATGAACCTCAACAAGTCTGTTGTATCATTATAATGAGATGGCAGCTGGTCGTACACCAGCTGCTATGGCTGGTACGCCCCCCTTACTGGACACTATTGTCAGCACACTGGCATGTGCAGCATTCCAAACGGTTAATGAACAGTTACTGAGTAACCATTCTGTCACTCAACACTTGCTAAGTAGTTTTGACAGTTTCTTTCTAATTGTCTGTCCACACGGCAGTAGGAGCAGACATCAGTTCACAGCGCAAGGTGATGATATTCATTCCCACGCATACGATGGTATGTAGATTCTGATATCAGATTTCGAATACTGCTGACTTTATAGATAGATTTAAATGTCCCCCAAGGACACCCTGCAACGTAACAGTGTCACCTCGTTGACTTTTCGATACCATTGAAGTCGGGCGAGGCTGCCTTGAGCTCGTTCTCACTTGACTGCACAACTTCAGGAAGATCTTCATTGGTTCTTATACTTATGGGCACGTGGATTCTAGCATCCCAGGCCTTTCTGCCTATTTTTAGCCCAGCTTCCTCTAGAAAGCTTAACTTCCATCCTATTCTTCTAGACACTTCTCGCCTGTCACCCGTTTCCATGCTCACAATTGTTTCATTTACTACTGAAAGGACAATTGACACCATTCCACAGCACTGCTATTCCCACAACCCTCACGGGGCATAGCAGTAACATCACCACCCCCAGAAAGGCATTCTAGCAGTTTTGCATGTTTACCTTCCAAGGTTTTTGAACTCCCATTGGACTCTTTCCTGTCACTCCACTTCGGAGGGTCTCCCATCTTGTCAATCAGTAATTGCAGTTGCTCAATTATCGCTTTTGTGGTCATATTTTGCTTTTGTTATGCTTGGGGCTCTTTGTAACAGCTTTGTTACTGGCTACAAGCAAAAAATGCAGGAATTTTTTTTTTTTTTACAAGTATTACGAGTAAATTGAGATCCCACACCCGGAATTGAATTTTTTGGGGCATGTTTCAGACGGTGTTGGGTCTCGATTGAGTTGTACATGCCCGCAGTTTACCGTTGACCAAAACGGTACCAGACTTTTGACATCCACTCATATATATATCAGTCATTCCTTTTTTTTGCGAACAAATTCTGGACACTGAAAAAAATTTTCAAAAAAAAATTGTAAAAATTTCGATCGAAGCGGCATTTTAATGCGCTGCATCGTTGGGTTCATTTCCGTCCGAAATCGGGAAGTTGGCATCACATACTTGTCTCCCGAATTGAGAAAAGAGATTTTGTGGTTTACTAAATCAGCTCAGCCGTGGACAAGTACCAAAACTAAAAATTAATCGAAGGGTCTAATTTTACACTGCTGACCCAGCGGGATTCAGAGAAAAAATAATCGAGCAAAAATATATTAAAGAGTACTCAGCATGTGCCGGTGAGGCAGATTGTTACTACCTGTCTTTTTGGACCTACTTTGATACTTAATGAAAACACTTTCTTTATATAGATGCAACATTTTCCTTACATAATTGCTACTAGGGTTGATTAGTTAGCAAAAAGGTGCATATCTCTTGAGTTCGGGAGAAGGAAAAAAAATTAGTAAAAAAAAAAAATTAGGGGTGTTTTTTACTCAGATTTTCTCGATCTTTCCATTCCAGGTCTGGGATTAATATTTATCATTGAGTAGTACCAAGGAAATCTTGCAAAGAGACGTTTATCTCTTTTTAGCAGCACTTACCATGTTTAAAAGTATATCCCTATGCCTAATTTTACAGATCGCACCCTCCCCGATTCCAAAAAATAAAAAATCGAGCAAAAGTAACATATCGTGTAACCTTGCTCAGGCGGTGAGAAAATGGTGTTTTTTGTTCGCAAAAAAAAGGAATGACTGATATATATTTTTTTTTTTTTTTTTTTCATGTTTGATTATTTCCTCTTCTTTTTTTTTTTTTTTTTTTTCTTTTCTTTTTTTTTTTTTTTTTTTTTCTCTGCCTCTCTCTTAATTCTGTTCGTTTCTTTGAAACGAAAATTCATTTGAATATTATTCCTTGGTCAGCAACCATCATTGTCGCCCTTTGGGCCTGTAAAAAAAAATAAAAATAAAAAGAAAGTTTACATCGGGAATAGGGCAGGAGCCAAAAGCTCCCAGTCCGTTACTTCCCACTTTATCGAAATTCTTTTTTTTTTTTTTTTTTTTCAAACAGGACAGCAGGGGGAAAGTTTGTTTCGTACCCCCCGGGTGCTTAGCGTCACCCTCCATGCGATGCTTGCGCAGGGAGAGCCAAGGGTCGAGAACCCTGGAGATTACCTTTGTTTCTTTTTGTGACTGGATTGCAGTGGCGCAACCCATCACCCCACCTGTTGGTATCTTTTTATTTTTTTTATTTAAAGAAAAAAGCAGGCTAAGTCGCCTGAGCTGGCATCGCCAGAATATTTAACTTCACATGGCAATGTCAGCTCGTGAAGGGATCCAGTTGGATCAAAGGTTTTCTCCCCCCCCACTCTATTTATCGTCATTGGTGCGCACCTTCGAACAGGAAGGCCAACACTGACGGAATTTTTTACTTCTCTTCCCAGGGTTGAACCTTGGGAAAAAAACAAACAATAAACACAGTGTAGACAAACACCCGCCGGACATCTGCAGAGCAGCGATCGATGTCGATGTCTTCGTTGTCGAACTTCCTGGCGTTTATGTTTTTGTTTTTAACAACAACACAACACCAACTAACAGGTTTGTCTCATTGCCCGTTCTTTCTTGTTTCCCTTTGCCGCCGGAAGAACGAAGGTCGACGGAGGTCCGAAGCATTGCTTGCGATGATGTTCCGGTATGTGTTGCGTCTCTGTTATTTGTTTGTTTCAACTCAATTGGTTCATCTTAGGTTTTAGAAGTCTTCGTCCTGTTCGTTGGGAAGGGCCTGAATCAAAAGTTCACTGCCCCTATTCCTCTCCCAAATTTCTTATTCGACCCTGAGTGATCCCACTGGATCTCTCATCGTTCATAGTACCTATGTGAAGTTATAAAATCTAAGGTAAACTATGAACTACAAATGACTTAGCCTGTTATTATAATGCCACAGGCAGGCCCTGCATTCAGCAACTATCCAGCAGTGCTTGGATGTCCTGATTTTCTTCTAAAAAAAAAAAAGAAAGAAAAACAAAACTGTAGCTGGGATCACTCAGGATCAACAGACTACCAATGCTACCTGTTGTACTTGCTCACTATGGGGGGTGATGCCAAACACCCAGAAGTACTAAACTGCTTTCCTTCTTGCTGCCCAGGAGTTTCTGACCAGAACTAATAGAAAATAAAAAGTAGATGGGAAACAATAAAAAGTAAAATGGATATAACTGAAGTTAAACAAGACAAATGAAGTAACAGACCAGAACAGAAAGAGGATTGTAATAGAAGATTACAAATAAAAAAATGCAAGTATCAACACATGATCAGGATACACCAGCAGCTAACAAACAACATAAAATTGAAGATCAGTTGCCAGAGTATTTCAACCATGGTAGAATACTCGCCCCTCTGGCAGGGATTATCCCAGACTTGTCCTTTAATTTAGTTGGACACCATGGCTTACAAGTAGAGACCACCAATGTTGTGCGTTGATAGGCAAGGTGACCAACCTTGACATTCTTTCTTTTCTCTCCTGTTGTGACAAACACAAAATACACGCACAGCTTACAGTGTGTTCTTTGTGTATGTTTTCTTCAGGTGTGAGTAGTTTTTTTGTTCTTGCTCTTCAGGGAGGGCCTTAGCCAAAAGCTAACAGTCCAAATCTCACCTGGAAATTCAACTCAGTCTTTGTCAGTTTTGGCATCAAACTTGAAATGGTTTAATCATTACAGGTTATTTACTGAAATATTTGTTCTAAAAGTTGCTAAGTATTTCTCACTTAGAAATTTTTTTTATTTTTTTATTTTCAGCAAAATTATTAAAAAGAATATAAAAAAAAAAAAAAAAAAAGAATAAACAATGTTATCATTGTTTTTTTTTTATCGTTCGACTTTGTCGACTAATTTCTATTTTCCGTTTCTTTTCTTTAAAGAATAAATAAAAAGAATTTAAAATAAAAAAAAAGAATAAACAATGTTATCATTGTTTTTTTATCGATCGACTATGTCGATCACTTTCTATTTTCCGTCCTGGTCAAGACGCTAAACTGATTGTTTTTTTTTTCAAAATTAATAATAGTTAGCTGCTGGTGTATCTTGATTATGTGTTGATACTTGCATTTTTTTATTTGTAATCTTCTATTACAATCCTCTTTCTGTTCTGGTCTGTTACTTCATTTGTCTTGTTTAACTTCAGTTATATCCATTTTACTTTTTATTGTTTCCCATCTACTTTTTATTTTCTATTAGTTCTGGTCAGAAACTCCTGGGCAGCAAGAAGGAAAGCAGTTTAGTACTTCTGGGTGTTTGGCATCACCCCCCATAGTGAGCAAGTACAACAGGTAGCATTGGTAGTCTGTTGATCCTGAGTGATCCCAGCTACAGTTTTGTTTTTCTTTCTTTTTTTTAGAAGAAGATCAGGACATCCTAGCACTGCTGGATAGTTGCTGAATGCAGGGCCTGCCTGTGGCATTATAATAACAGGCTAAGTCATTTGTAGTTCATAGTTTACCTTTGATTTTATAACTTCACATAGGTACTATGAACGATGAGAGATCCAGTGGGATCACTCAGGGTCTAGTAGAGACCACCAATGTTGTGCGTTGATAGGCAAGGTGACCAACCTTGACATTCTTTCTTTTCTCTCCTGTTGTGACAAACACAAAATATACACACAGCTTACAGTGTGTTCTTTGTGTATGTTTTCTTCAGGTGTGAGTAGTTTTTTTGTTCTTGCTCTTCAGGGAGGGCCTTAGCCAAAAGCTAACAGTCCAAATCTCACCTGGAAATTCAACTCAAAGAATATAAAAAAAAAAAAAAAAAAGGAAAAACAATGTTATCATTGTTTTTTTTTATCGTTCGACTTTGTCGACTAATTTCTATTTTCCGTTTTTTTTTTTCTTTAAAAAATAAATAAAAAGAATTTAAAATAAAAAAAAAGAATAAACAATGTTATCATTGTTTTTTTATCGATCGACTATGTCGATCACTTTCTATTTTCCGTCCTGGTCAAGACGCTAAACTGATTGTTTTTTTTTTCAAAATTAATAAAAAAGAATATAAAAAAAAAAAAAAAAAAGGAAAAACAATGTTATCATTGTTTTTTTTTATCGTTCGACTTTGTCGACTAATTTCTATTTTCCGTTTTTTTTCTTTAAAAAATAAATAAAAAGAATTTAAAATAAAAAAAAAGAATAAACAATGTTATCATTGTTTTTTTTTATCGATCGACTATGTCGATTACTTTCTATTTTCCGTCCTGGTCAAGACGCTAAACTGATTGTTTTTTTTTTTTCAAAATAAAAAAAAATATTAAAAAAAAAGAATAAAAAAAAAGAATAAACAATGTTATCATTGTTTTTTTTATCGTTCGACTTTGTTGACTAATTTCTATTTTCCGTTTTTTTTTTCTTTAAAAAATAAATAAAAAGAATTTAAAAAAAAAAAAAAAAAAAAAAAAAACAATAAACAATGTTATCATTGTTTTTTTATCGATCGACTATGTCGATCACTTTCTATTTTCCGTCCTGGTCAAGACGCTAAACTGATTGTTTTTTTTTTTCAAAATTAATAAAAAAGAATATAAAAAAATACAAAAAAAAAGAATAAACAATGTTATCATTGTTTTTTTTATCGATCGACTATGTCGATTACTTTCTATTTTCCGTCCTGGTCAAGACGCTAAACTGATTGTTTTTTTTTCAAAATAAAAAAAAATATTTAAAAAAAAAAAAAAAAAAAAAGAATAAACAATGTTATCATTGTTTTTTTTATCGATCGACTATGTCGATTACTTCCTATTTTCCGTCCTGGTCAAGACGCTAAACTGATTGTTTTTTTTCAAAATTAATAAAAAAGAATATAAAAAAATACAAAAAAAAGAATAAACAATGTTATCATTGTTTTTTTTTATCGTTCGACTTTGTCGACTAATTTCTATTTTCCGTTTTTTTTCTTTAAAAAATAAATAAAAAGAATTTAAAATAAAAAAAAAAAAGAATAAACAATGTTATCATTGTTTTTTTTATCGATCGACTATGTCGATTACTTTCTATTTTCCGTCCTGGTCAAGACGCTAAACTGATTGTTTTTTTTTCAAAATTAATAAAAAAGAATATAAAAAAAATAAAAAAAAAAAGAATAAACAATGTTATCATTGTTTTTTTTTATCGTTCGACTTTGTTGACTAATTTCTATTTTCCATTTTTTTTCTTTTTAAAAATAAATAAAAAGAATTAAAATAAAAAAAAAAAAAAGAATAAACAATGTTATCATTGTTTTTTGGGAAAACCCCTAATTCCACAAAAATAGTTTGCGAAATCGCCAACTCATCACAAAAATTTTAACCGCTCGAAACAACCCAACATGACGGGAAAACTTTCAGAATTTTCGGAGCTCCGGTAGTTTATTGGTTATGACCGCCGAATCATGACCCGGAGGTCTCGGGTTCGAACCCCGTGACATCCTTTTTTTCTCTTTTTCGTAATGACGGAAAATGTGACCAAAACATAGTCCAAGGGCGGATTGATCACCCACTGGTCGAGTTGAGACATATTCCCGTTGCAATAAATCACCAAGACCCCTCCCGTGTGATCGATCACTTTAAAATGTTACTGTGCAGTTCACCAGTGAGACTAAGACCTCCAACCAAAATTCACCAGACTTCAAGCAGCATTCCAAATTAGGTAATTTTTGTCAGACACATTCGAACCATCGAGAACAGAAATTCTCACGTTAGTAAAAGCTTGACCTTTAGAAATGTGGCTTAACGATCCTCATCATCGATTTAGGTTCGTGACTTAGAAGCCTTCGTCAATGTGGCCCTCCTCCGAGCCAAACTCCCCACCTGACTGGTGTCTCCAAACGAGGGGTCGAGCCGAAGCCCGTTTGTCGCTGGAATCGGAAAAGCTACGAGTCCGAAAGGACCCTAACCTCCGAAGAGGCAGCTGCCGTTCCCCCATCATTGGATAAGTAAAGCGACGATAAGAGTAGTGGTATTTCATTGTTGGTAAACCTCCCACCTATAACTACACCCGACTAGAGTCAAACTCAACAGGGTCTTCTTTCCCCGCTGACAGTTTCAAGTCCGTTCCCTTGACTGCTGTTCGCCAGATAGTAGGTAGGGACAGAAGGAATCTCATTAGTCCATTCATGCGCGTCTTTAATTAGAAGACGAGGCATTTGGCTACCTTAAGAGAGTCATCAGTTGCAAATTTGTTTTTTCAGGTTGGACTTTGTACGGAACAGGCGGGCTTTTATTAGGGGCTCCCCCCTTGGGGGGGGTTGGGGGGGGGGGGGGGCTTGCGTCCCGCCAAGAATTTGGCGGACGCAAGCCACCCTTGCACTCTTCCCAGCTTGGTAGGCTAAAAAACAAAAAACCCGCCGCAAGCCAAATTTTTGGGTCAAGTTCGAGTCCTGGTGGACAACTTTTTTTTGTAGGGAGTTGGCGATTTCGCAAACTATTTTTGTTGAATTAGAGGTTTTCCCTTGTTTTTTTTATCGATCGACTATGTCGATTACTTTCTATTTTCCGTCCTGGTCAGGACGCTAAACTGATTGTTTTTTCTTTAAAAATAAATAAAAAGAATAAAAAAAAAAAAAAAAGGAATAAACAATGTTATCATTGTTTTTTTTTTATCGATCGACTATGTCGATTACTTACTATTTTCCGTCCTGGTCAAGACGCTAAACTGATTGTTTTTTCTTTAAAACAATTAAAAAGGTTTAAAAAAAAAAAAAAAAAAAAAAATGAATAAACAATGTTATCATTGTTTTTTTTTCTATCGATCAACTATGTCGATTAATTTCTATTTTCCGTCCTGATCGAGACGCTAAACTGATTGTTTCCTTTTTTTAAATAATAAATAAGAAAAAAAAAAAAAAAAAAAAAGAGCATCTCCCTGCTATCCCTCATATCCCCACAATAATATTATACCTTTTCATTTTCTCTTTCCTTTTCTGGTCTTTTTTTTTTCTTTTTTTTCCTTTTTCATACAACGTTTTTTATTTATATATTAGTCATTCCAAAAATAACCGGCCGCGAAAACCAGTTTTGCTTCGAGCAGCCATTGGTCAAAAATGCATCCATTTTCGAGATTTTTTACGAGGTGGAAAGGTTCGGCCCCAATCTCTGATTTTACGCGGTGGGATTATTTTTTTTTCACTTTTTTTACTGACCGTTAGAACCCGACAGGTGCGTTATGGGTACTAAGAGAATGTCACTGTCGGCATGGAAAAGTTAATCCTGTTGCTGCATTTAATTTTTTTCTGGAAAAAAAAGGGAAATGCATCAGAGATTGGCATTTTTTCTCATAACTACACTTATTATTCCCTTAAGCACCAGCTTAAACTTCTCTCAATGAAGTGTCACACGTGCCACGAGATGCCAGCTGAGTGCTCCTCAGACAACTACAACTGCACCTCGCACACTAACGCGAAAAGACGGAATCCGAAGTTCAACAAGCTTCTTGAGCCACTTCGCGGTAGTCTTGAAATCCCGGCGTATGCTCCTCTGCGCTCAATCTGCAACGCTTGCTACCAGCGAGCAAAAAGGCTGACTAGTGATCCGCATTACGCATCCGTCAGTATCCCTGCAGAGCCGATCAATCCGGAACCGCTCTCAGATATTTTTGAACGCGTGAAAGAATCAGTTCCTGCTGTCCGTTCTCAGTTTTTGAGACTCTGTCTCACGCTAGGCTACACTGATAGCCAGATTAATGCCCATGTCAGGGATTCTTCAATGCGTAAGCAGCTACAGAGGCTGGAACAGCACGATCCCTCCCAATCAGTAAAGCAGCGCAGCCAAGACAGAGATATCTGGAACTTCTGGATTTCCAATGCACGCCCTGAGTCAAACCGCGTGGTCCTCAGCAAAGACTACATAACCGGCGAGACAAGTAAAGAAACAGTCCTCTATGTAAGAGAACCATACCTTGCCTTGTGGAGTGCCTTCTGCAGAACTCACACAGCTATCTCATATCCTCAGTTTTGTGACAAAAGGCCTGCTCATGTCAAATCTTGTCCGAATAACCCTCGATGCCGTTGCAGGTGGCACATGCAAATTGCACTTATCCTTCCTGCTTATATAAGACTTGTGGGCCTGAGAAGATTTCAGCTAACCCGCTTGAGTGACCACCTACCACTCATACTATGTCGAGACCCGTCTTACAACTGCTTCTTTGGCCACTGAATCTAGTTCTAGTTCCAGTTTCAGATCGCTGCGTTCAACTAGTTCTATTATCGGTTCATTGCCGGTAGGAAAACGAAGAAAGCCAGCAGTAAAAGTTGCCAAAAGAGCTAAGCCTAATCAAAAATAAAAATAAGCTAAGTGTAGTGTAAGATGTACAAGGTACTGTTTTGCTTCGAGCAGCCTTTGTAACTGTTTCAGAGTAAAACATCCGACCAGGTACGGCCGGATATAGAACCATATACCGATCTTTCATTTTAGCACCCGGGGCAGCCGATTAGACATCAACAGTTCCATTATTCAAAATTTTCACCACACAAAAATGTCACAATTTTTTTGAATTTTAGCTGCATTTTTTTGAATCGCAGCGGGAATGAAATCAGCGGTGCAAAAGCGATTAAAATGGGTATTCGGTTTTAAGTTTTACTCCCTATTTTCACCTATGAAATACTGGAACCCTAAAATGGACGGTTATTTTTGGAATGACTAATATATATGAGGACGTGCCAAAAGTAGGGCCTATTTTGTACCACGGGTAACTGCTGGCCTCTAAATCTTGGTCTGAGCACTTTTTTGGCCCACTCTGTATATTAGAAAACTCAATTCCGGGTCTGGGATACAACTTTACTTGTCACCAGTTCAAAAATTCTGCAATTTTTAGGGGAAATTGACTGTATTACACTGTAAGATGCTTGTGCACAGTTGAGACCAATTTGTAAGGTAGTAGTAGGAGAGTGTCACTCGCTTGAATCACAGCTTCACAAATAACAATGACAATTAAGGATACTCTAGAACGAGAGCCACTGTGACGGGCATTTCGGCAGCATATCAAATGTCATCCAGACCTCATCGAGAGTGGGCACCGGTGCGTACCCTCACCGAGGTGGCAGGCGTACTCCGAACGCTCAGCGACACAACACTTGTATTCCTCTTCTTTGAAGAGCAAGAAGTGAGTGTGCAGAACCTCCGCATCCCAGCCGTAACCAGCATCCCCACCTACCGAAAGGATACTTCAGGTCAGATATATATCACAGCTTTCTCTGACGAAAACCCGCAATTTGCACTTGACGGAGGTAAGGCTACTTTGCTACTGAACCACAAGCCCAAAATATCAGATAAGCTTCCCCTTACTAGAGCTGAGAAGAGCACTATTGGATCTACACCCCTTGACACAACCGCGGACAACAACAAGTTTGCAGAGATAGAGCACAGTCAGCATATCGATTCCCTGAAGAATAAACGAGCAAGAAAAGAAGCCTTTTTTGAAAGGTTAGACAGGGAGCACACCATCCAACAACGAGCCTGCAAACGGAAAAGTGCCCCCGCCGAGAAGCCTGTTAGAAAGAAGCGCCAATGCAGCCAGTGCAGCTCTCTTACTCATGATCTCCGAAATTGTCCAGACCGTCGTTCTGAACCCGAAAGCTCTGATTCAAGTAGCAGTGTAACCCCTTAAAAAACATAAGTGTGTACAACATTATTAGTAAGTTAGTGTAGGTGCAGAATGCACACGAATGATCAATATCAGTCCATCAGTCCTCTTAGCTTCGCTGCTTGTGCCAAAACTTACGTATTAATTTTGTCATGCAGTTTCTAAATTCATCGGATGGGGATGAGTCTGCTTGCCCAGGATATGGAGTTCGACAGCCACGGAGAACAATGCATCTAATTACAGAGGTCTGATATGTGAAGTAAACCTGCCCCCTGTGTGTGTACTGCATAACACAGTAATACAGTCAATTTCCCCTAAAAATTGCAGAATTTTTGAACTGGTGACAAGTAAAGTTGTATCCCAGACCCGGAATTGAGTTTTCTAATATACAGAGTGGGCCAAAAAAGTGCTCAGACCAAGATTTAGAGGCCGGCAGTTACCCGTGGTACAAAATGGTACCCTACTTTTGGCATCCTCTCATATATATATATTTTTTTTTTTTTTTTCATGTTTGATTATTTCCTCTTCATTTTTTTTTTTCTTTTCTTTTCTTTCTTTTTTTTTTTTTTTTTTCTCTGCCTCTCTCTTAATTCTGTTCGTTTCTTTGAAACGAAAATTCATTTGAATATTATTCCTTGGTCAGCAACCATCATTGTCGCCCTTTGGGCCTGTTAAAAAAAAATAAAAATAAAAAGAAAGTTTACATCGGGAATAGGGCAGGAGCCAAAAGCTCCCAGTCCGTTACTTCCCACTTTATCGAAATCCATGGTTGAAATACTCTGGCAACTGATCTTCAATTTTATGTTGTTTGTTAGCTGCTGGTGTATCTTGATCATGTGTTGATACTTGCATTTTTTTATTTGTAATCTTCTATTACAATCACTCTTGCCTATATCTTTTCTTTTTATTCTCTTTCTGTTCTGGTCTGTTACTTCATTTGTCTTGTTTAACTTCAGTTATATCCATTTTACTTTTTATTGTTTCCCATCTACTTTTTATTTTCTATTAGTTCTGGTCAGAAACTCCTGGGCAGCAAGAAGGAAAGCAGTTTAGTACTTCTGGGTGTTTGGCATCACCCCCCATAGTGAGCAAGTACAACAGGTAGCATTGGTAGTCTGTTGATCCTGAGTGATCCCAGCTACAGTTTTGTTTTTCTTTCTTTTTTTTAGAAGAAGATCAGGACATCCTAGCACTGCTGGATAGTTGCTGAATGCAGGGCCTGCCTGTGGCATTATAATAACAGGCTAAGTCATTTGTAGTTCATAGTTTACCTTTGATTTTATAACTTCACACAGGGTACTATGAACGATGAGAGATCCAGTGGGATCACTCAGGGTCTAGTAGAGACCACCAATGTTGTGTGTTGATAGGCAAGGTGACCAACCTTGACATTCTTTCTTTTCTCTCCTGTTGTGACAAACACAAAATACACACACAGCTTACAGTGTGTTCTTTGTGTATGTTTTCTTCAGGTGTGAGTAGTTTTTTTGTTCTTGCTCTTCAGGGAGGGCCTTAGCCAAAAGCTAACAGTCCAAATCTCACCTGGTAACTTAACTCGACCCTGAGTGATCCCACTGGATCTCTCATCGTTCATAGTACCTATGTGAAGTTATAAAATCTAAGGTAAACTATGAACTACAAATGACTTAGCCTGTTATTATAATGCCACAGGCAGGCCCTGCATTCAGCAACTATCCAGCAGTGCTTGGATGTCCTGATCTTCTTCTAAAAAAAAGAAAGAAAAACAAAACTGTAGCTGGGATCACTCAGGATCAACAGACTACCAATGCTACCTGTTGTACTTGCTCACTATGGGGGGTGATGCCAAACACCCAGAAGTACTAAACTGCTTTCCTTCTTGCTGCCCAGGAGTTTCTGACCAGAACTAATAGAAAATAAAAAGTAGATGGGAAACAATAAAAAGTAAAATGGATATAACTGAAGTTAAACAAGACAAATGAAGTAACAGACCAGAACAGAAAGAGAATTGTAATAGAAGATTACAAATAAAAAAATGCAAGTATCAACACATGATCAAGATACACCAGCAGCTAACAAACAACATAAAATTGAAGATCAGTTGCCAGAGTATTTCAACCATGGTAGAATACTCGCCCCTCTGGCAGGGATTATCCCAGACTTGTCCTTTAATTTAGTTGGACACCATGGCTTACAACCCTTCCAGAGGGAAGCACCATTATGACCTCTATTTTTTTTCTTCAAGAAAATCATAAGGTGGGAACAAAGAAAAATGCTAAGAGGAACCCCTTATTAACACCTAAGACATCTAAACTGCAGCCCAGCTTATGCCCAATGCACTAACAGGTCATTCCCTCACACTCAGATCAAAAAATCAAAGTTCAGAGTGCATCTTAGCGTGAATGAGAGAATTTCCTCCCGCTTTTTTTGAACAAAAGGGATAGGAGAAGGGATAGAAAACGAACATAACAATAAGATTCTAAGTGAGAAACACTTAGCAGAAACACTTAGCAGCTTTTAATAATAAGAATTTAAAAAAAAAAAAAAAGAATAAACAATGTTATCATTGTTTTTTTATCGATCGACTATGTCGATCGCTTTCTATTTTCCGTCCTGGTCAAGACGCTAAACTGATTGTTTTTTCTTTAAAATAATAAAAAGGATTAAAAAAAAGGAAAAAAAAAAAAAAAAAAGAATAAACAATTGTATCATTGTTTTTTTATCGATCGACTATGTCGATTACTTTCTATTTTCCGTCCTGGTCAAGACGCTAAACTGATTGTTTTTTTTTTCAAAATTAATAAATAAGAATATAAAAAAAAAACAAAAAAAAAAAGAATAAACAATGTTATCATTGTTTTTTTTTATCGTTCGACTTTGTCGACTAATTTTTATTTTCCGTTTTTTTTTTCTTTAAAAAATAAATAATAAGAATTTAAAAAAAAAAAAAAAGAATAAACAATGTTATCATTGTTTTTTTATCGATCGACTATGTCGATCGCTTTCTATTTTCCGTCCTGGTCAAGACGCTAAACTGATTGTTTTTTCTTTAAAATAATAAAAAGGATTAAAAAAAAAAAAAAAAAAAAAAAAAAAGAATAAACAATGTTATCATTGTTTTTTTATCGATCGACTATGTCGATCACTTTCTATTTCTGAATGCAGGGCCTGCCTGTGGCATTATAATAACAGGCTAAGTCATTTTTAGTTCATAGTTTACCTTTGATTTTATAACTTCACACAGGGTACTATGAACGATGAGAGATCCAGTGGGATCACTCAGGGTCTAGTAGAGACCACCAATGTTGTGCGTTGATAGGCAAGGTGACCAACCTTGACATTCTTTCTTTTCTCTCCTGTTGTGACAAACACAAAATACACACACAGCTTACAGTGTGTTCTTTGTGTATGTTTTCTTCAGGTGTGAGTAGTTTTTTTGTTCTTGCTCTTCAGGGAGGGCCTTAGCCAAAAGCTAACAGTCCAAATCTCACCTGGTAAACTCAACTATTTTTTAAAGAAAAAAAAAACGGAAAATAAAAATTAGTCGACAAAGTCGAACGATAAAAAAAAACAATGATAACATTGTTTATTCTTTTTTTTTTGTTTTTTTTTTATATTCTTATTTATTAATTTTGAAAAAAAAAACAATCAGTTTAGCGTCTTGACCAGGACGGAAAATAGAAAGTAATCGACATAGTTGATCGATAAAAAAACAATGATAACATTGTTTATTCTTTTTTTTTTAAATTCTTTTTATTTATTTTTTAAAGAAAAAAAAACGGAAAATAGAAATTAGTCGACAAAGTCGAACGATAAAAAAACAATGATAACATTGTTTATTCTTTTTTTTTTTATTTTTTTTATATTTTTTTTTAATTAATTTTGAAAAAAAAAAACAATCAGTTTAGCGTCTTGACCAGGACGGAAAATAGAAAGTGATCGACATAGTCGATCGATAAGAAAACAATGATAACATTGTTTATTCTTTTTTTTTTTCATTTTAAATTCTTTTTATTAATTTTTAAAGAAAAAAAACGGAAAATAGAAATTAGTCGACAAAGTCGAACGAGAAAAAAAAACAATGATAACATTGTTTATTCTTTTTTTTGTATTTTTTTTATATTCTTTTCTATTAATTTTGAAAAAAAAAACAATCAGTTTTGCGTCTTGACCAGGACGGAAAATAGAAAGTGATCGACATAGTCGATCGATAAAAAAAACAATGATAATATTGTTTATTCTTTTTTTTTTTTTTTTTTTTTAAATTCTTTTTATTTATTTTTTAAAGAAAAAAATGGAAAATAGAAAATAGTCAACAAAGTCGAACGATAAAAAAAAACAATGATAACATTGTTTATTCTATTTTTTTATTTTTTTTTTTTTTTCTATTCTTTTTTATTAATTTTGAAGAAAAAAAAAACAATCAGTTTAGCGTCTTGACCAGGACGGAAAATAGAAAGTAATCGACATAGTCGATCGATAAAAAAAAAAAAACAATGATAACATTGTTTATTCTTTTTTATTTTTTTTAAATTCTTTTTATTTATTTTTTAAAAAGAAAAACGGAAAGTAGAAATTAGTCAACAAAGTCGAACGATAAAAAAAAAACAATGATAACATTGTTTATTCTTTTTTTTTTATTTTTTTTATATTCTTTTTTATTAATTTTTAAAAAAAAAACAATCAGTGTAGCGTCTTGACCAGGACGGAAAATAGAAAGTGATCGACATAGTCGATCGATAAAAAAACAATGATAACATTGTTTATTCTTTTTTTTTTTTTTTTAAATTCTTATTATTTATTTTTTAAAGAAAAAAAAACGGAAAATAAAAATTAGTCGACAAAGTCGAACGATAAAAAAAAACAATGATAACATTGTTTATTCTTTTTTTTTTTATTTTAAATTCTTTTTATTAATTTTTAAAGAAAAAAAACGGAAAATAGAAATTAGTCGACAAAGTCGAACGATAAAAAAAAACAATGATTACATTGTTTATTCTTTTTTTTGTATTTTTTTTATATTCTTTTTTATTAATTTTGAAAAAAAAAACAATCAGTTTAGCGTCTTGACCAGGACGGAAAATAGAAAGTGATCGACATAGTCGATCGATAAAAAAAAAAACAATGATAATATTGTTTATTCTTTTTTTTTTTTATTTTAAATTCTTTTTTATTAATCGACATAGTCGATCGATAAAAAAAAACAATGATAACATTGTTTATTCCTTTTTTTTTTTTTTATATTCTTTTTCATTAATTTTGAAAAAAAAAACAAGACGGTAAATAGAAAGTAATCGACATAGTCGATCGATAAAAAAACAATGATAACATTGTTTATTCTTTTTTTTTTTTTTTTAAATTCTTATTATTTATTTTTTAAAGAAAAAAAAACGGAAAATAAAAATTAGTCGACAAAGTCGAACGATAAAAAAAAACAATGATAACATTGTTTATTCTTTTTTTTTTTATTTTAAATTCTTTTTATTAATTTTTAAAGAAAAAAAACGGAAAATAGAAATTAGTCGACAAAGTCGAACGATAAAAAAAAACAATGATTACATTGTTTATTCTTTTTTTTGTATTTTTTTTATATTCTTTTTTATTAATTTTGAAAAAAAAAACAATCAGTTTAGCGTCTTGACCAGGACGGAAAATAGAAAGTGATCGACATAGTCGATCGATAAAAAAAAAAACAATGATAATATTGTTTATTCTTTTTTTTTTTTTTTTTTTTTAAATTCTTTTTATTTATTTTTTAAAGAAAAAAATGGAAAATAGAAAATAGTCAACAAAGTCGAACGATAAAAAAAAACAATGATAACATTGTTTATTCTATTTTTTTATTTTTTTTTTTTTTTCTATTCTTTTTTATTAATTTTGAAGAAAAAAAAAACAATCAGTTTAGCGTCTTGACCAGGACGGAAAATAGAAAGTAATCGACATAGTCGATCGATAAAAAAAACAATGATAACATTGTTTATTCTTTTTTTTTTTTTTTATTTTTTTTTTCTATTCTTTTTTATTAATTTTGAAGAAAAAAAAAACAATCAGTTTAGCGTCTTGACCAGGACGGAAAATAGAAAGTGATCGACATAGTCGATCGATAAAAAAAAACAATGATAACATTGTTTATTCTTTTTTATTTTTTTAAAATTTTTTTTATTTATTTTTTAAAAAGAAAAAAAAACGGAAAATAGAAATTAGTCAACAAAGTCGAACGATAAAAAAACAATGATAACATTGTTTATTCTTTTTTTTTTTTTTTTATTTCTTTTTATTTATTAAAAGGGCGAACAGAAACCTTCAAACTAAACGATGGCATCTAAAGGTTTTCGACTACTTGCTGAAAGTTGCTATCCGGGAAGAATGTACGAAGGGGAAGACCCCTGCACTCACAACAACATCAAAATTGAAGAGGCGCAAGGAGTCATAAGAACTGAGCTTATTTTTGTCTTTGGTGGTGTTTTCATTTGTTCTGTTCACCCTTTAGGTGGTGAATGTGTGTGTATTTTTAACGGGCAGGCAATGGCGGTTCACTTTGTCACATCACCTTTCCGAGCCCCCCTACCCCTTTTCCCCGTTAGCTCTTTTTTCAAAAAAAGTCAAAAAACCGGGTTTTACCCCCGTCCGTAATGGGTTAACTAAAAAATTATCATCAGCTTGGAACCCAATGATTACACTCACTTGTTTCTACCCCAATGAATTACCTCTCATTGTCTCTCAAGCAATATCAATATGGGTTGTCAGGCTGTCTCCTGGCAGAGATGGGAGGAGTAATGGAAAGACACCACAGCACAGAACAGTGTGAACGAGAATGAGCCCCCTCAGTGATTAAACCCACCGCACACGCGATGCGCCGGTCCAAAGTCCGGAACCTCACCACAAGCGATGATCAAGAAGGGTGATGGGTCACTGGGCACAAGCGATGCCCATTTAGTTGTCAAAGTGACATGTATGGCAAACTGAACAGGTTTGACATCGCACAGCACACCAGCACCAACGGTACCATCTGGATATCACTCACTTTTTTCACTAGAATTCACACATTTTCACACATTTTCACAGGATTTCACACATTTTCACACATTTTCACAGGATTTCACTACCAGAAAGCAGCAAAAAATTAAGTGAAAAATCGTGAAAAATCGTGAAAAATCGTGAATTTTCGTGTAGCAAAGTGAAAAATCGTGAACACCTCCACCCTGCCGATCGCCTCACTTGAGAATACAACCAAAGCCCCAACTAATCGGTCCTTTCTTTTTCCTTCTTGTTAATTGATCGCTCCACTCGTCGATCACCAAAACCGATTGTATTTATATCTGTTTTATAAACGATCGGCTATGTCGATCGACCTTTAAAATAATTGTTTTCTTTTTCTCGACGATCAGATCCAATTGATCGACCTTTTCTTTTTTTTTCTTTATTCCTCCCATCCCTCCCGCTCCCCTATTTTTAATAAAAGCGTGATCAGCTCAGCTTGATCGTTAATTTTTTTTTTTTTATTTATTGCTGGTCCTAGTCAAGACCTTAAACTGACTAATCGGTCTTAAATTAACTAAGTATTAACTTAGTTTAGCAGAAATGCAAAATTTTCACTTAGCAAAAATTTTTTTTTTCAGACTGATATATCAGCTCCGGTGGTGTAAGGGTTAAAAAAAAAAAAAAAAAAAGAATAAACAATGTTATCATTGTTTTTTTTATCGATCGACTACTGTAAAGGGAAATATTCTCGCGGATTTGGAGATTTTTTTTCAAACTCGCGGGTTTTTCCCCACAAGAATATTTCCCTACCACAGAGGATTTTTGCGAAAGCCAGCCGTTGATCAAAAATCTTGGAAATCTTTGAGCTTCCCTCGAGTGTCAGGTAGAACAAAGCACTATTGCACTTCGAAGCCGGATGAAATGAAGGAATATGAATGATGCCTTGTTGTTTAAAGGGAAGTGCTTACTCCGCAACCCACTATTTTTTTCTCTTCCAGCCGAACAACATGTCAAACGATGAATTGAGAGGCGTCCTCGTCAGCAATCACCCTGTTGTCGGAGAATGTCTGGGAGGTGCGTAGGACCCGATCGAGCGTAGTGCGATTGCAGGAGGGGCTTGTCGTTCGTGAGTGCCCTCAGTATCGAAGATTCAATCTTCCATGCACTCATGCTATCAAGGTGCTGATACATCAGGGGCACAATATACTAACACATTCCACTGCCTTGCCATCCTTTGCCATGATGGATAACTTTCGAATTCCAATTTTACTCAGCTACCGTGTTCCACAATTCACCATCAGATGTATGATGCACGCGGGGGAGGGAATGTCTGTGGTGTTACATTTTTTATGGATGAAAGTGATCACAACACAAGAGAACAAACTACCTTACACGTTTTGTATGCCAATGCCAATGCAGCGGGTTACTCAGGAAGCCTTCGCAATGCAACTTTCAAGAGCACCAATCACTATACTGTTCAAATCCAGCACCCTGAACCTCAAGAACTCCACAAGTACTTGAATCCACGGCACAACAGGAATATTCGTGAGAACGAAAACTTCAATAGCTACCTTCCTAATTAGTAGATTAAAAACCTAAACAGCAAAGCTTACCATCGAAGATATTGTATGGTAAAGGTATTCTTTAAGTCTTGTACATGCTAAAAAAGTACCTTCACCCGGAGTCGAACCTAGGCATAAATGTCCTGCGAATGTCTCGTGAATTTTATTTTCGTGTAAAGTCCCTGTTGTTGGGTTTACTTTACTATCCTTTCTAATAACATCCTAGTTCCAAATACAGGTAAGGATAAGACATGTTGGAGCCTGTCGAGTGGGTTTAGGTTGGTCGGATCGAGTGCGTTCTTTATATTACCTTTCATAAGTTTAATATCAGCGGCGTGCTTCTTCTTCTTGACACAATTGGGATCATCATCGCAGTCCCTCTCAGCAGCGGAATATGCAAGATCGTGATGCATCGCTAACTTATTGAATCGACTCTTGGGTTTAGTTATAATATCTGAGTCCGGATGTCTTCGTTGTTTACTTCCCTAGTAATGTTGTCATCCAAATTCTTGATCCTATCCTCCAACTTAGTACCAGGACCTGCAAACGAAGCCTTCTCGATTCCTTTCTTAGTCAGAACTGGTAGATGTAATTCTGTGTTGGGGAAAACCCGTGTCAACCACTCATGGATACCACCACCCTTGATTATTCTGTCATTGTCGTCAACATCACCGTGATACTTTTTATATAAGAAATCGTGGTAGGAATTTTCATCATGTACATTCTTCACAAAGTCGATGACGAAGTACCCACACATTATGCTCTTCAAGTCCTGCAGCTGGGTCGTGGAATAGATGAGGGGTCGAACCCTTACTTCTTCGGGTGGAGGCATGCCAAATCGCGGGTCCAGAGGGAGCTATGAATAGACACGTCCAGTGGGTTCCAACAGAATCGGAGTGATCCAAGTTTATAAGATAGTAACCAGGGTCGAGATCGTCATCACTGGCGCTCCATGCATGTTGCAATGTGGCAACAGCCCTCCGTCCCTCATCTGCACTATGTTTGTGAGCGCAGAGCAGCCTCTTCTCTTCCCTGCAAGCACACTTGGTCATGAGGTGGATGGCATGTGAAGTTGGAGAAATCTGCCTCCTCATGACCCAAGTGACTCACGCTGCTGTCAACTAAACTTCTGTGTTGCGTGCCGACGGAGCGGCGATACCAAACAACATCTCAGGGTGGCCATGCTGGCAGCACCGGGTGGCCTGCAGACCTTTTTTCTGTCCGAACTCAGCAAAGAATTCGCTTCCAAGTGTATTCTTCACTTGTCCCAGCATTCTGCCCTCGTTCCTGACAATACTAAATGTAATGGTTCCTTGATTGACTTCTGTCGGGTATTCACACCACGATTAGAAGAACAGTTGTTAAAAAAGCCTTAATTTGGAGTGGGTCAGCGCTAAGTATAACCCTGTGGATGTACCGTCCAGGGAACCCATTTTTTCCTCTACCAGATCCAAGGTGGAACAGGCGGGGGCATTCTTCAAGTTGCATCACGGTGTTGGTGTCCCGTCAGGACCTGGCACTACTCCAGCGCGGTGAACCTATCTAAGATTAGGATAGGGTCACATGAATGTCCTTAGTATCTGTTCTGCCAGTTGTGCGTATTACTTTATATTCTTTTTCAGGTGCTGTCCAGACATGGAAAGTAAATTACTAAATGTAATGGTTCCTTGATTGACTTCTGTCAGGAATTCACACCACGATTAGAAGAACAGTTGTTAAAAAACCTTTTTATTATGGATGAGTTGCAGCAAGTATGGCTTCTGTTGGACAGCAAGAAAAAAAATATTGGACCCCTGAATAGCAAAATTCTCCTATTTTTTCCCCCTTCACTTCTCCTCCCAAAAACCAAGAAAGAAAATCAAGAACACATCTTAAAAAAAGGGTAGACAAAGCTATTTAGCTTTGCCCAATCGATCAGGTTAGGTTTATTCAAAACAAGGGTTGATATAACCTTACCGTCCGACTGCTTTCCGTGAGTTTTATGTGATTGTAGATGTGGTTGTCGCAGCTATTTTTTTACTGACACATGCTCCTCGAGGAAGGTACTCAATGAAGAAAACGTCATCTTCACTCTGATGCGACAGAGAAAAAGCAAAAAAAAAAAAATATATGTGCGTGTTTGTAAAGGGGTTCTGATTTCCGACTAAGCCCTATGCAAGTGATTTTTTAACTCCATTGTACTTCACCCTCACAGGACAATTGCAGAACAAGATTAATGGCTCAGTTATATTTTTTCTATCCTTATTGTTTCTTAGAATTCTCAAATGTTTATTGTTGTTCAGACTTTCTGCTCCACAGCTGTTGTGAAGTGGAATGTATTATGAACAATTTGATCTGGTCTTGAGAATGAGTAACAAGAAATGTATTAAAAAAAAAAATCCCCTTAAACAGGAAACTAATTATTTCCCGAGTTCAAACAACTATGAAAACTGCATTCTTATTTTGGGCTTTAAGCACCTTAGTTACTACCGGGGTATGCCAAATGACATCGGGGGCCGCAGTTATGGCTGATCAATTTACGTCAGACTTTCGCAGGGTGCAGTTACAGCCAAAGGCCAGATATTCATTTCAACATGGATGGGGAGCTGTATATACGAGAGTTCGCGAAGGGCTTCTTATTGTATGGCAATCATCAACTCCGAACATTCGTGGGAGGTATGAAATTTACGCACGTGCCTACAGCCCTTACAACTGGCCTATTGGTGATGCTGTTGTCATTTGTGAGTTAAATTATCTCAGAATCCCTCCGAAAGTATCTGGATCCTTTGACACCAGTCTAATCAACATCGTTTACCAAATGGGGAGAGGGATCTCTAACACTTGGATCAGCCTTAACAAAGAGGAAGGAATAACTTCAATAACGCCCAGTGTTTGCACTTCTGATGACGATTTTCTTGACGTCTCGTACTTCTATCAATTTGCTACCGCAGGTTCGCCAGATGGAAACTTATTTGTAACCGCGATGACTAATATCTTTTCTTCGTATTTAACAACGGGTATTGATATCGAGATTTACAAGAACGGTGTCACTACAACCCTCCGAAGAGTAGTTCCGGAACATTTTGAGTTGCAAACCCAACCTGAAGTTGCGGTACTAAAAAATGGAAACTTCGTAATTGCTTGGCAACACTCCAGGTCTCTGACTATCTCTGGTCAGGTCTTCAATAGCGACGGCGTACCTGTCGGGTACACTTTTCAAGTTGACGCTGGAAACGAAATGGGCGGTGTCTGGTTTCCTCACATCGTTGTGAAGCATTTGACCTCAGGATTCTTTATCTTGTGGAAGGAAGACTCCGAGAGGGCCAACGCTAACAAGGATCCGACGCCAGGTATTTGGCTTCGTGAGTTTACAGCAGACGGAGTTTTCGACTCACGTAACCCTCTTCCTATTAGAATTATTAAAGCTAGGGCACCAGTAGGAGATGGTTTTGTTCCTTCGGCAGTTATTAGACAAGATGACTCTGGCATGGCAGTTGCATACGTAGAGGGATCGACAATGTACGTGGATGAGTACAGCACTCGTCATGATGCTAGCTTCGGAAAGTTTGTCTTCGGACACCAGACTGAGATAACTTGGGAGTATGGTTTCACTAATTTTACAAGAATAGGTTTAGCTCCCCTTGGTAATACAAATTTTGGTTTTGCTCTCTGTGTTTCGTTTATTCCAAATGGGTACGTTGAGGTTTACAACGTTTATGAAATAGGAACTAACCAGCCCGTGGCATTCCAGTAAGCGCACGACAATAAATGCATAGCACGTTCCTCAAAAAAAACAAAAACCGCGTTGGGTCGACGCATTTTGTGCGGAGATGCAGAAATTATCTTTTTTTCTTTTATACAAAGCTGCCATCTTTGCTATGCTTTTTTAAGCTGACTTTCGCTGTGCGTGTGTCACTAACGAATGGTCGTCACAACACTTAGTGTGGTTGTTGTTTAGATGTAAATCTGTTATTCGTTTAAGCACTGGTTGGGTTTCTGCTTTTGTATTTTCTGGTGTACTTTGTTTGCATCATATTATTATTTTCTATTTACGACCGTTTCTATTTTCAGTTTAGCATTTAATAGAATATGCTAGACAGAAGTTTTTACCTATTTTATGTGTCTTTTCATTTATCTTGTGTGTGATAAATCAATAGGCATTCCCCTTTTTTCCATTTTCCCCTTTCCTCTCGTTAAGCATGTTCCCCTTACTCTATCTGATGCTGCTTCTGACTGGTTTCTTTTAGTCTACTTCGAAAGCAATAGAGGCTAGTAATGACTTCCTGTAGTAAATCTTTTTGCGAATGCATTATGTAAAATCGGAATCATATATTAGTTGAGGTTTTGTGTGAAAACTTCGAAGCAACATTTTGTAGAGAGAGGGGTTGCTGCAGTAACAATCATCTAGTTACTCTTTTCCCCTTTATTTATTTGAATTGAGTACGTACGGTAGTCGAATTCTTTAGCAGTTTTGAGCTGTGAGCTGTCGTATTAATTATTCTTTCTCAGTGTTCTCCACAAACTTTCAGAAATCTCAAGATGTCTGCAACTGACGGAAAGGACCATTTGTCCATCGTGATCTGCGGTCACGTTGACAGTGGAAAGTCGACCACCACTGGACGTCTTCTCTTCGAGTTGGGTGGAATCCCAGAGCGTGAGATGGAGAAGTTGAAGGCCGAGGCTGAGCGTCTTGGAAAGCAGTCGTTCGCCTTCGCGTTCTACATGGACCGTCAGAAGGAGGAGCGTGAGAGAGGTGTGACCATCGCCTGTACCACCAAGGAGTTCTTCACAGACAAGTGGCACTACACCGTCATCGACGCCCCGGGACACAGAGATTTCATCAAGAACATGATCACTGGAGCCTCCCAGGCCGATGTTGCTCTTCTGATGGTTCCAGCTGACGGTAACTTCGTCAGTGCCATCGCCCGTGGAAACCACAAGGCCGGAGAGATCCAGGGACAGACCCGTCAGCACGCTCGTCTTATTAACTTGTTGGGAGTAAAGCAGTTGATCGTCGGAATCAACAAGATGGACTGTGATGTCGCCAAGTACAAGGAGGAGAGATTCACTGAGATCAAGGAAGAGATGAAGAGTATGCTTATCAAGACTGGATGGAAGAAGGATTTCGTTGAGAAGTCTGTTCCAGTCATCCCAATCTCAGGATGGATCGGAGACAACTTGTTGAAGAAGTCTGAGAAGATGGACTGGTGGAAGGGACAGGAAGTCCTCATCGGAGCTGATGAGAAGCTTCACATTAACACCCTCAGAGATGCCTTGAACGACATGGTTCGTATGCCTGAGCGTAAGAACGACGCCCCAATGAGAATGCCTGTCTCAGGAGTCTACAAGGTATGGTAATCTTTTGAATTGTTTAACAGGGGTTAGCTGTCCCCTTTTACACCGTGGGAACCTTTTCTTTGGTTATCTTTGCGTCACATTTTCTGTGAGCTCTGCTGCTGCTCATTCAAACAAACACCAAAAACAGATTAAGGGAGTTGGTGATGTCATCACTGGACGTGTTGAGCAGGGAATTGTCAAGCCTGGTGAGGAAGTTCTCTTCCTTCCAACCCACACTGCCGCCAACGCGTGCACTGGAAAGGTTTTCACTTGTGAAATGCACCACAAGCGAACTGACGAGGCCAAGGCCGGAGACAACGTTGGTCTTAACGTCAAGGGACTTAACAAGGACAACATGCCTCGTACCGGAGACGTGATGGTGTACAAGAAGGACGGATCCTTGAAGGAGGCCGGAACCTTCACTGCCCAGGTTCAGATCCTTGACCACCCTGGTGAGTTGAAGGTTGGATACACTCCAGTATGCTTCGTGCGTACCGGAAGATCCGCCGTAAGAATGACTCAGTTGGTATGGAAGATGGGTAAAGAGACCGGAGGAAAGAAGGCTGAGGAACCCCACTGTCTGAAGGCTAACGAGATGGCTGAGGTCGTCTTCACCCCACAACAGCCACTTGTTGTGGACTCCTTCAAGAACTGCGAGGGTCTTTCCCGTGTCGCTATCATGGAAGGTAACGGTGTTGTCATGCTTGGAAAGGTTACCAAGACCACTGAGAAGGTTGCCGCCACCAAGAAGAAGTAAGATTACTACTACTACTACCGAAAATCAGTGTTTTCCTTCTTTAGCTTTTTCAAAGGCAGTTAAAGATCTAGCGGACTTTTGACTGATCAATAACTCACCTTTATTTATTTTCTTTTCTTCCTTGCCGTTCACTATTTCTTTTTTTCTGTTTCGAATTTCCACTGATTTTATTTTATTTTCTTCCACAATTTCAGCCTTTTTTCTTCACAAAAGTAGTGATAAAAAAAAGAAAAAAAAAGTTTCGCACTCTGTGGTATATTTGTCTTTTGCTTCCAGCGTTCATCATCAACGAAGAAAAAAAAAAAAAAAAAAAGGGGGGGGGTGGAGAAAAATAACAATACGAGAATCCACGTTTCTTTTATTTTTGTTTGAAGTCATCCTTGTGGAGCTCTATCATGAAATATTTTCTTCTTTCTCAGGTGCACAATGTTGCTGCTGTGAAAAAAAAAAAAAAAAAAAAAAACAAACAACAACGCAATCATTTTTTCATTATATATTACCCATTTCATTTATAGAATCCATTCATGGCTGTACGGCATGTATAAACTTACATGTAGGGAAACTTCCACCGTTCCAGATGCAACTTCTGCTGATGGAGCAAAGACACTCCGTGACTTAGTTAACAAGCATATGTGTAGATTAAGGGTAGTCGACTCTGTAGGGGGAACTGAAACAATCAAAAACCATAAAAATACCAAAGAAGAGAGACATTGCAAAGCAATTCATCTGATGAAAATTGCGTATCACATCGGGTTAATGTGTACTATGTTTATAATAGTTGATGCTTTTGTGATTGTGTACAGACTGACTTATGGTAATCCATTCTCTGACACTCTAACAGTAGTCATGGATGTTGTATTCGATTGCATCTACATACTTAGAGTAGTTATTAATTGTAGTACTCCCTACCTAGAGCACGGATTGTTAGTTAATAAGCGAGAACACATAATCCGAAGATACACCAATTCAAATATATTTATTTTCGATGCCCTAGTTGGTCTCCCAACAAGTAGTATTGCTTGGTTATTCTTAGGTGGGTCTCGTTTTCATACCATGTGTCGAATTAATAAATTAGTAGCAGCACCAATTTACTGGTCTAGGTTGTGTAGCAGTCATGGTGTTGGTGGGTTTAGAAAAATGACTATTCCAACTTTATTAATACTGCATACTTTCACATGTATGTGGGAAGTTCTTACGGTAGAGTCTAGCACAGGGACACCTTCTTTAACCTTAACACACGAGTCACACGGGATAGCCCACAGATATATACGTGGTATGGAATGGAGTATAAAACACATGTCTGGTTACGGTAGCACTGGACATTTTCCTGAAACCGACGCTCTAACAATGTTTATGTTAGCTACAGCAGCAGTTGGAGCTTTGCTGTATGCAACTTTTTTAGCTTTGTTTACCGCAACTATTATTGATAATGCTCGGAGGGATCCAAAGTCAAGACTCATTAAGAAACTTGATGAGGTTGCTGATGCTCTTCTGCAGGCTCAAGTTCCAAAATATTTTAGAGATGAAGTTCGTCAGTATTATGTTTATATGTATAAGATGGCAGGAACTGTTGGAATGAGTGATATTCTCGATGACTTACCTGATTCCTTACTACGGAGAGTACATCAAGAGATTGGTAAGGCTACTCTCGCAAGGCTTCCAATGTTTACAGATGTACACCAACCAGGTCTAATTGAGAGACTTTCTGATACTCTAGTTCCACGTGTTCTTCTTCCGAATCTTACTCTCATCCAAGAAGGTGATCCTGGAGAAGAATGTATTTTTATAGTATCCGGCTACATCAGAGAGACTAGAAATTCAAATAAATTGCGTTTACTCGGTCCAGGTGACCGTTACGGAGATAAAGCCCTCCTCATGCCGGGCTTAGTGACTGAAAGCTCACTAACTTGTACTACTCTTTGTACTGTTTTTGTGCTTCACTCAAATGATTTTAAGGAGTGTCTGTATGTTTTTATTTTTAGAAAATGAGTGAAAGCTCTAATTCAAACATAAACAACACAACCAGTACACACTATCCTGAACTATTGCAAACAATAACATCTCGGAGGAAGAGTGCTGCGTGGATGTTGTACCACTATCAGACTCCAGTTTCTAGAAAAAAGGAAAGCTTGTGTGTCAGCGTGTCGAGTAGTAGTCCGAAATCATCGCGTCAAAAATCACCAATCAGATTGGGACCGAGGTCTCCAGTAAAAATAATAAAATCTCGGATAGTACGAGAAGATGTTAATGAAATGAATAACAGTAGTTGTGGATCATCATACGCTACTAGGAGAACAAGTCTGTTGTCAATATCCACTTCATCAAGTGACGATAGTGAAATAAAAAGGAGAAACTCCGCAGTAGTATCAGCCTTAAATGATTCAGGTAACTCGTCTATGGGATCGTTTTTATTTCAACAGGGGGAGTTTACGACTTCAGAAAGAAAAACTTCTCCCAGATTACGACACAGTTCTATCAAAAGACCCGGCAGTCCTTCACATCGAAGATCTAAATCGTGTAACGAACGACCAAACACAGATATGATCGACAATGGGACAGGTTACGATTCGACTTCTACGGAAAGTGAAGCATTTCCTTCTGAAGTATTATTACCGGGAATCATACGAGTTGATAGTGGTGATGGTATTACATAGAACCCTCTGTTGAGATAATATATCTCAGAAACTATACTTTTGTAGGTCTTGTTCTTTATCAGCGACCTGTCGTATTGTCTTGTTTGAAATTCTTCAAATAATAATTAACTTTTCTTCTCCCTGACTAATGATACTCTCTGTATGGTACTTCTGTGCTGTGTGGAAGGATGTCGTTGATACTTCTTATGCGGTTTTCGTTTAAAACATTTATCATTTTTTTTCCCTTTTCCTATTCTTATTTTAAGTTTGATTTCTTAACCAAACTTTAGATCTTCGCAACGAAACACCAAAACTTCTGTTGTTCTCTCTCTGTGTTGTTTGTTATTAAGTTAGAGTCCTCTGCTGTACTTTCTGAGATGCCCTTTTGACTCTCACGGCACTTACTGGGTTCAGGGGGAGTACATTCGCAAGGCTGAACCTTAAAGGATTTGACGGAATGACACCACCAGGCGTGGAGTATTCGATCGGGTTCAGGGCTACGTTGTTTTTATAACAAATTCTCATATTCGAACACGTTACTTGTTACGTATCGGTTTGTTGTGATGTTTTCCTTTTTTTTTCTCTCTCTTCCTTTTTGAAACTTTTACACAAACCGTATTAAGAATTTTAGCGAATCAATCAGATTGCCCTTCGTGCTGTTATTTCGCGATTCCTTCTCGTTCTTTTGCTTTCTTATTTTATTTATTTATTTTTTCCTCTGTTATCCTTTTTGTTTTGTTCTGATATTGTTATCAAGATTCCTGAATGGTTATACTACCGTGTGCCTTTGGAACATACAACCGCTCAATACTAATACTTAGTACCTGTTAGTTTCTTTCTGATTAGTTTAATTTATTTTTTTCATCCCTCATGTGTTAGCGATCTAATACAGTTGGTGTTTGTATTTTATAAATTTCAAACGTTTGATTCCCCCCCTTATTATTTTTTTCCAGAGTTTTTGCAAAAAAAAAAAAAAAAAAAAAATGTCCAACCCAGAACTTAAAAACATTTTCGAGTCATTCTGCGCTTTTGGAGCAGGCAACAATGTGTGTATTTTCTGTTGTGTTTTTTTTCCAGGAGGATTTCTCGCATACTAATTATAATTAATAAAAACAAAAAACAAAAAAACAAAAATAAAAAAAAAACAGGCCAAGCCGGAGATGGACAATGCGAAATTTAATAAATTTTGTAAAGACACCAAAGTAATTGATCGTAAGTTTACCTCAACAGACGCTGACTTAATATTCTCATCAACAAAGGGTAAAGGAGAGCGTAAGATTAGCTACAGTGTCTTTGCTGGTGCAGCTTTAGATGCCGTGGCCAAGAGAAAGGGAGTTTCAAAGGATACACTTCTTAGTCAGATCGTTTCAACCAGAGGGCCAACGAGCAGTGGTACCCACGCAGAGAATGTTGCTCTTCACGATGATAAGTCTGCTTACACTGGTGTGTACAGCAAGGGAGGACCAACAAACACTGATTTAGGAACTTCCGACCTCAGTAATATTACTAACCGAGCCCCAGCTGACGTCCGTGGTGTTCAGAGGTAAGTTCATTTACGTTGTACCTGTTTTATTTTAAAAAAAAATTTTTATATAGAAGTGAATCTCTCATTTTTTTTTTTTTTTTTTTTTTTTTTCTTCCCCGAATTTCATTGTGCGGAATGAAGGCTCTAACTAAACACGAAAAAGTTTGGTAAAAAGAGGGTCCAGGCTGCATATAATCCTTTTTTTTGCATACTTTTAGTTTTATTTTCTTCTTGTTTATTTGTTGTATAATTATCACAGTGTCTGATCCTAACGACAGTACTGGTGAAAATGAAATATTCTTGAAAAAAAAAATAAAAATAAAAAGTGTCGTGAATTCTGAAATTTTCGATGTAATGAGTTGTAAGAATATATATTTTTTAATAAATAGTTTGGAAACATGCGGTGACATAAAGTAGTTGTTTAGCTGAGTCTCAAGCTTCCATTTCATGAATTATTGTGTCATGATATCTTATAATGGATTTTCTCAAAGGTTTGAATGAAAGTTAACGCCTTTTGTCATTGTGATAACAATTTGAAAAAAAAAAAAAAAAATAATAATAACCCATTCCACACCCTTTCTTTAGAAAATTACCGTAAACTTTCTTTTACTTTCCCACACGACGCTTTGATGCGGAAAAAAAAAAAAAAAAAAAAAAAAAAAAAAAGTAAAAACAATATACTAGTAACGGAGTAACACAAGTTCTTATTTGAGCGTGTTCTTACTGAATACACGATTTCCTAGCCAAAAGGTTATTTCTTTTTTTTTTTTAAGTTCTCTCTTGTTTTTTTTTCTTCCCTGAAGAAGTGACACAGGCTATAATGTCCAAATTATTTTTTTTTATTTTATTTTTTTTTTAGTATTACAGTTCTAGTGGAACGGAAAGGAAAAAAAAAAAAAAAAAAAAAAAAAGGAAAAAGAAAAAAATTGTGAAAAAAAAGAAAAGTGCAAAATATAACAACAGAAGCGTAGAGTTTACTGTGCCTTCTTCCCCTTAAAAGAATTTATAAGTTACTTAGCATCGAATATGTTTTTTTCTTTCTTTCAGGTGTGAGAAAGCAAAAAAAGAGTAATGGCTGTATTTTAGTACATCACACAACCAGTGAGGGATTATTATGGTCAAGAATTATCAGATAGTTGTCGTTCTCCCTTCTGAGCGAGAGAAGAAATGTTCAAAAACGAATGATAATAATAAACCACATCAGGGATATGTCGTAAGTCATTCTAGTGTTAGTCAACAAGAGGAAGATAATTTAGTAAATGAATATTTACGTAAACACAAGGTAAATCCACAACCGATTCTCCCTTGGGACTGTCATTCTGCGACACCAGGAGGTAGTATAATTCTAACAAAAGAAAAAAAAGTGAAGAAAAAAATTCAAAAAACTACCCGACCAGCTGACATACCCTTCAGAGTTCAAGGCGGTGGTTGCAGCGTCTCCGTATCTCCGTTTTTTCCGACTTTTAATGAACGAAAAGCATTCGAGCAATGTCAACAAGACAAAAACTCACTCAGAGTACCAAAAGCACCACCTCTGATCAACGGTGCTGCTTTGGTACGACTTTGGAGAGAACAGAAGGATTCTCAAATACGAAATAAAATCGTATCAGAGATGAAGAGGAGAGGGGACAAGAAAGAAATTATGATGAAAGCATCAATGAAGGAACAATGGGAGAAGATGCTACTGCGTAAAGCCAGAGCTTCAGTAGTTCAAGAAAAGAGACAAAAGGCGAGAGAGAAACACAAAGAACTAACTAAAGAACATATGATTAGATTGAAGACTCTTCATCTTGCATTTGAGGATAAGCATTCTGCTGCTGGTCTCCTTCGGGAGGATCGCCCAAGGGCTGAGGTACGCAAACGTGTTGCTCAGTGGCTTTCACTTATCCCGGTTTTGTTATTTCTTAGAAAACTTCTCGACGCCAAGTCAGAAATGAAAGCAACTCGAGTGATGTTGAAGTTGTTAGTTCCGCTTATTTACCGAAACCGAGCTCGCCGTAGTATGAATAAAAAGAAAGAAATGTTACTCAAACTTCACAAGAGTACCGTCAGTCCTCTAACTCCACTCGATTTCAAAAGGAATGCGATCTTCAGATTATGGCCAGATAATCTTCTTGAAGAATTACTTCAAAAAGTAACCCTCAGAGCCTATCTATGTAATGAACATGTTACTTTTGAGGGAGATCCGATACCTTGGGCTGGTGTTGTTGCATCAGGTAAGCTATCATTATCAATTATGTTACCTCCTTCAGGGTACAACACTCACAGTGCTAAGAGTAGGAAAGTCGACCACGGATATATATTCTCACATCGTGAGGAAGCTGACTGGCTCGGTTGGACTGCTCTCTGCTGTCCAGGAGTTACTTGGGAATTCTCAGCTCAGTGCAAAACTGATTCTCTTCTTTGGATAATTCTGAAGAAGGATTTTGATGCTCTGATTCCAAGACTACCGAAGGCAGCACAAGAAGGTTACTTTTCATTAGTTACAAGTAGTGCTCTTAGTACTACTGTTGTGCCTCTGACTGCATCAGACTTACAAAATAGCGCTCCCATGTTCAGGGACGTATCTGCTTGGACAGAACAAGACCTTCAGGAAGTAGTTTCTCATATGAAGCCGAGCGTACTATTTGATTGTGACGTTGATGGTCTTGTTAGAGAAGGTGACTTTGGACAAGACTTTCACTTCATAAGTCAAGGAGCAGTCCTGATTCACAGAGCAAAGTATAAACATTCCTTTATGTACCCAACTCAACAGTCAGGTGCTTCAACTCCTTTGAGAAGGAAGTCAAGAGCTGCGTCAATCGCAACAATTAAATTATCACCCGAAATGTTTGGATTGGATACTTCTCAAGTGTGTGTGGATGTGTTACAACCAGGTGCTTCTTTTGGTGAATATTCATTTCTGTGGCCCGAACCACGAATGGCTACCTGCATTCCAATTGGAGTTGTGAAGGTTTGGGTACTCACTAGGAGTGATTTCCAAGAACTTTTATTAAAATTTCCCGACAGATCTGCTCCTATGAGAGAAGCCACTTCTATTCATCGACAACATAGACTTCTATCTTTAACAAAAAAAGGTTTTGGAATATCTCATCCTTGGCTTAGCTGTCTAAGCGACAGAGACTGCTCATCGTTACTTCGAATAGCAGAACCCGTTACACTCTGCCCGGGAGAGGAAGTAGTGCTGAAGTCGAGTCATGTTGATTATGTGTTTTTAATCCTCTCGGGTTCTGTAGAGGATGAGTCAGCTCACCATTCCTATAAAATAGATTCTGATAAGGTTTACTTTGGTCTTAATGAAGCTCTTGTTGATGGATATCGTTGGCCTCGTACTCTCCGTTCTCTTGGTCGGACTGAACTGTGGGCATTCCCTGCACAGATCCTTTGTAATCTTTTATGGTCTCGTCTGTCTGATGAATCCTTTGAAGAAATTCGGAGAGAATCGTATCTTGAAATTGGACAACCTTTTGCTCCACTTCATCCAGGTTCTAGAATTCACAAGGCTGACATGCCACCACCTCTTCCTGTTAGACAGCTACTCTCTCACCTCAAGACTAATCAATCAAAAGCTCTTTTCTCGACGATACATAAATCCGGCAGAGCTCGGAGATCGATACTTGCATTTACCTTGGAAGAGTAATAAGTCTTTTCATTTAATAGAAGTTAGCGATTCGTGTGCGGTGACTTCTTTCCAGGAGTCTCATTCCCACAGAGTTACACCAGTAAGGAAGCCTTTGGATGTTTATTTTAGTTACTGTTGTGTTGGTATGTCGATGTGGTGTTTGTTTTTTATCGCATTCTTCCCCCCCCCATATGATCATATGATGGTGTGGATGAAAATGAACTACTCACTCTTTGTAAGAATCGTATTATTAGATTGTTGTTGTAGTGGTTATTTTAATTAATTACCCCCCTTCAGATTATCTACCTGAGACCTTCCCCCTTTTCGTATTTTTACACGCGTCTCTTGTGTACCAAGCAACTCTTCTCTCTTTACACCTCGACACCACCTCATCTCTTAATTAAAAACAACTAAACTTATAAATATAATAATGTCATCTACTGCGACTTCTTCCATGACTCTTCAGGTTCCTATGCCGGAGTTGGTTCCTTACTCAGCTACACCATCGCCAATGAGAGTGTCGAGTCAAACACCTCCACCAGCGCTGCTCTCACCATCTCCATCTCCGAAGTGCGATGTATGTTGAAATTTTTGTTGTTTTTTTTTCTTAAAAAAAAATAAAAAAAATAAAAAAAAACAGTTTCGCCGAACCCCTGGAAAGTCGATGCAGGGAGTTGAAGAAGATCTCACGGGTATTGTCTCAATCGCACTTTCTGTATTAAATTCCATAGCTCAGGGTAGCCCTGATGTGAATAAGAAAACACTTCCACTTCCACCACTTCTCAGCCCTGAACAAGAACAGGGAGAACGACTTCAATTGCTTTCAAGTGTTATAAAGGCGTCAATGGATTTACCAGAATTGATTGCTGCAGTTGATGATGATGTGTCAGCTTCTGAGATTGATTTTGATGCGGATTTGCTTGCGCTTCCTGATCTTCTATCTCTCTCTCCGCAACCGATTCCAACGCCAGAATTAATTCCTCTTACTCCAGAAGATCGGGCGAGTAGACGTTCCTACTACAACAACTCACCGTGGACAGCGAAGACCCTAGCCAACGTGTTTAATATGCTTGGATAGTTTGTTGGTCTGATCCTGCTACCATGAATAAACAAAAAAAAAAAAAGGCTGCTTGTTAATTCTGTTTTGTTAATACCGCCCCCGTTCATATAGTTACGTCGAAATAAAAACATCCATCCCATATTCGAGTAAAAAAGAGATTGTCCGAGAGGTTCAGTCAAATCTGTTGTTTGTTTTCTTTTTTTTAATTTTTTTTTTTCCCTTACCCCGCTCATTTATCTTATTGTCAATCTTTTTTTTTCGTTATGTTATGTGGTACCATATTATGAAATTTTTTTACATTTGAAAAAAATAAAAATAAAAAAAAAAATAAAATGAATAAATATCCCGCCTTCCTCTTCCCTTTGGCTCTCCTCGATTCTTCCGAGCGAGAAAAAAAAAAAAAATGTTAGAAACCACAAAATTGCTTATTTAATTACATAGCGAGCATGTAAATTTTCATCAAAGTGAGTTTTATGGCCGCGTTGGACGTGACTAGGAACTCTTATAATGAATTTAAGAATAATAAAAAAAAAAAAACAACGAAAAAATTAAAATAAAAATACAAAGTAATCAGACGACTGTAGCAACGTCAACAAAGGGAAGACGTGAAAGCCTCACTCAAATCTCTTCCAGTCGACTTCTTTAACAATTATTTTTATCAACCAACTGTTGAAACTCTGAGCCCTACATTGCCTACAGGATTACTGTAAGCTCAGTTTCGTGTCGTCAGTCAAATACGTTGATTTTTTTAAAAAAAAAAAAGTAAAACGAGCAATGGAAAGAAGTTACTGAACTCGATTATTTAAAAAAAAAAAAAAAAATTTACTTTATTTTTCCGTCAAGCTTAATTATTTCTTTCATTCGTCAGTGATTATTCGCCGATTCTCTACCCGCATCCAAAATACTACATTCGCTGTTCCGAAGGCTTACTCTTGTGCCTTTCAGAATCTTGTGGGGGTAAAGAACTTTAAAAAAAAAAAAAAAAAGACGGGAAAAAATGTATTTATTGCGAAATCACTGTTTTCTCTCTTCCCTGTCCCCCCTTCCTCCACGTGTCAAGAAAGCTTCTGTTTTGGTATTCTTAGCTGTCGTTGTTATTGTGAAAGGAGATTACGATTTGAGTATCTGTGTTTTGTGTACAACTTGTACTTCGAGAAGAGAGTTACTCACGTTGTAGAATCGTGCTTTGCAGTAGGCTAGAGCAAGTAAAAATAATCAACAGAGCGTTCTTTTATTTTCTCACAATCCAAAAAAAAAAAAAAAAACAAATTCCCCCTTGTATCGTAGTTCCCCTGACTAGAATTTTAAAAAAATCCGAGAAAGTCGTCGTCCCTCTCGTTGGGGGGGATGTTGACGGCAATTATTATTTTTTTCCACTTTTCATTTGATATTGTGAATGATAGCAAAAAAAAAAAAAAAAAAAAAAAAAAACTGCATATTTTCTGTTATTTTCCTTTTTACCGGTACGCAGCCTGCTTGTGCTACTTTGTTTGGTTTTATTTCTTAGTGTACAGACACCACTCGTTGTGTATTTAGGAGAGGAAGTGAAACATCCGACGGGCAGCACGAGAGGATCTACAAACCGCTTACATGATATTATTTATTATTATTTTTTAATGCATTGAAAAAAAAAAGAAAAAAGAAAGAAAAGAAACCAAAACAACAACTCTTGTAACAACCATTCTCCCTTAATTAGATGTTTTTTTATTTACTTTCTTTTTTCGATGCTATATCTCACTCGTCTTGCTTTGAATAGTTACGTGTCTAGCAGGTCTATTAAATCAACTAGAAAACAGCGATGAGACGTACCGAGACGATTCCTCCACAGAATGATTTTTTTTTATCTTTTTTTTTTTTTTTTTTTATGTACTGCAGAATGAGAATTATATTATTGATTTCTCAATCTTTATTTTAAAAAAAAAAAAAATAAAAAAAAAATCCCCCGATCCCTTTTCATTTTTTTTTTTCTCTATCATTCGCTCCTCTTCATCTTTCTCTTTCTTTTTGATATTATTTTACTATCCCCACTTTAGATGTTTTTTGTTTTTTGTTTAAAAAAAAAACCCAAAAAAAATCACTCGTTTCCAGTGAAGGGGAGTGTGTGTCGTGGATTACTAAGTCTGAATTATACTGATACTGTCACCCGCCTTACTTTTATGTGATAACCATTTGAAACAAAAAAAAAGAAGAAAGTCCTTGAAAAATAGTACGTACAAGTCATCCCTGTATCACATGAATGTGGTTGGAGGGATGACTGATGAGCATCTGAAGTAGATAAATCGGATGAGGGTTACCAGTAGTATGTTATTACTTTCTGTTGTTCTGTATTTTTCTGTTGGTAAACACCAATCGTTCACGGCAGAATTCTCGTATAATTTTTTTTTTTTTTTTTTTTGGATTTCCTCCTTTTAGCTTAAATAACGCCCTTGTATAATATTAAGGGTGCGGATGTATTTTTTTATTTTTTGTGATATTGTGCTAAAAAAAAAAAAAGAAAATAAATTTGTTGTTTTGAAGGTTCTGTTTCGTTTCGAGGAGCAGAAAACAGAAAAAACAAAATAATCAAATTGTTGTTATTTAATTTTTATTTTATTTTATATTTTTTTTGACATTATAGCATCCACTTTTTTTTCTTTTTTTTGTTATTTATTATCGCTTGTTAGAATTTCTCCTCTTCCCCTCCCCTACTCCCCTACCAAGAAAAAAAAAAAAAAAAAAACAACAACAAATTCTCTTCCCGTTGATTCCCACTATTGTCAAAGTCCGCACAGCCGGTAACCCGTATCGTATTTTTCCTTCACTTTGTAATTAGTAGTAATTTCTTTTTTTTTTTAAATTATTCACCTCAGGGATTTAAACAACAAAAAATGATGTACTCCAAATCACATTGTTACGTACAACTAATTCACACTAATTCTTAATATTCAGAACTATCCCTTAACACATAAAGATGAATAATGTAAAAGCTATTCAAGACATGAATGAAAAGGAACTATCGATGGGAATTGATGGTCGTTCTCGAAACAGTTGGCACAGTCAACACAGCGACAGCGCATGTGTATTTGTCGGAGGATTAGAGTTTAATATGTCAGAAGGAGATTTGTTGGTAGTCATGTCGCAATTTGGAGAAATTGTTGATGTCAGACTCGTTCGAGACAGAGAAACTGGGAAAAGTAAAGGATTCGCATACGTAACATACGAGGATCAGAGATCAACCATCCTGGCAGTTGATAACATGAATGGAGTTAAACTACTCGGAAGGATACTTAGAGTTGACCATGCGGAGTATAAACCGATTCTTAAAAATTCTGATAGCGAATCCAGTGATGAAGATTTCACTTCATTTAAAAAACGAGAACAACGAGAACGAAGAGACAGGCTCCTCCTCGCAGAAAAAGAATATCGCAAAGACAAACGAACAGAGAAGAAACATAAAAAAGAACTTCTCTACGAAGCGAGGAAAGCCAGACTAACAACACTGACGGACAAGAAATCAATAAAAGATGAAACCAGCAGCATTAAGACCGAGGGTGACATTAAACATGAACTTTTAGAAGTAAAAACAGAACCAGGTCTTGACAGAGATCGCAGACACCAAACCAGACGAGACAGACCTCGAGAAGGCAGGTCTCGAAGAAGAGATTCTTCCTAATTATCACAGATAGCTGTTTGTGGTTCTTCAATGCACATGTTGCCAATTCTGAACATTTAAACTTGTTCTCCTTATTTAAGATGATTATTTTTTTTCTAAGAAAAAATAATAAACGACTACCCCCCCCTTCAATATTTTCTAGTATTTCACACCTCCACTACCACTAACAGCATTCATCACAACATATTTAAAATGGGAAAAGAATTCACCGCCGCCGAAGTAGCTAAGCACAAGTCTGTTAAGGACTGTTGGGTTATAATTAATGGGCTTGTATTGGATCTTACTGAGTTCATTCAGGAACATCCTGGTGGTAAAGAAGCCATTATGATCTTTGCTGGAACTGATGCTTCTGAAGACTTCAATCTTATGCACAGCAACGACTACATCGAAAAGGTATTGATTTTATTTTTTATTTTTTATAACTCTTTTTCTCAGTTTTAATAAAACTATTTAAATAACGACAACAACACACATCCAACAGTACGTAAAGGATTCGATCAAGGGAACACTTAAGGGTGCCTCAAAGTTGTAAGTCGTCATTGGAATATTGTTAGAAATGAGGGTCTCAACTGCTCAGGCCGACCATTTGTTTTCTCTGCCATTGCTCGCAGGTTTTTCCGTATTGCAGCTCCTGCGGACCTGTAGAGCAGTAAAAAAAAAACACAACAATTTCTTGTTCTGCTCCCTCTCTGGCTGAATGTGTCCTCTGTCTATAGTGTTCTTGTTTGTTGGAACACTAAGGCAAGGTACTCTGGGTCATCCATCTGCTCTAGAGATGGGCTGGTGGAGTACTTTACAACCTAGTTAGTGCAATCGTGAAATAGCCATCGTTTAGCTTTTTTTAATTTTCCCCTGTTCCTTTTTTTTTCTTTCTCTGTTGTTTATTTTTATTTTTTCCTGTTCCCTATTTTCAAATCCCTCTTTCTGTAGTTTTTTTTTTTTTTTTTTTTTGAGAAATGAAGAGAGCAAAAAAAAAAAAAAAGAAAAACTGTAAAGAGCGTTTTGAGAGGGGAAGAGGGGAAAAAAAATAAAATAAAAGGAGATGAGACGGTGGGGTGAAAGGATTCATTTTGCGCTCACCTGCACAAAATGCAATTTATTTTCCCCCCTCGAAAATTCATTTGTTCTACTGTTCAGTAATATTCCACACCTGAGGAGTGTTACAGTTTCTTTGAGGAAGAGTCAACAATATAATATCACACTAATAATCCGCATCAATTACCTTCAGAAAACATCAATGCATTCGATTTGATTAAATGAGAAGAGTAGTTTTAGTTCAGTAAATCGAAGGATGTTAATTCGTTCTTTTTTTACAGTTTTTCGAAAATCATCAAAATGTACAACTCAGGATTAGCATTTTTATTAGTATGCACACTTACGGTGTCTGCATTGGAGTCAGCTACTTGTGGTAATAGTTGTGTAGTTAACACTGACTGTGGGTCATCAGTCTCTGATGTATGTGGCTCATGTATGAACAGAGTTTGTGGTTCTGGATGTGGATTCTCATGCGCCAATGATGACTCATGTAGAGATGTTAACTGTCCATCATGCAATCCTACTACTAAAAAGTGTGGACCTTCCCCAACACCAACACCATCTCCATCAGTTCAGTGTGGAGGTTCTTGTGAAGTAGACTCTCACTGTAGTGGTGAATGTACTCTTTGTTTTAAATTTAATAACTCAACTGTTGGTACTTGTGGTCAGGGCTGCAAAGCTCACTGCACACTTGACTCTCACTGTTTGGACTCAAACTGTAATTCCTGCAACACGACTACTAAAACCTGCGCTCAGAAATTCCCTCCAACTTCTAAATGTGGAGCTACTTGTGAAGTAAACTCTCAGTGTGGAGGAGATTGTAAGATTTGCTTTAAATCTTCAAACACTAGTTCAGGTATTTGTGGTGAGGGTTGTGGAGCTACTTGTGCTGCTGACTCTGAATGTGTTGACCCAAACTGCGGTGTTTGCAACAAAACATCCAACAGATGTGGACCAAAACCACCAACTCCACCAACCCCACCTGGCGGATGTTCCGCCACCTGCACTACTGATTCCGGCTGTTCCGGAGAATGTAATCTTTGCTTTAAGAAAATTGGAAGCACCTCTGGTTTGTAATTTGTGTATTTTATTTTATATAATTTAGTATTCTATCAAATCTATTAATATCAAACCAGGATCATGTGGTGTTGGCTGTAATGGTAACTGTACTGTAGACGCCCACTGTGCTGATTCTAACTGCCCATCGTGTAACGCTACGACTCGTAAATGTGGCGCAAAGCCGAAGGGATTTGAAGCCGCTGCTAAGTGTGCTAACAATTGTGTTGTTGATACTGACTGTCAGATCTCAGGAGTAAAGCTTTGTGGATTATGTATGCAGAGAAAGTGTGCCTCTGGTTGTGGTATGTCCTGTGATGTGAGCAGTCACTGTGGTGATACCAACTGTCCATTCTGTGACCAAACTACTAAATTATGTGGACCTCCTCCTGCTCCAACACCTGTCCCAACTCACACTGGAGGATGTGGAGCGCAGTGTGTTGTAGACACTCAATGTGTTGGTGAATGTGATTTGTGTTTCAAGACCGCTAACCAAACAACTGGAAAGTGTGGAGTTGGATGTAACACAAAGTGTACTACTGACGCTCACTGTGCTGACGACAACTGTCCAGTCTGCGACATGGAAACGAAGAGATGCAGCAGGAATCCAGCTCCAACACCTACCCCTACTCACACTGGAGGATGTGGAGCGCAGTGTGTTGTCGACACTCAATGTGTTGGTGAATGTGATTTGTGTTTCAAGACCGCTAACCAAACAACTGGAAAGTGTGGAGTTGGATGTAACGCAAAGTGCACTACTAACGCTCACTGTGCTGATAGCAACTGTCCAATCTGTAACGTGACTTCAAGAACTTGTGGTAGAAACCCTCCACACATTCCAACACCAGCGCCTAGCCATATTGGAGGATGTGGATCGACGTGTGTTGTTGACACCAACTGTGGTGGTGAATGTGATTTGTGTTTCAAGTCAGTTAATCAAACCAACGGAAAGTGTGGTGTTGGTTGCAACTCTCCATGCACTTCAGACATCCATTGTGCGGACACAAACTGTCCTGTCTGCGATCAGACGAAGAAGACCTGCACCAGAAAACCAATTACACCTACTCCGTCACAGTAAACGGAAATTAAATAAATTACTTCTTATTGTCATCAGTTCTTCTGATCGAATGGAATCGCTCGTGTTGTTTTGAAATGGCAAGCAACGTTTTATTTTTTATTTGTTTAACCCCCCCTTCGATGTGACATTCCCTCCCTTTATCTGTTGTTGTAATGCCATTACCAGGCATCCGACAGTTATGTGACTTGTTTTTCTCATTGAGGTGGCCGAGAATGCCGTTTTGCAGCGACTGTCGGTGTTTTCCCATCTCTTCTCGTGTATGTGTCCAACGAACCGATTGTAGTTCTTCTTTTTGTTGTTCTTTATTTCCGAAGTCGATGAAGATGCTTCTGCGAAAAGGAAAAACAGGAAAAAAAAAAAAAAAAAAACATCATTTCTGTTCTCGTTTTTTTGTGTGTTTTTTTTTTTTTTTTTTTCCCTTCTCTTTTTCATTCCCTTTTTCACACTTCCCCAGATTATTCTTGTAGTCTCCGTTACTTATAGTTGCGAGGCGCAGCGTTCACTTAGTTCCACAACTCAGGTCTTGGGGCATTCCCATTTGTTTTTTATTTTATTTTTACTATTTTCTCTACTCATCAGGTAACAAATGATAATTACCATAAATCTGTTTCAGTTTACTTATTTATATTTGTTTACTTTAGGTACTTTTTAAAGAACTAAAAAAAAAAAAAAAAAAAAAAAAATGGCTTTGCAATCTCTCTCAAGGAACAAGTTCCTTATAATGGGAATAGTTGGACTTTTAATAATTTTATTATCAAGAAGGGGAAAAGGTGGTAAGAAATCAATTAAAAAAGGAGATTCACAACAGAGAAAAAGATCATCTGGAGACAAAGGAGCAGTCAGCGCCATTTGGAAGATGCTGTGTCCAAAACTAACTAGTTTTGAGATGGAAGGGGGAGGTTGGCAGTTATTTGGTATCCTCATTCTCTCTCTCTTACGAATTGGTATTATGAACAAGACCAGTAGGATAGTACAAGCCTTAGATAAGAATGCTATGACTAGAAACCAAACGGAGTTCTGGCACTTTTGGAAACAACAATTGTACATGGGAATAGTAGCCTGCCTTCACAGACAGACTTACAAATATGTTGAAAACAGCTTGGCAGTTGCTTGGAGAGAAAAAATAACACACAAAATTCATAGGAGCTATTTCCGTAACAAGAACTACTACACTCTAGCTCAGAAGGGTGCTCATGGAGGAAGTGGTGTTGGTGCTATTGCTGACCCTGATGAGAGAATTTGTGAAGATGCGAAGGATGTCGCAACCCAGCTAGCTCACGTCTTCTGTGAAGGTATCTACGCATCGACTGCCGGAACTTTTTTTGCCTTTAAACTAGGACAGTTCTACGGAATGCAATATGCCCTAGCTCCTTACATCTACTTATGGACTATGGTTGTTGTTACGAAAACTGTTGCTCCTATGCGTGTTGGAAAGTGGATATCAGAGACCAAGGGACTCTTCGCTTCATACACACAAGCACACACAGCATTAACAACTAATCAAGAAGCAATCGCTGCACTTGGAGGGGCTGAGTTCGAAGAACAAACACTACTCACAAGGTTTAAAGCAGCTATTAGAAAAGCAAAACAATTTCACAAGGCTGTTGTGTGGCCAACTTTCACTGAACAGTTGGCATTTTCCTGGTTATTGAGATCTTTCATGGCCTCGTTTATTATCGCTCCTCACGTATTGTTACAAAAGAACAAACTTGATTTGACAAACCTGAAAGCCATCGCAAAGCTGAAAGGTGACATCGGCTATCAATTCGTTCTATTTGTACAGTCGATGATTGCTGCTGGAACAACAGCAAAGATTCTAAAACAATTAGATAGAATTTCAGGTTCTGCGATTCGCGTTAAACAGCTGGTGTCTTTCATCGATGCGACACCTTCTGAAGAACAGCATGACGACGTTCTTCACGGAGATCGAATTGAGTTTTCAAATGTTGATATCTATACACCGTCACCAACAGATGATGAAGGAACTCTTCTTGTCAAGGATTTGTCTTTCACTTTGAAAAAGGGATCGTCTTTGTTATTAACTGGACACAATGGAGCTGGAAAGTCTTCGATTTTTAGATGTCTTGGTGGACTTTGGAAATCAAAATCCGGATCAATTATGAAGCCAGGAAGTGGTGATGGTCTTCATGAACGAGGTGGAGTATATTACCTTCCTCAGAAACCTTATAATGTTAATGGGACATTGATTGAACAATTGTGTTATCCTGAAGAGGTTGAAATTATATCATCAGAAAGAGAGGAAATGTTCACAAGAATCCTCCGTGAAGTTGACCTCGAATATTTAATTAACCGATTTGGTACTAACAATGTAGTGAACTGGGATACAGTTCTCTCATTAGGAGAGATGCAGAGATTAGCAATAGCCAGATTGCTTTATCACGAACCGGCATTCGCTATTTTAGATGAATGCACATCTGCTGTCAGCGGTGAAATGGAAAGAAGACTTTACGAGAAGGTATTGAGAGATTCAAAAACAGCTTACATCACGATAAGTCACAGACCAGCACTTAAAGCTTATCATAATCAAATGCTTACTATCGGTCTTGGAGAGGGGAAGTACCTCCTTCAGAATATCTCAAAATCTGATCACAAGAATGAGGTTTCAAGAACTCATGTCACCCACAAACCAGATTCTAATAAAAAAGATGCGGTTGCTATTTCTACACCAAAAGTGAAGAAGGTTCCATCCAACCAAACAAACAGTGTAGTTCAGAATGAAAGTAAAAACAGAGCTTCCTTCACTGCTTTCGTCAAACTGATCTGCACCGGCATCCCAAATGGAAAGAAGGGACGACTGCTAGCCATATCCTTAGCTGTCATGGCTCAGATTGGATGTAAAGTTCAAAGTACTAAACTAATGAGTGACATGATGTCTTCAGTATTTAAACAAGACAAAGAGTCACTTATAAAACTAATTGCTCAATCGGTCGCGATGTCCTTCGCTGGAGGAATGGCGGAACAAGTTGTAGCTTACCTTCAACATGACACTGCGGAGACTATGATTGAAGGACTGACGAAGAATTACCTTCACAGGTATCTCAGAAATAATAATTTTTATAAACTCGTTCAGTTGGATGGTTCCATCGCTGATCCTCAACAGAGACTCACTACTGACATGAGAGAATTCACAAATGCTACAGCTGCAATGATTCCAAACGTAGTGACACCTCTATTAGAAATATCCTGGTACGGTTATCTCATTGCCAACATGATTGACGCTCGTTCAGTAGGAAAGGTAGGACTCTATATGTTATTCGCAACAGCTGCAATCAGAGGAAGTATGCCAGCTTTTAGGAGTATCATCGCGAGAGAGTCAGAACTTGAAAGTTTACTCAAAGCATCTCACTCCAGAGTCAAACACCACAGTGAGAGTATAGCATTTTACGGTGGTGGATCCAGAGAGGAAGCTTTAGTTAATAAGAAGTTTAAAACTCTAATGGTTCATTCTCAGAAGAGATTAAATCAAAGTTGGAAATTTGACATCGTTAACGGAGCGGTAATCAGAGAAGCACCGTTCTGTGTTCAATGGTTACTTCGTAATGAATACAGCAGACGAGTATCTGATGACGCTGTGGTCAGTGATGGTGGTGTTGATCTTGGTCGTGCTCAGGCTTTTATATTCGACTCAACGGAAAAGATCTTTTCAAGTATGGGAGAGCTTTTAAAGTTTGCAGAAAATCTCGAATGTATCTACGGACTTGTTCATCGTCTCACTGAGTTCGATGAAGCACTCAAACAGGTAGAACTGACTTACGGAAGTACTGATGAAATGAAAGCAATTAGTTCAACTGGAAATATTTCATTAAAGAATATCGACGTTGTGACTCCAACAGGAGCTAACTTAGTCAAGTCGCTTAGTATTGATATTGTTAAGAACTGTTCTTTAATGGTAACGGGTCGTAATGCTATCGGTAAGACATCATTCTTTAGAGTTCTCAGTGGACTGTGGCCTTGTTCTGTTGGGACTGTGTCTCTTCCAGAGAAGAAGAGAGATGTGTTTCTTGTTCCACAGCAGGTTTTTATGGTTCTGGGATCCTTGGCAGATCAGATCACATACCCAGACAAGCTACCAACACCACTATCTGAAGAAAATAAAACACACTTGTTGTCTCTCTTGACTCTGGTTGGTGTTCCATATCTGATAGACCGTCATTCTTGGGAAGATGCAACCAAACAATGGGTCTACATATTATCTCTTGGAGAGCAGCAACGTATAGGAATGGCTAGATTATTCTATCACAAGGTGTGTTGTTATTTTAATTATTACATCTTTTAACCGACTTATCCAGGTCTAAACTAATAAAAAAAAAAACAAACAGCCAAAATTTGGAATCCTAGATGAATGTACCAGCGCTGTCAGTATTGATGTAGAAAATAAATTATACTCTGAGGCGAAGAGGTGTGGGATAACAACTGTAACGATCAGTCAGAGATTAGCTTTAACTCAATATCATGATCAGGAGTTAAATTTAAGTGAGGATCATGAAAACGGATGGCAGGTAACTGATCTACCATCTAGTCAATAAGATTGGCTGTTGTACAGTTATTGATAGCGTCCTGCAGTTTTCATTTTTCAAAAAAAACAAAAAACAAAAAACAACGGAATCCACTAAGGGTGCTGCAAAAAAAAAAAAAAAAAAAAACCGACTTCTTTCCTTTCATGACTTTACTACACTTGTAGGTCTTTTTTTTTTTTTTTTTACTCTTTTTTCTTTTTGACGAAGGACGTTCAGTCCATCATCATCATCTCTTTTTATCGCTTCGATAAGACTGACTCGTATACGTGGCGGTGACCTCAGACTACACCCTCGTAGGTCATCAGCAAAGCAACGTTGAGTTGAGTTCCCTTTTTTAATATATTTTCAATAAGATATTTACGTCTATCACAGGAACCATAACAAAAGTCATTCTTAAAATCTAAAGAAACAGCTGAGTAGATGATCATCAAAAAGTAAAATATTTCAATCCAACAGGTACTTCAATGGAATTACTAGGGTTGGTCCTATCCCCTGCTATCAACACCGCAAGGAGGCATATCCGATCTCTCGCTAATATAGAGTCGCCTGGGTCATCTGATGGTTTTCGTGTGGCAATGCAGTTTGTGGCTTTAAAATGTCTTTGTCAAAACGATCACATCCAAGACGCTGTTGAGAAAATACAACAAAAAGAATTCCTGGCATCGAAAAGTTGGATCGAACAAGCGATAACGGCCCTCGGACAAAACAATCACGAAAGAGTAAAACTCTGTATGCAACGGGCAGAGGAAGAAGCTCAAAAGGCTAAACACGCTTTGAACTGTAAAACAACAGAACAATGCCGCCAGCTACTCGACTGCTATTCAATAATAATGACTGCTGGCTACTATGTCGCAAGCAATGGAGGACTTGACACCCAATCTGGTATTGCTTGTATCGATGCTTACTACACAGAACTTAAAAGTGATCTTCGAGTAAAAAGAATTCTTTCTAAAGTAGCAAAGTCAGGAGTCTACCTAAGTGGTGAAGAAGAACGATTGCTGATGGCGGCGGCGAGATTTGATTGGGAAATAAATTCTAAACCGGCACTGAAATGGGTCACTGAAACAGCCAAAGACGGTTGGAAGGCGGGTCTGATACCTGCAGCTTCAACACTTCTTGGGTGTACTGAAATAAGTGGACCATCAAGGCATATTTTGAGAAGATCAGTTCTGCAGATGGCTCCATTGCAAATCGACCTACCTCCATACCTAACGGATATAACATTCTGTCCAGGGACTACTGAAGGGTCTGTGATTACAGTTTATGAGGATTCAGTTATATTGTATGATGTGACTTCTGAATTACAAATGATTGAATATCATACTCTTCGACAACAAGTAGTATCCGCATCCACTAACAAGTCTGGAATCATCGCCATCCTCAACAGCGACTACGATGTTGATATCTATTACAGAAAAGAAGACAACAATGGCAATTCATCTGAAAAATCATCAAAAAAATTACAACTAAAAAAATCAATTGATACTAACGGTACAACATTCTGCATGGCTTGGGCTGGTACTCTTTTATGTATCTCTGACGGCTCACTTGTGTATGTTTATAATGAGTACGCTCAATTGTTGTATAAAATAACTGCAGCCACTGATACCAATTCTGTTTATGATATCGCTGGTACTGGAACAGGTCTTGTTTGTATTATATTAAAGGAAGATGATCTGACTGATACTGTTTGTTGTAAGAGTTGGGATGTGTATGCAAAAGGTACAAATTTAGAATCGTTTTATATATCACACAGTTTTGAAAATTCACAAAGCTCATCAGAGAGTAATGAGGAATGTGACTTCAGTTCGAGTATGGCTGTTGTTGATTATCACGCGTGGGTGTTGCTACCTCCGAGTAGGAATGTTCATCTCGTGAGTAAGTTTGGTGGTGTTCTTCACACACCTTCAGAGTGTACTCAAATCTGTGGTAGTGGATCACTGTTGTGTACTGCTGATGTCGATGGTATGATTTTAGTGTGGGAGACTTTCTCTACTCACAATGGATTAGAAAGTTATCTCTTACACGCATTAGATACTTCTTGGTCTGTTATTCATCGTATAACTGGTTCTTCTTCTGAAGATTGGCAGCAGCCTCTCATATTCGCATACGGTGCTGCTACCAGTTCGAGTGTCGCAATGATATCTGGTCTTGATGAGGATTCACTTCTCTCAAAAATGTTATTTTGGAAACTTTCTGCTGGCGGAGGTGTTCTTCAGGACAGGGATCGTCCTCGCTCTCCTCGCACTGCAAAGTCACCGACGGAAACAGCTTCTCCAGTTTTTAAGAAAACTTCTTTAAGAGAAAGAGCGACTTCACTATTTCCAAAAAAAGGAAAACCATCAGACGTTCCTCTCTCTTCCAATACGTTGGAAGTTGGTACTTCACAAGACCGACCTCGCTCACCCAGCATTGTGAATTCTCCAACTGAAGCCTCACCAGCAATTCGAAAAGCATCTCTTCGAGAACGGGCCAGTTCATTGTTTCCGAAGAAGGGGAAGCCAGTTGATGTTCCTCCTTCGTCTTCAAATGTTGATATTGTGACCTGAGGCCTGTCAATTAATAGACCTGTTTTGTGATGTGTGTCACTCTCTTGTTCTTATCGTCTTATCGAATCGTGTGGTCATAATATCAGATTAGTCGCTTTCTGTGACAAAGTGAAAAGGGCAATCGTTTGTTTTATTCTCTTTGTTTTATTGCATTGTTGATATCAGAGTGATTGCCAGCACATTAAACAAAGTTTTGTTCTGACAGTCGTTAGACTGTTGTTGTTTGGAAGAAGTTATCTTCTCATTCCTTTTTTATTATTATTATTTTTTATTTAGCTTGATTGCTTTTTCTGTTGTTAGGGAGCAGTTTACGATTTTCTGATAACTATTTTTTTTTTTTTCCCGTCCATAGCCACTTCAATAATCTTCGCTCCCATAATCCAATATTTTTCAATAATTATATAAGGCTATAAAAGTGATAAAAAAAAAAAAACATGTCATCTCATTCCTGCAGCAGAAACGTTTGCAGAAAAAAAGCGATTTTTTATTTTTTATTTTTATTATAATAAAATAGAATCACAATCGAAGTCTCGGCCTTTATTAAAATAGGCAATGATACTTAAAAACTTGACTTGATATTGTATCTCAGAGAGTAGTTGTTTCGGATAGCCTTCAGTCTTCTCCTATTTCCCGTGGGTGTATTGATCATTAAGGAATTCTTTTTTTTCCTTTTTCTTTGCTTCACGCACTTAGTAGCTTGAAAGATAAAAATAAAAAAAATAATTTTTTTTGTTCCTGCACATCCGGATTTGAATCGACAAAAAGGTAGCTCCTGTTCGATTCCCTCTTTGAGATATTTTTTCATGATTGATGTGTTTAACTTTAGGATTGATTATAAATCATCTACCCCCTCTCAACAGACTTATTAAAATGCCAGCAAAGAAAGCAGCAAGCAAGGCAGCGCCTAAGAAGGCCGGTGCCGGTGCCAAAGGAGGAAAGGTATGTTTTTTATTATGTTTTGTGAGTTGTCAGACTCCGACGTGCGCAGTCAGATATAACTATTTAGTTACTGGTGTGGTATTTATTTATTAATTGTGAATACTTGAAGTAATAATAACAAACAGGCCAAGAAGAAGAAGTGGTCAAAGGGAAAGACAAGAGAGCAGTTGAACAACGCCATCCAGTGGGACAAGAACCTTGTTGAGAAGTTGGAGAAGGAAGTTCCAAAGTACAAGGTCATCACCATCGCTGTCATCAGTGAGAGATTGAAGGTGAACGGAGCCCTCGCCAGACAGGCCCTTGGTCACCTTGAGGAGAATGGCTCCATCAAGTGCGTCTCCTTCGGAAGCAAGATCAGAGTCTACACTCGTGCTATCAAGGACGACGAATAGAACCTTTCTTTCTTCCTGTAGTGTGCATTTCCAAGTCAGTTAAAAATAAAAAAAGATAATCCTTAGCAGGGTGGTTGGGATTCATTTCACTTGTCGGTAACCGAATTCAAAAAAAAAATAATTAATTTCTTCTCTCAGTAAACCAAACAACGCACATCATGTACTCAGCTCTCAAATACTAAACTAATCTAACTTTGAGTTATTACATCTTTGTACCTATTTGTGTTTCTTAAGGCGATATCATTCATTCTACCTCAGTTAGTTAGAAAATGCCAGCAAAGAAGGCAGCCTCGAAGGCGGCACCAAAGAAGGCCGGTGCCGGTGCTAAGGGAGGAAAGGTATGTCTTTATATCCTCAACTAGAGGTTTCTAAGTTCGTGTGTCTGCTTACTTAGACTTAATTGTAGTTGTATCTAACTTGATCCCTCTCCTTTCTTAACATAATAACAAACAGGCCAAGAAGAAGAAGTGGTCAAAGGGAAAGACAAGAGAGCAGTTGAACAACGCCATCCAGTGGGACAAGAACCTTGTTGAGAAGTTGGAGAAGGAAGTTCCAAAGTACAAGGTCATCACCATCGCTGTCATCAGTGAGAGATTGAAGGTGAACGGAGCCCTCGCCAGACAGGCCCTTGGTCACCTTGAGGAGAATGGCTCCATCAAGTGCGTCTCCTTCGGAAGCAAGATCAGAGTCTACACTCGTGCTATCAAGGACGACGAATAGACTGACTGTGATATTCCCTCAGGTGGGTATCCACAAGTAATTATGAAAAAAAAAAGAACAAATTAATTGAAAATCAATTGGAAAGTTTTAACATTTCCCATTTAGGTTTTCCTTTTTTCAGACTCGTTTTTCATTACGTTGTTTTCTCTTTACTTTGGCACCTATTGGGCTGTTGGCTGCATCATGAAGAACTAATAGTAATCACTTCACTGTTGTTATAATTATTTATATAAAAGACATCAAAACAATGACAACAGGGAGGTCTGAATAAGGTGATGACTACGTGTTGGGGATATTGCGTTAGTTTCAGCAACTACTTTTCATTACTTTTATCAATCACAGGGATCAAGTGAATTATGCCAGCAAAGAAAGCTGCTAGCAAGGCGGCCCCAAAGAAGGCGGGTGCGGGAGCCAAGGGTGGAAAGGTACGTATTCCGTTATTTTAATTAGTGTTGTTCTGATCGTAATCGTTGATAATAATATCTGATTGCGTGTAGTCTGATATAACTATTTAGTTATTTATTTATTAATTGTGAATACTTGAAGTAATAATAACAAACAGGCCAAGAAGAAGAAGTGGTCAAAGGGAAAGACAAGAGAGCAGTTGAACAACGCCATCCAGTGGGACAAGAACCTTGTTGAGAAGTTGGAGAAGGAAGTACCAAAGTACAAGGTCATCACCATCGCTGTCATCAGTGAGAGATTGAAGGTGAACGGAGCCCTCGCCAGACAGGCCCTTGGTCACCTTGAGGAGAATGGCTCCATCAAGTGCGTCTCCTTCGGAAGCAAGATCAGAGTCTACACTCGTGCTATCAAGGACGACGAATAAGTGCGCTGTTACTTGTGTTGTTTTGTTTAAACAATAATATCAGTTGTCGTAAAAACAAAATAAAGTCCGCCATTCACATCGTACCACTGACCGTATGAGTCGGTTGGGAATCAAAATCTGTTCATTTCATTTCATATTCTTCTCTCATTGTATTAACAGCTAAACAATCTTCACTCACAAATACGTCGATTGAGAGGTTGCTTAAGAGAGTACCAGTGATGTTGGTTCATACTATGCCAATCTGTTTGATGTTGTTACAGTAGTGGATTCGATGCTGGTCTTTTTTATTATTATTTCTCTTCAGAGCACCCTCGCTCCTTATCAACATAAACAATGCCTGCTAAGAAGGCAGCAAGCAAGGCGGCCCCAAAGAAGGCCGGTGCCGGTGCCAAGGGAGGAAAGGCCAAGAAGAAGAAGTGGTCAAAGGGAAAGACAAGAGAGCAGTTGAACAACGCCATCCAGTGGGACAAGAACCTTGTTGAGAAGTTGGAGAAGGAAGTTCCAAAGTACAAGGTCATCACCATCGCTGTCATCAGTGAGAGATTGAAGGTGAACGGAGCCCTCGCCAGACAGGCCCTTGGTCACCTTGAGGAGAATGGTTCCATCAAGTGCGTCTCCTTCGGAAGCAAGATCAGAGTCTACACTCGTGCTATCAAGGACGACGAATAGACTGACTGTGATATCCCTGGAGGGTACCTGACAAACAGGGAAAGCTCGACTCATGTATTCTCTTTTACGTCCTCCTCCCTATTCGGAGGATCATTTTGGGTTGACCCAAGTGGTGGATGTTTACGTTATTAAAGTAAAGTAAAGGAAAGAAAGGGATGAATAAAGAACAGCGAGCGAAATTAAAAAAAAAAATCAATAAAAAAACAAAAAAACAAAAAAACTAACCGGTTACTAACCGTTATGTTATTGAAAATAACAAGTCATGATGCTGTTGTAATTTTCTTTTTTTTCTATTCCCTTTACAGAGAAAAACAGAACTACATAATGAAAACATAAATAGATTATTATAATTAAACGAAGATGTTGAAATGGGCTTCTGAAGGTGATGGTCAAGCCATTCGAGATGGTCACACTCAGCTAGTGAGAGGCGGTTGTTTCTTAATAGGAATGGCACTGGTCGCAATCTTAGCTGTAAACCCGTCAGGAATTGACACCTGTGCGATGGAAGAAAATGAAAGGAAACTATTAGTACGTGAATGGATCGTACCTGGACAAGCACTCTTGATTATCACCGAAACGTTTATTATTTTGATATTTATTATTTCAACTGTCCCTTCGTATGTTCAAAGCAACGATCACCAACCATCATTTCAGTGGATTTGTTTCTTTCTTTGGTATTGGGGCAGCGCCTGTTGTGTCACTGCAGCTAAACATCTCCTCATGGATACTTCATGCAGCAACCATGCTAATAGTGTTAGTGGTCATACCCATTTTTATTTAATGGCGTGTCTTAATCTTCCAAAAGTTTTTGTTGGTCATTCTGAAGTGACTTATCCCTCTGAAATTGGTAGAAAAGTAATGATTATATGTTATTACTTGATAGTTTTATTATGTCTATTTCAAGGTTACAGAACTCTAACGTATGGGTTTCATTCTATAAGACAGATTGCTTATGGGGCAGTATCGGCTTTTGTGACCTCCCTCATATGGGATACGACTTCTTACAGTCGAGTCTATTCTGACCGTCTTCTTATTCGCACGGCATCATTTGTCGGTTTTTTTGGAATTGCTATTCGAACTCTATTTCATAAATTTCCAACTTCATATTTTTTTATGATCGCGTTAAGTACTTCTTTCATGATATACGTGAGGCATAGAGTGAAATTGTTAATTAGTCGCTCACCTCCTAATGTATCGGTTCATAAAGTTTAAAAAAATTGAAAAATTGCCACAACGACACTTACTAGTGTCCTTGTGTTGTATAATACCATAATAATAATAGAAAAAAAAAATAGTAATAATAATAATCAGTTCTCTTTAATTCATAATTTCTTATCGCAAAGTAAGTGATCCGCGTTCGCTCACGAAGCGAAAATTCCTACCAGACGTGATTCGTGTGTGTTTTCTTTTTGTTGTTGTTATTCATTTTGCTTACTTTCTTTTCAGACTCGTCGTCGTATTCATTACGAACATTAAAGAAAAAAGTATTTCTTTATCGAGTCTTATTTATGCAGCTTAACATACTTATTGTTCTCAGACTATACAAAAAAAAGAGTAAATTTTTTTAAAATGATGAATGTTTTAAGAAGAACGCCAATTCTCAGAGTTCCAGTTGACAGAGAGGCTGTCCTAAAGCGTCTCGCAGCACGTGATGCTAGAATGAGAGTAAAGCGTGAAAAAGTTCTGATGGAAGCTCAGACAGGACTCCCAAGCTTTGCAGAGAAGTTAAAAGCGTGCGGACTGTCAGACAAGTTAAAGAGAGTTGAGACCAAGACTCTCCAAGTAAACATTGGATTGTTGTGCAATCAGACATGCAAGCATTGTCACGTTGAAGCTGGTCCAGCCAGAGTGTTAGAGAACATGACAGAAAAGGAAATCGATCGTATTATTCAGCTTTGTGAAAACAGCACCATCGAAACTGTTGATATCACTGGAGGAGCACCTGAGATGAATCCTTGGTTTAGAAAACTTGTTAAGGGAGTTACTGCTCAGGGAAAGAAAGTAATCGACAGATGTAATTTAACAGTTCTATCTCTTGAAGGTCAGGAAGACACTCCTCAGTTCTTAGCAGATCACGGAGTCGAAGTAGTCGCTTCAATGCCTTGCTACAGCGTTGACAATGTCGACGCCCAACGTGGAGATGGTGTCTTCGACAGCTCTATTGAGGGTCTTAAAAAGCTGAATGCTGTTGGATACGCACAACCAGATTCAGGCCTTACTTTAAATCTCGTTTACAACCCATTGGGACCTTTCTTGCCTCCTCCACAGGAATCTCTTGAGGCATCCTACAAAGAGAAGTTGATGGAAACGTTTGGGATTTCATTCACTTCCTTATTCACGATTACTAACCTTCCAGTGAAACGTTTTGCTGATGACCTTAAGAAGGAAGGAAAGCTGGCTGACTACATGGCTCTGTTAGTCAACAGTTTTAATGACGAGACTGTTGACAGTTTGATGTGCAGAGACACAATCTCAGTTAGCTGGACTGGTAAGATCTTCGACTGTGATTTCAACCAACAGTTGGGAATGCCTCTCGGTGTTCACGCTGATGACATCAACGCTGGAGAAGAAAGATCTATTTGGACCATTGATAATGTAAACCAACACCTTGGTGATCAAATCGGTCTTGGATCTCACTGCTACGGCTGCACTGCTGGTGCTGGTTCCAGCTGTGGAGGATCTCTTAGTTAAAATTATTTTTGACGGGGATTCGAACTGTGGTTTTAATTTTAACAACAGTTTTCTATGATTTGCTTCCATCATGTTTACATTGATTAACTTTCGACGAGCGTGGGGACATGGAAAAAAAAAAAGAAGAAAAAAAAAAAAAAAAAAAAAGTGTGTTTCCTGAATGCGTTAATTTTATTTTTATTTTCTAATAATCGGCGAACCTAAGGCGGTCGTTCGTTGTCATGTTTTCGTTCACTTCTTGCTGTTGTGGACGGAACAACATAAACGTATCCATTTGTTTTAGGTTCATTTCCTTTGATGGTGGGAAATTAAACCGGTTATTTTTTATTTTATTTTTTACCGAGTGACCTTTTGGATGAGGTCCAAAACAACAATAAAAACAACAACAACAACAACAACAACAACAACAACAACAACAACAACAACAACAACAACAACAACAACAACAACAACAACAACAACAACAACAACAACAACAACAACAACAACAACAACAACAACAACAACAACAACAACAACAACAACAACAACAACAACAACAACAACAACAACAACAACAACAACAACAACAACAACAACAACAACAACAACAACAACAACAACAACAACAACAACAACAACAACAACAACAACAACAACAACAACAACAACAACAACAACAACAACAACAACAACAACAACAACAACAACAACAACAACAACAACAACAACAACAACAACAACAACAACAACAACAACAACAACAACAACAACAACAACAACAACAACAACAACAACAACAACAACAACAACAACAACAACAACAACAACAACAACAACAACAACAACAACAACAACAACAACAACAACAACAACAACAACAACAACAACAACAACAACAACAACAACAACAACAACAACAACAACAACAACAACAACAACAACAACAACAACAACAACAACAACAACAACAACAACAACAACAACAACAACAACAACAACAACAACAACAACAACAACAACAACAACAACAACAACAACAACAACAACAACAACAACAACAACAACAACAACAACAACAACAACAACAACAACAACAACAACAACAACAACAACAACAACAACAACAACAACAACAACAACAACAACAACAACAACAACAACAACAACAACAACAACAACAACAACAACAACAACAACAACAACAACAACAACAACAACAACAACAACAACAACAACAACAACAACAACAACAACAACAACAACAACAACAACAACAACAACAACAACAACAACAACAACAACAACAACAACAACAACAACAACAACAACAACAACAACAACAACAACAACAACAACAACAACAACAACAACAACAACAACAACAACAACAACAACAACAACAACAACAACAACAACAACAACAACAACAACAACAACAACAACAACAACAACAACAACAACAACAACAACAACAACAACAACAACAACAACAACAACAACAACAACAACAACAACAACAACAACAACAACAACAACAACAACAACAACAACAACAACAACAACAACAACAACAACAACAACAACAACAACAACAACAACAACAACAACAACAACAACAACAACAACAACAACAACAACAACAACAACAACAACAACAACAACAACAACAACAACAACAACAACAACAACAACAACAACAACAACAACAACAACAACAACAACAACAACAACAACAACAACAACAACAACAACAACAACAACAACAACAACAACAACAACAACAACAACAACAACAACAACAACAACAACAACAACAACAACAACAACAACAACAACAACAACAACAACAACAACAACAACAACAACAACAACAACAACAACAACAACAACAACAACAACAACAACAACAACAACAACAACAACAACAACAACAACAACAACAACAACAACAACAACAACAACAACAACAACAACAACAACAACAACAACAACAACAACTAATGGTATTCATTGCAACTCATTGGGGTTTCCCTCATCAGCCCCGGCGATACCCATGAGTTTAAGTAAGAGTATGAGGGACTCGTTTCTTCGTACGCGATACAAAAAAACATCTTCTTTGGCATACACTCCCCAGCTCAGTGTTTGCTTCCGACAAAAACTGCTTCTTCCGATTGAGAGGCTGCGGAATTATAAAAGAAGGTGTTGTACTTATTTATTTAATTAATTATTTACTTTTTTTTAACTTTATTTTTATCCACGTTCCCTCTCCTCTCCCTTTTTTTTTTTTTAAAATCCCCTTTGTATGTGTTTTTATTATTCCGCGTCTTTGTTTCCTTCTTCACTTCCCCATTCTGTGTGCTAATTGTTATCCCAAAAAACGTATTGTTTATTAAATTTCAAAGTACTTTTTGCATATCAAGAAACATTTAGTTTTCTGCTTGGCTTACCCACCCTCCACTCAAGTAACTGATGGATGTTTTCAGCTGTTATTACCACAAAGGAAAGCAGTGAGAGGGTAGGAGAGTGTCCTTAGACAATTACCCACACACAGATAGGTTTAATGTTTTTCATCATGTTTACTATCTTAACTCAGAAAATTATATGAAAAAATGGCACAGCCGGAGTGGAATTCAACCGCAGCAGAGCTTGAGGCATCCTCACAGGCGATTATTCACATACTGAGAGATAATATAATAAATTTATGTAATGTGGTTAAGAAAGAACCACAAGACGAACCAGGTGAACATCTGATTGGATTTCAGATAGCAAATGTTGGAAAGAATGTTGTGAACACGGTAGCTGATTTACAAGTTATATTAGATGGAGTTAGAAAACGATTCTTATTTTATGATATTCCGAGATTAGTTGAGTGTAGGAAAGCTGCATCAGAGAGGTGTTCAGTTCCAATGGATGTATCGTCGTTGAAGTATGATGATGATTTCACTAACGTACTTCTCAACAGAGAAAGTGTAGCGACTTCCTCTCGTATTTCAACATCGACTGAAGTTGCCGAGAGAAACGAGCCCTTTCAATTAGTGACGTCAGCTTCTAACGCCATTCACAGTTTACTAACTGCATTGTCAATCATAACATCAGAAGGTCCTGTTGGGGTGTCTCAGGCACGACAGTCATTAGAAACTCTGTCTGAGACATTTCAAAAAATAGTATCTCTTCTCCCGCCTCCGACATATAATTTCAGAGCAGATTCTCTTCGGGCATTAGAAATACAACGAGAAAGTTCTAATAGACGACTTGATGCTATAAAATCAGAATACACGTGAGAATCCTCACTCTAATCGGCGGGTTTATCTCCTGAAGACCGACAGTGATGGAAGAATGACAGCTCTGCTACCATCTCAAATTATAGCTTGCTTTACCTTATAGGGTTGTGCACACGCAATAATGACGTGTTATGGCTGATTTGTGAATTTATTTTCCTTCTATTCTAACAGACGTAGTAAGGAAGAGATGTTCTCTTTGAGTGTTGGACGTTGTTGTTGTTTTGTTTATTATTATTTCTTTTTGTTCAGTTCATACGTTTTCATCTTTGAAGAGATGTCGGCCTCAAAAGAAATTGTCGAAAAGACTGCTCAGAGTCTCGTTGATTACTACGAGGGATTAAAACTCTCTGGAATGGTATCAAAATCACAGGCAGCGATAAAGAATAGGTGTAAAACAATAGCTGAATACCTCGTACAGCAGCTTGGTGTGAGACCAGAGAGATGGACAATGGAAGAACGGAACATGTTTCTTCCAGACATGGGACCAGTCCTGTCGTACACTACTAAGGAATGGTATAAATACAATCCTGGATGGAAGGTAAGAGTCGCTCATATGTTGGAAGCGCCAGCACTTCTAACTGATCTTTGTGATGATGATGATGATATTCCGACAACGTCTTGTCCTTTTGATGATATGTATGGTCGTCCTGCTGCTCATCAGGTTCAGACTTATCCACAAATTCAAACCTTTCAACCTCTGCAAACAGTTGCTTTACATCCAACTTATGGTTTACAAACAATTCAACTTCCTCAAGTTACTATCTACTCAGTGGTAACTCCAACACCGTGTTGTGGATGACAATCAGCCCCACAGCAACAACAAAATACAAACTTAAGTAACACCTAAAGGGATCTGACAATATGTCAGTTCTTATTAATATTAGGCTCAAAAAAAAGAACGAAAAAATTTAAAAAAAAAAAAAAAAAAAAAGCAGCTATTTTTTACATATTGGAAGATACTGCTGATGTTCATCGCATACAGAGGAACACGCTTTCCGTAACAAGTTGCGGGAACGTGTCTTTTGTAAGCAGTCGTAAACGGCTGTTTAAAAAAAAAAAAAAATGTCAGTGCTTCCTGTCTGTCATAGGCAGTCATTAAGAGCGTCTTTATGTTGCTGTCCATCCCACACATTATTTTGAGGACTTATCCGCCCTTGCCCATTTCCTTTTCATCTTTCCTTTCCCTGCTACTGTTTTTTATTTTCTTTGATCTGTCACAGTTTGACCTGTGTACCTCTTTTTTCTTTTTCTTTTTCTTATTCCCTTTCTCTAGGTGAAAAATTTTCGAGTCAGGATTTAAGAGAGAGAGAGAGAGAGAGAGAGAGAGAGAGAGAGAGAGAGAGAGAGAGAGAGAGATTCAACGATGTTGTAAATTGCAAAAAGGACTAGCATTGATAACGGCATCGTTGTTATTTATTATTTTCAAAAAAGATTTTTTTATTTTCTTTCCTCCCTTCTTTTTTTTTTTGTACATGTTTTGGTCAAAACTGTGTTGTGTGTATTTTTCTTTTTTTTTTTTTTGAAAATCACTAATTCCAACTCAATATTTTACTGAAATCAGTAGCGTTATACAAAATACTTTTGTACTACTGGAACGGCACGAATCCCAAGAGCAAAATCAGCTACGGAGGTTTGTTGTAAATAACTTTTTGTATGCAATTGGATGTTTGATGAATTTTTTTTTGATGTTTTGGAATAAATGGTTTTCCCTGTTTTTTTTCTTTTCTTATTCCCCGATTTAGTTCCCTTATTTTTTCTTCATGTTTTTTTTAAGAAAAAAAAAAAAAAAAAAAAAAAAGAAGGGATGTGTTTTTTTCTTTCTTCTTCAGCCATCCTTTTTTTTTTGGTTTTGTTATTTCCTTCTTCCCTTCTGTGGGGTTAAAAAAAAAAAAAAAAAAAGTAATGAAACAGACTCTATGAAAGGCTACTACAATATTGAGGGATGTTTTTCTGATTATTGAAAATGTAAGATATTAAGTGTGATTAACTTCAAACATATTATTCTTTCGATTATTAATTGGGTTGATTATTTATTTTCTTTTTTATTTGTATCGTACCACAGAGTTTACGATTAGGACGAAAAAAAAAAACAAAAACAAAAAAAAAAAACAAAAAAAAAAATTGTCCCTCGTGAAGATTTGTAGTGTTGTCTTTGACAGATGTTTTTTTTATCTTTGATTTTTTTTTTCTTTTTTTTTTTTTTTTTTTTTTTCTTCCCCTATCAGTTGCAAACGTGGTATCTACTTGTTACGCAGGTCAAACCCACCTAGTCGTGATTGATGGACTTATCGTCACGAGGTTTTGTTTGGTTGCATATGTTTTAAAATAATAATAATGTTTACTCTTTTCTCTGTATCTTAGAGAATATCCTCTCTTGGTCCTCTTTTTTTTTTTTTTTTTTTTTTTTTTTTAAAAATAAAAATAAAGAGAGTATACCTACAAGTAATACTATTAAGGAGCTACTACTTTGAAGGCTTCTTTATAACGTTTGGATGTTTAGGCAAACCCCGTTCAATGAGTGAAGTGAAAAAAAAAAAAAAAGAAAAAAAACAATATTGTGAGTCATGTTAGTATAGTAACTAAGTCCGTGATAAGCGATGGTTATCGCTTATCACGGAAAAACTTCACATCACCATGTTTTTTTGATCTTATTGGAAAAAAAAAAAAAAAAAAAAAAAAAAAAATAGTTTACTTTTTTTTTTATCCCTCCAAAGCTTGATAATACACATATCGTATCAATTTCCCCTCCCAGCTTATTTTTCCCACTTTTCTTTTTTTTTTTTTTGCAACCAAAAAAAATAAATAAAAAATAAATAATAATAATAATAAATCAAAAAGAATAATTGGAAAGAACAAAAAAAAAAAAAAAATTGGAAAAGCGAAAGAAATGAAAGAAATGCATCTAACCCTCTGTTCAGTTTCCTTCCAGTAAACTTCAGTTAACTCCTCGATGGTTATTCAGAGGAGAAGCTGAGGTCCTCGCTGGTCAATTCTTGTTAGCTTTTCGACGAAAGCAAACTTTCTCATTCAACAAAACCGTTATAACACGTTCGTGAACCCAAGAGTGCTCGGGCGATGGTTAATCGTATACTCTTACGTTCAAAAATTCTTTCCTCAATCAATCCGATGATAGAACAAAAAAAAAAAGAAAAGAAAAAAAAGAAAGAGATGTTAAAGGAATTAGGAAGAAATAGTCATTGTTCAAAAAAAAAAAAAAGAAACAAACTTTTTTTTTTTTTTTTTTTGGATTATTCAGGGTTAATCCCTTTTTGTGGGTTTGCTCTTTGAAATAGCATTTTTATCTTTACCTCTACATTCACTGGGTTTGTTGTTTTTTTTCTTGTTTGATCCAGCATATTTATAGAAAATTGTTATTTGGACAAAACATTTTTTTTTTTTTTTTTTTTTTTTTTTGCATTGTCAAGAAAAAAAAAAAAAATTAATTATTATTTATTTATTATTTTTTTTACTCCGAAACTTATTCTCCTCCCTCCGATCCCTGGTATGACATATGTGGGGTTTTGTAGAAGCCACCTGTTATAATTTTACATGGCACACTAGGTTTATCAAAATCGTATTTCGGTTTTGGCCAGTATTATTGATACCAGTTTACCTCCTTTTGTTTTTGAACATATTTGCTGAGAAAAACGTACCTTGTGAGATGTGTTTTTTTCCACAAGCGTTTTTTTTTTAATCGTTTTATTTTTAATATTGGTAAAAAAGGTTCATAGGGGAAATCCTGTCGCACGGGGAAAAATAAATCATGAGACCAAAAGAAATACCGGCTTTCAATCTGAATAGTTTCTTCTCCGGCTACGTTGGTACAAAAATAAAACAACATCGTCCTGAAAAAGATTTTCACGACGCGAATAATAAAAACATATCAAAAATATAAGAAATTAACTTTAGATAGCATTTTAGAAATAATCTTCTGGATATTTATATGAGAGGATGCCAAAAGTAGGGTACAATTTTGGGCCACGGGTATCTGACGGTCCCTAAGTGTGAATCCGACCACTTTTCACAAGATATTTTATACTCAAAAAATGCAATTCCGTGTCTGGGAAGTGATTTTACTCGCCGCTAGTTTCAAAATTCCATATTTCCTTCACTAAAGACCCCTCTTTGTAGGCTAACAGGCCTTTGTCCTGTATGAACCATTTTTGCTGCCTTTTTAAATCATGTCGTTTATTTATCTGAAACCAGTTAAATCCCTGCAACATCCAGAAACATGCAAGAAAAAGTTGTTATCTCGCGGTTCAAAGAGCTAATGACAGAAATGGGTGAGCAGCTCCAATAGGGGGAGCGAAACAGTGCTAGTGGGTCGACAAAGAGATGGGTGACATTAGCGAAACAGCTGCTTGAGTGCCTTTCAGGAGGCGATGTTGACAGCATGCTCAGGGATGTTATTGGCATATCAAGTCTGTGGAAATGTGTTGCTCCCCCTTGTGTAGGTGAGATGATAAGTAGTTTAGAAGTTGGAAAGAGGAGGAGAGTTTTTAAAACACTTGACAGCAACGGGTGGAAGTTTTAACACTTTGCAGAAGCCGGTATTAAGATCGGAAGGAAGGCATGGGATGAGAGAAACAGTGAGGCTCAGATGCTAGGACGGCCAAGAAAAACCAATGAGGAGATGGCAGAAGTTGTCGACAGCGAGCACAGGGCAGCATCGGCGGAAACCTCTATCACACTGAAGAGGCTGTCGAAGGTGCGAGACTCAACCGTCACCATCCAGAATGTCTTGCCAACTTTCCGGAGCATCTATGAGAGCAGCTCTCTCAGAGATAAGATTTCAATGACAACCTTTCGTAGGATGAGAAAAGAAGAATTCCGCAAACTGGCCCGCCGAACTGATGTTTGTAACTACTGCCTGGCAGGCCAGTCAATCAGGAAGAAACTGGGGAAGCTCCTTAAAAGTGCTAAAGGGAAGTCCGGTTACTCGATGAGTGTCTAGAATGTCTCTCGCTCAAGTGGTCTTATTCTCCAGTGCATGCTCAATTCTTCTGGAAGTGTACCCCAAAATATTAAACTTCAGGCTGCAGAATACATTCAGCAACTCGTAGAGATTGATCTTCACACTGAGGAATTCCGACGCCAGAACGCGATTTACGCTGAAAAAACACAAGACCCAGGTGACAGTCTGGTGATCACCCTAGACTACAAAGAAAAGGGTACATTGCCACAGGTTCCGCAGGAAGGCAACAGCCATTTCTACGAGCAGGGGAAATACAGTTGCTTGGGGGAAAAGGGACACAGATACCCAAAAGGAAAAGAAAGCAGCGTCAGTGTAAGGGGTGCAGTGAGGTTGACCACGACTTGCGCAACTGCCCTAGATCAGAATTTGAAAGCAGCACCAGTAGCATCATTACCAGTAGTGACAATATGTGTACCAGTATCAGTAGTACCTGTGCTAGTAGCAGTACTTCCAGTACTCCCAGTGACGTGTAGCAATTAAGAACTTCAGCAAAATCAATGATTTTTATAAAAAAGAAAGCACATCATTGCATTATCAGTACTGCCTATTAAGCACCTGGTCGAACTTAGTATCACTACCATTCTCCTTATACTACAGGTAAGCTCTTAGGGAAAATATGGAATTTTGAAACTAGCGGTGAGTAAAATCACTTCCCAGACACGGAATTGCATTTTTTGAGTATAAAATATCTTGTGAAAAGTGGTCGGATTCACACTTAGGGACTGTCAGATACCCATGGCCCAAAATTGTACCCTACTTTTGGCACGTTCTCATATATCATTCGATCTGAATATTATTTTTACAGCTACTCTTCGCATCTTTGCTCCTTAGTTATCTGCGAAAAGTAGTATTGGGTCCTTACTGATGCGGGCTACCCAGACCCCTCGTAGTCATCAGTTTGTATTTTGCTAACTAAACTAAACTAAAGTAGTATTTGGTTTTTGTTTCTTAAGTTCGTGTCTTGTTTTTTTCCTTGGTATCGCAAAGCTACTTTTTTTTTTTTTTTTTTAAATTATTATTTTTTATATTCCGTCTGGAGATATCTGCAGTGCTGTAAGTTCTGTTGTGAAACATGGAACGGAAAAAAAAAAAAAAAAAAAAAAGACGGACCTCTACTTCACTCAGCACTTGTTGTCTACCTTGACAGGTTGACTCGCTTATGTTGTTTGTTTTATTATATTGTTATTGTTGTTGTTGTTTTTTTTTTTTTTTTTGGTGTTTGACGTACAAGAGGATCCAGCAGAGTAGCACAGTTGATATTGTAATAATTAAACTGCTTCGTTATTTCTTTGACTCACTGGATCCCACTACCACACTCATCTGAATTGGTGACTGGGATGTTTTATACTTTTAGTTATTCTGTAATAACCTTGTGGGACTTGGAAAAAAAAAAAAATTCTTTTGCTTGTAAGGTTTGCAACATGATTAGAACATTGAGTTCGTATTAACGATGTTTATTATTATTCGCGCACCTTTTACATCCTTTTTTTTTTTTTTTTTTTGTTTCCCCTTTCTCCCCTTCAAACTGCTACTCCTACCCGTGTCGAAAAGAAAAAAAAAATAAAATGATTTTTCACCCTTCATCTCTTAGCCGATACCTCTGGGTGTCTTTGACTGAGGTCACGATACTCGTACTGAGGGCTTTCCATTTCCCGTATTACATTGTGCCGTAGTCTATGGAGACTTGTAAGCAGGAAAAAGTTAAAAAAAAAATTTATTATAATGTAGGGCGATACACTACTCAGATAGTTAGCCCCTTGATCGAAACAGAAAGAAACTTGTTGGCTTTGTTTCAACAGATTGTTAGTTGCATGTGTTTGGTGATGTATTTATTGTCCGTTTACATGTAGTTGGACATTTTCCCCTCTTTTATTATTATTATTTTTTTTTATATTACTGATACGTTGCCGTTAAACAACAAATTAAAAATCTGTTGGCACGTTTCGCTTTTATTTTTTCTGATTTTGGTTTTCGATCGTGATTACCTGATTCGACAACGTTTCGGGGGGGTTAATAAAACAAAAAAAAAAATATTTTCCTTTTTTAACTTTTCCCTTTTCTTTGATTAACAACTACAAATGTTTCTTTTAGTTAAATACTTATTAATTTTGTATTAATAACCTGAAGTTGTTACTGTTTTTTTTACATTGTCAAAGTTTCACCCCCTTTGCTATTATTTCTTATTGTCTTTATTTTGTTCTCTCTCCCCTGAATTAGTGCCCACAACGATAGGTGTTAATTCTTTATCCCCTTTCTTTATTTTACAAAAAAAAAAAAAAAGAATCATCGAAAAAAAATCAGTGAAAGGCGGTAAACGGGCTTCGCGACGTGTTCGCAGTTTCCTTGCATAGAAGAAGGTTGGTAGCGTGGACGAAGTCACTGTTTTTTTGCAACTATTGAAAAAAAGACAAGAAAAAAAAGAAAAAAAGATGACTAACACGACCTGTCCTTTTCCCTCTTGCCCCCTTTTCCTTTTCCCCCTCTTTTTTTGTCCCTTTCCCCCCGTCCTTTTATTCTGGACATTTAGCGCAAAATGTTGTCTAATATGGGTGCAAGGTTTTTGTACTGGTAAAATGTGCACTTTGCTTTGCTTTACTTTTTTTCTTGTTTTATTTTGTTTTATTTGTTTTGCGCGAGTTTTTTTTATTTGCTTAAGAATTGATTTGTTTCCTATTAAGGACGTCATCTCTAGTTTTTTTTTTTTTTTTTTTTGTTTTTTTGTTTTTTTTCTTTTTCTCGACGAATGTTTTTTTCTGAAATATAACAAGCTTCACACATCTTTGTGAAGCTTGTGCAGGTCACGCGACTGAAAACGACGTTGGAAAACTACAACAAGCGAAGTGACGACTCTAACACACATAAAGTCAGAAGACACTTATCTTCGCTATCGTGTGTTTTCCTCTTTTGTAAAAAAAAAAAAAAAAAAAAAAGGAACGAAATGAAGAAAAAAAAAAAAAAAAAGCAACAACTTCAACGGAATAACGTCTGCTAAAATTATTTGGTGAATGAGTTTGTCAGAATTTCACTCTCAGTCAGTTTTTTTTCGTGTATTTATTTTTTTATATAAACCACAGGGACAGCAACAAAATATCTCTAAGTAGAAAACAAGTCAGTTTGTCACATTTATTTTTGATTATATTTCTCATTCAGTTCTTACCCATGGCCCCTGTGGTGTTAGCCACACGCAGTGCAGAATTCAGGGGTCCATGTCTTCATTGGTCTTTGAGTGAGATTTCAAAAAATGAAGACGAGCAAAATGCAATGTTTGTAGATCACAATACCGGGAACGATGTTAGTTTTAAATTAATTAGATTATTAAATGGAACTTATATTGAAGTAAATGGAGAACGGGTTAAGGGTCCTGTCAACCTGTCGTATCGAAGTTCTGAAGGATTAGCATACCTGCATATATATGACTTACGTGAGTCCTTTGCTCTTCCACCCAGCATGTCACATCAGGCAGTTCTACTACCTGATTTATGCTCGATGTTTAACGAGGCTAGTGTTGGGAATAATTTGACTAAATTGGGATTCGGACCCTTGGCGTCAACGTACGCCTCTGGTGATGCTCAAGAGATGTGCAGTTGCTCCATAATGTGAAGTCAACGAGCTGACAATAGTCACTCTTTATAAACTTTACTATAAATCAGACATCTTGTTGTGAATTGTTGGAGAGTGTGAACTTTGTTTTTTGAGTCTCATTTGTGAATCTATCGCAAATTTCTGAGAAAACTCTCTTTTTAAAAAACTTCTAGCATTTTAATTTTAAAAAAGTGAATGATAATCCCCCGGGTGAGCTTCTCCAGTGGTTTGACTTCTCTGACTTCGATAAATATAAAAAAAAAAAAAAAAAAAACTTGTTACTTTCATCCTTTTTTTGCAATAAGAACCATTTGGTATCGAAACTGAATGATAATTCCTCTTTGCTTAGAGTATAGTATTTGTTTTTTGCATGTCTTGTGAGATATTGATTTCAAAGTCTCATTTCATGCGTTCCTTTTCTTTAAATCACTTTACTATTTTACTACTTATCTCCCCATCTATTCTCATAGAGATGGTTTTTGTTGTTTGTGAGGTGCCGGAATACCGTCAGGCAGGTAGTGTTCATTCTTTCTTGTTGATATTGCAAGCAAGCAACAAGCACGATTTCATCCAAAAGTTTGGTCATACCTGGCTTTGTGCGAATATATACTGTTGTCTTATCAAAACTGTTTCTGTTTTTTCTCTTCGATCATTTTTTTCTTTCTTTTTTTTTATTCTTTTTTTTTTTTATGATTGTTTTGTTCTGATTCTTGTCGTTCGCCGTGCCGAAATTATTCTTTCTGTGTATTGTGATTCGGTTTGTTTTGTCGTTTTTTTTTTTTTTTTTTTACAATGTACCAGGATGACTAGACATGATATAAAAAAAAGTTGTTATTGTCGTTGGTATTTTTGATCCGCTTTTATCAGATTTTTAAAACCCTATTAAGGCATAGACTTGAATCTGCCTCTTATCCCGGGCCCCTAACAACGAACTGTTGGTTGAAAAAAAATTTTTCCCCGAAAACCTAGTTAATAGTTGTATTGTTGTTGCAACTAATTGTTTTTTCTTTTTTTTGACATTCTGTTTGCTTCCTTATTATGAATGTGATGGGACTTCTTGTTTAAGCAACTACCGTTCCCAATAAAAAAAAAATAATTACATCTCTTCATCTGAGGCTATTCTGCAATCTGTTACTAACTTTGAGGAGTGACTTTACTTTAATTTCAACTAACTAAAATTTTTAATACCTCTGCTGCCTTGTTGATGATATAAACAAGATTTTTTTGGTAGACTTTTTAAACAGGTTAATATCTATATCTGTACATCAACTCTCTTGCGCGATGAGTAGGACAGGCCTGACACCGCAGTGTCCCCCTTTGCTTTCTTCGATGAAGAGGGCTGGGGTAAGGGGAATTGTCCTACGATTTTTTTTTTTTTTTTTTTCTTCTTTTCTTTTTTTCCGCTTTTGATTGACTGATAATTATTACTATCTGTACATCAACACTTCCTGTATTTCCTTAAATAAATTTAAGAGGTACAAGTGTGGTTAACGTAAAGAAAAAAAAAAAAAAAAAATAAACAGAAGCTCACTTTTGCGGTTTTTTTTTTTTCTTATTGACGATTTCGGAAAAAAATATTAAAAAAAAAAAAAAGAAAAAAAAAAACTGCTCGACACAAGAGATTTTTTTTTTTTTTTTTTTAATTTTTTGTTTTTTATTTTTTTTGTACCTACAAACCTATTATTGTTCGGTAGAAAGAGAATTATGGCAGCGTAAAAAAAAAGTGAAGTTGGCCGATTCTTTTTTTCCCCTGTCTTTTTTTGTAGCTTTGTCGATTTTTAAATATTTTTTCTTTCTTGTAAGCGAATTGTTCCTCGTGCGTGTGATTGCTTCAAAAAAGATGTGTTTTGTGTTCTCTGCAAATCGCAAAAGATAAGGAGAACGATTATAAAATAAAAAAAAAAACAAACAAAACAAAAAACAAAAATCCGTTGTCTTCATAGTTTAGGTTCGTGCATAAATGACGCTTTCACGAACGAAATAAAACTATCCCATGTATTGTGTCTGAGGTCTTCAGAAATTTTATTTCGAAACCGGATACCGGATGTCGCTGCACTCATACGAAACAGCAACGTTTAATGTGCTAACCCGTGTTAACGAGCACCAATGGACATGTAGCATAACTCATTATTAATGAAGAAGGCTTGTAGAAACTACAAATTCCACAGTGTTGAATAGGATAACATCGTGAACAACTTTTTTTTTTTTTTTTTTTTTTTTTAATAACCTAACTAAGCCGCCAGGGGGGAATATTTTTTTTTTTAACACACATCAAGGAACAGTCGAAATACAGTTCCAGATTAAGGAAAATAAAGTTTAATCATTTTTTTTTTTTATCGCAGTGAAATTAAAAAAAAAAAAAAAAAAAACAAATGTTATGCAGCACAGACGCTAACCCAGTTTTTGTGCGCAACAATCTTTACTGATCTCAGCAGTACTCTTCAGTGTATGAGGTCATCATACATAGTAGTAAGTTTTCTTATTTCTAATCAGAGTGTCTCATCAAATAACTAAATATGGGAAATGGAATATCTGCGACCGACATGGAGCAGGAGTACGTTAACTATGTTGATACTGAGGGGTTTGTTTTTGTTTTTAATGTCTCAAATTCAACATTGCGAAAAAAAAAAAAAAAAAAAAAAAAAAAACAGCAACATCGCTATCGATCAAGTAGAGGTAATCTTGAAAATGGTAGAACTGGAATCGAAGCCACTGTTAGATTGGGTATGTAAAAAAAAAAAAACCATATCAACAGAAACTATACATTTGTTAATAAAAAAAACAACAACCAACAGTGTCACTCCAATGTAGCCGAAGGAACTGAAGGCTCAGCAGTTGACGCAATAGCACTTGTCAACACCCCTGAGGTATGTTATTAAATCTTTAAAAGCCTCCTCTCGGTGGTTGTATTTGGGAGTGAATTAATTTATTAAATACAAAACCACAGTTCTCAGAATACTGTGTTGCCGGAAATGAAGTCGCAGAGGATATTGTCGAAGAGATTACCGACGCCTTGCAGTCCGCAGGTGAAGAAGGAGAGGAATACGAGGAGGATGAGGAAGCACCAGCTGACGAACCCGTAGGAGAGCCTCCTGTAGAAGAAGAACAGCCTGAAGAAACTGCCCCAGTTGCCGAAGAGGAAGTCGAGGAACCTGCCGCAGAGGAACCAGAGCCAGTCGAAGAGTCACCAGTGGAGGAGGAACAACCTGCTGAAGAAGAGCCTGTTGCCGAGGCAGAGGAGGAAGCCGCGGTTGAAGAGGCACCAGAGGAGGAAGCACCTGAGGAAGTAGTTGCCCCTGTTGAAGAAGCTCCTGAAGAAAGGGAAGAAGAGGTTCCAGTCGAAGAGGAGGCTCCAGTTGAAGAGGCAGCCCCAGTCGAGGAGGAGGCCCCAGTTGAGGAAGAAGCTCCGGTTGAGGAGGAGGCCCCAGTCGAAGAGGCTGTTGAGGAAGTCGTCGAAGAGGTTGCTGAAGAGGAAGTTGTCGAAGAAGTTGTTGAGGAAGAAGTAGCTGAAGAGGCCCCAGTCGAGGAGGAAGCTGTTGAAGAGGCTGCCGAAGAGGAAGTCGTCGAGGAAGCTGCTCCAGAAGAGGCTGTTGAAGAAGAGCAGCCTGTAGAAGTAGCACCTGAAGAGGAAACAGCAGAAGAGGAAGAAGCTGCCGCCGAAGTCGCAGAAGAAGCGGCAGATGAAGAAGACGAAGAGGCGGAAGAAGAGTGTGATTCTCCTGTTGAGCTACCTGTATGTAAGAGAGAACAGTGGGCTCTCAGAAACGTTGAAGAAGACAGAAAGAAGTTTGGATTCGCGTTCCCAACTGAAGAAACCGACAAGTCAACTTCAAGATACACCGACGAGGAATTAAAAGAAGCCTTTAGTTTATTCGATATTGATGGTCAGGGTTCTATTGAGAAGTATGAATTCAGACTTGTAATGGAAGGATATGGAATGACCTTTACTGATGAGTCTTACCAACAGGTATTTCAAGAGATTGATACTGACAATAACGGAACAGTTTGCTTTGATGAGTTTAAGTCATTAATGAAGGCAAACGTTAACGCTCCAAACAGCAAGGCTGAAGTCAGCGCCGCCTTTCAGTTGTTTGACAAGGCTGGAACTGGAGAACTTACCCCACACGATGTTCTTGAGCGTATGAAGGCTATTGACCCAAGAGTAAGTGAAGAGGAAGTTGCTGAAGTATTCAGATACTGCGGCTCTAACGGAGTTATCACCCAAGCGGAATTTGAAAACGTCTCCACCGAGGTAACCAGCTTCAACACTGTCACTAAGCACAGATTTGGTGTTCTTTAAGTCTTTGACTTCTCTTTTTTGTATTGACGTAGTGTACAGTTACTTAGTGTTTCCAATCCGTACCTCCCCAGATCCACAAAGCTACTTAGCTCTTTGTTTATGCTTATTATGTATGCGAGTTCCTGTATTCAGAAGAGAAACTTCGACAGAATAAAGAAAAAAGACAGAAAGAAAGAATGATGATAACACTTATCACGGACCGTTTGTTTTTTTCATTTTCTTTTTCTTCCCTGTTCCCCGTTCTTTTTTTCTTGCAAGTACATCCTTGTATTTTACGGGAGTTGTTTTTGTGCATCTGCCGCACCCGTTTTAGTGGTCTGTGAGAAAGTTGTCATAATCACCTTTTGTCTCTACTCTGTGTAGGAGATAAGCAGCTGTTGATAGTTTCAAGCTATTTTTTTGGTGTCTGGTTTACTAACAGAGACTGTTTACAAAGAAAGCGAAGGAACCTGACTGCAGCTGCAGCCCGCACCGTTTGTTCGAATCCCAGCTTTTCCCAGCAACGCCCCCTTCGCGATTGATTCTTGTCCAGTTTTGTATTGCTTGTTTTATTGTTCTGATCGTTTAGTATAATTCATTACAGCAACGCTAATAGACATTTAGTATCACAGTATCGATTTGAAGGATGGTTACTTTACATAGTGAATCTTTTTATTACATAAACAGCGACCACTAACAATGCCAAAAGCATCCCCAAAAGCATCTCCAAAGAAAGCGCTCCCAAAGAGAGGGAGAGGTAGGGTGACTGGAAAGTCGAGAGCTGTGAAGGGAAGAAATACAAAGCCTGGAAAGACGACTAATTGGAAAACAGCAATCACTAAGGGAAGCATTCGACGAATTGCGAGAAGAGGTGGATGCAGAAGAATAGCAGCAAACGTGTACGATGAAGCGAGGGTAATGATTAACAAATTCGTTGAAAACGTGATGGATGACGCAGTTGCGATCCTCGAAATGACCTCCCGCCGCACCGTTCGCGTAGGTGACGTTCTTTACGCTTTGAGAAAGCAAGACCACACTCTGTACTCTGTTGGTAATTAAACATCTCATCTGTTTCCTGTTCAGTCCGTGTCGTCACACTGGTGCATCAATAGATTCTATATTGATGTATCTTATAGGTACTTAATTTTTGGTATAAATAAAAATAGGAATGAAATAAAAAAAATACAACACAAGAATTAACAAAAAACATCGCTGTTTGGCGATGCACAAAAAAGAACGAAAAAAAAGAATAAAAAAGAAAAAAAAAGAAACAGAAAACAAGTTGTCCGTCTACGAAGCACTTAGAAAGCGGGGGAGCAATTGCCATTGGGAATCACTTGTGACGCATTGTGGCATGTCCTCGCCCCCCCTTTTTTTTTTTTTTTTTTTTTGTTGTTAAATAATATACCTCGAGACGTGACACCTTCTGATTGTATTAGTGAGTAAGAGGGAGAAAACAAAAAAAAAAAACAAAAAAAAAAAGGAAAAACTAAATAAGAAATCCCTTAGTCGATTCAATTTCTCTAGTTTCCTTGCAATTAAACGAGAGAGCCCAATGTAAACATTCAAAAGGCTGCATTATATTCTTTTTTTTTTTACGTTGCAAACGACAGTTGTGTACAAAAGGAAATGATACGTGGCGACACTGAACTGAACAGAAAAAAAAGAACGAAGAAAAAGGAAACAAAAAAAAAGAAAACAAGAATATGATGAGGCGAAGAAAACAAAAAAACAAAAAAAAAAAAGATTTCAATACAATTAGCACGGACAAATACTTCTTTTTTTTTTTTTTTCTTTCTAACCCACGCGTCTCTTATTAGTTTTGTTTGGCACTTTAAAAAAAAAAACAAAAATTGTACTGACCCCCACAGTCCTTCACGATTATTTATATCATTTTCTCCCCAACCAGATGTGACCCAGATACCCCCCCCACTATAGCTTTTGGGTACTGCAGGTTATATTATTAAATGCTTTCAGATATTGATTACCTGCGAGATAAGGGTGTTCCAAATCTTATATGCGATGCGACTACAGCATTGGCACAAGAAAGACCCGAATCACCTCTCCAGTGGTTGACGTCGTGGTTTAGAAGTGAATTTATTGAACTACCAAATGCTGCTGCGTACCTTCGAGATTTAGGAGTTGGAAGTATAATGGATGGTGCGGTAATTGGTATAACAACAGAACGACCTGATAATGTTAAAGACTACCTTGCTAAATACATAGAACGTCATGTTGGAAAGACTAAAGTACCACCCAGCGCAGTAGCTAATGTCAATCAGCATGAGTCAACGTTAGGAAAGTCGCAATTTAGAGTTTCGTTCGCAGCTTTTCAAGATGATGAGAGCCCATCAAATCCTTCGTCATCACCAGATGAAGAATATCATGATGGCGATAAAACTTTTAAAGTAACATCAAAGGTTGACAGGATAGAAAATGCTTTAGAAGAGCTACGTTGCAATCTCATGGAATCACTCTGGTCAGATCCTTGGATAGCTATAGGAGAGTACTCTAAGAAACAAGAAGGAGTATCAGCTCCACCAGAAGACGAATTGGAAGAGACTTCAACCTCAATTGGTAGTGATAGTGAATACCCTTCTAACTATGCTCATGGCATAGCTCAGACGCTTTCTGTACTTCACGAAGCGATAGTCGGATATGGTAAAGGAAAAGTATCAGTTGGCCTTCATGTAACTGATAATTGTGATAAGGGTGACTTTAGCGACGTCGTTTCCCAATTTAGTGAACTCCAATCCCAAATTCAAAACGACGGAGTTGAAATTCAACTTCGCAACTTCCCAGTTCGCAGGCGATACGACGATTTTCGATCCATAACAACTGAAGTACATGTTTTAATGTGGGCATCGATTTGTGTTAAGAAGGCTGCTAATCCTTTTAGTCAAGAACAGAACTTTGAGATATTCGTAAACCTTGTCGGGGGTCTTTCTTACATAAACGAAAACAACACAAAAACTAAGTTCGACTACTTCGAAATAATACCCTCGTTTGGACAGCTGGTAAACGTTCAGCAGCCAAACAAACACAAGGACCTCTGTAATCCTGATGCTGTTGTGCGTGTTAGACAGCTGGTTGAAGGAATTCATCATTTTAAGTTAGCTCTCGTTAGAGTAGCAGAGCATATTATCCAATCAGTTATTCAGGGTGAGTTTCTTACTGACATTGCTCGTCGTATGTCTGCTGTTGGAGTTCCAACAGAAGCTCCACTGTTCAGAACTATGGTTGCCCGTCGGATGTCAACACCAAGTCTCGTTCGCTCTCTCCGCCTAGCATCTCTGGATAGTATGTTTTTATTTAATTTTGAAGATAACGTTAGCAGTGGAAAGAAAAAACAAAACACACAACACACACAAACAGTGACATACTCACACATGTCTAATACAAAGCGACGACAAACTGTTCCGGTTCGTCCTCAGGAGTTCGAGAAATTCAGCAAAGCAGACAACAACAATAACACAATAACGACGTTCTCTAGTACTTTAAGTGAAGGGGTTGTGCCTGGTGGTGATGCAACTACTTAGAATCATGAGATGACTTCCTCTTGATCCCTTGCGCTGTTTATGAGAATTAAATCTCTTGATTTTTTTTTGCTTTTCTTTACAGAAAAAAAAAAAAAAAAAAAAAAAAAAAACTTTTAGTTGTGTTGAAGATGGATCTTTGATTAGTGATTGTGAACTGTACATGTGAATCTTATTGTTAGCAATGGGTATTGTAAAGGCTTAATGTTTGTTTGTTTTTTTTTTTATGTCGGATTCACCTTAGTCATTAAGCACTCTAGACTTATTGTATTCTGACTCAGCGTCAAGTACTTCGTTATGTGCAAATGTGTTCTGTTACCGATTAAGGTATTTTTGTTCTTTCCAGATGATGAAAAAATGTCTGGAATTTCTTTTTCTTTTTTGTTTGTATATTTACTGTTATACGTCAATGCTTATTATTATTGACGTGCCTAAGTTCTACGCCAGCCTTTTTTGTTTTTTTTGGGCAACAAAAATTAATGGGGATGTTGTTTCTTTTTACTAATTATGTACAACTGGTAGCCCTAAATCACGACCAACTCACACTTTTTCGATATGGGGGTTCGGTTACCCACAGTCACATTATTATCGGATACAAAGTAAATTTAAGTAGTTTATTTTTCTGTTATGTTTGTTTGTTAGTTTTTTTTGTATTTTTTTTTTTTTTTTTTTTTTTTTTGTGTATTTTTTTTGTGTATTTTTTTTGTGTATTTTTTTTGTTTGTCAAAATTCCTGGAAAAAAAAGAAAAAAAAATGTAACAAGAACAAGGATGTGGCATTATCTCTGTATTTTTTTTTCCCCCCCCTCTCCTGTTTTTTTTTTTAAAATGATCATTACTTTTCTTTACAGTGAGTCTTAACACGAATACTGATGGTCACAACGTCCCTTCACGCCTGAGGGAGTCTTTATGGTTGTGTGTTATCGAATGATTGATACCCTGTAAGCTTACCATGATGTACAAGTGTTAGGATTTCTAAAATAAATACGGTCTTACCTACATTGTTCTGTCGGCCAGAGGCATTTAGCCTAGGAGACCTATTGCGGTTAACGGTACGGCCTGATGCAAGAGAAGAGATCTCCCCTGTCTTCTAGTTGCGTAGGAGACCTATTGCGGTTAACGGTACGGGACTTACAATGTGAAGTTCTACATTTCAGACATCATATTCCAGTTGAAATCTTTTTCTACGTTCTTTTCTGATTATTTAATATTCACTCACCTCACAGTACGACACTTTTATTAATGGCGAGTAACGAAGTATTAAGTGTTGTGGTTGTCCTAGTATTAATTCATTGTGGTGGATGTGTAACGAGTACGGTAACGATTTCAGAAACGGTGACGTTATCGATACCAACAGTTACTAAAAGTTTGTCATGGTCGAATTCATTATCTTCATCAGATTCACTAACGTTTTCAGATACGAAAACTGTTTCTGGAACGAGGAGTATTTCATCTTCAGACTCGTTGACTTTTTCAAACACTAAAACGATCTCAAATTCGAAGAGTATCAGTGAATCAGAGTCTGACACCTACAGCCTGACAAAGACAATATCAATTTCAAAAAGTGATACATTTTCCTTGTCGGAAACTCTGTCTAATTCCCTGACGTTCTCAGTTTCGAAAAGTGATTCAATTTCCCTGTCGGAGACTGTCTCTAATTCGCTGACGTTCTCAGTCTCAAATTCTGATACCTATTCACTCAGTGATACCTTTAGTATTAGTAAAACGTTTTCAGACACGCAGGCCCTCAGCCCGTCGTTGTCACTTTCGTTCTCTCAAACGAAAACTCCGTCGCTTACAAAATCATATTCGCCGAGTTTTTCTGCGACGTTAAGTACGCTAACTCGTTCACTTACTCGAAGCTTGTCGTTTTCAGAGTCTGAAAGCTTCTCTTCGAGTCGAACGATTTCTCCGTCACTAAGTTGGACGGGTTCTTGGTCAGATTCGTTGAGTTTCTCAAAGACGAGGAGTGCTACTAGAAGTTTGACTCTTTCAGAAACTCGAAGTAAATCAAACACTAGAACTCTATCTTTAACACATTCAATGTCTGATACAGGTACAACAGTTACAGCGACAAGTACATATTCTCCTACTAAAAGCAGAACATTCTCATCAACGTTTTCAAAAACCTTAAGTGAGTCGTTCTCTGAATCTGACTCACTTACCGATTCTGTGTCTGGTACAATAAGTGACACGATCTCTAAAAATACTTTTTCACCCTCACTGACGGACAGTGACAGCTTAAGTGAAACAGGTAGTGTTGGAACACCTTCATTCAGCTTTTCAATCTCTGAATCGATTTCAGAAACGTTGACAGATTCTGTGAGTTTGACTCTGAGTAAGAATACTAAAACTATTTCATTATCAAAAGCGACGATTTCATCGTCGGAAAGCTACACTGATTCTTATTCGTTGACGTTTTCAGATTCTATCAGTGTTTCTAAACTAACAAAAACACTATCAGACACGTTGAGTAAAACTCTATCAATAAGTAAGAGTGAATCGGGTGAAACAATTTCATTCACGGAATCAAAATCTGGTTCGGAAAGTTATTCAGGCGAGACTAGTACTGATTCGTATTCAGATGTGGGTAGTGTGAGTGTGTCTTTGTCGGAGTCGGTTTCAAAAATGACGAAATCGAAATCGTTATCTAAATCACATAGCATCAGTTTATCGAATTCTATTAGTTTATCAGACTCGTTGAGTTACAGTGATACTTATTCAAGAACGCCATCGATTTCACATTCACTGTCGTTGTCGGATTCTGAGACGGTCACGGCCAGTAGTGAAATCACTGTCACATCTGTTAGTGCTTCATTATCAGTTTCGGAGACTTTTACCAAATCTCTTTCAAACACTCTATCAATTACAGACAGCTCTACTCAGTCAGATACTTTAAGTGATACTTTTTCTGATAGCGAGAGTCTCACGCAAAGTAAGACTACGTCTTATTCTCTTTCACGATCTGAATCAGAAACGGATTCTTTAACATATACGAACACTGTTTCTGACTCGAAGAGTATGACTACTTCGTTAAGTAATTCACTTACTTTATCAAAAACACTTTCTTTGAGTAAAAGTACTACTTACAGTGAAAGTGATAGTGAGACCAAGACATTCACATCTCCGTCATTATCGATGTCTCCAACAGAGATGCCAACACCGACTGCGAGTCTCTCTGTGTATTCACAAAGTGAAACGTTTTCAGATTACACGGACACGATGTCGTTGTCGTTGTCGTCAGTGACACATTCGTTTTCTGAAAGTGAAACTCTTAGTAACACTTTTACGAAGTCTTTATCAAAAAGTTTATCGTTTTCAGATAGCGATTCAATCACAGGAAGTAAGACATTGTCAATTACGATATCAAAGACACCATCACAAACTGGTATTCCGTCTTCATCTATCACATTATCAGAAACTATTTCTAAGTCGATATCTGATAGTCTCAGTCTCTCCGATTCGTACAGTCTTACAGATTCGTTTTCGAAGACAATTAGCACCAGTATGAGTGTATCAGACAGTGAGACTCTCACTGATACTGTCAGTATTTCGGATAGTTTGTCTGAATCGGGAGAGACTGTTACGATTTCACTGACGGATTCATTTTCGAAAACGAAATCATTTTCAAATAGTTTATCGTTTTCAGAAACTGACAGCGTGACGTTTAGTTTGTCAGATTCTCTCTCATTTACGGAAAGTGAATCGTTGAGTGACACAATCAGTTTGAGTAAAACATTTTCTGAAACGATATCTGGAAAGACGATCACTCACTCTCCGTCACACACAAAAACCATATCAGACTCAGAGACAGTAACCATTACTATTAGTGATACTTTATCATTTACTTACAGTAAAACTCTTTCTGAGACTCTCAGTCGTACCTTCAGTAAAACATTGTCTGAAACCCATTCAGTTACAGGAACAATATCAAAAAGTTTACCCGAGACTATTACAGTCAGTATTACAGGAAGTATTACTGATAGCATTTCCATCACAGAAACAATGTCTATTACGGAGTCGGTGTCTTTATCAATTTCGGATACAGCATCACTGACTGATAGTCACACGAGGACAAAAACTATTTCTCTATCTCTCCCGACAAGAACAGCTACCTGGACTGAGACGCTAACGGACTCGATGACCATAACGCTGAGCGAGACAATATCGCTGTCGTTACCAACGGCTTCACAAAGCTTTACGGAATCGCTATCGATGACTCAAAGTGAAAGTGGAAGTTCATCAGAGACGATTTCATTATCTCTACCGACTGCTTCAGTTTCTGAAAGTTTTACGTACTCTCAGTCTGAATCTGAAACGGATTCTTTAACGATTTCATTTTCACTACCAACTGCTACCAGAACGTTTACAGAAAGTTTAACCTTTACGATTTCAATTTCAGACACGGAAACACTCACTGTTACAAAGACACCTTCGATTAGTACTTCATTGTCGGTGAGTTTATCAATGTCGGAATCTCATACATTTTCATTATCAAAATCTAAAAGTAATACACAAAGTGAAAGTGAGTCGATAAGCAAAACCAAAACAATTAGTGTGACGAGATCTTTATCTCCGTCTTTGAGTGTAACGGAGTCGATGACGAAGACACTTTCATTAACAAAATCATTATCACTGTCTGAGTCAGTTGATATTACCGTTAGCAAGACTAAAAGTTTAACAACTCTGTCGGGGTCTTTATCTGAGTCGGTGTCGATATCTGAAAGTTTATCACAAAGTCTTACGCTATCTATAAGTAGAAGTATAACGTGGACTGGGACAAGTCCAACAGTCACTGTCTCTTTGACATACGAAGCAACCGATACAATTACGTTGTCTCTACCGACTGGTAGCAGTACGTTTACACATTCACTTGCTAAGACTTTGTCAGATACGTTATCAGAAACTTTGACTTTGTCGAAGTCGGTAACGATGTCAACACTTTCAATATCTGAATCAACGTCTCTTACTGCCACTGAAAGTTTGACTGAAACAGTGTCAGTTTCACTAACTGAAACAATCTCTAAATCGGAGACACTGTCTCTCAGCTTATCACTTTCTGATACTTTGAGTGAGAGTATAACAATCTCTTTATCACTTCCTACTAGAACACAAACATTTACTCATACTTTAACTTATTCATTAACAGATACTATTTCATTGAGTGAGACTTTCTCACTCTCATTGTCAGATACATTGACGTTGAGTGAAACCATTTCTGAATCCATCACGAAATCGTTATCATTATCTCTTAGTATGTCTTTAACAGAGACGATTAGTGTTAGTCATAGTGTTACTTTAAGTGAAAGTGAGTCACTAACATATTCATTCACACTTACGGAAACATTAACATCATCTCTGAGTGTGAGTGAGTCGATTTCTATATCAGATACGTTGACTGAGAGTCTTTCTGTGAGTGAGTCAGTCTCTAGTAGTCTTACTGATACTGTGTCGTTTACTAAAACTGTCTCTTTATCTTTACCTACTGGTTCTGCTACAGATACGTATACTGTGTCATTTTCAGATACGATATCTCTGACAGAAACGGAGTCTTTGTCTGAGAGTATCACGTTTTCGTTATCTCTGCCAACGGGTTCGGCAACGGATTCTCAAACCTTCTCCTCGTCTGGCAGTAGTTCTTATTCAGTAACGATGTCAATGAGTTTGCCAACTTCGTCAAAAACAACTACCTTTTCACTTACCGGGACATCGTCTTCAAGTTTAAGTTCATCAGATTCCATGAGCTTGTCGATGTCTGGAAGTTCATCGTTCTCTGAAAGTTTGAGTCAAAGTAAAACACTTTCTCAAAGTAAATCAGAAAGTAATTCTTTGAGTACAACTGATTCAACATCATTAACAGTTTCTCATTCTCTTAGTGAGTCACATTCACTAACTGAATCAGATACGTATTCTTTGAGTAAAACTATTTCACTTTCTCTATCATTACCAACTCGGTCGAATACGTACTCGCAGACGATGTCGCTGACGGTGAGCGCGTCATTGCCGACTGCTTCAGCAACGATTTCATTTTCGCTACCAACAGATTCATCGACTTTCAGTTACTCGCTTTCTCTACCAACGAAGACGGAAACTTTTACAAAGTCGATGTCACTACCAACTAGTTCTGATAGTTTTACATTCTCGCTATCTCTGCCGACTGGTTCGGAGACGTTTTCAAAATCGCTTAGTAAAAGTAAGTCGAAGTCTGGTAGTGTTTCCTTGTCGTTACCTTCAGGAACGATTTCTTTAAAGAGTTTAACAGCAAATACCATTACCTCATCTCACACTGATAGCATATCCGTCAGTAGCAGTGGTGAGACGAAGAGTATGACGATGAGTAAAAGTGGTTCCGAATCGCTTCCTTCTTTGACGATGTCGAAAACTGTTAGTAAAACAACAACAGCTAGCAAGTCAGAAACTGATACTTCCTCGCAATCCCCGTCAGATACCATTTCTGAGTCGGAAACAACACAAACGGAATCTTCAACACTCAAGACTGACGGGACTACAACTTCTTCACCTTCCTTGACGATTACTGAGGGTCTGATTGATCAGATTGCTGATGTAAACCTTCAGTGTGATCCTTCAGGGTTTCCTGTTAAGGATGGAAATATTTTATCAAATTCAGAAATCACTGCTGACGAATGGTTCATTATGGAAGTTAGAGCATGTGTTCCTCCTTGTAACCCATCTTGTTCTGAATTAAAGACTGGTGATAAGATAGCGATCGTACCCTTACTCGGATCTGTCCTAAGACCTGTTCATAGTAGTCGGGTGACGTTGGGTGAGAGTTCGGATACTTCAGTATCAGTTAACGACTCGTTCTTATCATTTAAAATAGTGATCCCAGGATTACCATCGGGAACGTATAAAATTATGTATTGGAGTCGTAATGAGAGATTTCATGAAGGACTTCATATTAATTTCGATGGAACCTACAAACTCATAACTCGAAAAGCTAACGGATGGAGACAACGAGGACAACTCAGTATTTCTTGCTCACAGAACTGCGCAACAAGAATACTACCTGACGGCTCATTGGGTAAAACATGTCCAGTCGTGTGCTAATTAGATTTCAGTAATTTCTATTACCGAACTACACTTAAAAACAGTTTAGTTTTTTTCGATGCAGTTTTTTTCGTCTATTTGTTAAGTTGTGTTTTCCGACTGCTCCAGAGCAGTAGTTTGACCTTTGCTTTGATTTCCTCATTTACACAAGTTTTGGTAGCATACGTTTTTTTGGTGAGTTGAAACATTTGCGGTGATTAGATTTGTTTATTACATTTGTTTTCAGAAATCACCACCACTAAATAAAATGGACAGACTAGAAGAGCAACTAGTAGCTCTCATGAATGAAGATGAAGGTGGTTTTCGTGCTATGCCACCTCTGGTTCCGACATTTAATTCCGGTCCAACGACATTGTCAGCGAGCGCTCCAGCGTTTGTTCCAAAGCCGCATGTCGTTAGTATTATCCACCCAGTTACTTATGAAACACACACTATAAAGTGTGACCTCACGACGCTTACTGTTGGAGACCTTAGGTTGTTTGCAGCGCAGATGTTTAAATCGCAGTCAGATGATTTTAATTTATTACTTTCGAATCAATCAATCGCAAAAGACTCGGATGCTAAAGCTATCGATTTGGGATTCGCCAACGGATGCGTTCTCGTATTCCAACAGCAACAGCAGTCTCAAATGTCAGCAATGCAACACATGGTTAATTTAATGTTGTTAAATACAAACATTAATCAGTCACCTACTTCTGGATCTTCATCATCTGCCGATGGATACACGACACCTGGAAACTACACTCCAATGAAGTCTGGAAATCAGAGTCCAGGAACATTCTCGCCGCAGTTATTCACACCAGAAAAGAGCGAACCAATTCATGCAAAAGAGATAGACGAAAACTATGTTCACGTAATGAGTTTAGTGATGAAGGATTTCGTAAAGATGTCGAGAGGTATGGTTTTATTTATGTTTTTATTTACCATCTTATGTAGCTTCAATTTAAAAAAAACAACAACATAACAAACAAAAACCAGATCCGAGCGCTTCAAAACTTGTACTGTCCGTGATTGAAATGGCACACCCAGAACACTTCCTTCAACTCTTATACAAGGGTGTTGCTAATCTGATGGATTTGGTGCAGTCAAGTACTGGGGCTGATATTATTATGGCGTTGGTCGCCCTTCCACATGCTGATCACTCTGGGACGCTTGACGCACAGGGAATTCCTTTAATTATTGAGGCGATGATTCCTCATGTTAGAGAGCTTTCAAACATGCAGACTGGTAGAAAGTTAATTCAAAATGTTATTGTAAAATATGGTGAAGCACAGATCTTACCACTGTACAGGGCTGTCTGTAGTCACATTGTACCAATCGCTATTGATCAGTGTGGTTGTATAACGGTTCAGAAAATGTACGATCATTGTGATTCACCATTGTTGGAAGAGATTCTTCAGGACACTATTTGTGAAAATGTCATGTACTTAATCTGTGAGGCATTTGGAAACTATGCAGTTCAGCATATCATTAAAACTCAAAACAACAATGTGAGTGAAAAGATCGTAGCGTCTCTCAAGGGTGACATCACATCATGCGCAAGTAACAAGTATGGAAGTAATGTTTTAGAGTCGTTATTGAAGATTGGAACTGACAATGCTAAGGCTGCTCTTATTCAGTTGATTTCACAGCCACAGTCTATTGAACTTTTAGTTAAAGACAGCTATGGTAATTACGTTGTGCAGACTGCGACGGAAACCGCACCAACTCAGCAGCAGTTTGATGAATTGAGAAGAGCTATTGAGCCAGTTATTTGCAGCTCACCATACAGCGTTCGTATTGAGGCCAAGCTTCAGAAAAGACTGAAGAGAGGGTTCCGTCCAGCCCTTGACCCTCTCGTCGAAATGTTCTAGTCTTACGGTGGACATTTCATTTACATTTAAAACCCTTTAAATTAAAGGTAAACGGCGTTATCTAGTTGGGTTTAATAACAACTTAAGCCTGCTAGCTTTGTCCACTTTTTTTTTTTTTTTTTTTTTCCTTTAACTCTCTACTCCCCTTTAATTTTTTTTCACCCCCCAATCTCCTTCGGTTCTCCTCCCTACCAGCCCAGTGTATCAGAAAAAAAAGAAAACGAAGTGAATTAAGGGAAATTAAAAAAAAAAAGAATTTAAAAAAAAAAAAAAAAAAAAAAGAAAAAAAAGATACCTCCATGTGCGAGTCACACCAGACACTTGCCCTCGGGCGTAAGTCTTGAGATGATCTGCGATGGTTTGGTTTCTATTTTTTTTTTTTTTGAAAAAAAAAAAAAATCAAAAAAAAAAAAACAAAAAAAACTTTAAAAAAACATCAAAAAAAATCTAAAAAAAAAAAAAACAATAAAAAACAATAAAAAAAACTAAAACACACACAGTTAACCCCACTAGGGTAAAACTGTGTGTTTTCTGTCGCTGAGTTGCAATGCCTGACGAGCATCTTGGCATCCGCATGGTGCTGATTTCACCTGCGGTTGCCTCGATCGAGTAACATGTACATTGTACTTTAAAAAAAAAAAAAAAAAAATAACTGTAACCATTAAATAATATTTGTGTATTGGTAATGTTTACTCAGTGAATATGGAAAAAAAAAAAAAAAAAAAAAAAAAGATCTCATTCTGAGTTTTTTTTTTTTTATAAATATGCTGCTTTAGGGGAATACAAAATATAATAGGCGTTCAAGCCTTTCTAACGGTTGAGAGCTGAAGCAAATAAAGGCAGTTTTAATGCTGCTTGTTGCTTGTTGCTTGCTGATCCGCCCCACCTTGGTCTTAATGGTCCTGTACTTGTATCATTTATTTTATTTTATTTATTTATTGGTTTTGAATAGTTTCCTTTAACTACTTTGCTTTATTATTTCATTTATTTTTTTTTTTCCCTTCACCTCAACAGCTCACAGTCCAATTAAGATACCCGTTGTTTTTCTCTTTTTTTGTGCCGCCTCTCCCTTTTTTTTTTTTTTTTTTTTTTTTTTTAAAGTTCCTGTATCTAACATTTCAATGAAAGAAAAAAATAAATTTGAAAAAAAAAAAAAAAAAATTAAAATAATTAAGACAAAAACCAGCCTAATCAGGCCGGTTGAGACGTCAAACGTATTTTTTTTCTGTGTGCTCAGTATTTGCGCTGAGGGAAAAACTTTCGTTCTGAAGAAAAAAAAAAATATATATAATTCATATCTAGTGAGGTGTAAGCGGCTTCCCTATCCCCCACGTACTTCCCCCCCCCGATATTTTTTTTTTGCTACTTTTTCCCTTTAAATTAATCATTTCAACGAGAACTAAAAAGTAATAAGTAAGACGCCATTTGAACAGATTTCTAAGAGGGGTTTTGTGTGGAACTGCCCGTCTAAAATCGGTTTTCTGGTCAAGTGAGTCTTTGTACCTAGAGTCATTAACAAAAAACAAAAAAAAAAAACAAAAAAAAAAAAAAAAAAAAAAAACTCATTTTTCAAAAAAAAGTGAGAATATTTTAATAATATAATTGAGTCGTGCCTGTAAGCAGACACACACTTTCCCTGTTTTTAAACAGGGATTGAAAGTGAATTAAGTTAAAAAAAAAATCGAATAATCGAAGTTTCTGCGAGAAAGGGTATGCATAGGGAACAAAAAAATAAGAAAAACAAAAAAAACAAAAAAAAAAAATTGAATTTAAAAAAAACAAGGCGTACGACCCTCTCGCACCCCTTCCCCTGCGCGAATAGCACAATGATGTTATAAGAGGAAGAAAGAATAAAATAAAAAATATGCAATTTCCCCAGAGAACGTGCAGGTGAGTTTTTTTTTTTTAAAAGTCTTTTGTTCTGCAGCACTACTGTTCCGTGTGGGTTATATTTCCGCACAGTAGAAAAAGGGAATGGGGAAAAAAAAAAAAAAAAAATTGAAAAAATTTAAAAAATGTGCTCTGCTTGCATTAGTGTCTGTTTCTCTATCCTACACCGTGCATCAAATATTTGGTTTTTTATAAAAAATAAATTTTTAAGCGCAACGAAAAAAAAAAAAAAAAATAATAACACTTTCAAGCGTCCCCACCTACAGTAGCATTTGCTGCTTTCTTCGGGACTGCTGTTTAGTGTCCATCTGAATCTGTTTCAGAAAAAATATTTAATTGGATTTACCCAATTTTCCTTTCCCCACGCTCCATTTGGCTGTAATTTGACTTCCCTTCCCACTTCCCAATTTATTCTTAAGGAACTGTATGCTCATGGATTTCCCTTTTCACCTCCCGTCGTTTTATATTTTATTTATTTATTTACTTATTTTTCTTTTCAAAATCGTTAGCTGTATCTCTTTTTTGTCCCAATTTTTTTCCCTCTGCCCCATTTTTTAAAAAAAAAAATTAAAAAAAATTAAAAAAAAAAAAAAAACTTACAAAAAAAAAAACAAAAAAACAAAAAAAAAAAACTAATAATTTAAAATAAAATAAAAGCGAAATAAGTGGCATCGCTCTTTCTAAAAAGAAAAAAAACAAAACAAATAAACAAATAAATAATAAACTCATGGCAACATCTGCAACCGCGACTACGTTCCAAAGAATTTATGTAGTTCGTAATAGCACTCTGCTGTCCTTGAGACACCTAAAAAACTTAAAGTAAAGTATCCTCTAAAAGTGAACGAATCATTGACTTTCATTATTTTTGTGTGTTATTGTAAGCAACTATTTGTGAAAAAGTCATGGATACCTAAAAGTTTTTTTTTTTTTTCTTTTTTCCCCTTTCTTTTTCTTCTCGTGGTCGTAGTGCGACGTGGTTGCATCGACATAAAAAAAAAAAAAACAATGCTATCCCGGGATTGAACTTGATAAATAATGGTGATAAGGCTGTACTAAAAAAAAAAACAAAAAAAAAAAAACAAAAAAAACAAGAGAACGAAAAACAAAACAAAACAAAAAAAACATTAATGCAGGAAAAAAAAAGGGAAGAAGAAGGAAAAAAAAAAAAAGAAAAGAAATAGCGCAGGTTACTTTATCAGGACTTAAACAACAACACCCACACTAGAACGTAAATCGCACATATTAGACTATTGTGTACAATACGCAGTCTCTGGTGTCCAGACACCGATGCGCTGTCATGTGGAATACACCGTCAAGTCTTAACTTGAAACAGAGCTGCAACAAACTGTACTAGAACACCTCGCCTGACGCAGTCTCAAGGCTGTTGAATTTCTTTTTTAGACTTTTTTTTTTTTTTTTTTTTTTTTTTTATTCTCCCACCTAACACTTTCTTTTTTTTTCTATTTATTTTCATGTTTTTAGTAGGCAGTTTGGCCCACACGAAAAAAAAAAATTGAAAATCATGTTTCAACCTGTGGACAAACAAAAATATTCACCTTAAAAGTCCTTCACGCACACTGGCGTGATGCATTTTACGTCGTCTTGGTGTTATATATGAGCCTGCTCATTATTTTTTATATTCCCCGATCCGATTATTTGTCCCTTTCTCTGGAAACAAACATGTCATTATTAATGTCTTCTTCCTGTGTCCGGCTTTCGGAAATATTTTCTAATTAAAGGGAACTGTGAAGTAAAGACGTGTCCCATGCTGCTCGTGGAGTTTCAATGACGCCGCAGGTAGCAGCTTTCGTTCCCCTTTCAATTTCGTTGCCGTACAGTTTTTCCTCTTCCGCTTCCGATTTTTTAATTTTAAAAAAAAATAATAATAATAAATTTTTTTTTTCTCCCGCTGTTTTGCGCTCTTAGCCCTTGGTGAAAAGAGGTTGGCGTTAAATTTAAAAGGAAGGTGGAGGGGAGGAAAGAAGTAAAAAATAAAATAAAATAAAAATAAATAAAAAAAAACAATAATTAGAAGCTGATTTGGAAAAAAAAAAGGAAACCAAAAATTGCAAAGTGTTTTTTTGATGTTTTCAAAAACAAGAGAAAAAGGATGACGAAGATCTAAGTATTAATTTTTTTTATCAGTATCTGTGACTACCGTTAAATAACTGAGACTTTTATTCTTCCGTAGAGGCGCTGACCTTCATTCGAATCGCGGGAAAAAAAAATAAAAAAAAAAAAAGAAAAAAAAAAAAAATAACAACAGGGAACTTTAAAAAGCTTTTCCTCCATTTCTTTTTTTTTTTTTTTTTCCCCCTTCTTTTTTTTGTGATAGGCGAAAGCGTCTTTTTTTCCTTTGTATTTTTTTTTTTTTAAAAACTTATTTTTATATATTGTCTGTCAAAACCTTAATTAGTAAGTAGCTCGCCAATTATGCTGCTCCTTGCAATAGGAGGGGCTCTAAGTTCTGTAGTTTTCCGTAAATTACTTCACACCTTTTCAGTATAACTTTCCCCGTTTTGTAGTCAGTGAGGTATCAAACTGGTTTGCACGAGTGGCCTGTACTTCCGAATCTAACTTTCTCTGTGTGAGAAGCTCTTTTAGTTACGTAAGGAAGGCAATATTAATTTTGAAAAAAAAAAAAAAAAAAAAAAAAAAAAAGGGAAAACCGAATGGAACAGGATAGTGTGATCCTAGGTAGTTGTTCCTCAGCGGTTTACTAATTTTATAAAAGAAAAAAAAAGAAAAAAAAAAAAAAAAAAAAGGGGGTATTCAATAAAGAATAAGAACGAATGCCAATAATCTCCTCCAACCTGCTTGTATTGTATTGCAAAAAAAAAAAAAAAAAATCTCCAAGTGTCCTTTTTTTTTTTTTTTTTTTTTTTCATTTTTTTTTTTCCTCCCCAACTCATCTCTACTTTCTTATTATCTTTTGTTTTCACTTTTCTTTTGGGAGCACTAACTTCGACATTTCGGTGTTGTGATTATCACATAGGGAGGAAAAATAAAAAAAGAGGGAAAAAAAATTATGCATCCGTTTTTTTTTTCTTTCTTGCTATTTTCTCTTCTTGCAAAAAATAGTAGTTGCCGGTTGTACCCTCCTGGTTACTAAGTTTTCGCAGCCGTCGGTGTTTTGTATTTGTGCTCCTGCTTTTGTTTATTCCCGCCTGCCCCACCTCCGCTTTTGTTTTTATCATTGTGCACAAGGCCTGGGATTGCAACTCGTGCCATGGCTTTATGCTATGTGGTTGGCATGTGAATGTTCCCAGTGTACTAACGGACCCATGATCCCGCATACGCACGCGTGTGGTGGTTGAAAAAAAAGTATGAGAAAAAGTGCAAACGAAGCGGGGGAAGCCGAAAAAAAAAAAAAAAAAGAATAAAAATTAAACAGAATAAAAAAAAAAAAAAAAAAAAAAACCGAAAGGCGAAAATTCCTGCGCACGTACAAATACCGGGACAGGTCTGGCAGGTAAGTGTTCAGCCCTCCCCAGATTGTGGCGTGCGGGTCAATTTCTTCCCACCTCACTCACTCACCCCCGGGACCCCATAATTAATGTCTGATGTTTCAGTTGGTCGGTAAGTACAACAAGTTTACCTTACCTCTTTATGTTTTCACAACAGTAACCTAAACCATGATCGTCACTATTTCATCTGTTTCATTCATTACACGGAAAAAAAAACAAGTAGACACTTTTTTACCACCATTATTCAGGGGCAACTAATCCAAGCCCAAAACACAATTAAAATGTTGGCACAAAGCCCTCGTATGAGAAAAGACATAATTGGAGTACTGGTGCACCCTCCAGTGATGGATTGTAATGTTGAAGCAATTATTCAAAATGAAGAAGGATTTGCAAGTGAATGCAGTGAACTTCACAGAAGTATCTCTGACTTGAAGGCTGATTGGAAAGAGAGAGTAACTGCTTTAAAAACACTTCAAGCCTTATTAATGGGTGGAGCTGGTCAATTACATAACTTTCGTGAAGTAATGGACAAACTTAAGAACGATATTGTCGCACAGGTGGGTGACCTCCGATCTGGTGTTGTTAAAGAGGCCTGTGAGTTATTGATTATTATGTCAAAAACAACACCACCTCACACATGGGAATCAATGGTTCACTGGTTTGTTCCAGCTGTCCAAAGACAACTTCCAGTCACAGTCTTCACGATGGCAAACGCTGCAAACAATTGCATTAGATTTATGATACAAAACAATAGGTATTGTCATGTGAGCAAATTGTTTTTTTTTTATATTTAAAATTAATAATAACATCACACAACACAGATGGTCAGTTCAAGCCTACCGTCAGATTATTGAAGGCACGAAGTACAAGAGTGCAAAGACTAGGGCTAGGTCATATGAGCATTTATTTCACTTAGCACATCATCATTCAATGGCCTTCTTACATAGTCACAATGATCATGATTTATTATGGAATGCTATTGCTAGTGGTGTGTCAGACAATGATGCTAACACTAGGCAGCTCACACGTTTAACGTATTGGGGATTACAACAGACGTTTCCTCAAAAAGCAGAAGAATTTGCTCACACTCTGAGTATCCAACACAAGAAGCAGGTTTGTTATTACTATTTAGCAGAGCCTAATAGCAACATTACTTTCATACAATAAAACAATCACAGGTTCAAGGAGAAAGAGCAACGTACATTCAACTGGAGCAGAATTTAGTCTCTGGTGAAGTTACTCAGCAACAACAGCAGCAGCAGCAACAACAACACCACCACCACCACCAAGAACCTCATCAGGTCACTACTAGAGAGAATAGAAGTGGGATATCAATAGTTTTAGATAAAGAAAATACACCTCCTACTGCAAGGACTCCAGGGAAGGTGAGGTCTCACACACCGAGGAAGACACCAACTCATTCGACGTCTACCACGAGATCATCATCAAGAGTATTAAATGATGTTACACAAAAGAGAACAGCTACTCCTGTTAGAAATCACACACCAAAACGGAGACACTCTTCAGTGCAACCAGAACCTGAGCAGTCGGCACCAGCAGCATCGCCATTCTGCCCACCAGCAGCAGAAGATCATTCAGGTAGTGATGCTCGACAGGTTGATGAACTTTTACATGCGACGACTAAACATCACGACTGGGAGATTAGAGCGAATGGATATGTTGATCTCTCTTCACTTGTCGATTCTATGGACTTTCCCGTCAGTAAAGTACTCGACGCTTGTCATCAGAGATTAATTGGAGATCCTCATTTCAAAGTTACCGTTGAGATTCTAAACTGGTATGATTCACTTACTTTCTCTAATCATCTGACTATAATAACAAACAAACATCCACACAATTACAACAACAGCATGCAAAAAACATGTGAGGCTCATCCTAGAGAAGCTTTACACCTCTTGGAACGCATCCTTGTGGCTGTCTTTGGATGCATGTCAGACAGAAAGGGTGTTGTCAAAGACAGGGTATGTTGAATTTAGTATCCTATTTTCCCCTTGTTAGTTTAATACTTTAATAAACCAAACTTTCAAAAACAAATAGGCAAGAGCAGTTGTTGACTCTATTATGGCAGCAAACACTGTCGGTACAATGTTTCAGGGGCTTATGAAAGTACTAGATGTTGGGACATCAAAGGTCAGGGTTAGCTGTTTAGAATGTGTATTGTATATACTTCAGTTCTGTGGAGATTATTTATCAACGCCTAAAAATATGAAACAAGCGATTATAAAATTATTAAAAATTATTATTGTTCCTTGTGATGGTGACTCTAGAGAAGTAGAGAAGATGGCCGTGGCTGCTCTTGCGAGTCTGCATCCAACTCATCCGAAGATATTCATAGCAGAGGCAAAGAGTGGTCTTCAATTACAGCAAAAGAGAGATCTTGTTAAAGTTTTACGGGATCACATCCCTGACTTGAGTGATGATTTACTAGGAAGTAGCAATGCTTCTTTTAAACAGCAGAAGTTTTCTGATCCATCGGTGTCTGAGCACCAGACACAACATCAACATCATCATCAACAGCAGCAGCAGCAGCAACAGGTTTGTATATTTTATCAAAGTATCTGTTCTTAAATAACAAAAAAATCTCAAAAAAATTCAAAAAAAAAAAAATAACAACTCAGATTAATAATCAATCAACAAGAAGCAGTCCAAGCCGCAGAACATCTGATCCAAACCAACAACAAGCAGCACCAGTTAGAGTTTGGGGAGCACATGATTCTTCTGCAACTAAGCAAATGGCATTAAAGCACTTATTGCAATTTAGACAGAGACAGACTCAGTGGAAATCTCATTTTAATGAACTTTTACAAGCAGTGTTGTGTAGTGTTAAAGATAATGACTATCAGATTAGATTGTTGGCTGTTGCTGTAGTCCAGATGGCCATTGATAAAATGCCGAATGAGTGTTTAAGATCGACTCTTGATATCGTGTTTGCTTTATTAACTGCGATTGATGATCAGCAAAGTGAAGTTAGCGCTGTTGCTAAGGAAGCGTTGTTCTCATTGTCAAAACTACCAGCTCCAGCTGTATTGTTGGAAACACTTCTTCAGTTGTTTAAAAGTATGAGTGAGAGGTCTTTACAGGTAGTGCTTGTTGGATTATTCCCGCGAGTCATTATCGCTCTACCTCCTGAAATTTTGCTATCACATTTGCCTACTCTTCGTCACATTATTCATACAACTATTTCTTCAGATTCTACTGATTTACGTAAGGCATGTACTTGGTGTCTTGTCGATTTATTTTTAGAAAACCGAAATGCAGCATTACACTTATGTAAGGGACTCCCTCCTGCTAAGATCAGACTGTTGGACTTTTACCTTGCGAAGAGAGGTGCACAAACTGATCTAGCAACTGAGCTTGGAATGTAAATAATATTTCTTTACTTTTTTTTTAAAATGTATTCCTGTTGATTTTAAGTCAGCTGTGATTTCTATTGATTTCGGAAGCCTTTTTTTCTTTTTTCTTTTTACTGTTCTCATTGTGAAACTTTTTTTTGGATGCAACCCGAGCTGGGCGTTTTCTTTTGCTCATTTGTACCTTAGAGACAGCTGTTGTAAGTATGTGAAAAGTTTCTTTACCCTGTCCTCTGTAGCTCTTTTTTCCCCCCTTTTTTTTTTCTCATTCTGATTGAGAAAAAAACAACAACAACAACAACACGCAGTCCTTAATTATAAGTAGATATTCTTTTGTTGCTTTCCCTATCCTTTGTTTTGAGGTGCGTCACTTTAAAAACAAAAAAAAAACAAAAAAAAAAAAACATAGATCTTGTAGCTGAATGTACAGGACCACTAATCAATCACAGATCTACTATACTGCTCCCCTCATAGATAATTTTATATGGAGTTCGAATCCTTTTCCCCATTTTCTCATTCTTCCTCTTTTTCTTTTTGTTTTCCCTCATCTTCATTTCATGATAGTAATTTTCCATTTTTTTTTTTTTTTTTTAGATGCTATTTTTTTGTGAAGGTTTTTTTCTTCTTTTTTTCTCCCGATAGACTCCCATTTGGTTCCACCCATCTTCCAATTCCGCTTCACTCTGTGTTAACTTATAGATAATTAATTTAACAGAGGTGGTTATCCGTTATGAGAATCTTATTTCTACATCACCAGGAGACAGGAAGTATGACCTGCGAGGGAGTAGCAGAACAATGTGAGTTTTATCTCAATTTGAGTGTATTATCTTATAACAAAACTCATATCTATCTCTACGTCTCTTATCGTCTGTGAGAGTCTCATGTACCAGTTTTTAAATCGGTTCACGGGTTTCGTGCACAAAAGCATCAACAAGTGTTATATTACTATTTTTCTGTACAGTTTTATTATTATATTTTTTGTTTAAAAATATATAAAATGTCAGATACTAAGTTGATATTGTTATTATTATTTATAACTATTGGAGGCTGGGGATTGATCATTTCCATGAGAGGAGATAGAGGAACAGCCGTTGAGCATAAAATGGAAATGGTAAGAAGTGAAATTCAAGCGTTGAGGGAAAATCGAAAATTACCGCAGCAAAGCGTTGACAACGGACATCATGTCGCAAGGCAAATACCTCCAGCAGACTTCGACGGGCGCATAAAATGGCGATGGCAGATTGGACAATTGTTAGAGAACGAAGGAAAACTCAATGGCGCTGAGCTTGGCGTCCAACTTGGTGTGTTTTCACAGCAGATGCTTTCTAATTGGCCGTCCTGCAAGTCATACATGCTCGTTGATGTTTGGGATCTCAGCGAAAATGTCAATTACAACGACCCTGCCAATGTCGGTAAGGATAAGCAAGGAGTTATTTATAATCAGATGTTGGAGAACTTGTCACCTTATCAATCACAGTTGGTGATAAATAGAAACTTTAGTCACAATGCTTCTCTTTCTGTTCCTCCGAATTCACTTGATTTTGTCTACGTTGATGCTCGTCATGACTACGAATCCGTTCTCGAAGATATGAGAGATTGGTGGACCAAACTGAGACCTGGAGGCATCCTCGCAGGACACGACTATACCACTGCCCGGGTTGTACGGGGATACGGCACTCAACGTGATGGAAGTTGGGATCAACGAGCTGTTAAGGGAGCAGTTGTTCAATTTTCACAAGAAGTAAACCGAGGGTTCATGGTTATCCCTGATACGAAGACTCGGAAAAAAGTTGCCTACTCGTCCTGGATTTTAAGGAAATGAAACCCGCCAACACTATATCACTGGCTCCACGTAAAAGTGATAATTTTGCTGCTAGTATAAAATAAATGTAACAATCAGGAGAAAAAAGGTCAACCTCGGCGACTTTTTTTTTCTTCTTCCAGCGAGGTTCCAAATGCGCCCCTGGGATTGAAATTTCCTCTACGCCAGTATCTGCCAACACACTTTTTTTGCTGATCTTGTGTTTGATGCAATCCAGAGGAAAATAGTAAATCGAGTGTTTTTTTTTTTTTGCTTTTCAGTATAACTCTGATTCAAATAAAAAGAATTCTGGTGATTAAACCTAATAAGTACCAACGAATGTTAGTTATGGCTACCTGTAACACAACACTGTATGTGACTATGTACCGTTCATTCCATTCAAACCCGTGCTTGAATTTAAGCTTTGTATAGTGCTCCATATTGATGGCAGTAATGTCGTCCTTAGGTAGATTTATTCATATGCTTTCTTCTTTTCCCCTTCAATACACTTTTTACTTTTTCTACATTTATTGTAGAAGAGTGCTCCATTAGAGACTAATATTAGTAATATGTTTTTTTTATTTTTTTTTATTTCGATAATATAATCAAAAAGTAACTTCACTACCGGAATTGCTTACTGAGGGTGATTCAGTCTTAATGATTGGACTGACAGACTTCAATAAGTAAAAACGTGTATAGATTCCTAGTTGTTAACATGATGGTTAAATTATCTACAATACGCTTGTATTTGACGTACGAAATTAACCCCCCCCTCCGTTGACTTTGATTTATTTATCCAAGTCCCCTCCCCTCGTCGTGATTATATGATTTATTGTCTCAGCTGTTTGGGGTTATTTATGTGCATCGCGTGTGGTGCTGCGGAATCCCGGACCAGAAGATCAAATGGCACACCAAACCTATTGTAAGCTTTTTTCAAAATCAAAGCAAACGTATTTAATTATAATGTGTTCCACTGATAGTGTGTGAAATATAAAGATTTTTATTTTATTATTTTCTTTGACTTGATTTGCAAAAAAAAAAAAAAAAATGATTTTTTTATTTTTACTCTACCTTGGCTTCTTAGGGAAAATTTACACTTGCAGTGAAAATCAGAAAGTACAGTATTTCACTACCGAATTTAATTGCACGCATTTTGGTTAGGGCCGTTGCGAGCGTGAAATAGTGTAACATTATTTCACGACTCCCGCCGGCAGCCGTAATCGATTCAGGAACATTTTTTACCCAGGATCTCTCACGGGGGCTCATCATTGGGCAAGATAGCATAGCTATCCGGCCTGTGGAGCAGCAGAGTGCACCGAAACAGCCAAAGATGCTAAATGGACTCCTGAAGGCCCGTAGACCGCTGGGGTGTAAATTTTCCCATCGAAGCCTCCTATCGTAAAATAAAACGACGGTTTTAGACACAAAATCAGATACCGATTTTCACTTGTGGGTGGGTTTTTACCCCCATTTTTTTACCTCATTCGGAAAAAATCCATCCATGCATGGAAAATCAGGCATAGTTGATTTTCATTAAGTCAATGGTTATTTCTTTTTTTAAATTTTTCCTTTAATATTTAACTTAGAAGTGTGAAGCAATACTATTTTTAAGCTGTAAAGAACCACGGGATGGGGAGCTCAAGTGGCTTCCTAATCCCCATATTCGACAGCGCATATGGGTTTTTAGTCGATTCCAAGTATTGATCTTATACTGCAACCAGGTTTGGCCGAACCTGCTGTATTTGTTTTTGAATAGCATCAAAGTTACCCTTCTTAGTTAACTCTGGTCCTATACAGATATTTGTTTGTTTATAGATAGGAATGTTTCTAGTGCAACCCCTCTTGTGTGGACAGAATCCAGTTATAATGATTCATGTCTAATTTGTTACGTGTTAACTCCCCTTCCAGGTCTCCCATCATTTCCAGGATCACGTTCTGGTTATTTATCCATAATATTTCCTTCCGATATCTCGGATGCTTGTACTTACTTTGTTTTAGTAATGTATGAGTGTAATTGCTATTATCACCCTTTTTTTTTTAAAATTTTGAGATTTTCGCTATTGGGGTGCCTGATAATGTCATTTTCGTTATTCACTAAAAGCAGTAACTTTTTTTTTCATCTCGAAGACATGTTTTACGAGCGAAAGAGAATTGTGGCAGCGTAACGTTAACACCCTTACTTTATAGGCTTGTTTCCGGTTGCGCACAAACAAAAACAAAGTGTGAGAATTATTTAGTGAGGTGCCGATTCTTTTTCGCTCTGTTCACTAGAAATGAAATTTTTTTTTCTTTCTTACTGAATAGAGAAAAAGAATTATCACTTTCAGTGAACAGCGAAAAAAAAAAAAATTCTTTTACTGAATAGCGAAAATGGAATTATTGGACCCCCCAATAGCGAAAATCTCTAAATTTTTTTTGTACCTACAAACCCATTGTTCGGTAGAAAGGTCCGGCGCAGTTATGACCTTAAACTGACTGTCATCTTGCCTGATCCTTTTGGTTTTCATTTCTTGCTGAGTGATATGGCTATGTGCTGCCCAAATCTTTTGTGGTACATTTCTAAAGCTTTTCGGTAAGCCCCCAGTACACTTATAATGCTTTGGACAACTGGGGGTGAACGATCCTCGGTACTGTTCCGGGGTTTTCTATTTTCTTTCGTGGAGTGTGGGCATATGGCACATGTGGTCGTATTATAAAGAAAGATGTATATGAAAGAAAGAAAAAAAGATTTTTTGTTTTTTTCACCTTCCCCCCACTCCCAGATCATTTCTCTTTTATTTTCTTTAGTTGTTTACAACCTGTTAGCCTCTGGGCAAGGTGGAGGCTGGAAGTCGATCACTTCCAGCCAATACTATGAAACTACAATCTTCGCGATTGGGTCCTTACTGATGCGGGCTACCCAGACCCCTCGTAGTCATCAGTTTGTATTTTGATAACTAAACTAAACTGACTAAACTAGAAAGAGAATTGTGGCAGCGTAACTACCTATTCCTTTATTAGGATTTTCTACCGGTTGCGCACAAACAAAATAAAAGTGTGAGTGAGTAAGTAAAAAGTGAAGTTTGCCGATTCTTTTTTTTAATTTTTTTTAATTTTATTCACATCCCTAACAATAATCGGACAAGGTGGAAAGCTGACAATTGCATACACGTGTGCATTATGCCCCGTCAGCTGAAGCTACACAACGATCTTAACAAGATTGGGTCTAATTTACCGATCAGCAATGCTAGGTACATATTGTTAGACACCCTTATATTTTATGTATCTTATATTCAGCTTATGAATACTTTTCTTTTACTTATCTCTATTTTTTTATGCTCAAAAATCTGTTTGACGTTTCTTTTCAGCTTAACCTTATTACAAATTTTATTATTATTGTCTGCTCACGCTTAGGTAGTATTATTTCAAATTGTTCTACGTCTCTTATCGTCTGTTGGAGTCTCACAGTTGGCTGGTGGCGATCTATTTGCCCTGTTGAGTTTTTCCTGATTTTTGGCTTCTCAGGCTTTAAAAAAAAGAAAAAAGGAAAAAAATTTACCCTGGGTGTTTTTTCTCTTTTTCCGAAACTAAACCAAACCAACTTACTTTTTTTAGGTTAAATCAGTCTCGTGACTGCGAAAAAGAAAAAAAATGTCAGCAAAGGAAGTAGCAGCAAAGAGCACCAGGAGAAGTCTCTCCTCTGACTCAACTTAGAATCGTGTTCCGCACACTCACGACAACGGACGTGGCGGCTCTCCCAAACGGCTAGCTGTGAAGTGTTTTATAGCAGCAGAACACATCTGTCTAGTGCGGGCATCTCACTTATACAACAACAACAACAACAACAACAACAACAACAACAACAACAACAACAACAACAACAACAACAACAACAACAACAACAACAACAACAACAACAACAACAACAACAACAACAACAACAACAACAACAACAACAACAACAACAACAACAACAACAACAACAACAACAACAACAACAACAACAACAACAACAACAACAACAACAACAACAACAACAACAACAACAACAACAACAACAACAACAACAACAACAACAACAACAACAACAACAACAACAACAACAACAACAACAACAACAACAACAACAACAACAACAACAACAACAACAACAACAACAACAACAACAACAACAACAACAACAACAACAACAACAACAACAACAACAACAACAACAACAACAACAACAACAACAACAACAACAACAACAACAACAACAACAACAACAACAACAACAACAACAACAACAACAACAACAACAACAACAACAACAACAACAACAACAACAACAACAACAACAACAACAACAACAACAACAACAACAACAACAACAACAACAACAACAACAACAACAACAACAACAACAACAACAACAACAACAACAACAACAACAACAACAACAACAACAACAACAACAACAACAACAACAACAACAACAACAACAACAACAACAACAACAACAACAACAACAACAACAACAACAACAACAACAACAACAACAACAACAACAACAACAACAACAACAACAACAACAACAACAACAACAACAACAACAACAACAACAACAACAACAACAACAACAACAACAACAACAACAACAACAACAACAACAACAACAACAACAACAACAACAACAACAACAACAACAACAACAACAACAACAACAACAACAACAACAACAACAACAACAACAACAACAACAACAACAACAACAACAACAACAACAACAACAACAACAACAACAACAACAACAACAACAACAACAACAACAACAACAACAACAACAACAACAACAACAACAACAACAACAACAACAACAACAACAACAACAACAACAACAACAACAACAACAACAACAACAACAACAACAACAACAACAACAACAACAACAACAACAACAACAACAACAACAACAACAACAACAACAACAACAACAACAACAACAACAACAACAACAACAACAACAACAACAACAACAACAACAACAACAACAACAACAACAACAACAACAACAACAACAACAACAACAACAACAACAACAACAACAACAACAACAACAACAACAACAACAACAACAACAACAACAACAACAACAACAACAACAACAACAACAACAACAACAACAACAACAACAACAACAACAACAACAACAACAACAACAACAACAACAACAACAACAACAACAACAACAACAACAACAACAACAACAACAACAACAACAACAACAACAACAACAACAACAACAACAACAACAACAACAGCAGCAACAACACCACCCAGGATACAATATATATGGATACAATAATTTATGTATTTGTTTGTTTGAATTTGTTTGAGAGGATTAATATTATTGTTGCAGTATCCCAAACTCCGCTCCTTTTTTTTTTTTTTTTTTTTTTTTTTTTGTTAAAAAAAAAATATACATAAAATGTCAGATACTAAGCTGATATTGTTATTATTATTTATAACTATTGGAGGCTGGGGATTGATCACTTCCATGGGAGGAGATAGAGGAACAACAGTTGAACATAAAATAGAAATGATAAGAAGTGAAATTCAAGCGTTGAGGGAAAATCAAAATTTACCACAGCTAGTTGTTGACAACAATGGAAGTCGTCTAATAAGGCCAACACCTCCAGCAGACTTCGACTGGCGAATAAAGTGGCGATGGCAGATTGGACAATTGTTAGAGAAAGAAGGAAAACTCAATGGAGCTGAACTTGGTGTCCAACTTGGTAAGTTTTCACAAATGATCCTTTCTAACTGGCCGTCCTGCAAGTCATACATGCTCGTTGATGTTTGGGATCTCAGCGACAACGTCAATTACAATGACGCTGCTAATGTCGGTAAGGAAAAGCAAGGATATATCTATAGGAAGATGTTGGAGAACTTGTCACCTTATCAATCGCAGTTGGTGATAAATAGAAACTTTAGTCACAATGCTTCTCTTTCTGTTCCTCCGAATTCACTTGATTTTGTCTACGTTGATGCTCGTCATGACTACGAATCCGTTCTCGAAGATATGAGAGATTGGTGGACCAAACTGAGACCTGGAGGCATCCTCGCAGGACACGACTTTACCTCTGCTCGGAGTGTACGGGGATACGGCACTCAACGTGATGGAAGTTGGGATCAACGAGCTGTTAGGGGAGCAGTTGTTCAATTTTCACAAGAAGTAAACCGAGGGTTCATGGTTATCCCTGATACGAAAAATTGGAGAAAAGTTCCATTTTCATCCTGGATTTTAAGGAAATGAAACCCGCCAACACTATAGACGCAGTAACATCTATACAAAAAATAGCGGCAATAGATTATGCAGTCACTTCATTCGTGGGTTCTTCTTTTTTTCTCCACGTGGCTTCCTAATCCCCATATTCGATAGCATATGGGGGATTTAGTTATATAAACTGGTGGTCTCTTTTAATTGCAACCGAGTTTTTGTCCGAACCCCTATATTCGTTTTTTTAGCCAGTTTCAAGTTACGTTATACTAAAAGTATCAATGTACTCCTCAACTGTAAGCACACTTCAAAGCAGCTAAATACCAGGGGGGGGGGGGGGGGTCGCATTCTTAGTTGATTTTAATATTTGAGCCTATTGTTGTCTTAGTGACATATATTCCCCATTTTCCCAAAAGCTTCCTAAGGTTCTTGTTTATGTTATACTTTTTGTTTTTTTATAACAAAAGGGTAAGCCGCTAATGGTGCGCTACGAACTAGCTATAGTAAGAATCGTTTGTTTTTCTTTTTTTTTTATAAACTTTGTTAAGGTGTAGGGTAACGGACTGCGTGGTGTGACGCTCTTCCTGATAGTACGTTCCCCGAATTACCAGATTCGACAACGTCTTCTGGTTTATAAGATTTAAAAAAAGAAATATATATCAGTCATTCCTTTTTTTTGCGAACAAAAAACACCATTTTCTCGCCGCCTGAGCAAGGTTACACGATATGTTATTTTTGCTCGATTTTTTATTTTTTGGATCCCGCTGGGTCAGCAGTGTAAAATTAGACCCTTCGATTAATTTTTGGTTTTGGTACTTGTCCACGGCTGAGCTGATTTAGTAAACCACAAAATCTCTTTTCTCAATTCGGGTGACAAGTATGTGATGCCAACCCCCCGATTTCGGACGGAAATGAACCCAACGATGCAGCGCATTAAAATGCCGCTTCGATCGAAATTTTTACCATTTTTTTTTGAAAAAAACTTTTCAGTGCAGTGTCCAGAATTTGGTCGCAAAAAAAAGGAATGACTGATATATATATGTATTTCCTTTTTATGTTTTATTTTTTTAATTTGTCTAAACGTACCTTTTCTTTGATTAATAACTACAAATATTTTTTCAGTCAAGCGCTTTGATAATAATAGTTTTGTCTTAATACCTAAAAGTTGTTACTGTCTTTTACATTGTCAAAGTTTCATCCCCCTTTCCAATTGTTGATTTTCTTATATTGCAACCAGGTTTGGCCGAACCCTATTCTCGTTTTAGCCAGTTTCAAGTTGCTTCCCATTTAATATAAGTATTTTGAGTAACCCCACTTTCTACATTTATTGTAGAAAAGTGCTCCACTAGTAGTGAGCTACAAACTAGTAACAATAAACAATATGTTTTTTATTATTATGAACATGAAACTTAAAGTAACTACATTCCAGTCCTGCAAACTGGAATGACTCAGTCTCAACAATTGACTGACTTACTTCTACACCATACTGATGAGAGAGAATAGAGGTAAGAGGTATATGGATTACTCTCGAAACCTATAGTTACTTTAATATGCTAAGTTGTGCATCACCCTTAGTCACTGTATTTAAAACTAATGTTAAATTATCTTTTTGTTTTTATGATACAATAGTTGTAATTTTTACAAAATCGAACATACATCCCCCTTTCCAAGCTTTAGAAAGTTCTTGTTTTGTTATTCAATGAGAAAACAGAATTTCCCCCCTTTTTTTTTAATAAAAGAAGGGGAAAAAGTAAAAGTAATATAAAAGTAAAATTTTTTCTTCGATATTCCTGACGAAGGGAGTTAAAGAATCGCTTGCTTAAGGCTTGGAGTTGTTAATCAGAAAATCAGAAAAAAAAAACCGTTTTCACTTTTTCGCAGTGAGAATTCAAAACTAGAAAACAAACCTTTCCACCTTCCCGTTTTAGCCACTTGAAAAGTTGCTTTTACGGTATCAAAATTTCTCCTAGAGGCCCTCAAAGCTTCTTGCTTTGTCATTTCAATAAGAATATGGCTACCGAACATAATTTTTTTCTCTCTTTTAATAAAAAAAAAAAGGGAACGAGTACTGAGGCCTTTGATATTTTTTTTTTTTTTTTTTTTTTTTTTTCTTTCTTCCATTCCGAAGGATTGAAGTTAAATAATCATTTGCATAGGTATGGCGTTGCCTCTCAGAAATCAGAAAACTCCTAGTGAGTAATAACCTAATTCCATCTCAGCCTCTTAAGCTCTCATTGACATTCATTCCACCTTCCCAAGCTTTTAAAGGGTTCTTGTTTTGTTTTTCAATGAGATTATGGCTACTGAACATAATTTTTCTTTCTTTTTTTTTTAAAAATTATTCTAAGGAAAAAAAAAAAAAAAAAAAAAAAACAGAGGAGGAGAAGGAACTTAATGTGCTAAACATATTTTTAAGGAAACCGTAAACTGAAATCGTAGCAAACGCATTGTTTCTCTCGACAGATTTTTTTTCAAAAAAAAAAAAAAAAAAAAAATGCCAATTATATGCATTGGTCCTGTGTGTGTGCCATGGACTGCACTACTACCGATAATTTGTGTCATAATGAGACCGATTTATAATTTAATGCCGCCGTCTGTCCAGGAAAAACTGGACGTGCTGTACGAATGGATTTTCAAATTCATCGATTCGGTGACTCCGTCGTTCCTTAAAAAGAAGAAAACGACCGCTAGAAAATCTAGCACAGCAGCCGGTGGAAAGATTCTTTCACAGGGGGAGATGGTCATTTTAGAAAGAGAATGTGATTTTTTCGCAACGACATCGTCTGTGGAGGTGATGGTATACTTTACTGCGAAGTGGTGCAAACCTTGTCAGCAAATTAAACCCGCAGTTGCTAACGTCGCAGCATCAACTAGCCTGCGTGTTATTTCCATTGACGTCGATGACTTTCCTGAACTTCAAGAGGAGTGTTCGGTTACTGCTATGCCGACATTTCTTCTTTTTGCAAATGGAAAAGAGATGTCAAGATCAACAGGCGCAGTTGAATCGAATTTGGAATCTATGACTACACGATTCAAAAAACAACAATAAGAGATGATGTCGTCAAGATCAATTGTAATATAAAATAGTTAGCAACGCATCAGTCCTCCATATTTCTAACCGTCATCCTTATGTTATGCTTTTCATTGATATTATGTTTTTATTATATTCATATCTCAACAGAATCAAAGAAATGCTGCGACGATGCCGACCGTTGTTGCGCATCCACCGGCGAGTGTATACTCGACACCGGATAAGTGAATGGATGTATCAACGAGTTATAAGAATGATGAAAGTTTCCTTTCAAGTGTCGTCAACGATAGCAAAGAAACTATCTTTGAAAGCGTTGTATTTAATAGAAACGAAATTATCTAAGAAGTGGGGATTGATAATGGTTTGGGTTTGTACATTTGCTGGTATGGTTCTGTGTCTCCCAACTGTACAATTCAATCTTGCTGCTGGGGCTATTGCCGGACCAGTTCTGGGAGCAGCTGTAATGACTTCCTCAGTCGTGTTGGGTTCAGCAGTGGATTTCCTTATTGGACGATACTTGTTAACAGATGTTCAAACAATCGAGTTCCTCAGTGAGTCGAACCTCTTTACATCTCAAGGAGCCCTCACAACATTCCTTCTCCGATTGTGTCCTGTTTTCCCTGCTGGTGTCGTCAGTTATTCATTGGGAGTGACTCCACTTGATTTAAAAAGTTATTTAATTGGTACTACTTTAGGTCAAGGAGTCGTTGTATACTTAGTATCTGTTATTGGTTATCAACTAAAAAGACTTGCTCACGAACCTCACGTCCTACGAAGAACAGGTTTGCGTGCGACTATCTGCTGTACTGGAACTAGTATTTTGGGACTGACAGTGTGTGCAGGTATGGAACTCTCCCATAGAGCTAGTCTTGAGCTTTTGGATGCTTCTGTTGCAATGTAGTCGGTTGAAGCTGTTTTACATTTTATGTGTCAACATGTGGTCAATTCATGTTGTCCAACTTTATTCTTTTTTATTTTCTTCGTCAAAACATTACCTCCCATAAGGTAGAATGTTCTTAACTTTCTCAAAATTCTGTTTTTCTTCTGATCAGTTTTGTTAACTTCTAGCAGGTGTTTTTTCAATCCCGATTTTTTTCTTCCTTTTTTTTTTTTTTTCTGTCCGACGTAGTCGGAGAAGAAACAATTCAGATTTATATTCGCATGCAGACAGGATTCTGTCTGCGTTCAATGGAATTATATAATCTGAATGGAGTTTTTTTTTTTTAATAAATCAGCGACAATTCTCACATTAGTTAAACGGAACTAACTGACAGAGAATTTTTAGCCGACCTTTCAGTGAGAAAATAGTTCTCCTGAGAATTGAGTTACCGGTCATTGTTTATGGAATAGTGAAACCACCCTAGTCGTTGCTTTCTGTTTTGTTATTTTTCGATCAAAAAAAAAAAAAAATAAAATAAAAAAAAAAATGGTATTTCCACCTGCCTTCAGATTAATCTTTCTCACACACACTAACAATAGGTAACAACTTGTATTATTATTGCCTTGTGGTTTCTGTTCGGTAGTTTTTTTTTTTCTCTCTTTTTTTTTTTTTTTTTACCATGCCATGAAAACACATAGTCATGTAACGGTATCCACCTGCTGGTGAGTTTTTTAAAAAGTCATTTCTAATCTGCTTAAGAAGAACTGTCCATATCATTTTTTTTAAAGCATTTTATATGCATAGAAATGTCGTCCTTTTTAGGATTGGGATTGGATATGGTCAATGCCACTTATGTGTATATTACCTATTACCATCTTTAAAAAAAAAAAAAAAAAAAAAAAAAAAAAATTCTGCTCCGTGATTGCCATTATTTTCAAAAAGAATTAAGGCATGCATTACGTGTTGTGCTTGCGTTCTCTCTTCGAACCAAAAGCATTCAATACATATATATATCAATTTTTTTTTTTTCGTTCTTTTTTTTTCCCGTCATATTTTGACGCAGATTGGTATTATGTTATTTTTATTATTTGTTTTTTTTTAATTAAAAAAAATATATTTTCACAACCCCTCTATAAACAGAACGGTAGTAGGGTAACAATATGAGTACCTGGCTGCCTTCATTCCGCAATGAAATTGATTCAGCATCTGAGGCGAAATCACTGCCTGATGAGCAGCCAACACCTTCTATGTCAGAGATGAGCGAATCTGTTTTAGATGAGGATATGAGTATGGAAGATGAACGCAGCATATCAACAAGACTCTCAACAGATGAACAGGAAGTAATTCCATCTCAAATTTTAGGATACGCGGAGTGGCTTGAAATCCCTGAATCACAACCGGAACTTCTATGGATCGCAGAGTACGGTTTAACTGCTCCCCTCCCTGAAGACTGGCGTACCTGTTTATCAAAAGACAATTCAGAAGCACCCGAAGGCTATTCCCATGTTAGAGATAAAATGTATTTTTATAATATCAAATCAGGTGAGAGTTCATGGGAACATCCGTGTGATAAATTCTTTAGAGAACTCGCTAGATCATTTGTAAGACCTGATGAAGTAATAAAAATACCACGCAGTCAACAAGAACCACTTGAATACAAAACAACTGGTGTTCAGGCAACACCAACAGTAAAAACAACTCATACTCAAGTAGAACAAGTTGTATTTAGCAAAGGATGTCATGTTGAGGTTCCAACTGCTTCTGTAGGAACAGCACCAATGCCGGTAACCATGACAACGATGACAAATATCTGTTGTGATGGTGGTACTAATACCACTCCTGGTATTGAAAATTTAATACCACCTCCATCAATGCCTGGGAGTAAGAGAGCAAGTAGAGTTCGTCTCGATCCGTTTTCATCTCCTGCGATGTTTGCAGCGTCTAACCCGACGATGATATCAACAGGAGGAGGTACAGGAATAGCAGGTGGGGGTGTTAGTACTGGTGTTAAGGATCACTTAACAACTAAAGCAAAAAATGAATTAAAATCTCGAGTTATTAGTGATTTTCAAGAGCAACTCGCTTCTCATAAAAAAGAAATACTCGAAGTCATCGCACGTGAAACACCGATTCCACCAATACCGGAAGCTGATACTCCACTTGCGCCTCTCCCACCACCATCATTCCCAACAGCACCTGCCACTCATAAGGAAGTTTCGAATAGTCGTTCTAGACTTGTGATCTACTCCATCGTATTGTCAGCTCATATTTCTATTTGTTTTGCCGTCGTAACGATGCTTCCATACGTTTTCGATCCTTTGAACTATTCGTTCTTTGAGAACTATAGTCAAGATGATTATAATTAATGGTTTTACCAAAAAAAAAAAAGATCAGATTGAAAAAAAAAAAAAAAAAAAAAAAAGCCGGTATTTCTTATATGGTCATGATATTATTGTATTGTCCCCGTGAGACAGGATTCTGTCTGCGTTTAATGAAATATAAGGCTAAATCTGAATGGTTTTTATTTTGTTCCAGTAGTTTTAATCTTCTTTGTCAATAGTAAGACTTGATGGTGATTTTTTTTTTTTGGTTATTCAATACGAGTATTTTTATTTTTATTTTTTTTATTGGGTTTTGTGTTTGTATTAATATTCGATTCACATGTCTTTCTTGCGAGAGCACGCGCTGGCATAATGAAAAGAAAAAAAAAAAAAAAAAAAAAAAAAAGAAAGAATTGTTCCTTAGATTCCGTAGAAAATAACGAAAGAAAAAAAAAAGATTATTTGTACTATTGTTTCTTTTAAAAAAAAAGAAATTTTGTTGTGTTTTTTTTTTTTTTTGGTTTTTTTATCGTTAGTTTAGATTACAGGAGATAAAAAAAATGGTTAAAAGAGTAATTTTCGAAAAAAAAAAAAAATAACAATTTGTTTGATATCTCTTTCTCTCATCGTTTATTATTTTCACGTTCAGAAAAATATAAATAAAAAAAAAAAAATCCAAATGGATGATATTAACTATGATGACCTTCGGGCCAAACTAATTCGTTTTTATGAGAAACACAGTCCGGGGGCAAAGACTCCAGAAGACATTGAAAAAGTAGTCGAACTGGTCCAAAAAACTGACATAACAGAACACGAGTTATTCACACAATTATGTGGTAAGTACAATGTGTTATATGATCCGTTAGATTGGAAGAAACCGGTCATTGGAAAAGGAACAATCAACGGAGCGCAAGTTGTAACAAAAGGAGGAGATACAACAACTAAGGTCGCCAGTAATACAACACCACCAGTGATGGCTACTAATCTACCAGTTTTATCAACGAGAGAGATAAAGCCAAGAGGTCAAAATCCTAAATCACCTGTTGGATCGCCTTGCGCTGGTCGTCGTAGTACGTTCGGTCCTCAACAGACACCAGTTGATTTTATTGCGAGACGTAAGCGTCTTGTTCAATTTTATGAACTTTATAATCCTGAGAAGTTGGGAACGGTTGATACGATCATGAACTTAGCGAGGGAATCAGGTTGGACTGAAATAGAACTTTTTACAAACTTATCTCAGAAATATAACTTACCTACTAAATCTGTGTTTGAGAAATTAAAACTTAAGTCTCACACTGACCCAACCGTTGGTGACGGACATGGCCACGCTCTGGCAGATGCTGCTTTGAGAGATGCCCTGGAACAGGTTTTGAAAGAAGAATTCGTTGAGTGGGTTAATAAAACAATAGTGTTGAAACCATTATTGACTGTTCCGCAATTGGGAGAACGCCTTTCCGACGGAGTTATCCTGTGTCAACTGCTGCAAACATTAGATTCTGCTGTACGCTTTCGGTACCACGCAAAGACAGCAAACCGTTTTCAAAAACTCGCAAATGTAGAAACATTCTTAAAGCACGCAGTTAAGATGTTTGATATTGGTAAAGATGATTTATTTGACCCAGCGGATGTTGTATCTGGAGAGCACACAAAACAGGTTATGTCAGTCTTCCTGTACGTAGCAAAGGCTGCTCACGAAATCTACCAATCATACGCTCCGGAAATTGTTACGATGGAAATGGAAATCGAAAAAACCGAAGCAGAACTCACAAACGAAGAAGTGACGAGACTACTTGCTGCGCAGCAACAAGAAGTACAAGAAAAGTTAAACGAGGCAGAGATAAAGAGACGGGAGGAAGAGGCAGAACGTATTCGCAAAGAAACCGAAGAAAAGGAGCGAATGGAAGCCTGGAAAGAGATGGAGCGCCGAAAGATCAGAGAAGAAGAGAGGAGAAGGTTTGAGGAAGAAACCAAACGCCGTGAGGAACAAGCCGAAGCACTTCGCGTAATGAAGCGATTTGAAGAAGAAAAGCGCATTCAACAAGAGCAAGAACTGCGCCAGGCAGCTTACATGCGTCAGAGAGAAAAGCATGAGGCAGAGGCAAGACAACGTGAACAAGAGAGAAGAGCTGCTGCCCACGCTAAAGACTATTCTGAAGATAGACCAATCTTTCAATACCGAGTCAAGGATGGTCAGAATCGTTACATTGGTGATCGTAATGACACCATCGATGTCGCCGTCGGTCGTATTGTCAACGGTCTTCCTATGTGTGTTCCAGCAGTAAAAATAAGAAAGTTGAAAAGTGGAATGTACGGTATCGAATACCCAAAGCGTCTCGTATTCCACGTTCGTGTTATTAGAGACTGCGTAGTCATCAGAGTTGGTGGTGGTTGGGAATCACTTGAGGAATATCTTCGTAGACGTCTACGTGACTACCCAGAAGTTATCGAAAAGGTTGACTTCACAAAAGATCTGATTGGAACTCAGAGGATTACGATGCTTCATAAATCAAAACCTGCAATGAAATTCTAACAATCTTTGAGATATCATTCATACTGGTCTCCCTTAACTTGTTTAGATAGATTAGAACTATCTCAGCTTGAGTCGCACGGAAAGTTGGCGATCTTGAAATTAGAATCGCACGATTTCCAAAACAAATGATTCAGTCTTTTGATATGTTGAGTTGCTTAATGTTGTGTTAGCTGTCAGACTTGTGTACCCTATCCCCCTCATTTTCTCTCATGTAGTTGTAGAATTCTTTTTTTTGTGTGTGATTCAACACTCTGCCTACCAGTACAAATAATAATCACGTCTTCATATAAATAGAAAGTCATTGACGGGGAGTGCACGTAACACTTAAACAATTTTCTTCTTATTTCTATTTTTTTTTTTTCCATTCTCTGAGTTGAAAAATTCATCATATACTAATCTCAGTCAGATTTGGTATTTGCTTGTGGGTGCGAGATACTTGGGTATTCTAGTACAGGGTCAACTTTTGTATTTGATTTGATTTGATTTGATTTATTTATGTTTTAAACACTTTTTAAACATTTAAAAAAAAAAAAAAAAATTATTATCAATTTGGAAAAAAAAAAAAAAAAAAAAAAAAAGGAAGGAAGAAAAAAACAACAGCAAATAAACACTTCGCTGGTTTCTTTATTTATCAATTTCTAAGTTTGTTAGGTTGGGCATGGGTAGCGTATCTCCTTTGCGAAGTATGGTCAGTCAGTGACCTCTTGGTATATCTTGCCTGCAATCCAGGGCATGAACTACTACTATGTTCGTTCAATTCGTGTATTTTGTTGCGTGCCGTTGTTGATGCCTTCCGTGTTGCTGTTCATTCTCGTCACAGAAGCTTTCTCCCTTACCCTTTTTTATTTTGTATGTGCGATTCATAATTATAGTTGTGGTGGTTGGAAACCAAATGACATGTGCACCTGAAGATGCGCATTGAAGGATTAGGAAAGGAAAAAAAAAAATACAAAAAAAAAACAAAAACAAACCAATAGACAAAAGTCCGAAAAAGTTAGTGTGCGAATGCAGAAAAAAAAAAAAAAAAAAAAAAAAAATGTAAAAAAAGATCGGTATAGCAAATCGGACTTTTTTTCCTCTTTTTTCCCCCTCATTTTTTTTTTTTTTTTTTTTTCCCCCCAATCGCAGAAACAAACAAGTTCTTATTTTCGCAAAGAACAAAAAAAAGAAAAGATTCGAAAAGAAAGGAAAATTCACCTACGGGACCAACAGTTGTCCGAAGAACAAAAAACCAACGAACTGTTTTTTCCCCCTTTTTTTCATACAGTGAAACTAAATATAAAACAGAGAAAGACTAAAACCATTCAATTCTGGTATCCCAAAAAGTGATGATAAATTATTTATCGTTTTCAATTTAAGAAAATTAAATTCAGTACTCCAACAGGTAAAGATGTCGGACAGGTCTGACGTTAGAGAAGTTGCTGCTCAATGCAGATGGCGAGGACTGACAAAGTGCAGCATTTGGTTGGGAGAACAACTGGCTAGTATTCCCCCTGAAAGACTCAGTTGTAGAGTCATTGTATGGTCAGATGGTGGTGTCTCACCCAGAGACTTGGCAAAATATTTATTAGCAAAAGCCGCATTTGATGCCAGAGAGTACCTGAGAGCCTGGCACACCACAAAAGGATGTCAATCTCCAAGAGCGTTATTTCTTCATTACTATTCGAGATACATGGCTGGTGAAGAAAGGAGACAATGTCATATATCAAATGGAGAACAACCCGCATCAGTAAAAAACGCCTTCGTTCCTGAGATATGTAAAGACCTTCACAATCTACCTCAAGCTGTAACAAGTAATGATCCGTACCTACTGTGGATTACTGGAGTTACATTGAGGTGTTTACAGAAACATAATCAAGCGATTCAAGCATTTATATCATCAGTTATATTACAGCCACTCTTTTGGTCGAGTTGGCAGGAACTGTTGGTTCTTGATGGAGGTGCGGGACATGCTCTTCAGAAACTACAACAATTCAACTGGAATGATCATTGGATAATCAGGTTTGTTACAGCTAAGCACTCCGCTTACCAACACAAATGGGAAAAAGCACTTGAGAAACTTCTTCCACTCGGAAAACAATATCCAAAAAGTCCAGCATTCATACAACATATTGGTTCAGCACGCAGACACCTTCATCAATGGAGAAGCGCCAAAGAATTATTTGAGAGATTATTGGAGCTTCAACCTTATCGATTCGAAGGTATTGTTGACTACAGCAACGTCTTATTCATAACAAGAAGACATAATCTACCTGAATTATGTCAGTTGGCGAGACGTGCATTTTCTGTATCGAGATATAAACCAGAAACTTGTATGGTTCTTGCTGACTATCACAGTGCTGGTGAGCGTCACGCAAAAGCATACGACTATTGTAAAAGAGCTTTACTCTTAGATCCAATCTGCTCAAAAGACTCTCATATCTTAATGGGACAGGAGGCTATTGAATTAAAGAAAACTGGTCTCGCAATGCTGTCATACCGAGTAGCTGTGGAAACTGCAAAGGAATGTAAAAACACTGGACTGTACAACAATGAAGATACTAAAAAAAGATGTGGGTCAGGTTGGTACGGACTCGGGATGGCATACGAACTGTTTAGACTTCCCTGTTTAACTCTTCATCATTACATTAGAGCTGCACAACAACCATCTGTTGTCACAGATCAACAACCATTCTGGGGAGGTGTTGCTGCTATGTATGAAGAAGTCGGGATGCTTGATGAAGCAAGTAGATGTTGTAATCGAAAAGCAGGAACATCTGAAACGATTATTCATCTCGCGAGACTCTCTCGAAAACGAGGAAATATGTCTGCGGCTTTTGATTATTATAATCAATTTTTAAAAAATGCAAAAGTTCATCCGTCAATAATCACAACAGATAATCCAATACTACTAAAGTCAGATGCTGAAGGAACACATCAAGAAGCTTTACTCTTTATTGCTCTTCATCGAAAACAACAAATAACGCAATATTTGAAAGACAATCCTGGTGCTACTTCATCAACCTTCACAGAGGAGATAATTGATTTTATTAAAAGCGCAAAGGAAGCCTGCGACACTCTAACGATTTGCGGGCCTTCAGTTGAAACTGTTACGTATGACAGACCGCCTTCTTTTAACAACCCGTCGATTCCTTCTCAACACGCCTATTCAAATGCAGAAGAAATCGCTTCAGCTATCAACGGCATTATAAAGAAATATAACATTACGTTTGCTCCTTCAGCGTGTTTTACTCCTATCAAAGGAATTCAAACAGAATCTGTCGCCACCCCTTCTGGACAACAAGTCGAGCCCACCAAATTAAAAGCAGCCAGGAAGCTATTTTAGTCTGCTTTAATCATTTTCTTTTTTTTTTAAAAATTTTCCCCCCTTTTTTTTTAAATTCTTTTTTTTATTCTATATTTCTCATTTTTTATTTAGATGCCCGTAGATTCCCACCACTCAATTAGAGCGAGACGGTGATATATTTTTCTTTGCAATTCGGTTTTTTTTTTTTTTTTGTTGTTAAAGTTCGATTACATATTCTTATTAGCAGGTAAAGTAAGTAGCCAAAATGTGTAAACCTGTATTACTTAAGAAAGCGAGACGGTGACATGTTTTTCTTTGCAATTCGGTTTTTTTTTTTTTTTTTTTTTTTTTTTTGTTGTTAAAGTTCGATCACATTCTTATTAGCAGGTGAGGTAAGTAGGCAACGACTGTTAAAATGTGTAAACCGTTTTGGTTACCATGTTGATTCCGTGGATAAAGAGTTATAACTTATACTTTCTTACAGTAATTAAAAGAAGAAAAAAGAGAAATAGACAACATGACCGTCATGACTATTACAGAGAAGAGAAGCCTTCAAAGAATTAAATTGGCCTACCAGAGAATTAGAATTAACATCGCCGAGAACTTAGCTGAGGAAGAGTCGGCTGTTAGCACCCCAGTAAGCACAAGAGGATCAAGTGAATCGTCATTACAAGTAAGCATCGTTAGCGACAGTAGTAATGAGAGAAGCGAGACTGAACTGAGGGAAGAACGCGCTGAGAAGCTTCTCCGCATTAAATCAATGTACAAAGCTATCTCTAAGGAATCTACCACTCAGAGCTGGATCGATCTTATGCGCGAACAACGTGATTCTGCTGCTCGCAGCTGTCGCGCAGAGTACAAGGAAACACCTGATTTTTCAAACAGTGTCAACCTCTGTCACCTTATTAAAGACCCACAGTGGATCTTGTAAGAAATCCTATTAAGTACCAAAAAAAAAAAAATTCATATTTCTGACTATTCAATACTCAACATGACTTTACTCTCTCTAATGAACTTCTTTCATCTACTCAAAAAAAAAAAAAAAAAGAAATTTATTTTTTAATTAATTTCTCATCGATTTCTAACTAAACGTCATAATGACAATAGTCAAAAATATTTACGGTAGCATTGGATGAAAGACAGAAGAAACAAAATAAAAAAAGAAGATCAGTCAGTAGAAATGATAATATAAACCTTAATTGATGATGATGGTGTAGAATGGGTGACAAGTTAAGATGCATATCATGCTTAGCATACTAATAACAGCTACCTTAGATGCTCAAGAAGAGGAAATTCCAATGTTTCTTTGTAGCTTACCATCGCATTGAAGAACAACGACTGAATACGATTTCACTCAGCTGCTGCTGGTGATTGTCATCTCTAAACCTTTGCTGAGGTCAACGCAAGGTAATAAAGAAATTATATATGAAAAAAAAAAAAAATACTAAAAAAATGTCATGTCATAGGGCATTTTTTGTGCCATGTGCCTCAACGTGGTCTACCTCTCGAAAATGTAAAAAGAACGAAGAAAGAAAAAAAAAAATTACAGGAAAAAAAAAGAAAAAAAAAGGAAGAAAAAAAAAACAATTTATGAGGGAATATTCTTTTTTTCTGTTTAATTTTTGCAACAAAAAAAAAAAAAAAAGCAAAAAGAAAAAGAAATATGAATAAGCCCTTTTACTGTGAAAAAAAAAAAAGAAAAAAAAAAATGTAAGAAAGACAATGGGAGGGGGAAAAAAAAGTAAAAAAATGCGCCGGGAGATGGCTTATCCGTGTTGACGTAAGACGTACTCGAAATTTCATCACAGTTCCCGTCTCACTCCCATTCTCCCCTCGCCAAACTTCGTTTAAATTATTGTCAAGTGAAGAAATACTCGTGTATCGTTTGATAACTGGATAAGCTTCTTGCCTGCAGCTTTTTTTCTTTTCTTTTTCATTCTCCCTTTTCTTTTTTTTTTTTCTTCCTTTTTTTTTTCTTCTTTCTTTTTTTTTTCCTTTTTCTTTTCTTTCTTGTTCTTTTTTCTTTCAGAAAACTACTGCTGTTTTTTCTTCTTTTTTTTTTTTTTTTTTTATCGGAGCCTCAAAGCTGAGGCCATTCAAGTAGTAGTTTTTTTGAAAAACCTTTTTGAGGGTTAGCCCTTTTGTTGCACCTGGTGTGGGGTGATATGTGTTGTTGGATATACGTGCCGCCTTACTAAGGCTTTTTCCGAAGTTCTAGACTTAGGAAGGTTCTTTTTTCTTGATTGAGCAGGATTTATTCGCCTGCTTTTATTTTTTTTTTTCCTATGCCTTTTTTTTTTTTTTTTTTTTTTTTTTTTTTTTTTAAATTTTTTCTTTTTTTTTTTTACTTCAATCTCGTTCCTTATTCGTTAATTTTAGTTACCCTTACTTTTTATGTTTTTTTTTTTACTCAAATGTAGTGAACATATGTTCTGCTTTAAAAAGGGTTCTGGTAGGATGGTGCCTCACTTGACCCCTTTCCTTGGTGGGGGGGGGACTGGCTCTGTCAACCTCTCCTCTCCTCCCTGGAAAAAAAAAAAAATAAGGTGGTTGTTTTTCGCGTTTTTGCGATTGCAAGCCTTGTGATCTTGTATATTTTTATATGCTTCCCCGTGGAGTTATTCATGTGTTATTTCACAAACCTTGTTCCCTCAAACCCGCTAAAAAAAAAAAGTTACTAGCGAGTAAACAGCTAGCTGAAAGTTGAGTTGTTTTCCTGAAGTCTGTTTTTTCGAGGCTTCAACCTGATTCGTGCCAGTATCGGGAATGAAAATATTAGCGTTTAGCATTATTTTTTTTCTTTTTTTTTCCCTTTTTTCTTTTTTCCCCTCCTATTCTTTTTCTACACCCTTGAACCCTTCTACCACAGGCTTCGTGTTGCTAGTGACGCAAAATTATTTTCCTATTGCTAAGCTAGTCAGCAACTGCAGCCAAAAAAAAAAAAAAAAAAAAAAATTATCTATTGGTGACTTCGTTCACCGAATCAATGTATTTTTTTTGATTGATTTATTTATTTATTCATTTTTTTTTTTTTAAATATTCTTTTTCAAAGGTACTAACTAGTAATCCATTTCCGACAGTTACGGTCATCGTTCTATGACGACCTAAAAAAGAACTGATCGTTCGCTAAGTAGCCTTCAATTCCCGTATCCCTTATTCCCAAAATCCAACACAAAAAAAAAAAAAAAAAAAAAAAAAAAAATCTTACCAACGCTTTCTATGTTTTCAATGTGGTCGCCTGTTCAGGTGGCAGAGCGTTTTTTTTTTCCCCCTCTTTTTTTTTTTTTTTTTTTTTTTTTTTCTTGTTATGTATTGGACTTAAGTTTGTCAAATAGCTAAACACTCTAGGTTTTCTTGCTGTGTATTATTTTTATTTTTTTTTCTTTTTTTTTTGTTCATATAAGAATAAGGTGTTTGATCTTTATTTTTTTTTTTGAACTGCCTGTTTTCTTCAAAAAAGAATTTTCTTTATTTATTTTTTTTTTTTTTTACTGGCGCGTTTGTACAACGTGCTTGCGCGCACTAAAGAGTTATCCCACAGTACTGCAATCTCTTTGAGTTTCGTTGTACAGCTTTTGAAGATGCACAACAAAAACTCGGCAAACCTTTTTTTTTTGTTTTTTTTTTTAAAAAGGCTTTTGTCAAAGAGTTGGTCCTTTCTCTTTTCGGTCAAGTTCCAGCCAGCCGTTAGAAGTACCTATTATTGATTACCAACCATATTTCTTTTTAAATTTTTTTTTTTTCCCCTCATTACGAATTCCGATTTATAAAATGCGTGATGACTTGGCAGTTTCCATCTCCTCAATGAGATTAAGAGGGAAACTTAAAAATATTGGGGCTGAAGTGCCATGGCAACGCTTCCCTTTACAGTTATAGAGCGTTGCTATGGCATGAAAGCTTCAGAGAGAATGAAACAAAATAGAGAACTGGATAAAGGTTGTTACCTGTGTTCGGTCCTGTGATATGAAAAATGTAATGCTATGCCGCGTAGAGAGATCCGTGTTTTTTCTTTTTTTTTCTTTAAAAAGATTTTGTGTAATACCAATATCGATCTGTGATTGCTATGTTTGTCATCAACTTTTCTAATCAATGTCATCTCTTTTCCTATTCTCCTGTTTTTAAGAATAGGGAGGGTCGGTTCTTTTTTTTTTTTTTTTTTTTTTTTTTTCACAACGGAATTGATTTTAATTCTGGTTTTCTTCTTTTTTTTTTCTCTCTTGATCTCCTCTTTTTTTAAATTATCTCCCACCTGGTGGGAAGAAAAGAAAGAAAAAAAAAGTGAATGCAAAGACGGTAAAACGTTGTTTGTTATTTACCTTTTTTCCAGGCTCTGATGACAAGCTTTTGTAGCATTCACTTGATGAGAAGTAACAATCATCAAAGTTATTTAGGCATGGGCGTGGGACCTTATTTTCACCCTCTCCCTTTGTTTTTTTTTTTTTTTTTTTTTTTTTAAAAGGCTATGCCTGTTATTATTTCTTAACAAATTTCCCATTGGTGATGTGTTAGTTAGAGGGATTAAGCATCGTATTTTTCCCCCCTACTCTTTTTTTTTTTTTTTTTTTTTTTTTTTTCCTCTTTTCTGAACTATTTACTACGTTGCTAAACTTCATATTATCGTAGACGATGACGACAGCTGCAGAGTCTGTTTAGTTTTTAGTAATTAGTTCTTACTAGTGGCAACGTGTTGTCTTGCTGCTTCACAAACATATTATCTTAGGCACGACAACAATAATCATGTTTTATTACATTCATATATTTCTTTTTTTTTTTTCTTTTTTGAAATTTTTAATTTAATTATTTCTATCGATGAAGTGTGCATGATTGATTGCCTATTTCGCTTTTTGTAATGCAGACATAGTAAGTAAAGGAAGATCCCACAATTGTGCCTTACCCACCACAGACATGGTTGCTGATGGTAAGCCTTAGCGCTTTCTAAGGCAACTGTAACTGCTGTTCTACAGTGGGTGCAGATTATTGTGTGGAAAACACACTTTTACTATTGTGTGACATCTAAAGCAGATAGACGGAGGTGCCAACGTAGATCTTGTTTATTAAAAACCTTTGGTGCCTCCTGTTCTTCCCCTGTCCTGATTCAGAAATGGCCGTCCAACCAGATTTTATGGGAGGCTGTCCCGCCCCTTTATATGTGTATGTTTAATATGGGGATGTTACGGAGCTCATCTGCATCTTTTGAATGCATCGGAATAGTAACTTTCTATAAATAAAAAAAACATAGCATCATAAGAATTCTTACTGTGATGTGTATTGCTTTGTCTTAAATACTCCGCTTTGGACATCTTACCCCTTTATCGAATAACTTCTCACTTTTTTGTGTTGTCTCTCGAAGGGGGTTGACGCATGTCTGGTGTATCTCTTACTCACAGAGAAAAAAAAGAAAAAAAAAAACAATATTAAAAAAAAAAAAAAAAAAAAAGTTATAAAACTACAACACTATATCAATAATGCAAAAACCAAAAATAATAAAAAAAAAGTCTGGTTATGCATTCCACTTTACTGTGGCCTCTCTAATGAGTTGGTCTATCAATTTTCATGCTTATTATTAGCTACTGTCAACCCATAGAAATTGAGAAAAAAAAAAAAGCTCACTTTTCTTTCTATCAGGGTAGCTCGAAAAAAAGTGTGGTGGCACTATTGGGGGAAATTTTCGGAAAAAAAAAAAAAAAAAAACTCCCTTACCTCAAAGCAACTCAAACATTCATCATCGTGCTTATAATCGTCTGATGCTATCTTGTTTAAAGTGTGTATCCCAAAACTACGAAAAAAGCAAGAGAGGAAAAAAAAAAAAATGACTGGATGATTCTTTTTCTCGTACCTTTTTACTAATGTCAGTTTTTCTTCTTTTTTTTTTTTTTTTTCGCTTGCAGCTTTAAGCAGCATTTTAGCTGTTTTTTTTTATTGTTATTCTCATCAAGAAGAAAAAAAAAAAAAGTTTATTTTCCTTACCAAAATTTTATCTAGGTAAGTCGCTGATAATTGATTGTGGCCTAATATATGTGTCGTGTACTATGTGTATTGGGTGTTACGATTTAATTAATGGTCGCTTTATTTTTATCCCATCGCACCCTATCTATTTATAACAACCATTTTCTTTTCCCCTTCCTTTTTATTTTTCTTCCTACAATAACAAACAAGGAAGAACGGAAGAGAGCGAGAGAGAGAGAAATAAAAGAATAAGAAGAAGATGTAGGGAGAGGTTTTTGAGAAATGCGCTGATACTGCTTTGAGGTTGCTTATGGTTGCTAAAAAAGCATACCTTATTGCAGCTGAACCTCTTCTGTTGACCCTTCTTTTTTTTTTTCCCCTCCTGTTTTTGCTTTCTACTTCTTCTCTCTTTTCCTTTGAAAAGAAAATCTGTTGACACGAGATGTCATCTTTCTGCCTGAAGTAACTGTAACACGTACGTTATGGTCTCAGCTCTGTGTACATGGTGGGTTAATTTGAGCAAGTTACTGCTTTGTATTGTGCAGGTTATTACTTCCTGTCACCTTCACTTGCGCACAAAGGGATTCTTCCTATTCAGTTTCTTTTCAAGCACATAAAATTATCGGGAGTTGACTACAGTTCTCCTTCTTCTAATGAAGCTTTTGGTTTTTTTTCCTTTTTTTTCCCTTTTTTGTCACATTATTTATTTTTTTTCCGTCGTTTTTTTTCCAAGTATTCAAAATTTAAAAAAAAAAAACTGTAGTTTGTCATTTTTTTAAAACTATTTTAGTTGTGAAGTATGGATGTTTTTTTATTTATTTATTTATATTTATTTTTTTTTTAATTTCAACCCGGAGATATTGAACTCCGAAGAAATTCATTCTTCTTGTTGTATCATAGCACCATACACACACACACATTCATTTTTTAAAGCAACATCGACCACCGTCACGGCTGAAGCAACTTGTTATAATTTCTTCAAACTAATATGTTAAACATTAAAGTACGAGATAATTTTCTAACAATTAATTGCGACGTGGAAATCCCTCGGCACCGAGAATGTGTTGACGGGGTGACTGCACGTGACACTACGTCGATCGCTCTTTTGTTCTACATTGCGTGTGGGTGAGGTTTTTTTTTCTCTCTCTCTCTCTCTCTCTCTTTTTTTTTTTTTTTCCCCCTTTTCCCCGGTTGTGAGTTGGTATTCTGAGATGTACAGAGAGAAGTAACATTTCTCCAGGAGAAACTTAAAAAATTGAACTGTGGATGAAGAGGGGTTAGGTTTTTTGGATAAAAAAACAAACGAACCAAAAAAAAAAAAAAAAATAACAACAACCGAGAAAGGGGAATTTAAAAAAAAAAAAAAAAAAAAAAAAAAAATCACCATTGCCCGCACGCCAATAAATTCTCTTCCTGGCGCTTACCCAGTGCGTGGGTGTTTCAGGGAAAGTTTTTTTTTTTTTTTTTTGCTACGTACTGCATAGGTCTACTATCAGACGTGCTCCGTGAGATATTCATATCTACTCATTCTTTACAGATATTAACTGAAAAACCGTTATCACTATTTCCCTGTCTACTATATTTGTTACAAAGCAGCAAAGAGGTTGTCTCTCATTGCAGTCTTGATGTCGAAGTGGTGATCAACGTGTTTAATTTATTTATTTATTTTTGTAGTCCCGTAGGGCAAATTCACGACGGTTATTTTCAAGGTTATACTTGCTAGTTGCTACTGATGTGACTCATTAAAATAAGCTTATCGCAAAGGTGACATATGAAAAAATATCTCGTGCGTTTTTTAAAAAAAAAAAAAATTAAAAAAATTAGTATATTTCATAGTCAAATCTGTCAGCTTCCATGAGAAGTACTTGCGATTCAGGAAACAATTTATTTTTTAGTTTCTTATTTCAATCCGTTCTTCATTGTAGTGTGTTATTTGTTGCGTGGATTACTGGTCGTTAAAATTAGTGTGTTTGTGAGGTGAGACCTCGACACTCACGAGAGGGCTTCCCTCTTTTTTTCTGTTCTATTAACAGAAGGGAAAAAAAAAAAAAAAAAATTCTGAAATAGCAATCCTGGTTGCGGAAACTTTTGAATCTGTTCTGGGAGGTTGCTCCGATGTTTTTTAAGCAAAACGAGTGTGGTCGCTCGTTCTGACTTTTTTTTTTGCAGAAAACAAGCCAATCAGAGGCTATCATTTTGCTTTTTCTAAATGCGTATTTCATACCCTTATCGGATACGCACTATAAATATTATTATTATTATTATTCTTTATTGACTTTTTATTTTTTTTTAAAAGAACCAAAAAAAAACTTTTATATCAAACGAAGTGTTGCTGAAACTTAAAAAAAGAAACATGAACCGGTTAGGCTTGGAGGCCTTCCGATAATTTTATTTTCTGTTTTTTTTCCGCTCATTTTATTCTTTTTTTTTCGTGACACAAGAAGAATTCTTTGTAATCTCTTGTGGCACACACACATGTTTTTCTTTTGTCAAAAAAAAAAAAAAAAAAAAAGATAATACTTGTAGAAGCGTTACACGTTAGCATCCATCGTTTTATAGGTTTGCTTTTCGTGATTTCGTTTTTTTTTTAAAAAAGATAAATATATTATATCACTGAGGTTTTAATATTTGCGATCTTTTTAACCTCGTAGGATTTCCTTCCATACTATTGATTAGCGCATTCAGTTATTTTGTTTTTCCCCTTCATCAATGGGCTTCTCACTTCATGCGTTGTACTATTTGGACAACATTATTCGTATCATGAATATTTCATGATACAACTCAAACATCTATTTTTATAACAAACACAGATATCACCAACAAGGTAACACAGCAGCCATGCCTGTGACCTTGTTTTGTCGATTCTTAACATGTAAACGGGACGAACCATGAAAGACTCATGTTAACAGAAAAATACTACAATAGTACTTTTTATTAATTTCTTCTTTCTTTTTTTTTTTTTTTCCCCCTCGATACGGCTACACGGCCAGCACTTAATAAGTAGCTGTTGCTTGTGGCTTAGTTAGAAAAAATTCAAAAAAAAAAAAAATCTAAAAAAAAAATTCGCCCAAAGGCGATTGAATATGAGTTACTCATGATTTGAAAACCGAGGACCCATATTTTTTTTTTCTTCATTCTTTTTTTTCCCCTTTTCCAGACTTCTAGGAATCATTTTCCCACAAAAAGAACTACTGTACACAGAAGATAAGCAATTATTGCTATGACTATCACAGTATGTGCGAAATTATACCCATACTTCCGGGTTGTTTACTATATGAATGTAGTTATCACCAACGTGGATTGCAAGGGTTTTTTGTGGCATGAAACACTTCTTTCAGCTTTTTTAACCCCCCGATGATAACACAGAAAAAAAAAAAAAAAAAAAAACATCAGTTGCCGCTATTGCAGGCTTCTTTATTTAGCTATTTTTTTTTTAAACATGATGACCATATTCACTGCTGAGGTGAGTATAAAAAAATATTGGCTGCCATGCGACTACTATTTACCAGCCAAGTGCTATTTCTAGCCAACGGTAAACCCTTGTCTCGGCATAATAATAACCTAATACAACTAATCCAACCTTTGAGGAAGATATCCCTCGTTGATTGGGTTTATTTCTGCGACCGCCTTTTTTTTCGCTATCAAATTACTTTGCCTAGATTTGTGTCTCTGGCTGACAGACACGAGTCTCTAATTTACGTTTTGGTTTTAACTCATTTTATCCACAAAAAGTTAAGCTCCGATAGCAGGAAGCTTACTTTCAGAATATAACAACCATTACGCCGCACAATGTCCTATCTCATTTTTCGATTTTTTTTTGTTGTTTTTTTTGTTCATTCGGCGTAATTTCGCTCTTGTTTTTTTTTTTTTTTTTTTTGCATCTTAATTCGTTTTTAAAACATTAACCATAAGACTTGCTTACATTTTCCTGCCTTGGAATCAGGACGCATGTAGCAAAAAAAAAAAAAAAAAAAAAAAATTTACCTTATCACGGGGAAGCTTGATACCTTTTTTAGTAAGCCCCCTTCTTATTTTTGGAAATTGCTGGTTAATACGAGTGAAAATACCATATTTTTGTCTCGTAATAATTTTTTTTGTGTATTGGATACTCGAAATCTTGAGAGCAATTTTCCCTTCCCTGGATCTCATCCATCCTCGGTCAAATTAAACAATCAATCAATCAAAAAAAAAAAAAAAAAAAAACTTTACCTAAAGAAAAAGAAGAATAAAATACGTTCGTATATCGTATTCTCTCTTCTTATTTCTTTTTTTGGTAATTTTTTTATTTATCTTTCCTAGTTCATCTTACGGCTTTCCTACGAGAGAAATGGTTAATTGGTATTTCATTGTAAAGTGGTGATAGTTGCTACAAAGCTACAGTCAAGACCTACGATCTTTTTTTTTTTCTTTTTTTTTTTTCTTTTCTCCTCCATTCCCCTTTTTCTCCTTTTTTTATCTTTTACTTCCAATTCCCTTTTATTGGCAATAGAGAAAAACAAAGTTTTACCAGTTCCGCCAGAGGGACAAATATAAAAAAAAAAAAATAAAAAAAAAGAGAATTAAAAAGAAAATTAAAAAGAAACAACGGTATAAAGGGAAAAAACTTTTGTATTTTCCTCTCTCGATTTCATCAAGAAAAAACCATCATGGTGTTCTTTCTAACACGAAGCTGGGAAAACACTTTTGATAGCATGCTTCAGTAGTTGGCTAACATGGGGAAAAAAAAACTTATTAGCCGACGCTGAAAAATGGATAAAGCAAAGAACATTTAATGCAAAGCAGCCGTTATGGCAGTTGCATTGTATTCCAACAACCAAAACCAAACAAACAAATTTCTTTTTCCTCTTCTTATTCTTTTATTAAGAATAAAGGAAATAATGTTGTACCGGCGTACTGTTTGATGTTGTAATCCTGTATGTGCAAAGTGTGCAGCGACCTTTTTTCTTATACGTTCTTAAAATCTTTTTGATTCTCTTTCCTTCTCTCACCGCTGAAATTTATAAGGTGATTATTGCTGAGTTACAGTTGCATTGAACTTTTAATGCATGTGCGATCAATTTCCGTTTCAACAAGCACCCAGCGAAGCAACCAAAATATAAAAAAATAGCAAAGGGGAGGCTCATAGACAAGCAACACGATTTACATTTTTGCGGCAATGATATGCACGCCAAGCTAAGGCTTCTGTTGTGATTTAATTTTGAATCTTAGCGGCAGTGTAGTGTGGACTAATTACCCTCCGGGTTTGCTTGTTCTACCGTCAGCGGCTGACAGCTTTCTTGTTGAATGGTGTTTTCTTCACCTGTGAGCCTTTTCTATTTCTTTCTGTAGTTGCTCTGGTTGTTGTAATTTGTTCATTCTTTTCTTTATTTTAAAAAAAAAAAGAAATAAAAATAAAATTAAAAGCAACAACTCAATCAATAGTACCAATTTGCAGAATTCTATTCCCATGTTTTTCTTTTTTTCTTTTTTTTTTTTTTTTTTAAAGTTTCTTTTTAACTGTTCGCACGCATTGAACGATCTTATGCCTTACGACAGTCTTACCCCCTTCGCTTCTTAACTTCTTTTTTAACCCGTCATTACAACGTCTCTTCAGTAGACGATATGCTGCTATTTCACAATGAAATAGAAAATAGTAAATATAGACATGACGCACAGCTGAAACTCTAATAAGCGAAGAGATATCTCTCAAAAGCATAACCCACTTACTTTATGCCCCCGGTACTAGTCAATCAAATAATTGGGAATGTTCTGTCGCAGATTTCTTTTTTTTTTTTTTTCCCCGACTGATTTGTATTACGGATTAGGATTTGTTAAGCTGAGAAAATATCGGTTATGTTTCTCATTCAGTTGTAGAGCGTTAATGGTCTGCTATCCATCCTCTGCATCTGAAGATTAATTATTCTTCTATCATTGAAAAAAAAAAAAAAAAAAAATCAACCAACAAAAATCAAAGAAAAGCAAAATAAAAATCGTAGAATCAGATGCAGTTCTGCTGTGTTATTTTTTTACATCTTTCGTTTTCTGGCCTTGTCACAGTTGCTGGCCATCACGAATCAGGGATGGAAAAAAAAAAAAAAAAAAATAGCGTAGGTGAATTGCAATCGTTCGATTATATACTGGCTTTCTTTTTAATTGCGTAACTTTACTTGTTTAGGTTTTTTTTATAGTAGTTTTTCTGTAGCCGTTTCTTGTTATTGTCTGCTACAGGTGGTGCATGCAGTTCTCGATCTCTCGCTGTCACTGCTGCGCCTCCCTGTATAATCTGTGCAAGTGACAAGCAACTAATGGATACCTCTACTCTGGGATGCTGGTTTCTTACAGCTGGATTGCCAAGCAAGAAAAAAAAAAAAAATTCAAAAAACCAGAGCAGCGTAATTACAAAACAACAAACCACACCTTACGATTATTGTCATCGGTTGCGGAATTCAGCTATCCCGCTTGTGAGGTAGTGAAATATTAAGAACGAAAAAAAATTAAAAAAATTCAGGACACCGAAATCTGTTGGTGTTCAGCTTCCTTACATTACTAGCGATTTATTTGTTTTGTTTATTTGGTTCCTCATTTCCATTCTCGTTTCCCCTTTCTTATTTATTTCCTCTGACCTACGATAATTATCCGTTCGTGCTGGGGAGAGTTTTAAACCCATTATGTAACAACATGATTTTATAATGTATTAGCCCACTCATTCCTACAGAGTATGAGTGCCTGTTGATACAGGGTGTTTTATGTCATCATCGACAACAGGATGTGTTATGGCAATGTATCAGCACTCTTTCTTACTAACGTGCTTGCTTGTCCAGTTGGTAACGTATTCTATTATTAAGTATGTGTTCCTTTCACATGGTGTTTGAAGTTGATTCCTTACACGTGTTGGGGTGAGTTTTCCCTTTTCACTCTGATGACGTGGAATGTTGTTCGTTCGTAACAGCTTTATTTTTCTACGGGGGAGGGGGGAAAAAAAAAAAAAAAAAAAAAAAAAAAAAAAAAAAAAAAAAAAAAAAAAAAAAAAAAAAAAAGGAATAAAAAATTCCTGGCTGCCCGCGACCGAACGACTTACATTAGTGGAAATAACAAATCAAAGCAAACAATTCCTACAAATTTCACCCCAACACCCCCTTTCATTAGCGTACATTCGTGTAGGTTAGCACTACAACCTGTTACGTGATCATGCTTGATGAACTTGAGCGAATTTATTGTGCTATTTTTGTGCAAGCGTTTTCGCTCTCTTTTGTTGTTCTTCTGGCGAGGAACATTTGCCACACTTGGTGGTGATTTGTTCTTTTTCGTCTGTTTCTTTACTTTGACTTCATGATTTTCTTTTTGTTATTGTTGTAATCATTATGTAGTTTTCTCTTATAGCTTGCTCAATACACCTCCGTGATCATTATTGGTGCGAAGAGCATGCCCCATTCAACAAACGAGACGTAGTTGTTAACAATCTTCTGCATTCTCTTGCACAAACTCATCACAAGAGTTGGTGATGTGCTCTTGTATTTCTATAAACAAACCCATACAAAAAAAATAATAATAAAAGCGTCATAACGACATGATTTCCTGAAGAGCTTCACGACTTATAGAGGCTCTGTAAGGTGGTCAATTATCGACTTGTGTACTTAGTTATAAGAGAAGTACAAAGTAAATCCTTCCCTCCACCCTTAGTTTTAATCTGTTTCTTAATAGTTAGTTATGTGCTACCATGGAGTATGAGCTTATAGTAAGTTTTTATAGAACATTACGTTACTGTTTTTTAAGAAAAAAAAAAAAAAAAAAAAATCATGAGTATAATTCTTACGTATATCCAGCATGTTAGTAACAGGTCTCTTTTTCTTGTTATTTATATTTATCTTCTGAATAAGCATCATGTTGGTTTTTGAATGCAACACTTCTTCATTTTTGCAAAAAAAAACCAGAAATTCTGTTTTATAACATAAGTCGGCATAAGCCGCTTGTTATTTACTTTGTAAACTTGAGCCTATTGTGACAGTTTACCTAATTTTTTTTTTTTTTTTTTTTGGTTCTTTTCTTTTTTTTTTTTTAAAAAAAGAATTTACGTATGTGTTTTCTCATTTTGATTTCTTGCAAGAAAGAAAAAAAAAAAAAAATGGAGATGAAGAAAATGAAGTTAGGAAGTATTTTTTTATCACTCTTTTTTCTTCTATCGGCAATCGTTATTAGTGCTGTTTTTTCACCCTCTCTAGCCGCAAATTAATGTTTAGTTGTTCTCACAAGCATTAGTGTGCCATGCGTTTGCTAGCCACGAATGAGGGTCTTCGCTGCGCAGTGCTTCTCGTTGGGAAGAATTATAGTGTGGTGTGATTTTCTTTTTATCATTTTTTTTTTTTTTTTTTTTATTATTGTTTTTTTTGTTATTTTTGTTCTTCTTTCGCATCTCAACAATGCACGTTGTCAGAGACAGGGAGGAGAATTTATTAGCGACCAGTCTTAACTCGCTTTTTGTTTGATTTCGTCAGGCCGACTTATTTGCAAAGAACAATGAAAATCATGTTTTCATCCATTTTTTATATTTTTCAATTTTTTTTTTCAATTTTTTTTTTTTAAAAAGGTAATTTTAGACTGTTTTCAAATAAAAGTTCTTTTTCCTATTCCACTTTTAGTGTCGGACTGGCAGTCTGTATTTCAGTCTGTTGTGTTCGTCGATGGGTCATACACCCCAAGATGTGAATCCTTGTGTGAAGGCTTTTATTACGAACAGATCTTCTGTTTCTTCTCATTATGTAGATCGCTCATTTACGGTTGATTAGCGAAGAGGGACCTATTGGTTTTAACAATTATCAATCTCTTAATTTTGACGTAATTCATCATTGCTTCTTACCCTCGTACTATTGTCAGGTGATTTTGCAGTCTAACGAGAGTTTTGTTCTCAAGTGCAGTTGTTGTACATTGTTTGCGGCTAGCTTTGTTAGCCTCCTTTCTACTCCTGTTTCTTGTTTATTTTTTTTATTCTTCAATTTGTGGATTTTTTCCAACTTAATTGGGTTGAACTGTAGTTGTAAGCACGACACATGTCTTCCCCTTGCTGAAGCGATTCGGCCTCTTTGCGACGGGTGTTTGTTTGCTCGCGCATTTTTATTGTTGGGAAAGATTACTGATATTTTCCAGAAAAAACTTGTTTAAAGGGAAACCGTGAAAATCAGCTGTACGTACACGAAGAAACGAACCCGTGCATTCTTCATCACACTCCCAATATATTCAGAACAATGTTCTTTTTTTCTCTCTGTAGTTATGCTTTGGCTTACTCACAGGAACATACCTCGGCTTTGTAGCCAGAGTATTTAAGGGAAAAAAAAAAAAAAAAAAAAAAACATAAGTTGGAAAATTAATGGCTATCCATTAGCATCCTTTTTTATCGTATCAAAAAAAAAAAAAAAAAAAAAAAAAAATGTTCCCTAGAGGAACTGCGTGCATAGTCCTTTTTCCACTAATTTATTAATTTTTTTTCTTTTTTTTTTTCTTCTCTCTCTCAATTCTTTTTTGATACTTTTTTGTGTAGCTATTGAGTCAGTTGATCACTAAAATCAGATCAGATAACACATATTACTAAGGTGACAACTCATCTCTACTCGCATATGAGAGTCTCACGGTTGTGGTACCGAAATGACTGGTACCCCTTCAATAAAATAAATAAATAAAAATAACTGTCGAATAAATTTTGTACTTAAATCGGGAAATTGTGTCAACGTTCTGTAGTGTGGTACCAGCGAACGATAAACAGTTAATATCCCAGTGCGGTGTGTTGTGCTTTTATTCGGCTCAGCAGATACTTTTGTATCCTCAATTTTTTTCCTTCTTTTTTTTTTTTTCCTCTCAATCTTTTATTTTCACAGAGTAGGTTCGAAAATTTTGCAATGCGATGCAATAGTTGAAAACATAAAAAAAAAGAACGAAGTGAACGTCGGAAACCCGCGCGTAGTTTATCCAAATGAGTTAGTTTTTTTCTTTTTTTTTCCCCTTTTTTTTTTCGTCATCTCGACGGTTAGTTTTCTGTAGGGTTCTTTGCCTTCTCCTCACCTCCTCTTCGTTTATTTGTTTCTCCTTTCGACGGTTTAACTGTCACCCTGGTATGTACTTGTCAGGTGTTTTCATTGAGTATTCTTTTTAAATCGGTTTCATTTCCGCTCCCCATGGTAAGTAGTTATAATGAGTTCGTTATGATTGTAGGCGTTCCTAGGTCGTACTTTTTCGGTGCCGCCAACTTTCGTTTTTTTTTTTTTCCCCCCTTCTTTTTTTGTTTTTTTTTTTGATTTTTTTAAATGTCGCATTTATTGCTTTAAAAAAAAAAAACAACAACGAGTTGACGGCATGAAAACCGGCTAAGGCTTAGTTATGCCCGCATTTGCCCTAGTGAACCCATTGACAGTAGGTCCTACACCTTTGCGCTGTTTGCACATGTTTGATGTGCTTGATGCAGATGGAGCCTTGTTCTTGTTTTCGTTCTCTTCCAGTTGTTTTCCCCTTGTCTTTCAGTACAGCTAAAATCGTTTTTATTCATTATTATTATTTTGTAAGGGGGGGAAAAAGAAAAATTTCAAAACACAATCGATCCTGCTGCAGCTTGTCCCGTTCCTCTAAATGTTTTATTTCATTTCATTTTTTTTTTTTTTTTTTTTAAAAAGGCCATCTGCTACACCTTTGTTTTGTGTTTCACTGGACAAGACCCCTTATATTCACGCCAGACTTTGGTACGAAATGGAACCATAATCACGTTGATCGGATTGACTGTCCAGTAACAAATAATATGTTAGGAAAAAAATTATATCACAGAATGGATGATACCATGCCTGTCTTTTTGAGTAAAGAAAAAACCCTTTTTTTTTTTTTTTTTTTTTTTTTCATTCTTATTCTCCCTCAGCATTTGTTGTAATAGTGTTATTCTGAAAGGTAAAAAAACCTCTGTTTGACAAACTTGGGTTGATACTTGTAAGATGCTTTTCCAACATTTCTTATATTTAGGTGAAATCCTACTCACATGATCCTAAGCTCATTGGGTTCCTTTAGGTACATGTTAAGTTAACTGAAATTGTATTGTTAGCAGAATACTTGTTCCACTTCACTGAGGGAGGAAAACCAACAGATCTCGCAACTTTATTTTTGCTATTGTCAACAGAGTGATAGAGGACGCTAATTGGTCCCTGTCAAGTCAGTTGGTAGCTATCCTCGTGTGTCTTCGAAGACCTCGGGGGCTTCAAGTGTTGCAAAAAAAAAAAAATTACAAAAAAAAAAAGACTAGCGGCTTTTCTCCGCTTCTAATCCAAATCCTCCTTCAGAGAAAGGATAGGTAACCCATTTTCTTTTACCAACGTTGTGTGCAAAAAATGATGATAACTGAATGGGGCTGCCATGCCTTTCATCGTTTTCGCCGATTTATCCATCTTCCATTCCCATGTCCTCCTTTTACTTTTTTTGTCTCGTGCCCTCTCAAAGCGGAATGTTCCGTCAGTTTTGGTTGTGATTTTTGAACTGCAATTCTATTTTTCATAAACATGCACTAGCAACAGTTAGTGCCATAATGTACGAGTTGCGGTCAGTTTGGGTTCGTTAAGCTATTGCAAAATTGTCCTGTAAGAGGTTGCAGACACTAACATGCACTCATTGCTGTAAGTGTTGCTTTGCAGAACCCGTAAAGTGATGGCGGAGATTTCGATATGGAAAACAGTAATGACATTGGTCAAAATCATACCAATCTCTTTTGGTCGAGAAAAAATGCACACAAATCCTCTTCCCTTCTTCTTCCCCGTCGAGAGTAACTACCCCGTGCAATTGATGTGAGCGGTAATAGCATGGGGCTCTCGAAACCCAACAGTATTTTACCTTAAGAAATAGTAACACATTGTTAAGCAGAGGCGCCCTTAACAGATGTCAATTTATTCGTTACGTTATGTGCAACAGTTTTCTTCTTTTTTCTTTACATTTCAGCAAATTACTCCCTACCCTCACACTTCTAATATTTGCAAACGGCCTTTTTAAAAAACTTTCTTTTTCTTTTAATATTTCTCATTGACATATATTAGGTAGGCAGGTAATTGATTTACTGCGCTTCTTTGATATTCTTGTTGTGTTTTTTAATGCTAGCAGAAACCGAAACCAGAAGGTAGGAGCAGCTCCAACTGCAAATAACCTCCAAAATTATAAAAAATAACCTCACTAAGACGCATTTAGGAACTGATTAGTTTTTATCTACAGATTGCGTTATTTTGCATTGCAGGGCAAGCAGAATGCAATGGATTTCCCCTAGTCTTTAACTGACATGGGAAGTGCTTATTATATTGAATAATAATAAAAAAAAAAAAAAAAAAAAAAAAGATGTAAAGTAATCGTTGGACGAGGAATAAGTTCTGCATACGCTTTCAGCCCCAAAGGCAGGCGGCTATGCATTTGGATTTTCTCTGTCTTTTTTTTTTTTTTTTTTTTTTGCTGCAGCAGGGAACAAAGAAAAAGAATTTTTTGTTTTTTTTAATATTTTTGTTTTGTTATTTAAAATGGTGTACTTCGTTTACATTTGGAGTCGTTTTTCCTCTTGGTTCTTGACATTTACCAAGACCAATCCTTAGTGTTCTTGTTATCGATTTAGTTCCTTCTCCTTGACAAGAAAAAAAAAAAAAAAAAAAAAGCCTTCATTGGCTAAGGTGGTTCCCTCCATTATAGTTTTTTTAATTATTTAATTGGAAGCTTTTGTCTCTTTTCATCAGTTCAGAGTTTTTTTTTTTTTTTTTGATGCTTCTTTTTTATTTGAAGCAAAAAAAAAAAAAAAAAAAAAAAAAAATTAACTGTTTGATGTACCTTCAGCAGCAACTTATATAGCTTCAAGAAGAAGGTTTTCATAATGTTATGTTGTTAATCGTTTAGTTTCATTGTAAAAATACAAAAAAGAAAAGAGCGTGTCATTACAAAAATGCAGAATGGGGAAGAAAAAAAAAAAAAAAAAAGGGTTGCAAATATAACCCCCAAATGAATATTTATCGGGAGATTAGTTTTTACTTTCAACAAATTCAAGAAGGAAAAAAAAAAAAAAAAAATTAGGGTTTCTATTTACCATCACAGATAATACAAAACGGAAACCTCTTTTTTTTGATAGCAAAGAAATAATAATAATAATAATAATGCAGCAAATTAGTTTAATTTTTAAAAAAAAAAAAAAAAAAAAAAAAAAAATACAATCATAGTAAAGAAATCGGTGTGTGGAGCCGCGGACACGATCCGTCCACGGATGAATGCTACATACATCCAGGCAATCTTTCCCTCGTCTCACTTAATTCAGCAGTTAAGTTAGTTAAGTATAAGTGTCTTTAAATAAAAAAAAAAATATTATTATTATTATTTTTTTCTTGTGTGTCCTTTTTTTCAGAAAATTTTGTAACCAAAATTGTACTATTATTTACTAAGATGTTAAAGTCATTCCCTGAGATGTCTCATGTCAAACTAAGATTTAATTTTTTTTTTTTTTTTTTTTTTTTTTAAGTTACTTCCAAAAGGTAAACAAGCAATTTTCTTTAGCTCAGATCAACTCTAATTATTAAAAGCGAATATTGTATTGCGGGTGTTATCGCATATTCTGGACAACATTACGTGCCTCTGTTGAACGTCTCGTGATACAGTTGGTGCAAAAGAGTGGCTGGAATTAATGGCGATTTTCTTATATGTTCTTTAATTTGATTTAATTTACGTTACTTTTTTTTAAATTTTTTTATTTAAAAATCTTTTTGCTTCACCTTTTTTTTTTTTCTTGCTTGTAATATTATGCTCAATACATATATTTTTGTTTTACTTTTCTTTCTCATACCTTTTTATGTTCCGAGGAATATTAATACATCATTATACTAAAGCTTGGTTTGTAATTTTACTTAATTTTTTTTTTTTTAAATTTTGGTTTTCCACCTTTTTTTTAAATCATACCTAAGTTTTTAACAATTTTTTTATTTTTAATCTAAACAACTAATTTTTTTTTTTTTTTTTTTGTTTCTTGTCGTTGAGTACCAAACACACTCTTCTTATTCTTATTATGTCTTTTTTTGCGCTTGACAAGTATGGTTAGGTCAACAATAATATTGGACTGCACACGTAAACCTCCTTTAGACCATCTCAGTTCTAAGTCTGTTTACGATTTTCGTGCACAAACAAAAGCATCAACAAGTGTTATATTACTATTTCTTTTGTATAGTTTAAGTAAAAGCCAATTATTATTATTATTATTATTATTATTATTTTTTCAAAACCGATGATTATTTTGTCGGCTGCTGCAACTGTTGTTTGCGATGTTTAACTTCGTAGCAGTGAAAATCACAAGGAAGAGGAGAAAGGTAAAAGAAAAAAAAAGGAAACTAACACATTATAAAAAAGAAAATATTATAGCTCTTTTTGGTCAGGTATACGCGCGGATTTTTCTTGTTTCGTTGTTCGTTGCTTTTTTTTTAATTTTTTTTATTTTTTTTTATTGTTTTTTAAAATAACATAAATATATAGTTTATTGTTAGTGGCTGGGTAATCGACCCATTTTCCCTCCTCTCTTTTCTCCATTTTTTTTTCTTTCTTTTTGTTTGCTGAGCACATTTGTGCACAGAACTACTATAACTTCTCGAGTTTGTAGATGTTCGAGTTGTTAGGTTATTTTTTTTTAAAAAAAAAAAAAACCAAAATCAAGTGTATACTGGTTAATTGACGGGTTGCTTGTTAAACCAGCAGGAGGAAAAAAAAAATAAAAATGATTTGAGAAGGTTTCCCACTAAAATCTTATATAGGAAGCAGCTCATGTCATACACTTCAGCTTATATATCATAGCGAGGTAATCTCAATAAAATGCTTTGCCAAACTATTTTTTTTTTTTTTTTATAGCAAAACTTCTTATTGAGTTGGTTGTTTTTTTCTTGTTTCTGCTATCTACTAACAAGAGACATGCTACGCTGTGAGGTAGCAAAGCCTTGTCTGGTGATACACTTTTGAGTGGCGTGCAGCTCACAATATGTACTGTTTTAAGCAAACCTTTTCTTGTTTATTTGCGATTGCCCTTATTGGGGGGCAAGCCCAAGCTAGCAAATATTATAATAAAAAGGGGAGAACATATCGGGCGTGATGGAGAAGAGTGGGTTTTTTTTTTGTATTTCCTGCTTGTTCTCTGTGCTTGGATCAACAGTGCAACACGTGTGTCGCACGAAGAACTCTTACTTTTTACTATGTAGCGTGAGCTAGAAGCGGATTCAAACATCAAACATTAGTCTATATTAATTTTCGATGAATTCTCTTGTAGTTCTTCGCTATTTTTGTTTTTCTTCAAAAAAAAAAAAAAAAAAACCCATAACATACGCATCTTTTGTTGCTATTTTTTTATTTTTATTTATTTATTTTTATTGTTGTTTGTCGTCATTGTTTTTTAATTTTGTTTTCTTACAGTTAATGCAGTAGAAAAACTTTAAAAAAACATAAATGGAGGAAACAAAAAAAAAAAATCAATTCACTCATTCTGTCCATATGAGACAGATTTTTAAAAAAAAAAGAAGGAAAAAAAAAACAAAGAGGAGATAAAAAGCCCTCGAATCCCGTGTCACCTTATTTAGTGCACGACACACGGTTGTAGCGTTTTAAGGTAGTTCTTACAGCTACCAACTTGTTGACTGGTCATTGGGTTGATTGGTAAAAAAAAAAAAAAAAAAAAAAAAAACTAACAAAAAAAGAAAACAGAGCAAGTAACTGTGGCAAAAAAATTAAAGTATTGATGGTTAGGTGAATAAGGTGGATTACTTTCAGATCCATCTTGGTTGCTGGTAGCATATCGAATGGCTCTTACGGTTTCACGCAATATGAATGTGAACTTAGGAATGTCTCATAATTCAGTTATGCTAGTTAGATGGATTTCATCGACTTTTGTTCCTCAAAACTCGTCTTTCTAGCGTCGTTAGCAATCTATCGTCATCTTTATGTTAACCAATACTACCAGTTACTTGCTTAACCACTGACCTGGCAGTGGATATACGTCTTTCTGTCACTTGCACATCGATCGGGGAAGCCGTTTTTTGGAATCCTTGATAATTCTTTTTTTTTATGACCCCTACACCAAACACGTATCCTGCAATGCGCAAACACACTTTTGTGTCTGCAAGGTGGGTAGTTAAAAAGAAATTGGTCGTGATCAAAAGAAAGAAAAAAAAAAAAAAAAAAAAAAACCCGCAACTCCACTTTTATCGCTAAATAATGGTGAATTGTGAGTTTTGTCTCTGTTGTTACGATATGTTTTTTTTTCTTCTTTTCGTTATTTTTTTTTTGTTGTTGCCTTTCAACTTGCTGAGGTATCTTGTTGGCGACAAGTCCTCATTAGCACTTTCATTGTTCATTTTACAACACATTGCATTACTTTATTTTTTTCTCAAAAAAATTTTCGTTTTCAAAAAAAAAAAAAAAAAAAAAAAGTTTTGGGTGATTGCAAAGTGTGAAAGGGAAAAAAGAACAAAAAACAACGTTTTTTTTTTTTTCCCCCTTCACTTGAACCAAAGTAATGGCAGGCGAAAGACGTACCTTATCTAGTCTTGCTTGGTAACTGAAAATCATCTTGCAATCAAGAAAAAAAAAAAATTCCTTGTCCTTCTGTGGGAGAGTCTGTGAAAACGAAATTTTGACCAGCCAGCAATAGTACTTACTCCTTTACCAGCCGTACCACCACCTTTAGCTAATTTTACAAAACTTTTGTTATGGTTCGCTATTGTTTTTTGCTGTTCTACATTTTTTCAAAAAAAAAAAAAAAAAAAACTAATTCATCTGTTAGCTATCACCTTTCCCTCTCGAATGTCTTCATTATACAACTCAGATAATCCTTATGGTGCAATGCGGCATTTATATTGCATTTTGAAAAAAAAAACCAAAAAAAACCAAAAAAAAAAAAAAAACTGCATTTTATCTTCTTGTTGGCATTCCCCAGGCTTGTGCATTAAAAGATTTTTTCTTATCGATGCCCTGTACTGTTTTCTTCTTGTCCCTAACATTGTATATCATTTTATTACGAATCGTATCGACCTTTCTCTTATGTATGTTGTTTTCTGCGGGTTATAGCGGGCAGTTATCTGTGTAGGTGGCGGAGATGTCGTTCTTCCTTCTCTGGTAAACTAAGAATTTGAAAGAAACATGAGAAGAGAATTTAGTGGAAAAAAAAAAAAAAAAAAAAATCGAATTAGTTTCCCTAAAGTATATTTGTTGTGCTACTCTTCTTCAGATGGTTATGTCATTACAAAGTAAACCTAAGTGACATTTCTCTTTTGGTTATAAAAAAAACTTCACATTAAGTAAATCTGCAAGATTAGGCACATGCGAAAAAAAAAAACATCTCCGTGAGAATCCAGATCGTCCGAAAAGAACCTAACTAGCAATAACGTATTTCTGGTAGAATCCTTTCTCTTCACAACTCATAGTTGGTAATCTTTTTATTCCTTTACGAAAAGTCTCTGTCGTGTCAAGGGATACGAGCTTAACATAACAACAGTCAGTGCTGTGGGCTATGTCAGTTAGTTTTATATTGGTCCCTGTGTGACAACTTTCTGTGGGTCAAAAATTTACTAGTTTGACATGGTTGATGTGAATGTTGTTGTTCTCCCTTATTGATGCTGATTTAGTGGAAAAAAAAAAAAAAAAAGCCCTCGGTTTTTTATCACTAAAAACTTTTTTTGTCGAATCGTATGCGTTTTCCCACTTTATCTCAGTGATTGGGGCGACAAAAAAAATATATATAGAAAAAAAACCTTTCGAATGGGAGAACGTGTACTATGATACTGCTTTGTCGCGAACCTCTCTCCGTGAGAGCTAATTTGTGATTTTAAAATCTCCCCTTATAAAACAATAAATTACAAAACTTTCTTAGGAAAGCTAATTGTACAGTTGTTTGATAGTATCGTAGTTTTTTCATTGACCCCCATTGTTTTTTTCTCTTACAACTTTGCCATTAAGAACGTGTTAGTTAAAAGTATAAACAAAAACCGTTTAAGTCTTGGCAAATCGTATTTACCTCATTTACTTACTTTTTTTTACAACATCTTTTTCATTTTTTTTTTCTTTTCTAGAAATCTTCTTAACAAAGAATTAGTTTTTTCAAAGATAAATAATAATAAATGTAATCTAACACATGGAATATTCGATTATTATTTTTTTCTTTTTTTCGTTCGTTGTTTATTTGGCGATGGTTTAGGTAGTCATTTGTTCCAGGTTATTCTACGTCTCTTATCGTCTTTGAGAGTCTCACAGTTGGCTGGTAGCGATATAACTGTTACCCTGTGAGCTTTTACTGGCTTTTGGCTTCCTAGGCTTCGTAAATAAATAAATTAAAAAAAAAATTCTTGATATAAACATGCAGACTTAATAATGACGTTTTTTTTTTTTTTTTTTTTTTTTTTTTCACCTTTTCTCCCAGTATTTAATTTCTCTACGTTAGTGAAATTATTACTTGTCTCACGGTTGTGGTATCGCATTACTGGTACTTTGTGGGCTTCCTCGGGGGTTTTCGACTTCCCTGACTTCATATTAAAAAAAAAAAAAAAAAAAGTTTATTTTTTGTTTAACTCATTCCCTCTTTTGTAAGAACGGAAACTCTCTTGTATGACGCAGAAGTGAAATAGAAATTTAGCCCAAAGACACACATGGAAAGGATTATTTTTTCCTTTTTTTATAACATTGTGGCCCAGATGCAGTTTAGATTAAAATGAGAGGGGTAGCTTTTTCAGTAAATCAAATCCTTTTTTAATAATAAAATGGTTTTTTTGATTTTTAACCTTAACACTACACATGCTGCTTGTCATTATTGGATATGATAACAAACCCTTTATTGGTGGTAATATGTGTGGACCAGAACGCTGTTCTATTCTCACAATTCTTACTGGTGAGAATTGACAGTAACCCTGTTAATTTACTGCAATCATCGTCCTCCAATAAGCCTATCTTGATTGATTTGCGCACATGTAGCTATTAATCACGACGTTACGACAGATAAGGACAGTTGGAGACGTTTTCTTGCGTCCTTGTTATCATGTTTCCTTTTTATTTATTTTTTTTTTTTAAAACGGAAGAAAAAAAAAAAAAAAAAAATGAATAAAATAAAATAGACTTGCATACTACGGAAATAAAAAGGTACTTTTTAAAGAGAGTTTTTAAAAAAAAAGAAAAAAAAAAAAAAAGAAATCAGTTTTTACAACCATTTATTCTTTTTGAAATGGTCATTTCCTGTTGTTGTTTTTTGATTGTTCGGATGATTCGTTCTTTTTAAAAGTAATCCTAACAGAAGTTAAAGGTTATTTCCTTCAATCGTCCCTACGTGTCTTTTTTGTTTTCCCCTTTGCAAGAAGAGTGGCCACTGCCCGCTTCTTTAATACAAAATAAAACGCGTGTAGGGATCTACTGCCTGTGCTTCATTTGTTTACTTTGCTATTTTATTTTCCCCCTTATTTTTGCACTCGCATAATTTACGTTAATATCTCATTACCTTTTGAATGCATTGCTAATTATTTTTTTATTTTTGCATTCGTATTTTCCTTTTGTTTGGAAAGACCTTTGATTTCTTTTTTACGTCCGTCTGTGACACCGTCTGCCTCGTGCATACAGTGGGTCCTGGTAGTCATTTATTTATGTAGCCGGTAGAGCTTTGCGGAATGTGTGGCGTTTACGGACCTATACTTTCTGTGAGCTTTTCTTGGAGTTTGACTTCCCTGATTTTCAATAACATAACTACGCTGAAACTTCTGCGTTCTGTAAATTTTTGGGCGCTTGTGTGGTATCAACTAGTTTGATACTTTCATGTGCAGACAAACAAAAAAAAAAAAAAAAAATCCATACCATTTCGTGCTAGCTTTAATTATGTCAGCCTTTTTTTTGTGAAAATGAAAAATGAGAGATGTTGCAGTCGCACTTTCCTGATATAGAAACAAACTGTGCTCTCTCGTTTTCTTTTATCGTAGCAACTGCTAAATTTATTTGCACGTTTTTTTCTTTTTCGTGTAGGAACTGAATTTAACGTGAGGCCCCGTGTCCTTGGCCACAAGCAGCGGTTCCTTTTTCTTCATAGCTATCGGAGGTGCCATACGACCACGGATACATGGCACAAGTATTTCTGCTTTTTCTTTTTTTTGGAAGCGCTTCGATTCTGGGGTAGCTCTGCTACTTTGGACTGTAAGAAGTGTTTTTGGAAAAGGAAGTCTAAAAAAGTTGTACTGCAGTTATTGTGCGTCACAACATGTTTTGTGAGGGAGGAAAAAAAAAAAAAAGCGATAATGATTTAAGTTTAGGATATTTTACTGACAGTGAGAGTCTTTCCGCAACCCAGCTGCCGTGTGCACTGGGGCAATCTTGTTGTTAGCTTGTATTCCTGATGCTTAAGTTAGTCTCGTTATTTCTTGTTACCCGGTATTTAGGCCTCTGCTTGTTTCGTATTTTTTTTTTTTTTTTTTAAAACTGACTTTTTCTCTTTGTTTTTTTAGAGAGAAAAAAACAAAAAAAAACACAAAAGCAACAAAAATTGTTGCGGATATGGGAAAGAAGGAAAAAAAAAAAAAAAAAAAAAAGCACCGTTGAGATTCTTTTCAATGATGCTTTTGAAAAAATATTTTTTTTTTCCCTCATTCTATCATATGTATTTTTTATTCATTATTTAGCAAAAAAAAAAAAAAGAAAAAAACCTGGCATTATTTTTTTTTTTATTACCCCTTATTGCAGCCATCAATCTGGCGCTTAAGTTACTAAGTATTTTTTTCATATTTATTCTTATATTTTTATTCTTGTCCATTTCTCTTCTGGAGACTTACAGATTATCAGAAGCATTATCATTCATAAAATAAAATAAAATAAAAACTAACAATTCCAGAATAAGATTGTCTTTCTTGTGGTTTCTGAACAGTACAGGAGTCCTACTCTGAAGTGCGACACGGAAATCATAATGACAGGCAACGCTTTCTGTAACCCAAAAAAAAAAAAAAAAAAAAATGGCTATATTGCCACTGTCACAATGCTTTTCCTGAGCTTGCTCAAATGGGAAGTTTTTTTTTTCTCTCTTTTTGTATCCATGCGATGTCCAACCTAAAAATGAGTAGGTTCTTGTTTTCACAACAATTCGCGTTTTCTTATTTTATTTTTTAGTGTGCTTAAAATGACCCCACTCAATGGGGTCTTTTTTCTTCGTTTTTTTTTGTCTCCTATTCTCCATTGCGATTTTTTATTTTTTTTAAAGTACGTACTGTTTACATGCTTTGTGTACTTTCTCAAAGTGTCGCTGTACAGCTTCAGATGACTCATAGCGACCCCGTTTATTGGGTGATATAGTATCTTCGTCGTTCATCTTGGAGTACCCGACTACTACCTGAGTAGTACTAAACTTACTATCTGGTATATGAACATTTTTCATACAAAAAATTAGTTCGCACAGATGCATTCTGTTTTGCGTTTTTTTTTTAAAACATTTAAAAACTAAGATCTTACAAAAAAAAAAAAAAAAATAATAATAATTATAGAATTGGAAAAATCCAAAAATTGCTTTTTTTTTTTTTTAGTGCATGAAATTATTTCAAGCTGAAAATTTAAAAAAAAAAAAAGAAAACAAAACATAAAAAAAAAAAAAAGGGAGTTCCCAAAATATTAATATCACGTTTACAGAACTAAACTCTGCATGATGCTGGAAACTAGTATTGTGTTGGATAAATTAATATGTAAGTAACAAGAAAGGACGGCATACGCCAACTTTATTTGTACCTTACTCAGAAAGAGTATATCTTTGACGAAGATATTTAGACAGACTTATGGACTTATTGATTGTTGAAATCTTGTTCCCTTTTTTTTCTCCTTCTCTTTGTTCTTTTTTTTCCCCTTCTATTCTTTTTTTTTATTATTATTATGTTTGTTTTCAATTCTAGTACATTATTGTAGTTAAGTAAAAAAGTCTAAGCAGAGATTTTGATTCCATGTGCAGTGTTTACGGTGGCGACAGCTGTCGTTCGTCTTCCCCCGCACAGCAATAGCCTCCTACTACTGCTATCATTATTCTATATGACTCAATGGATGAGGGTCATCTGACTTTCTAACTGCTTGGAACACAAATGAATATTTTTTTTCAGAATTTTTGGAGAAGATAGAGATTAAAGAATTACATACAACTGGGAAAAGTTTTCAGTTAGTTTGGTGGGGGGTTTTTTCCCCCCTCCTTTCCTTGTTTTTCTTTTTTTCTTCTCTTTTTCTCTTTCTTTTTTTTCTCAGTCTCTCTCACTTATTCTATTTTGCAGATATTCTCCCATCCCTATTGGGACAATTTGAGTTTTCTTTTAAAAAAAATTGTTTTATTCTGAATTGAGGGGAAAGTCGATCTCTTCCCACCAGCGAGGGTCACTGCTATGGTGAACTTTCCTGGAATTCGTCTACTCCTAACTTGAAGGGATGAACAATTGTTTAAAAGATTCTTTTTGTTTTTATATCTGCCTTTCGTTCTCAATGAAATAATGTTCTTGCAAAAGTACTGCAGTTGGCAATAGGTAAGGCTTGTTTAGGGAAGCAAAGTTTTCTTTTTGATCGTCGGCAGTACTGTTTTTTCGTTCAGTTCTTTAAGTAACTGCACCGTGTGGAGATATTATGCGAGATTGTTTCTCGTATTAGCTGGAAGGTGCTTTCCCCATATAACCCTTATCCAAGGAACCCTCGTTTATTGCGTTCCACGTACTTGTTCTGTCGACATGCGAGACACATGCCGCAGACAATGGCACTCAACGCTTAATATTCAAGAATGCGATAAGAAAAAAACAGAATAATGCTCCTTCCCGATTGCATGTGCTAATGCTTTTTTGTATGTTGTGTGACACTGGGAGGTAAGTATTAATATATCATTAGTAAATAACTAATTAAAAAGAAGAAATTCTTATGCATCCTCCCGACTTATCTGTGTGGGGGCGTTGGGCTGCGTTTGTTTCTTGTGTGATATATATTTGCGGGATTAGTAAAGCGAGCAACGTATTAAGTTGTGTTCTCTCATAACACGGACCATCTCTGAACGTTGGTACTGCCAATGATTTGGTTTTTTGATTTCGTTGTCCCCAACATCTGGCCCCTGCGAATGCGCGTAAGTCAACACTTTGCAGCTTTTCTGTTGCATTGGTTTTGGCGGCGCTTACTCACATTTGATTCCCATATCCTCCTTTTCATGCAAAATCTTTTGTTATTTACTCATACACACCATACACGCTGTCTGTTCTTTTGCGTAAATTTAATTAATAATTTTTATGTATTCGCCTCGATTCGCAATCAGATTAATGTTTTTGTTTATCGAGGTATTATTCAGGAGGTGAAAAAAAAAAAAAAAACACCTCCGTTAAAAGTAAAGATTACTTTATCTGTTACTGGGGATTACTAACCTCAGGTGAGGTAGTAGCCATCACTTTATTGAGGTAATCAATCTTACTAGGCAGATGCGCAGGACTACGTGATGGGGTAGTCTTTCAAACTGTCCGATTTCCTCGAAAAGTTGAAACATCGTTTATCTTTCCCTTGGTGTTTATTAGTATCGTATAGAATCGTATATCATATCATCATTCTTTTCTTTCTTGCTTTCTTTTCTGCTTCTTTTCTAAAGTGGCGTGTTCTCCCTCCCTTGGCGAAAAATTTGGTGAAAAAAAAAAAAAAAAAAACCGTCTCTTGCACTGCCTGCTTGGTGCATCATGCGACGGGTCTGGGTAGTCACTTCTGGTTAATTCACATCTCTTCTCGCCTGTGAAAGTCTCATGGTTGTGGTATCGAAATACTGGTACCCCGTGAGCTTCTCCAGAGGTTTGACTTTTCCAACTTTAATGAAAATAAATAAATAAATGATAATTCAACTTTCTTCTTTCCATTTTTATTTTCCAAACAAATGATTCAATCACATGTTTTGGGAATAATCAAAATAAAATAAAATAAAAATAAAATTGAGTTTGTAAGAATACTGTGTATCAATATACGAGTCTTTGTCATTACTTCAAAAAGAGAACTGACTGTACATGTTGAGTGTCGCAACTGCAAATAACTTCGAGTGCCAAAGTCTAATGTTATTATTTATGTGATAAGAAGTGCAATGTTTCTACCACAGCTCTACTTGGGGGAGTAGCAGTAATACCGAAGGCTTCTGGAGCGTTATACAGCAGAATAGGGAAAATCTCTTTTTGTTCTTTTCCAACTTAAAGCAGAATCCCCTATGAAAAATACTCTTGCGAAAAGAATCATGTACAAATGCTTTTTTTTTTTCTTCCTTTTTCTTTCTTTTCTTTTTTTTTTTGTGTGCGTTCTGCTGTTTTTTTTTTTTTTTTTTTTTTTTTTTTTTGTTGTGGTTTTTAAAACACTCCAAACCCATTTGACTATTACGTTATTGTACGATACCAATTGGTTTAAAATACTAATATCTGAGCAACACATAAAATAGAATACAAAGGCCTTATAGCTTGTAAAACTAATGGAGTAGTGAAGAAATGAATGAACCCGAGAACCGCCTGTCATATGCATATGCTGGCACCTCACGTGAGACTTGCCACTGAAGGTAGTCTCTCCAATTTGAGTATTATTATGTTGCATTGGATGCTCAGAAGTCTCTGAGAGTTGATGTAGAGTGTTTCGTTAACAAAAAAAAAAAAAGAAAAAAAAAAAAAAAAAGGTTAAATTTCATCTGCAGCGCGGTTTTCAACACGCACACGCATGCGGTACTTGCCACGTATCTATTTTTATGTTACTGGTAAATCTGCTTGCAAGGTTTTTATGTACTTTTTTCTTCTTTTTTTTCTTTCTTTTTTTGGGCCGATACGTGCGAGGGTTTGCCTTGTATTTTTATTATGTTTTGGTTCAATACTTGAAATCGGATTTCGTTTCCTTTCCCGCACTTGCATCTCTTCCCCAAGGATACCTCACACTTGTTTTGTGTGTAGCAGTTGCTAGCAATTAGAATTCAATTGAGAATAACGCATCTTATCCGAGACTTATCAGGAAGTCTGCGTAAGGTAAAATCTACGTCCCTTCTCAGTTGGGGTAGAAAATTAACTTCCCTGACTTCTGGAAACCATGTAGTTAGGTAAGTTTTTATGGGGTGAGTCAAAGAGGTAAATGGAAATTGATAATTCTTTTTCCCCAAATTTACAAAAAAAAAAAAAAAAAAAAAAGGAAAAGAAACAACTCATGAATGAGACAGCAGAAAGCTTACCGGCGGGAGTATTGTGTGGCGAACTATCTTACCTTTGTGAGGACCCTGTTCCTGCAAATACTCTACTGTCTCCAAGATAAAGAAAATGGGAAATTTGAGGGACCTGTTTCCTTCAGGAACGGAATATATTTGTTTGTTCTTGATTTCCCCCCCTTCATTCACTTCAAAGAAAAGAAAAAAGACTCCACAAAGTGAATGAGAATTGTAGTACAATCAGTGCGGGCTTGTGTGGTACGTTAGCGTACGAATAAGAGCTAATTTGCTTGGACTTGAACTTGGAGTTGTTTGAGTTCATTTCAGCAATTCTTGCTCTTGACATCATTTTGTCATTCGCTGAGGTACTTGTTGTTCAATATTTTTCACAAGCAAATGATAACGACATTCATGCTTAGGCATAATAATCGGCCCATTTTCTTTTTTTTTGGAGTTTTTTTTTTCCCCCCCTACTTTGGGTTTTTATTCCTTCCCCTTACAACGGGGACGCAATACCCATTTCGTATATTAATATTTTCCTTATGTTTGATAGCGTTGTTTTTACATCACGCGAGGGAAGTAACCAATAAACCATTATTACCCAACGTCGACTAGGTCCCCGCGTGATAGTTTCGATTTCCCAATCCTTCCCACCACACCCGTGTGTTGCCCAGAATATATATTTCTGGTAATTCGTAGTGTGTAAAATCCCTTTTCGCGTTTTGATATTTTTGCACTCAACCATCCTTCGGTCCCCAATGTTCAATAATCTCTTTTAGTGTGGGGACTTGGAGGTGAGTTGTGTGAGGATCAACAAACCATACATGCATAGAGTCGTCTTTGCTATTTTTCCCCCTTTTTCCCTTTTTAAGTATGCTCAACAGTTAACCCCCCTTTTCTTTTTTCTTTTTGTTTCCTTCTTTTTCTTTGCGTAACTCGTCACTGAATCGATTGTTGATTAACATGTGTCGTTATTTTTTTCTCTTTCTAATTTTTCTGATCCTGCCCAACGTGACATAGATATTTCTTGTAAAACCTTTGGGCCCAAAGAGTGTTAGGCAAGAGTAATTTCAGTGCTACGCAACTATGTACAACTCCTTTTCTTCGATGTTCAATAAATACTTTCCGTTTTCGTTGTGTGTTTGAAGTCGTACAAGTTTTTAACGTACGAGTTTTAACGTGTGGGTGTAATAATAATAAAATTGTTAAGCCAATTGTTAGGCGATTCCAACACACGAGTGCTGCAGGCCACCTGTTATAATCGTATTGTGGACTGTTATTGTTTTTGGCAGACGTTGCTTTCTTTAGCTGACGTTAAATGCTAGTAGTCACTGGCTTGAAGCAGTGACAAAGTGATGAAACATGTTGTTATTGAGGTTTCTTTTTTGTCGAAAAACGTTTTTTTTTTTTTGTTTGTTCTGCTTCAAAAATACGAGTAGCTATTAAATATAAAGCTGTACCTTTTTTAAGAGGAGGTTAACGAATTAAAAAGTGAAATTTTTTTTTTTGTTTTTTTTTCAAATCAATAAACATGTATGTGAGACGATACGGTTTTTAATTCGTATTAATTCTTTCTTGTACCTGTTTTTCATGCAAATATTATGCAAAGGATATGATTTGGACATCTACCAGTATTTGTTTGTCGGAAAGCAGATCTGTAAATGAAAGAGCTAGTGTTTTTTTAATTAAATCTGGCAAACTATTGCTGCATAGTGACGAAGTACCAGCAATGATGAGTTTCTTTTTCAATCCCCCCTTTTTCTTTTTTTGTTTGTAGTTTTTTTTTTTTTAAAAACCAGCTGTAAGATCCCTGCACAGAGATACTTGCACGGGACGATTATGGAAATTTTGGATTTTCCTGATCTTAGCTACACGAAACAGCATTCGTTGGTTATATACCGACAGCCACTGCAAACGTTTTCTTTTTTCTTCACGAACTTATGAAGTAGCTTTCTTGTTTTTTGTTTGTTCAAGGCTACGTATTAATTTAGTATGGTCTCCCTAGTACCTATTTTAGAAAATACCTTTTTTACTTTTTACTAGTTAGGCAAGACAAGAGTCTTGTTAAAGTATTTCTGTGAAATGATTCACCCCTATTCGTCTATCTTTTTTTTCTATCCGAAAGAAAAAAGAAGAAAAAAAAAAATAAAAAAACGGAATAAATTTTCACGCTGCTTTCACACTAGAGGGGAAAAAAAAAAAAAAAATTTATTCTTTCACAACAAGATTATTCTGTCTTTAAAAAAAAAAAACAAAAAAAGGTGTTTTGATGAGACCGGAGTCTCATAAATTATTTTCTTACACCCACTATTCTGCTAAAAAAATAAAAGTTTTAGCTGCTTGCTTCTCGGAAGAGACATGTTGTCTCAATCGCCGGTATTTTATTTTTTTATTTTTATTATATTTCTTTTAAAAAAAAAAAACATTATTATAAAAGAAAAACTAAATAACTAAACTAAATGAAAAAAAAAACATTGAGGGAAAAAAAAAAAAAAAAAAAAAAAACACTAATCGTCTCCTGAGTTGACGTCTCGTAAGATAAGACTTTTGTCTTATTCAAATGTACTATCGCTTTGAATTTTTACTCATTTTTTTTTTTCTGTTTCTAAATCTCTACAATCTATGAGCTATTATGTTTTTTTTTTCTCTCTCTCTCTTTTTTTTCTCTTCTTTTTTAAAAGAGGTTTTTTTTGTTGTTAAGTTGCACAATGTGCTTGCCATAAGTTAACCAACTGGTTGTTTGTTAAGTATTCTTGTATGGTTAGTTCAATGGTGCAGGAAAGGGAAAAAAAAAAAAAAAAAAAACAACAATTAAATTCCTATTTTATATGAGATTGTTCATCACAATTCGTTGTGGTGAAGTGAATTGACCTGGAATTTTTTTCGTTTGTTAATTTTCGATTTTGTTGTCTCGCTCCTTTCCGACCTATGAAGCGTATTGTAAGAAATAAACAAAGCAACCCTAATTAACAATGACTATGTACATGACTTAATGTTATTCAAGGTGTCACTTACATCGGAAAAAAAAAAAAAAAAAAAAACAAAATCGAATCCTTGCGAAAACCCTCTTTTTTTTTTTTTTTATCACCTCAGCGAAACGAAAGAATAGCAGCAAGCAATTAAAGGACTGCAAACTACACACGTGGATGGTAATGTCTGTAATGTTATCTGATGTTATTTTAGATTAGATAATTATTGTTGTCGTTTTTTATAAACGGCTTTCGATAGATAATTAGGACAACCTATTGTTCCGTTCTATTTATTTTTGCAAACAGAATGTTACCAGTGTGCAGTGTGCGTGATTTTTTTTTGATTCTTCTTTCATTTTGGCTTTGCTAAGGGAAAAAAAAAAAAAAAAATAATAATAAGAAGTTTTATAACTCTTTGAGAAAGTGTTTTTGCACGAGTTGCCACTTTCTCCGAGTTAGTTTTTATAGCAAGAAAAACTAACAAATCGTTTTTTTTTGATGCCTTGCTGTGCACATTTTTGTGTAGCCGAAAAAAAAAAAAAAAAAAAACTCTGTTACCTTCTTTGGTAATGTTACCTCATTTCTGTTTTTTTTCCACCCGTTGTTTCCTTGGGCAAACATTTTTTCCATTACCCCTCCAAAAAAGAAGTCTTTCCTACGTATCAATAATGCGCCCTTGTTCACGTGGCCAGTAGGCAGTCCATTGCTACTAAGCCCAGATCACCAGTCCATAGAAGGGGAAAAAAAAAAAAAAAAAAAAAAAAAACTCTTTCTTTACCCGAAATTACATATCGACCTTACATTACTAGTTTTATGTTATTATTCTTCTTTTCTTTTCTTTTTTTTATTCTTGTTCGTTAGTACACAAACAAAATTTTTCTATTGTCCATGTCGCGACTATGAAACGACTACGGATTTGGATCCTGTTGTTACGTGTTCCCTAGTTCTCTCCTAGTACGCGTCCACACCGGATTTTATTATCATCTACACAAAACGTTTCTTTTTTTTTTTTTGGAACGCGCGCGTCATCACTACGGAAAGTATTTACTAAATATGGGGGAGGGAAGAAAAAAAAAAAAAAAAAGCTTTTTTAGTGATCCCCTTATTATCGGCTTCTATAAGACTTTAACAGGTCAGCTTCTATCCTTGAAAATCAGAATACATATGGTTTATCAAGCACAGGAAGACTACTGCTTACCTATGACGAATCAAAAATATTGCGCACATTCTGCAGAGAATTGTTGTTTTGCTTTGCTTTTTCTTTCTTTTTTTTTTCCCGTGCGTGATTTTCAGCTCTATTGCTAACTCAACCTCAACAATCGGTTTTACGTATCTTTGAGTTATTCTTGTATCCCCCTCCTCTTTTTTTTATTTCTTTCTTTCTTTTGTCTATGACAAGAGAGGGAAAAAAAAAAAAAAAAAAGGAGATTGTTCTCAAAATCGGTATTGCGAGAGATTACTATTTTAAAGAAAAAAAAAAACTCTACTTTCTTGTACAACACGCATGCCTAACTGAGCAAGTATTTTTCAGTAGTTGTGTGCACCAAGTGTTGTTTGTGTTTGTCAATCTGCAATTGAAGATGGCAATAACTGTATTAGTTTCGGTTTTAACCCATATCTTGAGTACATTTTAAAAGAAGAAGAAGAAGAAGAAGAAGAAGAAAACAAAAAAACCCCCACAACAAGCTTAACTGGTATTTTCTATCTATTATTATTATTATTATTATTATTATTATTATTTTATTTCGTTTCTTGCGTTTGATCTCAACTTTTTTTTTTACATTTTGTTTTTGAGTTACAAATTACGAAAATTCTTGCGTGAGGTAATACACAACAAGAAAAAGGTTTTTCTAACGACAGAATCAGATTTCCGAACAACAAATGACGCGCCTATCTGATTTTTCTATCTGTCAGTGTGATCAGCCTTTCCTCATAATCTAATCTTCTAATGGAGGAATGAGGAGAAGAATATCGCAATTATGGTAAAGCCTTGCAATTGGCAGGCTACTCACATTGCTCGGTTTTTGTCTTTCTTTTCCAATAGTATTGTTTTCTTTTTTCTTTGTTTCTCTTATTCTTATTCTAGGTATTTTTTTTTTCAAGATATTCTGTGTTGGTTTTGGTCTTACTCAATTTATTGGCTTCTTACGTAGTTTAAGCTTTGGAGTAATTGGTGATATCTCTTCCTTTCACTTATGACAAGTGATCTGTTATTTACGAATGTAGTTTTTTTTTTTTTGTTTTATTTGATTGCTAACAATAAAAAAAAAAATGGTTTTATTCAGTTCTTTTTTTTATTTATTTTTTTTTTTTTTTTATATGCTTGTTGTCACTAAAACCATATTTTTTTTTTCTCCATTCAAAAAAAATTTTTTTTTAAAAAAAATAATAATAATAATCTTTGGTGTATTTTGGGCCACTTTTGGTGTATTTTTTTTGGTCCATTACCCAACAGGTAATAATAACCAATTATATCGTTTCATCTACAGTTGTGTTTCTTTCTTTACGTTATTATTATTATTTTAAATATTATGTTATCGTTTTTTGCAAGTGCGACTTAACTTATCAGCAACATAGGCGTTCGTTTAAAATAAAAAAATAAAATAAAAATAAAATAAGAAAGAAAGGTTTCGACAAATAATGTAATTCTGTTCGTAACACTTTGCGTTGTTTATTTTCTTTCTGCCGGAAGTTGTGATTTAGGCACACTTGCTTCGCTCTTTTTCTCACAGTAGATCCATGTACTTAATAAGGTCTTTTTTTTATTAAAAATATTTAAAAAAAAAAAAAATAAAAAAATAATAGTGTGTTTTTTTTTTGAGTGTGAATGCAGATTTCTTTTTGTTTAGGAATTACTTAATGATTCTTAATTTTAGTTATTATTTATTTTTTTTAATGGCGAAAAGTGTTGCTACCTCCTTCTTTAAGCATCGCTAAAAACCATATTGTTCTTCTTTTGTCTGAAAAAAAATAATCAAATCAACTTGAATTTTCAGAGATTATATGGAGGACCTGTTGTTTTCCCTTCTTTTCTTATCACACTCATCATATCACTATTTTTTTTCCCTTTTTTTGTTTTTGTTTTTGTTTTTCTTCTTCTTAATTGGTTTTCTTGTTCTTATTTGTTGGCATATTACTTGCATCATCATCTTTTTAAAAAAAAAAAAAAAAAAACCAAAACCAAAAGTGGTAGATGTTGCTATTCATTTCAGCAATCACTCATTGTAGTTTTTCGTAGCAGTAAACCCGTAGACAGAAAGAGGGAATCTTTTCCGTCTTTACCATTTGAGCAGCTAGGTATACTATTAAGATCCTCTCCAGAAGGAAGAAACAAAAAAAAAATCGTTTTTTTTTTAATAAAAAGCTGTGATAATGAATGGTGATCGCACATGGATTGTTATTTTTTGCTTGTTCAAATCCCTTTTTTTTTTTTTTTTAAAAAAGAAAACTGTTTTTCTGCACTTCACAGATTACTGTTAGTCGTTGTAAAAGACAAGCTAATGGTTTTCATTTTTTTTTTTCCTCTTCCATTCATTACTCCCCTCTTCTTTATTATTTCATTTCATCCTACATCAATTCGGTGATGAGAATTTCGCTTCAAAAATTCCGTAAAAACAACATCAACAATAAAAAAAAAACAAGCAAACGTTTTATATCACTTTTTCAATTAATGGGATGCAAAAAAAAAAAAAAAAAAAAAAAAAAAATTCTACAAGGAATCTCTTTTTTTTTTTTTTTTTTGATGCATAGCGAGCTTTCCTTTATCTCCTTCTCACACCATAATATTGTTTTTCAGTTTAGGTAGCGGCAATTTGCTCAGAAACGTAAAAATTCTTCATCTTTCCTGCTACAATAATTTTATTTCTTTCATTCATTAAAGCTCGCCACAAGTAACGAGCGTTCACTAAGACGTGTAGTAATTAATAATAAAAAGTACACAAAAACAGCGAGCTCTACAACTGCTGAAGCTGCTTGTTTTTTTTTTTGTATGAACAGTTCTTATTTTGATTCAATTCCTTAATAAGGTAAAGTCTTAGTGATTGTTTGCTCGATCTTCTGAATTACTACTGGTTATCTGACATATGACGAAAGCAAGTAATAATAATTAAAAAAAAAAAAAAAAAAACGTTCGTAGTCGGAGAAGAAACTATTCAGATTGGAAGCCGATATATTTCATATGGTCATAACTTATCTCCTTCCGTGCGACAGGATTCTGTCTGCGTTTAACGAAGTATAAGGCTACTCTGAATAGTTTTCTTTTAGTCGTCATTTTTTTTGTGTTTTTTTTTTTTTTTAAAATGTTTTTTGTATTTCATCAACGATATTATCAATTTCGTATTGGGAAAACAAAACGAGTTTAAAAAAAAAAAAAAAAAAAAAAACTTATCAAAAAAAAGACTACTTATGGCACTTTCTTCGTGATGTGCTTCATTTTATCGACAAGCATAACGATGAGTTAGTTGGTTCAAGACTTCTTTATGTCGAAGTGGGAATCTGAAAACTCACTCGTGACCGTTGTAGGCGAATATTTTTATTTTTTTTGTTTCTTTTAGTTACAAACTCTTGTATTTCCTTCTTTGTAATAAATCGTCTCAATTATTGCACACGTTGCAGAGAATATGGTCACATACACAAGAGTCTTAGTCTTTCACTCAACTCTTTGAGTTTTTCTCCTGCGTTTCAGTTTTTTTTTCCCTTCTTTCTTACTCGTTATGTCTCAGGTTCTTATTGTCATAACGTGCAAAGGATACTACAACTTTAAAACCTGAAAACTTGTCGTGGATTTCGTTATTGTACTGGGGTGGCTTGGATCTCTCGCAAGTCACTGAAACCGTCACAATGCGAAGTGCTAAGTTTTGTACGTATCTTTCTTTTGATGTTTGTAACTGCCTTATATTTTTTTTTTAATTATTTTTAGGTGTGAAGTGCTATTAAAGAAAACAATTATTTTATTTTATTTTATTTTTTTTTTTCCAAATGGAAAATGCCTTTGGAAATTTAAAGGAAAAAAAAAAAAAAAAAAAAAAAAAAAAAAAATAGGGATCATGAAAAAGGTGGAAAATATATTATTCTGAGTAGAAATATTAGTAATAGAAATGTGGTCCTAACTTTGTCTTTTTTTGCTTACAACTTACTACAAAACTAGGCATTTAAGACCACGTCAATTATGATTTGTACATTCTTTTGTCGGATGGGGGAATCACCCCGTCTTTATGATCTTCAATGACACGTACTCTTGAACTTCTCCCTTATCTCCCTTAGTGGGAATTTATGGTCGCTTTTTAGGCTGAAGGGATTCCAGGTTCTTTCCCATTTTAAAATTTTAATGGTTTTCTTTTTGCATGTTTATCATTTGTTGATAATGTTCATTTTTTTAATAATAATAATCATGCAAGCCAAACCTTATCTCATTTGTTTCCCCTTTTTTTTTTTTAAACTCGTCGTAATTTTGTAAAAATTAAAGTAGTAAATTTTTTTTTTTCTTCCTTTTTTTTCCCCTCATCTTTTTGTAAAGAAAAACACCAAGGACTGGTGACACTCTTACTTACCAAAAAAAAAAAAAAAAAAAAAAAAAACCTTAACTCTCTTCATTTTTTTTTAAAAAGAATTATTTATTTATTGACAGGTAATTAATAGGTGAAACCTTCACTCTTGCTATATTACATTATATTTGCACTGACTGACAACACGGAAAAAGAGATATGTATAATGTAAAATCCTCTACGTCACATGCAGAGTGTTTACCTATATTAACATTACCTTTTAGTCAACATGTATCATAACTAACGTTTATTTTAGTTAGCTGTGGTACAATGCAGATATTTATTTCTTTATAAAAGTATTCAAACATTTCATCCCCCTGAAACTCACGATATGTCCATCTGTTGCTGTAGTAAAGGAAGCTAATGAAATGAAAACAAACAACGGGAATCGACTAGTGGTATTCTCTATCATTTACCACTTGTCTTCCCCGCCAAGGAAGATATGGCAAAAAGAAGTGGGATTTTCTCCTTCACACAGCCATCTTCTTTGTCGGTCAACTCTTGTGTCCCCCCAGTCTTACTTAGTTTATTCGTTTCTTTATTTGCGTGCAGATAACATTACACAAGAAGACAGCAGGTTTTATTTCTTTCATCTAACTGCTTACAAGCTTCTAGTTGTAGTGAACGAAGATCATATGCAGTAACTCGCATCCAGGATATCTATGTATTCTGCTCTGATAGGCGACGCGGGTTCAAGATGTTCACTTTCATTGAGTCTCCCTATTGGGAAAAGTTCGTTGAGTAGTACGAGGGGGAAAAAAAAAAAAAAAAAAAAAAATTAGAGATCGTAATCTTGTAACTACTATATTTTATGTTTTTTTTTGGCGTCTTTTGGCGTAAGAAAAAAATTGCCTTATTTTATATAAGCCGTTTCGGACACGTTTGCTGTGTGCTTGCACGTTCCTGTTGGGTAAAGCCAATGTAACTCTGAGGTTCACATTTGTGGTATTGGCTGATAGATACCTGTGAGCTTACCTACCTATTTCAATTCAACTTTCGACTTACAAGCAACACAATTTTTTTCAATACAATTTCTAATTTTTCTTTTGAATGAGTTATTTCCCAAAGATAATATGTACAGTACGAGCGCTTAACATACGGAGTGAATTTAAGCTGGGTTTGATCTTGTTGTGCCCACAAAATTCGGGGTTCCCTTTTTTTTTTTCCCCTTTTCCCCTTTCCCATATTCGATACTCTGTTTGCTGGATATTTCATTTTAAAAAAAAAAAAAAAAACATTGTTACCACTAGCGGAATACTTCTAAGGCATAGTACAAAAAACTTGCGAGAGATTAGGCTTTATTGTGTGAAATCTGCCCTTAGAAGTATTGTTGTGCTTCAAAATTTCTTTAACATCGTTCTTTGAAACCCGCCTTGCCTTTCCATAAACGTTGCAATACTGAAAGAAAAAAATGTGGAATGAACACGAAGAAAAAAAAAAAAAGGTAGTGGGCAAGTGTTCGGTAAGTCTGAACCTGTGTCCATCAAAACGAAAAAGTAGTCTTAGTTATTACAGTCCCAGTGGGTAGGACTCACACGAGCGTACCTTTGATGATTACAAAGGATTAATCGTGGGATCCGACTTGCCCCCAACTGGGAAAAAAGATTTTTTTAAAAATTTTAATTTTTGTTTCTTTGTTCGCGGAAGTTTTCTATTTTGCTTGGGCATACGAAAAATTCTAGCCACTTAGTTTGTTTGTGAGGCCGTCTGCATAACTTGTAGTTTACAGCAGCAAAGGGTTGCAACGACTTCTGTGTAAGTACCAAATTGTTTTGGTTTGCCCTTCGTCTTGTTCCCTTTGTTGCCGGTGTTTCTTCTTATCTGATTATTTATTAGTGTCTTCGAATTAAATGCAAAAAAGAAGGCAACGGAATTTTTTCTTTTAGGGTGCTGTTGCTGTGATCTCACCACTTTTCCCCCTTTAATCTTTATTTTTTCATTTCTTGAGCTGGAATTTTTAAAAAGAAAAAAACAAAACAAAACAAAACAGGTTGGCAACCTGATTAATGTAAGGTATCGGTCTCTCTACACGGCATAGTAGCAACTTATTTCTAAAGAAAAAAGCAACAGAGCGGGTGTTCTTCTTGCTTAACTGACTTATATATTTGTTAGCATCTAGACACTTGTCATCCACATCTCATAGTTTTATATTGTGGTTCTGTTGTTTACTTTTGGAGGAGATTTGTTGGTTGAACAAAGGAAAGGAAAGAAAGGAAAATGCCAACCGTTTTTTTTTTTTTTTTTTTTTTTTTTTCTTCCAGCTCACAAAAAAAACCAATGGAAGTTTATACTTCCCACGTTGCTATACTATCATTCCCTCTTTTATTTCTGGTGTGTTTCACAGTGACGTAACTGAAAAGATTCAGCACAGGCACACTCATTCTGCGATTGCAAAAGTTCAACGTGCCCAAATTAAGATTAAAAATCAACGGGAAGAATGTCCAGAAGTAATCTGTTGCTCTCACTTTATTTTTTATGTTATTTTTTTCTTCTTTATATCAAATCCCTTTCCCTTGTTTCTTGCCTTTAAACATTTTTAAAAAAAAAAAAATATGTGAAAAAAGCTTTCTTAATTAAAAGCAGCTCTTGTTAAGGAGGAAACCTTCTTAACTCGTTTCCCTCTTGGGAACCGAATGTGTGTTTTTTTTATTTATTTTTTTTGTTTCTTTTCTCTCACTTTCCTCACAACGGTCCATTCAGAAAATAATACTACACCTGTGTGGATGACTTGGAAAGTTAAGGTAATAAAGAAAAGAGTGTGGCACCTGTTACGAACGAAAAGAACAGTTTTTAACCGCAGTATGTGCAAGTTGTTAGGTATATTTGCTTCTCCCTTTCCCCTTTTGCTTAAAAGCTATCCCGTTAGGGAAAACCACTAGCTCGAACAATTTGGTGTTCTTTTGTGTCTCTCAAATTCCACTTATCCCCCAATATCTTTTCTCCCTAAAATTTAAATGTTATTATCACGTCGTTTATAATATTTCATTTTTTTTTTTTTTTTTTTTTTGTCTCACTCTCTTTTCATGATAATCCATTTAGAAAACCATACCTCATCTGTGGATGATTGGAGAGAAATAACATAATCTTGTTTTACCGAAAGAACACAGTAAGTATGTGCAAATTGTTCTTCTTTGTTTTCTTTATAAGAACATCCCAACGAACGATGAAATAAATTAAATTGAGAGATTAGTATGTTCTTGTTTGATCTTAGTTTTTACAGTTGTGAGTGCAATACAAGAGGTGAATAGGGAGAATATTTGCCTTCTTGCATTCTAAACGTGTGTCCCTTAGGCGAACCCTCAACTACCAACAAGTTAAAAAAGTGCGACACAAAAAAAAAACTTGTGAACTTCTTGCCAATCTCTATGCCTATTCCCCTTAGTTAAGGCAGTGCGACTCAACGATAGATACTTGGTATTCTTGCAAGGTAATCTATTTGGTTCTGTTTTCTAGGCTTTTAATATTATTTGTTGGTGTAATTTTCAGTGTAAACAGATTTAGATGAGTCGCAGAGACATCTAGCAAGCATAACTCAATCGTTACTTGGTCCCTAACTTGCCCATCCTGTGGTGCTTGTGCTCTTTCTCTTGCTTGTTGTCCTTCTTCTCCTAATAAATTGGTTTTTTATTCTTTTCCAATTCTTTTAGTTAGTCACTACCAAAATTCTTATGTTCTTGTTTTCTTTTTTTTTAATTTTTATTATTGTTGTTTTTTTATTTCTGAGGTTTTTTAAATCAGTCGATGCGCCGGATAATCTATGTGCGTGTTTTCTTAAAACAGAGTTGATGTTTTTGAATAATGTGGATTACACAGTTCCACGGTAGGTTTTACCGACTGATCGAGGGAAAAAAAAAAAAAAAAAAAAAAAAAAATCTTTTTTTGTAACCGTTGTAAGTAACAAAACATCTCCCTTACACCCGCAACATACTTTTTTTTAGCATAGTGTACCAATGCAGGTATCTTTGCTTCGATTTTTCCCCTCTGTTTTTTAAAAAAACATATAAGTTATTTCACCCTTAACCCCCCTTTCAAAAAAAAAAAAAAAAAAAACAATAAATAAATACAATAAAAAAGGTCACATGAGTAACGCCGTGTTAGTACAACAGAGCATTGTTCACTCTTTTTTTTTCTTCCCCCCACTCATTTCTTTTAAAATTCTCATTATAATTCTCTCCTTAAAATCGTTATTTACATTTCCTTATGTCTGAATGTTTAAAATCAGCTATATATGTTATTACCTCTATCTAATAATAATTTTAAAAAAAAAAAAAAACAAGGGGTCCTATCGATCCCTTTCCGGTGAACAGTCTGCATAGTAATCAATAACTCGTTCGATATGTAGATGCCGGTGTTATTTGTTAATTCATCTGTTTTTTCGATCTGAATCGTTAAGAACCACGGGGCTTCAATTCGTTTGGTAAAGGAACATACCTACCTAGATAAGGATGTGTTGCTTCCCTGTATGCAACTTCTGTATTTTTTCTGCGGTTCATAATTCTGTTTTTTTCTTTTTTTTTTTTTGTTAATTTCTTGCTTTGACGAATTTAATCTGTATATTCCGGTGACGAGTTTTCTTTTTCACTCAAGTAAAAATCTGATTGTGAGTGAAACAAATAAAGGTTTGCGGTGCAGCAGTTTACTCTTGTTCAGGAATCAGTAAAAAGGAGTATTCTACTGAAGGCAAAGGTAAACTTTTTTCAGATTCGTTTGGTTGTGTTATCAGTTCAATATTAAACTCAACATACGGACCTCAACTCTTTAGACTACGAACGATCTCCGTTCGAAGATCGCGCTACTGAGTGAGGAATAACTAATCTAATGTTCTTAGTTTTTCGAATCACAAAACATCAATGAAAACTAACTCTTTCTGATACTCGCGCTTTGTTGTGTCTGCGAGTGCTTAGTTAGCTTGAGGGGGAAGGAACATTCTTTGCCCCCTGCATCCATCGCAAATGTCCTTCAGTTAGCAAGCGAACAAGCTTCGGCGTGTAACAGATTCGCGCTGTGGAGAGGACATTCTGTGCCCTTAGGTCTTCGGTATTCGCACAAGTTCCGGCTTGTGACAGAATCGCGGCTGCAGGGGAAGAACACTCTTTGCCCCTACATACGTAAATTTATCAATGTCCTTCAGTTAAGCGAACAAGCTTCGGCTTGTAACGGAATCGCACTGTAGGAATATTCGCCTCCTTCAACTAGCAAGCGAACAAGTCTTAACACTTGTAATAGAATCGCACTACGGAGGGGAGCAGTCTTTCACCTTTTCAGTTAATACAATAAATGCCAATGTCGTATCATCGCAAATAATACTATCAGTATTTTGCCGATGTCTAAAAGTAGCATTGTGCACTAGAGGAAGGAACACTCCCCTCTGGAAGTCTGTTATTATTGCTCTTCGTATTAGATACAAAAAAAAAACTTTTGCAGATGTCTGTGTCTTGTATCTTCAGGGAATGAAGCGAGACTTAGGTCATGTTTCTTTGTTCTCTACATAGGTATCGAAGATAACGTAATCTGGCAATTGTTTTTTCATTATGTTTGGAATCAGTTAATTTCCTTTTTTCTTTTTTTTTTCTTCTTTTTTCCAAGTCTTTTCATTTGGAATTTTGGAATTTACTTGGCGATACATGATGCCGATTAAGTGCTTTATTAAGTTTCCAAAAAGAAGAAAAAAAAAAGAAGAAGAAAAAGGAAAAAAAAAAAAAAAAAAAAGGCTTTTGTGCTGTCGCCCCTAGGGAAGAAACTCTTAACGCACTTGATCACCTGTCCAAAGGTGATCAAGTTTCTAAGGTGCGATGAGCAATGCATTTTATTACGACGGACTAGATAAGCCTATTTTTTTTTTCCTTCTTAAACTCTTTCCTCTTCAATTCATTATTTTTTTTTCATTACCATTACAACAAAAGGGGGTGTTTTTTCGTGATTATATATTACGTACCTCACTTTTTTGACATTTAGTGGGGAAAATAGAAAACTACGACATTAGAAACGTTCCTTATTTTTATCATCTATACTACTTGCTGTAAGGCATAAAAACTCAACCGACCAACTATGCGTACAAAAAAAAAAAAAAAAAAAAAAAAAGGAAAAAAACATTCGATACTCAGTTGTATTGAGGTGAAGTCAACTGAGTTGTTTGCTTCAACGTACTTTTAATCTTTAGAGCCTGAGCTCTCAGAATAATAAGTCTTTTCACCTAGTCGCTTAACATTCCTAAAAGGATACGCGATATTGAATTTCTTTCTATTGTCTCTCCCAATTTTTTTTTTTAAAAATATTATTTATTAAAAAAAAAAAAAACTCTTGTTGATTTGTTGGCACACAATAATAAAAAACGAGAGCGATACGGCTTTAACTCTGTTTTTTTTTTTCGATACTACTTTTTTTTTTTTTCGGAGCTGTGTTTACATTTCATTTTAAAAAAAAAAAAAAAGCTATATAATTTTTTTTGATGTTGTTTTTATTGGATACGCTAGATTAATAGTATGCAATCCATCTTGTTTAGAGAAAAAACAACACAAGCTAATGCCCTCCGTTCTAAACTCTTTTTAGTGTTAAATTATTTTAAATCGATCTCCTGGTTTCTTTTTTTTCTCTCCTTCGTTTACTTTACATCGAACAAACTTATTTACCTGTTTGAGTACTAAGCATTATGAATTTTGATGTTCTTGCAAAGCTAGTGCTGCCTTTTTATAAACAAAAAAAAACATTTTTTCCCCCTCTTTTGGTTTCTTCTTCCCCACTCTTTTTTTTTGATGCTTATTATATTGTTATGTTTTGTGCCCCTCATTATTGAAGAATAAACGATTCACTGAGAAAGTGATTGCCCACTAAAAACTGTTCTTATTTTTAGCCAAAACGGCGGCAATTGCAAGTCAAGTTGTTGTGATTATTGTGTCGCTATCTAAGTTTTTTTTGTGTGGTCAAGCTGAAAGTGAATCTAGTACCCCTTCCCTTATTCTTAGTGTTCAAGCCTGAATTTCAATATCCGTTACTGCTGTGGTTCACTTCTGCTTTGGTCCCTTGCATTGTTTTACAAAAAAAAAATCTTCGCAGCCTCGGACCGGTCACAATAATTTGTGTTGTCAGGATGTGTGATCATATCTTTTTTTTTTTTTTTTTTTAAAACCGCCAAGTTAACCACGTACCCCCTTTGCTCATTCTTTTATAAAAAAAAAAATAAATTCTTTATCGTTGTTAAGAAGCCAATGTAAGTTCTTCTTCGGAGGTTTGACTTCCCTAACTTCGATAAATAAATAAATTACTACCTTCGTTTTTTTTATACAGTGATCCCTTATTTTTATACTCATTCGTTATTCGCCACCCAATCACTGCGATTGTATCGCAGGGCTCCATCCAGTATTTTAGTTGTTGGTAAGAGTCCAAAGTAGTGAGACTCGCATCCAACTGGAAAAGAAAAAAAAACCCACTCTTCTGGCACAATGTGAAAAGTAGTCCCCCCCTTAATGAAAAACCTCTGTACAGTCAGGCTGTACAAGCGCGAGAAATACTCCCACATATTTTGCTTCTTTTTATTAGCGTAGGGATGTGTCCTGTATTGCCCGTTTTTTGTAGCCATGTTTGGTAACTTCCTATTGCGCCTATGTTTAACAATACATACCTTTAGCACTGACTCTTACCCTTCTTCTGAGGGTGCTTTACTTGTTCAAGAAACGTCCTGGTAGCCGTTTAGTTTCATTACTCGAATGTGCGGCTAGGTTGGCCTTGACTTGACTAAGGAAAAAAAAAGAAACGACAAGAACAAAGTCTGAGAACACTTAAACTATTAAATAAGCCTCAAGAAAAGAAACTGAACTTTGACTTTTTGGTAACTCTTGCTAAGAAAAAAGAAGAAGAAGAGAAAAGAAAAAAAAGAAAACCTTTTTAGAATCCCTGCCATCTATGATCTGCCAAGTTGATTTTTGTGCTAATTGCTGTTTGCGCCTTCCAGAATGAAATTACTTACAGCCAGAGAGAGAGAGATTTAAGAAAAGAAAAAAAAAATAATAATAATTAAAAAAAAAAACTGTAAGTAACTAATTCTATTCTAGTCATGTTCTTTTACTCTACTTGGCAACCAAGCTGCTGGTTGACTCCTCTGCAGTTGCAGTTCCCTCAGAAGCAACGGGGTTTATCCCAGATTTTCACTGTTTTCACTTCTGTGCTACTATTGATACGTGAGTATCGTCTTCCTTTTACATTTAATATGCTATCTTTAAAAAAAAAAACAGAAATAAGAAAGAGAAACAGAAAATGCTATTTTTATTGCGAATTGCGGCAGATGTTGATTCTTCTTTCAGTATGCGCTGTTAGAACCTGCCCATTCCATTTTCCCTCTTACCTAAGTTTTTATCTCATTGATGTTTATCAGTTGCCTAGTTGCGTTATTCAGTTCTAAGATGATATCCTTTCCCATCCATTTTTTTTTTTTGTTATAGTGTATGGTGCAATACAATCTACACTTATATCAAAAAAAAATTTTTTTTTTAACTCCCCTTATTCAAGAAAAAAAAGAAGAAGAAAAACAAAATCGTTACTGAAAAGGCTATTTAGTGTTGTAAAAAAAAAAAAAAAAATCGAGATGGCGCTGTTTGTTTTGTTCTTAAAAAAGCATAATTTTAAAACATTAATGAGATTGTACGATTTGCACGGATGCACCCTTCTTTCCATGGATGTCTTCCTTCACATTCCGTGCTTGCAGGGAAGGCAACTAGAATTGTTTTCCTATTGTCCTGTCATTTCCCCCCTTTGTTTCTTTGTCTTTCTACTGTAGTCTATTTTCTATTCCCTTTTTTGAAAAAAAATTCTTTTTATAATATCAGGAGGTTAATCACACACGTGTTTACAAAACAACTTGGACATCGTGTAGGGCCTTTTGAATCGTAGTTGGATCTCTTTCCTTGAAAAGATAATCATTGGCAAAAAAAAAAAAAAAAGCCATTTCTTTGAAACTATCTGCCTCATTATTTTTTATCCCTGTTCCTGTTCCTTTTTTTCCTTAGTGAGAGTCCTAGAGCTTGACTTCCTTGATTTCAACAAGTAAAGTGAAAATCCGGTAGTTTCGAATCGCTTGTCAATTTTCTTTGATTTCTTTGTATTTTGTTCCACTTCATTTGAAGAGGAATGAGGTACGGAGATAATCTATTAATCTCGCCAGTTCATTCTGCATTATCTACCAGGAAGGGAGAGAAAAAAAAAAAAAAAAAAAAAAAAACTATTGCTATCTGATTTGGTTTGCTGTTACTGCGGTATGAAAACCTCCTGGGAGTGACTATGTTCTCCTTGGGTGGCTAATTCATGTGTTTCAGTTGAACTGATTGGACGTTGCAATTTTTTTTTTATTTAAATTTGCTTAAATAACGTTGTTGATTTCTATTGGTCGGCTCACCATAAACCCTTTTGGCACATCGGTTATTATTTCTAGGAGGAATTTCATACTACTGCTTTGTCACGTTCAAAGCTAACTTCCAACTGGTTTTGCCACACTTCTACGCGAAAAGAAAAAAAAAATCTTTTGAGAAAACTGTTTCTACTATTTCATTTCTTTCATTTTTATATAAAACGAAAAAACCTCAATGGTCCAAAATGGGAAAGGAAAAAAAAAAAAAAAAAAAAAAAAAAAAATCATGTAACCTGTTTTTGGTTGCCAAACATAATAAGCTGAAAATATCAGCCCAAAAGTCTTTTTTTTTTTTTTTTTTTTTTTTGTTGTTGTTCATTTTTGATCCTTGTTTAAGCATTGGAAGTCTTTGCCAACCTGGATCAATATTTTATGTTTTTGCGATGGTGACATATTTTGATTGGATGGGCAGCAACAACAACAACAACAACTATCATGCATTTCCTTTTGTTTGTGTCTTAACAAGCATTGGAGTTCTGATGTGAGAATAATTGATATATAAATTCTCTCAAATCGCATGACCGATAAATCAGAGTTTTCACGCATGAAGTTGACAAAGTGTTGTTTTCTTCTTACCCCTTGTCCGAGTGCCTTTGCAAAGCAACCAGGTAGTATTTGGCGCTGCAGCTATTCGCAGTCGCTGTTCTTTACTTGTTATTATTATTATTATTATTTGAAGGCAAACTTTTATCATTCTTAACATGTAGTACAGTCCTATATTGTTTTTGTTTCTACCAACGATTTATCTTCTATGCCCTTTTATTTTTTTTTGCTTTTTTTTATTAGCTTCCGAATACTTTTGAAAAGGAAAACTTCTTTAGCGGCAGCAAGTCTTGTCTAATTCAGTCTCGCTGACCACTGTATCTTATTTATTATTTATTTTTGTTCCTGCCTTTTTTTTTTTTTTTTTTTTTTGGTATTATATCTTTGTGCTCTTAAAACCGTTGAAGTCGATGAATGCCAGAGAAAACAACAACCAAAAAAAAAAAAAAAAAGTTTTTTTTTTTTCTAAAAAAAAAAAAAAAACTACGATAAAAGAGAAAAGAAGATTTTAACTAAAGTTAAAGCACGTCGATTTTAGGTTCAGCTTTTTCTGTATCAACCGAAAAGCAAGCGCCTTGTTCGTCAAAGGTGAAGCTTTCTGTTTAGCACCTGTTGGAGTGAATCTTCTTTTGTTTACTTCATTTTCTTTTTATCCTTTCTTCCCTTATTTCCTGTGCCGCTACTCATTTTCGACAATATCTTGTTGGTAACATAGCAAGGTCCGTCAAAAGGGGAGTATAACTCGGCTAGGCATAAAGTCTTATTGGACCAAAACTGCTTTCCTGTCTTCTTGAACAAGACTCAGTCACCTACAAACACTTTGGGACAGAATATGCAAAGATACGAAACGCGTACCTTTGGCGCGGTGCACCATAGATCTGTTCTTTTTGTCTGAGTGTTTTGTAGTGCTTTGACTGACTGTTTTTGTCGTTTTTCACGTGTACTTTTTAATCATGTGTGTTTTATTACATTTTTTTTCTTCATTATTTGCAATTTTTTCGTGCATTTCAAAACAAAAAAAAAGAATCCAAAAGACGCGAAAAAATTGAGTGTGTTTCTGGCTCCCATTAGGCCAGTTATAAATATTTTCTATTTTGCAACTTGAGTTGCTTATGCAGAATGCGTTGATTGCAATATTTTGAAACATTGCTGCAATTAAGGTGTTCCCACAGGGAAAAAAAAGAAAAAAGAAAATACATTTTTTTTAATAGAAACAATCATGCAAACAGTATCATCTCGTAAAAATAATTCAATCAACAATCTGCAATGGAAAAATGTATTACTAATCATCCTTGTTAGTTGTTCAAGGCAGCTTTAGCCTTCATCATCTCCAATAGCCATCACACAATAGTGAGATAGGAAGAAAAAGAGAAAGCAACCAAAAAAAAAAAAAAAGGAAAAAAAAAAAGAAAACAAAAAATAAATTAGGAAAAACATTGGCTTCTTCTTTTCACCTTAACAGAGAATTTGCGACCTGTTGAGTTTATCTTGGCTATTGTTCCTTCCCTGTTCCCGTTTCCCCTTCCCCTGCCTCAAAAAAAAATCTATTTACCTCACATGCTGCATCCTTTTGCAAGTGGTCCCATGCCATTAGCAAACAGAGTAGTGTGATGGAGTTTTTGAACATTACAAAAAAATAAAAATGAATAAAAAAATAACAACGCTAGCAACTTATCCGTACTCTGTTTTCATGAAGTTCGGCTGCAACCCCTCTATTGGCTGGGTTGTCCAGTAATGACGGTTTGCTCTTATACATGCAGCACGCTCGACTCTAACAGCAGGAAAAAAAAAAAAGAAAAAAGAAAAAAGAGTAACGCAACAACATTCTACTATGTGCGGTAGCTATAGTCACGGAATTGATTTCTCAGGCCTGAGGATCTAGCAACCACTATAGCAAAATGATCTCCCTTTCCCTTTTGAGAGATTTTTTTTTTTTTTTTGTTTGTTTTTTCAACTCTATGAGAACGACTTTCCCTTCTTACGGAGTATTTAATCCCATATTACTGGAATAGTGGTCTCTTTTTTATCCTCTGCTTCACTCCTCCTTTTGTAGCAGCAGGTCCCTGGTACTTGAACTTTTTTTGAAGAAAAAAGAAAAAAAAAAACAGCAATGAGATATATAAAAAAAAAAAAAAAATAACTCTCTCTGGTACCTAAAGAAGTAAACTACAAAAGAACTCCCTGGATATGATAATAGTCGCGTCAGGGTCTGTTCAAGCGATTATAGTCGAGGTAAGTTCCACAGTTTGTGTTTGTTTCTCAGAAGGAAAAAAAAAAAAAAAAAAAAACCTCCCTTCTCCCTGAGCTAGAAGAGAATGAGTTAGCTTTGCGATATGATGAATATAATGAAATAGGCCTCTTGTTCCACATACTATTATTCGAATGTGGTTGTGCTGTATCTTGATAGCACTTGAGATTGCTTCACCTCAGGTTCATGTACGAAATGGTGAGCAACGGCTATTAATGAAAGAAAAAGAAAAAAATATGCCCTTTTTTTTTTTCGGAGAAAAAAAAAAAACAAAAAAAAACGATAAAGAGGATCTAGTAAAGAACACAACCACCATCCCCTCCCGAGAAACACAGACAAAATTCACAGAACGAAAAAACGAACAGAACGAAAAAGCGAAGAAGCAACGAAGAGAAGTGAGAAATATAAAACTATTCTTCATCTCGCGTCCCCCAAGTACTTCTATTTCTCTTCTATGCCCCCTTCCCGGAAAACTGCCAACTCGGTAAGTTAGCAGCACTCGTGGTGCCAATTTGTGTTTGAAAATTACTTCGCGTTTTTAGTACATTCATTTCAACAGTAAACACACCATATGCTGATGATAGGACGCGAGTTGTTGGAGGGGAACACAGACAGTATTAGTAAGTAAGGTGAGTGATGTCTGAATATTGAAAAAGATAGCGATTCCTTTAGATTAGAAACAGTTCATTCATTTCTCAGTAGGAACTCCATGTATGTAAGAATAGGAGCTGGTGTGTTTAATTTCTGTTTGCTTGGCGACATAGGAAATGAAACCTTAACCTTTACTTTTTCTTCATAACAGAACTTTCAAAGAAAGAAAACCAAAACATAATAAAAATGCCCTCCCCAGCAATTGAGGCATTCGCAGGAGCGGTTGGTGGATGCACCGCACTAGCCACGACGTATCCACTTCAGACAATTGCATCATTAGCACAGATGCACAATAAAGCACCTGAAAGGGAGCTGAAACGGAGATGTGAAGCCACTACTGATTCGGCCTCAGAAGACAGTGTTGGTCATGAAGACGAGACACCTATTCAGGGAAAGGGATCTTTCGAAGCAGTTTTAGAAATTATAAAGAAAGAAGGAGTCGGGCGGTTGTATCGGGGTCTTGGAAGCGCTCTTTGGGGGCAGATGGTAATTCAGGCAGTTTATTATTATTTCTACTCCGCCGCACAACGTATGCTGATGTCCGCAAAGGGCGGAAAGGCACTAACCACTCTCGACCACACACTGGCAGCGACATTAGCTGGCGCTACGGGTGCGACTCTAACTAACCCAATTTGGGTGGTTGCAACACGTGCTATCAAAACCGGTAGCAAAAAGGGTACTGTTCCCCTTCTAAAGGAATTATATGAAGAGGATGGTCTTGCAGGTTTGTTTAGAGGATTAGGGCCTGCGTTGATTCTTGTAAGTAATCCAACCATTCAGTATTCGGTATTTGAAAAATTAAAGCAACTGTTCACGAAGAGCAACAGTAAACTAGGCAACGGTGAACTCTTTGTCCTCGGTGCCATGGGAAAGATTGCAGCTACTCTTGTTACGTACCCTTACATTATGGCAAAAACAACTTTACAGTCACAAACTGATAAGGAAGACTCAGCAACACACTACTCTTCAACTGGACAGTGCCTTGTTGGTGTCTATGAGCGTGAAGGGCTCGGAGGTCTCTACTCAGGTTTGAACAGCAAGCTCTGGCAGTCTGTTTTGACTGCTGCTTTGTTGTTTGTTCTTCAAAAGAGATGTCTTCAATTGGTTGTTTACTTGTTAAAGAAGACTAAAAGAATTTAAATTCCTTACGAACAGATCCTGTTAACAGCCTTCCATCTTACTACTAACTCAACAACGACTTGATTTTGAAAATCTTATTCTCTAATAATGTTTAACTTAATAAGATTATAATAAAAAGGTTTATTAGTGAAAAAACCTTGTGTGTTATGTTTGTGTGTGAGATTTTAAACTTCACAAAAAGAGCGTGGCGTAAAAAGAGCTTTTCAGTTCATTTGTCACGATTGGAATACACAAAAAGGACTAAGCACCTTGTATTGCAAGCTTTTTTGAGAGCTTTGTATCCCGTATTTTGGATATAGTCTAGTTTGGTAGGCACCACATACGAGAAAAATCAACAAAAAGTGAAGAACTGTCATTTGTCGATAGCGATACTGCTGTTCCTGCTTTTCTCTGCACTGGTTACTAGTCATAGTTGTCTTCTTGTACCTTAGCTGTCGTTTTACATTTTTGTTCATTTTTAGTTTCCTTTTGTTGTGTCGTGAAAGTGTTTGGTTAGCGATTATTGCGATGTGCTACTGGTTTGTATTTCCTAAAAAGCTCAGCGTACTGTATACTACTGAACTGATTTCTTCAGCAAGCACGCAGGTATCGCTCTCTCCGTCCCCGTGCGCGTGTGTTTTTCTTTAATTTGGTATGGTTTTTTTCTTTTCCCCATCTCATACCCTTCATTTTTGTTTTGTTGTTGCACTTCCCGCTTCTTTCGGAGCTAATGTCCCCAATGCATAGCACCGTTGAATCCCGTTCCTTTTATTTTTTCCATCCTAAAAATAATTACTGGTAATGAGAAAAATAGAAGTTGTCGGGCAAGGCCGTGACTCTATTGTGTTCTTAGCTGTCGTGTTGTCGTACAAAGAGATACAACAACGGTATTTCTTGTTGCATTCAATCAAATCATCATCCCCCTTTCACCTCAAAAAAAAAAAAAAAAAAAAAAAAAAGGAAAGGAAACAAACTCATGAAAACAACAATCACACAATAATTGTTGTTAGCTACATGTGGCCCGTGTTTTGCCTTTTTTTTTTGAGTCCTGCTAGTGGTACGACAGCCACCGATATGGTGCTGTGAAGAGGCAGCTTTACATTCATTGGGTAGGTATACCACCTCCCATTATTTTATCTTGATTTGTTTTTCTTGCTTTAACACAGCTGTGTGTGTGTTGTATTTGTAAACGTATTTTCAAAATATATTTTTTCTCTTCGCTTCTCCGTAGAAGCACTGTAACGATTTTTCCCTTTTTCACTTTCCTTGTGGTCAACATTTTTTTCTGTAATGTGATTGCTTTCTGGATTGCCATTCGTGTATCCACGGAGAGTAGGTACACCACCTCTCTCTGAAATACTCCTTTCTTTTTTTTTTTCCCCCCCTCTCTTTTTTTTTTTGTTTTCTTTTTTAAAATGAACGTGAAATTCCATCTCACAGTGATATCAGTACGAGAAGTATCACTCTTCTACAAGTGAATTATCTGAGCTTTGAAAGCAACGAATCTCAGATAATTACGGACGAAGCATGTTCTGAACTGTACTTCCCTTCGTTGATTATGCTCATAATCAACGTGCAAATGACTACGGGGGAAAAGAAAAAAAAAAAAAAAAACTAAAACGACATATGTGGAGTCGCATTATTCAGTCGATTCATCCCCCTTGGATTATTAAATAAATATAATTATAATGAAAATAAAAAAACAGAAACAATGAAGACAACTCTCGCAAGTCAATACTATTTTTAATCTTGTTTTGGATGAATCTTCGGATTATTATAATAGAAAGGAATTGTATTGTTGTCAAGTGAGTGCCACCTCCCCTTTTGGGAGGGAAAAAAAAAAATGATGTAGTGAGTTTGTTATTTTTGTCGCCTTTTAGTTACTTGTTTATCATTACCTAACAAGGTGGAAACACCTTTAAGGCAGCAACAAGTAATTAGTGTTAGTTATAACCTTTTTACTAATATCATTAATTCTTCAGAATGACTTCACTGAACTATGTGGGTAACATTAGTTAGTTAGTCTGTGTTATGACTACAACACATTCTGGTTATAAAGGTTGGGTTGTTCTAAAGTGTTATCTTTCCCCATTCAGGAGTTATATCTTCCAGTTTTTTTATATAAAATGCCTGCAGTTGTCGCCCAGTCCGGAGATGAGTTCCAGCACATGTTGCGTGTGATGAACACTAACGTTGACGGTAAGGAGAAGGTTCCATTCGCCATGAGAAGAGTTAAGGGTGTTGGTAGACGTCTCGCTGTTATGGCCTGCAAGAGAGCCGGAGTTGACCAGCACAGAAGAGCCGGTACCCTCTCAAACGATGAGATCGAGAGAGTTGTCTCAGTGTTGGCCAAGCCAGAGGACTTCAAGATCCCAACTTGGTTTTTGAACAGAAAGAAGGACCCAAAGACCGGTGGAACCATGCAGTTGTTGTCCAACGGTGTTGACTCAAAGCTTCGTGAGGATCTTGACCGTTTGAGAAAGATGAGAAACCACAGAGGTCTTCGTCACGCTTGGGGTCTCCGTGTCAGAGGTCAACACACCAAGACCACCGGAAGACGTGGACGTACCGTTGGTGTCTCCAAGAAGAAGTAATCTTGTCTTCATATTGCACTTCTTTATGGCACGAAAAAAAACAAAACTACAAAAAAACAACAAAAAAAACTGGATTTCTATTTTATTTTCTATCTTCAAACGAACTCTCAACTCGTTTTGTTTCTTTTCTTTTCTTTCTTCATTCTGCTGGTCTAGTGTAGCGATGTAAAAAAAAAGTAGTATATGAAGAAATAACAAAAAAAAAGAAAAGAATGATATCAACGGGGGTCGGGTCGGGTTGACTTGGAAAGTAAAAATCACAAAAAAAAAAAAAAAAAAAAAAAAACTTTTTAAAATCATAAAATACAATAACAACACTCACTACTTTCATTCAGGATACTAAAGAAGAAAAACAAGCAAATGCGCTTCGGACATCTTATTTGAGACCTACTTTTAGTCAAAATAAAACTTTTCAACCTCAGCTTTGATAATATGAAAATGAACATTACGATGTTGTTAACCATTGCGTCTCTACTAATTGGAGGAGTAGCGCCGTTTGATTTTACTGCAGCGACGATGGCCGACCAGTATATTGACTTAAATACGAGGGAATACATGGCTTCTGTTAAGCTAAACTCGAATGACATTTATGGTTGGGGTCCTAGTACTGCAGTTGTTAAAGGTGGGTTTGTTTTAGTATGGATATCTTCTTATTCTGATGAGAGTGGCAGACATCAGCTAATAGCCAAGTTCTATACATCGAGAGTTTTGGAAGTTCCCAATGCTGTTATTGTTTTATGTAACGTATACCCAAGGTTACCACCAAAAATAGCAGCCTCATACAGCACGGGATTAGTACATGTTGTTTACCAAGTAGGGACGTTAATGGTAACCTCCCAGTTGATAGTTGAGAATAACGGCATCACTCTCACATCTGGTGAATGCCCCGTAGACACACCCGACATGACATATTTGTACCAACACGCGATTGCAGCTTCTTATGACGAGTCCTTTTTTGTTACGGCTTCAGTCAATACGTTACCTTCACAACAAACTAACGGGATTACATTAGACTTTTTTGTCAATGGAAGAACTTACCAGTGGCACAGAGTACTTCCATACAAATTCTCTTGGCAATCCCGTCCTGATGTAGCCGTCTTGAATAATGGAAATATTCTTGTAGTGTGGCAGCAGTATGCCGGACTCACAATCTCGGGACATATTTTTACTAGAACAGGATTATCAATCGGTGAGACATTCCAAGTAGACGCTGGTAATGAAATGGGAGGTGTTGGAGAACCTTTTATTATAACTAAGAAAATGAGTTCTGGTTTTATCATCCTGTGGAAGGAAGACTCTGAGATGGCTACTTCGCAAAAAGATCCGACTCCAGGGATCTGGCTTCGTGAGTTTACAGAAAATGGTGAATATATTCTCGAAGAACCATTCACTGTGAGGTTAGTCCGTTCAGAGTTATCACAAGGTACTGGATTCATCCCAACTGGACTGATGGGAGCAACCGACTCAAATTTAGTTGTTGTCTGGTTAGAAGGAACTACTTTAAACGTCGACATGTTTAGCTTACAACATGATGGAACTTATGCGATGCGTCTCAAAGGTAGCACCGGCCAGATACATGTCACACCCGGTTTTGGCAATATCGCAAAACCAGCGTTGCCACTGATTGGTGACGAATTTGGGTTTTCAATCATTGCTTCATTCGGACCATCAGATCCCCTTTTACTTTATACTTTATATAATTATTAATAACTTCATCACATACTGTACAAGTCAGGTATGGGCTACCTAGTCACTGATCTTGTATTCGAGTTGTCTTTATTTTCTTACTACCCATCTCTCGTAACTGAGAACAGTATTTGTTATCTACCAAAGGATGGTTATTCACAGCTTCATTCTCGTATTCACGTATTGCTCTCTCTCGTTGTTGCTTATTCTTTCAATCCTCTGTCGTGGGTGGGTTGTAGTTTTATTTAACTCACGCTTGTGTCCTTCCTGCACTGTTTTACACTCCGGGTGGTGGTGTTTGTGACTGTTAGAGGATTATATTACACTTTAAGATGAGTGTTCCCAACTTGTTTTTTTCTTTCCTCTCTTTGAAATGATAGCAATTTTTTTGATACTTAGAATGTAGCGGACTCGTAGTTGGGTCTTGTGTTTTAATACATATTTCTTGGTCTTTTACCACATGTTTGGTTTTTTTTTCTCTCGTTCTTTTAAAATAGTTCGCTCTTATCCACATAATCTGCGTTGTGGATTGAGTTGCGTATTAACAGCATGGTACACGTTCTCTTGTGCTTTGATTTGCACTGTATGCTGCTGATGTAGTCTTCCTCTCTGTTTTTTTTTCAGCTTGCACAGTGGTTTAGTTCTCCCTCGAGCACAGCTGTTGCGATTGTTTTATTTTTTTTACTTCGACGAAGTCGGAGAAAGAAACTATTCAGATTAAGAGTCGTGTGCGGTTCAGTATAACTGTCTGTGATCAAGAAGTCTTATCTGAATAGTTATTAGTTTTATCTACACTACTTTAATGTTGGTCGTGGCTGTGTGCGCCACATCTCCATCTACCGAGAAAACAAAAAACTGATACCAGTAATTTAGGTAACTAAGTTAGCTCTTCATCACATTATTTATAACACTTAACAGATAATAATAAATCACAATGGTAGTCACTGCTCGGATGTCTCCTCCACCAATGGGAATGCTAGGTATAGATATGTTAGAAACAAGAGGACAAATAAATAGTTTGCATACTCGAGTTAAATCACTACAAGCTAGAGTTGAGTCGAGGGGAATGATGGGTCCTCCAAAGCCATTTGGAAGTAAAGGATCGACAATAATATCTCCAATGCCTCCTTGTTGTAAAAATGTAAGTCCACCACCACCTGCAATGAGCCCTCTTCCACCTGTCATATTAAATAAGCAGCATGCAGAACAGCAAGTAGTGTCAGCACTAGCAGCGTGGATGGTTCAAAATAGCTCATCGGCGAATAGTCTTCCTCCACACGTCGATATTCAAATTAGGAAGAGGCGTTCCCTGCCACCGCTTTCAGTGGATATTCCAAGTGACGGATCAAATATAAAGTTACCGAAAGCAATGAGAATCGCATGACTAGTATGGGACTCCTTGTGATGACGGCATTAAAATTACATCTTAATTTGAGTCCCGAAAATATCTATCCTTCCAACAACTATTACGTCTCTCAGTCCTGTTTGTGGTAAAAAATCTTATGTGAAATGTCCCAGAGCAAACTGCCACTGTGCATGTATTGTACTCCCATCTCTCTCTGTAAAATGTTTATTATTATTTTTTTTGTTATTTCTTTTTAATAAGCACAATGGTCAAAGCAAGTAAAACAGCATACATGAAATTCTGTTAAGGCTAATTCCTTAGCAATTTTGCCTCTTTGTTCAGCTGCTGTCTAATTCGTTGTTTTGTGTGCGTGGTGCTAATGATTTTAGTTAGCTGCCAGATGTATTGTACCTCTCTTTTCGTTCCCGATCCCCGTCCTGTGGTGTTTACGCACCTGCATTGTACATATATTTGTTCTTATCTAACACTAACTTCTGTTTTTTTTTTCTCTTCTCCTTTTTTTTGGTTTCCAAGTACACCTTGGCTCCGTGCAAAGTTAATAATCACGTTGTACATAATCTTTATAATTATGAGTGAAATTTCTTTTTTTATTATTTTTTTTTATTGAAATTTTTTTTATTATACCCCGTCAGCCGAAGCAATACCAAAACAATCCTAACAAGATTGGGTCTAATTACGTTGATGTTGCCTCGTAGCTTTAGGGAGTTATCTCGATGCTCTTTAGTTTGCTGTATCAGCGATGCATAGTGCGCAATGTATTGGACTTCCTTATCTATCTATCTACCAAAAGTCCTCTGTTGCTGTGAGTTACCCAACAATACTCACAGCATGCAGTAACTTTGGATTAAATAATTAAAAAGGCAAAAAAAAAAAAAAAAATGTTATTATGGTTTCAATTTTTGGAAAACTGCAAAATAAACAAAAAGCCAAAACTAACTTTTTTTATTTTATTTTTATAATTGCATTTTATTATTTTCTGCTTAGTTCCTTCTTTTCGGGAGCAAAATCGTGAGAACGAAAAAAAAAAAAAAAAAAAAAAAAAGTAAATTATTAGCACTTCGTTGACATACTTTAACTGTTGTGAATGTTTGTCATTGTCTGTTCTTATGATGGAAATCAACTCGTTTATTCAATTCGCTGTTGTTTTTTTTTGGTTTGCTGAGTTTGCAAACCAGTTCACTGCTCATTGTAGTTGTGAGTTGATGATCGACGTATCTGTTTTTCGTTAATTACATTTTCTTCAACAGGACCACTGGTGATGGTAGTACCAACAACTGAATTCCTGGTACGTGTTTGTTAAGAGACATACTTCTTAACAAAAGGTATGCACAAATACCAACCTAACGGAGGGTCAGACATTGAAAAAGAAAAACTTAAGAAGTTAGAGATATTAAGAAGGACATTAGCAGACAGTGACGATGAAGATATAGAAGAAGTACCGCCGTTGGCTTTGCCATCAGGACCACCACCTCAACCACCACAAATGCTACCGAGTACGGGGTGGAGGGCTTCAGATCAAATGTCATCATCGGTTGGGAGTATTCCTTCTCCTGATGATTTATCTTCTTCAAGAGATACTGTAGTGAGGGTTAATGTATCTCAGCTACCTGCTCTTCCTCCTTCAGTCAGAGCTGAAGGTCCTCGTCTTGCACAACCACAACACCCAAATGCTGTTCCAGTTCGCAATGAAATGCGCTGGAAGAGAGGCCACCAAGTTGGTTGTGGAGCATTCGGTAAAGTCTTTGTAGGTCTTAATAACGAAACTGGTGAACTGATGGCAGTCAAAGCCATCTCTTTCTTGGCGAATTCTCCCAACGTCCAGAAACAGATTACTGCAATGCGATCGGAAATTAAACTTCTCAGAGAACTCTCTCATCCGAATATTGTTCGATATCTTTATACCGAACGAGTTGATAACTCGGTAAATATATTTATGGAATACGTTGCAGGTGGTTCTATCTCCTCTCTGCTTAAGCAGTTTGGTCCCTTAAATGAGACAATTCTCGTTAGTTACACAACTCAAATAACGCAAGCTTTACTTCACCTTCATGAGCAAAATGTTATTCACAGAGATGTAAAGGGAGCGAATGTGCTGGTTGATGTCCATGGAACGTGTAAAGTTTGTGATTTTGGAACCGCTGCATATCTAAATGAAATTCATAGAGAACTTCAGGGAACCCCTTTTTGGATGGCTCCTGAGGTGATTCTCGAAGAGTCTTATAACACTGCCTGTGACATCTGGTCGCTTGGTTGTACTATGTTGGAAATGCTTACGGCAAGAAATCCGTTTTATCATATTAATTCTGTTCCTGCAAAGGTGATGATGACTATTGCTTATGACGATATCGATAAGCCTGTTAATCTACCTGATACTTTGACTAATATTTCTGCTCCTTGTAAAGATCTTCTTATGAAATGCTTAACAAAAAAAGCAATTCGACGACCTGATGCTAATCAAGTTTTACTTCATCCATTCTTACAACTTGATGATGAGAGTAGTGATGACTATTACTCATCAGATAATGCTTCATCAAAGGGAAGTACTGGAAGGGAAACACCGATACCATCGGCACCACCACTGGATGAAAAGAACTCATTTCGACGAGTTTGCAGCAATCCCAGTCATGGATCACTCGTAGCATCGAGTAAGGGAAACCCTACTACACTACTTACTGACTATCCCGCATCATTTGCCAGCTCTCCTCTATCAAAAGACAGCAGTTTAAGTTCTAGCGAAGAACAGTCTGGTAGTTGGATAAGAAGCGAACCAAGGAGATCTTCTCAACCAGGATTCCCAAGCCCTCAGCTGTTAAAAAGTGCGAGAAGCTCAAAAGACGGTTCATTGATGAGCTCTCCTGCTACACCACATAGTCAGTTTTTAAATGGAAATAAGAGACGAAGGACTACACAACCCCACGCTACATCAAAGAAAAGAACACCAGTAGCTTCTTACATGACTATGACACCAGAGCAGCAACGGCGAGCGACGAATCCTGAAGCGATTCCAACGTTTAGAGACTATCATCCAGCAGCTTTAATTAGACAACAGTCAGGGAGGAATACTGGAACATCACAATCGAGAACTAGTTTAGGATCGAGTAAATTTAGTAGGCAAACTGGTAATAATGGAAAGTTGAAATTGAATTCACCGAGTGACTTGCAATATCAAATTTCATGTCATGTTCTTTCTTCAGTTCTTAGTTGGGCGGATATTGATCCAGAGTTTGCAGAGACTTTAATTGATGATTCAAGTGAGAGATATGGAGGTGTGAGTGTGAAGAGTTCAAGGATAAGAAGTGCATCATCTCTTGACTGTGAAACAATGAGAGGTGATGACAGAGTACGATCTGTCATTGCTTCTCGAATTGATACTTCCGGTTCAGAATTAGTATCGACTATAGACATCTCCCGCAATCGAACTCAATCTAGAGTTCTCGGTCTTCAAACTCGACGTCATAACAGAAATTCCTTCTTTGATGACGAAACATCAACCAACTGCTCTGTCAGCCCAACAGTTATCCCATCTAAGCGTCGTGTTTGCAACGCTACTCTCGTCGGATGGGGTTGTGTTGGTCTTTTATTCATCGTAATTATATGTTTAATTGTTATACTGGTAGTAAGCTGACTAGGTTAAGTCCGACTATTCCCCAGTCCCTCAAAGACAGGTTAACACGGTAACGACTTACCATGAAAATGATCAATTTAGCTAGAAGGCTGATTGTTTATTTTCTTATTGCAGACTTAGGTCTGAGCTGGAATATTACACTAGTCAAGTTGGTCGGATGAATTTTTTTTTTTTTTTTTTTTTTTTTTAAATTGATTATTTTTATTTGAAAAAAAAAAAAAAAAAAAAAAAAAAATGTATGATATAATTAATTTATGGCGACAAAAGGGGGGGAAAAAAAAGGTGGAGATGAAGTTTTTTTTTTTTTTTTTTCTTTTTCCCCCTGAAAAAGAGTGTGTTTTTTTTTATTAAAAAAGAATCTTACTATCACTCACATACTTGCAATCCTAAGTGTTCTCTATTATTGTCATTTGATGGAATGATGGGCATTATAACAAAGTTAATGAGCTTTGTGGTTTTCAGTAAACCAAAATCGCCTCTATTTAACAACATTTATCTGTTGTTTTGTTTGCGTGATCAAGGCTGTAATCTTTACAAAATGCTGCTTTGGAAGGCAGCTAATGTCACCAACGTTAACCACCTGTGCGGTTTCCCTGCGGGGACTCATCCTTTTTGTGTTGTCTTTATCTGGTTTGTTGCTATTCGTTTCTTTACTCTGCTATGTTTGCATTTTTTATTTTTTTTTATTTTCTTCCCTCCCCCCTGAGCTTTGCTATTCATCGTTCACGCGCGTCACTGACCTTCAGGTTAGCATCACGACGCAGTGGACCCAAAGATGTTATGGGTATGTTTAATTAGTCTTTTTTTATTTTTATTTATTTTTATATTTTTTTTATATTAAAAAAAATGTTTTTTTTTTTTTTTCCCCACTCTTTTGCTTGATCACCTAATAATTGAATATTGCTAATACATATCTATAAATAAAAAAAAAAAAAAAAAAAAAAAAAAAAAGAATTTTTACCCAATCAAAACAACAATTTTTTGAGTGACGGTGATACAAATACAATTAAAGTCCCTAAAACTTACTGATGAAGGCCAAAAAAAAAAAAAAAAAAAAAGGGACAAGTAGTATAAGATTATGGCCTGAAACTACGTTTTTCCAGTGTTATACGAAACAGCAGAACAATTTTATTTGATATTTTTCACAGTCTTATTTTTCTCAAAATGCATTTTTTTTTTTTTTTTTTTTAATAATCTCACATACTGATAATTAAACGGTTTTTACGTTTTCGTGGATGTTACTTATTGGTAATTGCTTTAAAAAAAAAAAAAAAAAAAAAAAATGCAACACAGCTTCTACACTAATCGCAACAATGCTTTTCTTTATTTAAGCTTTCATAGCTTTTCGCGAGTTTTTTTTTTTCCCCTTTTTTTTTTTTCCAGGGTGTTTTCAGTTTTTCCCCTCCCTCGTATCGTATTTACTTCACAGTGGAAAATCCTCATATTAGAGTCACTGAGCTCCTTACTAAAGCAGCCAATTATGTGGCTTTTTTTCACAAGAGAAGCTTTGTATTAAAATAGTTTGCGTAAGGAATTGTGTTCTGCGTCTGAGTTTTTTTTTTTTTTTCTTTAAAAGAATTGTATCAGTCTGTTGTTTAATTTTTTGAGGTGGTGTCTTCAGAGTTCAAAAAAAATTCTCAAATTTCCTTATAAGAAACAATCCAACAACCAAATTAATTTTTATACTTTTCGCAACTCTCCTTTTACCCTATTTTGTCTTCAGTTCTTTGTGTCGCAGTTCTATGGGCTGCCACACACGGCTGATTTGATAGGGTTTTTTACTTTATTCGTTTATCTCAACAACAAACAAAAAAGAGGGGGAAAGAAAAAAAAAAAAAAAAAAAAAAAAAAAAAATGACTTGACAGTCTTTCATGTTGAAGTGTATAGGTGTTTAGGTTGCAAGAAATTTTTCTTTTTTTTTTTTTGTTGACTTTTAGGGTACATTCTGGTTGTTATTTAGTTACCGACCTAGAAACAAATTTATTAATGCCTTATTGCGGGGTTTGTGTCAGACATGTGTCGGCTACACTCGGTACCATACTGTTTGCAATTTTAATAAAAAAAATATTTAATAATCCTTATTGTGTCCTCTGGGGTCAACCAACGATGCACATGATGGAAAACAAAAAAGAAAAGTTCGTAAATGTTTTATTCTTCACATTGTATTCTTAATCTCTTTAGTTTTTTTTTTTTTTTTTTGTCTTTCATTTTTTTTACCCAACAGGTGTGCTTACCTGTTGAGCCATTACATTATTATCCTTCGATAATTATATCTGAAAATAAATATCTCTCTCTCTCTCTGTTGTATTCTCCCCAAAGAAAGGAGACGTCATTTTTTCAACGATATCACACGAAGCAACTCAGCAGTGAGTTGCTTTTAGCTTCCCGATACCCTTTTTTCATTCTTTATTTTAAGTATCCCTTCTCCCTTTTGTTCTTTTATACCTGTACTTTCATCGCATGCAACTATACTACGCTATTATATTGTGTTCTTAACAATGCTGTGTTGAATTCGTTGTTGGTATCCATCCTTTTGACGCTACTCAGATCATGTACCCTACCGTACCTCTGAATGAATGTGTTCAGAAATTATTTTGTTTTGTCGGCATAAGCATCGAAGGTTGGGAAGAAGAAAAAAAAAAAAAAAAAAGGGCAATCATCGACTTGACCTTTTTAAGAGGTCAGGAAAAGTAGTGCGATGAATGGTCGCCCAGGGGTACTAACGTACTTAGTTAGTCTGAATTTTTTTCTTTTTTAAGGTACAACCATTTCCCGTGGTCGAGAGACCGAAAAGTATAATTTTACTGGGGGAATTCAATTTAAACAATCAAAAAAAAAAAAAAAAAAAAACATCAACAAGTCATTTTCTTTTTTTTCAAATTCCCATATTCGACAACACGTATGGAGTTTTTATCAATCTAGATTTGTTGATTTTTTTACTACCAGTTTTAAGTTGCTTTATATGTACTTTCAGTATCAAGTTTCACCCCTGTCAATAATTCACTGATCGACTTCAATAGAGGTAAAGAGAAATATGGATTCCTCTCGAAAAACCTAATAGTTACTGTATCCTTAACAGATGTTAAATAATCGTTTTTAAGTTAAGATGATACAAATCAGTTGGTATTGTACAAAAAAAAAAAAAAAAATCAAACAATTATCCTTTCTAATTTACTCTATTTCAGTTTTAATCTATTACTTAACTAAAGGGATAGTTTTTTTTTTTTTTTTTTTTTTTTTTTTTTTCGTCGGACATTCACAGTGAGCAAACTGATAGAACAAATCATCAAAAAAAAAGTACGATGTTTGGAGTAGTGAAATGATGTAGCGGGGAAATTCATACAGCCTCCATGCTTGTTGGTTAAAGATAAGGTGATTCTAACCTCTTCTTCATTTAGTTTTGGTAATACCACTTCACTTCACTTCACTTTTTTTTTTTTTGTTCTTTCCTTTTTATTTGAGTCTAGCAATACAGACGCTTACTTTTAGTTGTAACGAATTGAAGGAACTTAAGGCTTTTTTTTTTTTTTTTTTTTTTGAAATTGTCGGAAGCCATTTTCAAAAAAAAAATAAAGACACTTCCCTTTGAGAATATGAATCAGCCATCTCTGACACTGCACGCCAAGTGCTGCAGTGAATCCTGATAATTGTTTACGTGCAGTCAGCTTTTCATGTCCTGCATTTCTTAGAGTTCAATACTAACACTATTGTCGTGCCTTATCTTATAGATTACGTGGCATGCTTACTTTCTCCTCTCCCCACTGACAGTGTTGTTCCTTTGAGCCTGATTACGTATTTTATTGTATCTCAATTGTTTTTTTTTTATGGTGCACTTTTTCTGTGTAGTTCTTACCATCTGTTGAGTGTTTGCGGTCTCAGTCACCAGAATTTATCTTCCAGTTTGAAGGAAAGGAGAAAAAGAAAAAAAAAAAAAAAAAAAAAGGCAAAGTATGTAGTTTGACGTGACTAACGAAAAAAAAAAAAACAAAAAAAAAAAAAAACTCTGTTTTCTAGTTGCAATCCAGCTTCTTTGTGCTGTTTTTGCGTATTTCTCATCCACACTTTAAAAAAATAAAAATTATTTCTTTTTTTCAAAACAAAAACAAAAAAAATAAATAATGAAATGCGAGCTCAGATTTGTGATTCTAATGTCCCGGTAGCAAAGCCTTTTTTTTTTCTTCTTTTTTTATTTTTTTGTGCTGGGAGAAGGAATTACAAAAAAAAAAAAAAAAAAGAATGAAAAAAAAAAAAAAAAAAGAAAAAGAAAACTTTTCGAACCGAAAAAAAAAACTATGTGGCTCTTAAAACGGTTGAGTTTTTGCTAGCAATAAATAACCTTATTGTAGAGTGCCTTTTTGCTTGCTATTCGCCGTTTAACGAGAGATAATTCTGAGTATTTTTTTTTTTTTTTTTTTTTGCTTTCTTTGATTCTACATAAAAAAAAAAAAAAAAGCAAAAGAAAAAAAAAAAAAGAAAAAAAAAACCCCCATTGTCATTTCTTATTAACTTTTCTCTTTTATTATATAGGTTTGTATTCCTAATGATCCGTCGAATGGATCGCTTAAGGTATCTCTCCTGACTGAAGTATAAAAGGTGTTTTCGAAACTTCCTCTGACTCAAATTGGCGACATTTCCTTGAACGAACTCAATTCGATAAAAAAAATAACCTGATCGACTAAAAACAACATCCAGATTGGGGAGTGGCCTTTTTTTTGTTTTTTTTTTAAAACAAATCTTTTTCCTGTGCTGTTTTGCTATTCTCGTTTTTTTGAGATGAGGCAGTGTACAAGGGGGGAAAAAAAACGAAGAAAAAAAAAAAAAAAAAAAAAAAGAACGACTGTATATCTTGAAGGTTGCAACGTTTTTTTGGCTGGGCTTCTGGGTACGTATTGTAATATAAAAAAACGCAACCAAATCCGGTAAGCAGGATAGTAGTATGACTTACCCAAGTAATATGAGGGTACAGTTTTTTTCCCCCGCAACTTTTGCGAGTGAGGAAAAACAACAACAACAGCAACAACAACAACCACAACCACAACAACATTTGTTCACTTATATAAGATTTTACCTTTCTCACAGCAGATTTGTGTGAAGTCTTTATATATATATATTTTTTTTTTGTTTTTTTTTTTCCTAAGAAAGAAAGAAAGAAAAAAAAAAAAAAAATCCACCAAAGACAACAGACCCGGTAGTCTTTTGTGCAAACTGCCATTGATTACCAGTTAGCTGAATTATTGTTAATTAGTGTTCATAAGTTCTCAATTTTTTCATTTTTTTTTTCTCTCTTTTTTTTTTTTTGTTCGTTCTTGGAGGTTAGGTGGTCTCCAACGAATTTATCGGCGAACGAATCTCCTATTGCCCTCGACCCTTCAGTTCAGTTTAGCTAGCTTTGTATCTTAGTGATCATTTCGTGATCACCCCTTTCCCGTTTTCATTCTTTCCTTTACGAGGTGGCGTTATCATGTTGTTTTATTTTATTTTTATATTTGTTTTTCGGAATGAAATTTAACTGTTTTGACGCAGTTTATTTATTTTTTTATTATATCCTTTTTTCTTTCTTCCCCCCGTTATTTTTTTTATTTTCATTTTCATTTTTTTTTTTTTTTTTTTTTTGCTTTGCTTTTTTCCCGTCTTTTTTTTTTTGTGTTGCGATCAATGAGTGTAAGTAAGGTAAAATTCTCTTTATTATTATCTACAGGAAAAAAAAAAGTTTTATGGAACAGCAAAACAATGTGTTATGTATTCTGATTTAGTGCAAGTCGTCACCTTTTATTTCCACACACAACACCAGTTAAACCAAACTACTAACAAATACTGAATTAAGAAAAAAAATAAAATGGGTGAAATTACTGCATCGCAAGACTGTCGGCTTCTTCTAAAAGAATATGAATCGAATAATCGGGAGTCTCGTAGAAGAAGTACTGCCGTCATAATTATGGAAGCGGCTACTGAGAGTAGTATTCCTTCAAGGTTAAGACTTGCCATTGGAATGACGTCAACAACCCAACTACGATGGGGATTATTCTCATCAGCAATAGCTGTTTGGTGTATTGCAACGTATGCGCAATATCATCACTGTGATGATGCTATAAACGTGTTTCTTGTTGTTCACGGAATTACAGGAATGCTAATCGTGTTATTGTTGTGCAGGTGTGGTTATATCGTATTAAAAATATCTCCTTGTTTTTAACAAAAAAAACAAAACAAAACAAAAAACACACAGTTCCCAAGTAATTGACACATCGATTCTACTACACTCCTACTCACCAGGCAATATAGTGATATCCTGTAGTAGTATTGCCGTACTGGCTGTCATCCGATTCCTTTTTTGGATCCTCGGGAATATTTGGATATGGGCAGCTTCCTTCGAAGGTCAGTGTGACAATTTCCATCAACACACCAAAGCAATATTGATAGCAAGTTATACATCAATATTTTTGTGTACTCTGACACTGTACTCGGAGATACACGAAGACATTATATTATAAGATAAAAAAATACTTTTTATGTTCTATTTACACTTTTATGTCACAGTGACTCTTTACTGTTTTGATGTGGTAAATCTGTTTTCACGGATTCACTTTAGAAATATTTTTGATTTTGAATTGAGATTAAACAAAGCATCTTATTCACATAGGTACACTACAGTAATGTCAAAACTGCAATTAGCTCATGGATTTGAGCTTGGAAAACGAGCAGTAGCTGAAGAACAGCGCGCTGACGAACTTCAAAAGGGATGGCTCAAAAGCAGCGACAGAGACATCGCGAAGATGAAGGCTGCTTACAAGAAATGTTACACAACATACATGGAATGTCTTGAAAATTTTAATACAGTCCGAAACAACGGAGCTTCCGACCCAGCAATGATGGCATTCTGCGCTGAACAGATGCAAATATACATGTCTAAGTGTGAGAATGTTAAAGAAAAAGAAAACAATATCCTCCTTCCACCTAACAACCCAATTCCTCAGAAAGATGGATACGTATTTGGTGAAATAGTTTTTGAACGAAGACCAGAACATAAAGTTAAACCGAAAGAAGTTGTTTCGTATGAGGGACCAATAGGAGAAGGTCCATACTGTATTAATGTTAAATATTTAGATAATCCTTCCGTAACAAGCTCAACTGTCTTAGTTCAAGTGTTGGTGGAAACACGTCGAGGGGCTACACAGAAATGGGTGAAACACCTTCCTTCATTCACCCAATGGAGTCGTAATGTTGGTGTCGCTCGAATTGATTCGCCTGCCCGTTTAAGAGTAAGTGTTAGTTCTAATAGTTGGTTGAGAAATCTACAGCTTCATGTTACCATTCAAGAATTAGTTGAGGCAAATGATCCATTGAGAGATATTATCGCCCCACCACTACCTCCGTACTCTATGCAACCACAACCTGCCGCACCACCGCTTAATGAAGATTTGCTTCGGTTTGAACCTCCTCAGGATGCTCCTGCCCCAGCTCCTATCACCGTTGAAGATATCGAAGCTTTGACTGTGACACCTGCGGAGGGTCCTTCTTGGGATGATACCTTCAAAGAGATTGAAAGAAAAAAACATTCTCCGAACCCTGGAGATCTCGGACCTCCTCCTGTTGTTGATATTACAGATATTTTTAACCAACCTTCGGTTCCTCCTTCAGCTCCAATTCCTCCTCCAGCTGCTCCTCTTCCCAATACCACACCACTAGCTGCCTTAATTAGAGCCACTGGAGAGGCTGAAGGAACTGGGTCACCTGTTCCGATGCATTCTGTTTGTCCACAAAGGTTTGTATTAGTTTTTAGTTTTAAACAATCAGCAGAGAGTAAATTAAAAAAATAATAAACAAACAGTATGACTGATCTCAGACGTGTTCATGCAAGTTTAGCACAGTGGAAACCTAAATCACAAGAAGGTTCTGAGCAAGAAGATGGTTCAGATCTCGCAGAGTTCTTCTCAAAGTTAGCGAGGCCAACAGACATGGATCCTCCTAGTTAGTTAGTGATTGGATACTAAAGTTGTGAAAATTCCCTAGCAAATATTATTGAAGAAAGGAATATCTGCTGTTTCTTGCCACCAGTTAGAGTCTTATTAGCTTTTTCTGGATTTTTGGCTTCCCTGGCTTCGACAAATAAATAAATAAGTAATGCTGCTTAACAATTGTATACCAGAATGGGCAAAGCTCCTTTCTAACTTTAAAAAAAAAAAAGTTATTTTGCATTTTTTTTTGTTTGCTCAATGTTTTTTCATTTTTCGCTCAATTCTGCTCAAATGTGAAATAAAAAAAACGGACCTCTTGTGTGTTTTCCAAAGCAAAACTATCGTATTGGAAAAATCGACAGGTTTTTTACAACAATATGCCTCGAGCAGCATCACCAGCACCACCAATTTCAATCGAACATGTGACGTGCGACAGGGAACGAAGACGAGGCAATCAGATAACTGAAATGCAACAAGACAGAATGATGTTAGAAAAAAAGATGACTATAGACAGACGTTTGATGAATGCTGAATATGAAAACGGACAACGAGCCAAGAAAAGCTTAATGGCATTTCAAAAGCGTCAAATCAGAGAGAAAGACGTTGGTTTGCGTGCCGAAGCCGAGGCTCGCATGAGAATACCTTCAACTTCTACAGGTCTTCACATGCCTTCTCATGGTAAGCCACAGCCAGTATTACCTCGTGGAGTTTCATTAAAGACATCTGTTGAACAAAGTCCAAAGTCACGAAGGGAATACTGCTATCACCCTGACGGTCCGAAACGACCATTTAATGAAAAGAAAGCTTCCTCCATATTCACTCAACCGCCGCATGAGTTCACTGCCAGAGCAGCACCGCTACCTCCTCCCTACGCAATGCATAATAGAGATTACAGCTCAGTTAGAACTACTGGTAGACGTGCTGTCTCACCTTCTCCGACACGTGAAAAGCCTACGAGGAGGTCCAAGTCACTTGACTACAGTCATCACAAAATGATTCCCATCACAGAGACTCTTCAAAGAAAGGCTGCAAGGCTTACCCAACAGGAGCAGCAGCGATCACTGGAACGTCAAAGAATAGAACGCGATGTTAAGGACATGCACAACAACGAAAGGAGGAGGCAATGGTCAGAAAGACAACGGCAGTTCTCTCAAAGAAGAGAGTTGGATGTTCAGGTTAAGGAAAAGGCCGCCAGAAATGAAAGGAATCGAATGGAAACAACGAGAATTAATGCCATGGCTGTAGCGTATGGAACTCCTTGTGATGAGCAAGTAAGAAGATCAGATGGTTGGGAACACTCACCACCAAGACCTTCAGGTCGAGGTATGTGGAGGAATGAAGGAGATGTGGTACAAAACCTTCACCGAGAGTATCTAAATGGTCGTTCGATATCTCGCTCACGATCTGTTGACTACACTCCACAACAGTATTCGAGTCACAGAACTAGATCTGGTTCTGTGTGTAGTAATGCAAGTAATCAGAGCAGGTCAACAAGTCACTCCATCGCATACGCTAATACCAGGCCCTGGTAGTGAGATCCTTACCGTTGTATTATAATTATTTTTATTTTAACTTTACCGACTTTTGCTATTCTTGTGTAAGCAAGGCTGGTTATTGTTGCAACTTTGCCAGCTACCGGTTGCGTACCGTTCTGCTGCACTTGTATTGTATTGTATTGTACCTAAGAAGTTTATGTCATTGAGTACTAACACGTATTAATTCATCTTTTTATCGCAGTGAATAGTCGAGGGTGTTGTAGACGGAGATTTATTAGTAAAGTGAGAGTAGTGGATAGCAACTAACTAATCACATTCACAGCACAGCAATATGTCGGATGATAAAAATGAAGGTTCCGAAGCCGACGTGCCGCTGTTGGCGGCCAAGAAGTTGGATTTCGAGAAAGTTGTTACTGTTCGTTGTCTTAGAGAGTACATCGAAAAGCAAGGAGACTCCACCCTGTACTACTCTTTATGTATTCCAGAAGTAGCACCTGGAGGCATATCTATTAGTAGGATTATAGCTGTGACTGAAAATAATTTTTATAAATTTCCTAAGACTGCTGTTGATACCGGCGTGGTACCTGCTAGTAGCAAGTTTCCCCTCAGCCTACTCCGACAGTTGATTATAAAAGATGAGGAAGGGTCTTCTGTTGAGTTCTGTTTTGAGAAAGGAACTCCACAAGCGGGTTTCTGTTTACAGTTTAGAGAGAGTAGACAAAAGAAAGAATTTTTGTTAGCAATTTGTCACATTAATCCAAACATTCCAATTACTTCAAAAAGACTTGAAGCAAAAATAGCATCTCAGGGACAAGAAAACGACATCACGTACAAAGGACTTGACCCAACTGCTGAAGACAAGCAGCGTGCGGATCCGTTGGCTGCTTTTTTTGAAAGAAAGGAACTTCCTCCAATACCTCCGAAACCTGTTATGCCTGATACTAATTCAGAATTATCAGTTTTTAGAGATAGAAGTGTCACTGGAGAACTATCAGAAGATCAGTTAGGAGACATTGTAAGAAATCTCGTATCTAAAGATATTAGTATCACCTCAAAACCTGAAGCCAGATCCCCAGATTACTACGATGACACTCGTGAGAACGTTGCCGCATCTTATGGAGTCTCAGCTACCAGAAATACGATTACAGGTGTCCCTCCTCGTCAATCTATAAATATTCTAGATGATGACCTTGGTTCATTACTGTATCCAGATTCTAATAATGAAGTAGAGACCACACTCACTACCAATTGTCTTGTTGAAGTCAGAGATTCAGATAGTGAACCTTGGCAGGAAGGTACTGTTCAAAGCATTCAAGTATGTTAACAAGTAAGTTCTAGACAATACATATCTAATTAACCTGACATAAAACAAAATCAACAGGGAGATCCCCTTCTACGATCTGATAGTGAGAATCCTGGTTTCTTATTACTGACTTGCATGGCTACAATTGTGAAGGTGCGTCCTCAAGGGTCAGACAAAGCCTTTTCATGGAGACAGGTATGTTATTGTTCTTCACAAATGTGACGAGGAAAACGTCCAACTAACGAACGTAAAAATCAACAGATTCGACTCCCTCGAGAAGCAGAACTAGCAAGACGCCATCAAGAACGACAAACAGCAGAAGCATTAGCAAAGAAAACACTCGAAGAAGAAGAAGAACGAAAGAACATACGACGTATGATTGACAGCATGGAAATGAGACTTCAGCAGGGACTACGAGAACTTTCAGAAGACAGAGAAGAAACAACACATCGAATAGCCTCTCGTCAGAGGGACAATGATCCAAGAATTAGAGCTCTAAAGGAACAGATGTATAAATTTGATCAAAGCACTCGAAGTGAAGATCAGAAAATAAAATCGAAAAGAACTCAGATGCGACAACAGTTTCAGAAAGTAATCGACGACAAGAGAGACGAGCTGTTAATCGAAAACAAATTACAAACCAGCGACATGATAACTCCACCACGGAATGTGACAGCAGACATCCAACTGAAAACAGCCGCATCTCGAGTTCTACAAGAACAGGAACGACAGCAGCTAGCAGGTGACGGCTCACCGTACTCTGGTGATGCATTACTCGCTGTTCAAAGACAAGACTTCGCTGATGTTCAAAAACAACTTGACGCTCTTACAGACAGCTACATCGGTAAGCACCTTCCAGATGATAAACTTTTGTTGGGTAAAACTGCTTACGACCAATACAAAAGATGGAGGAGTACTGGTGGTCTACTCAGCTCTGAAGGTGTCTGGACTGATAGAGATACTCGTCAGTTACTTCAACAACTAAAAACTGTTCATTCTGAAATGATTAGATCTGGTGCTAAGGAAGCCAGCGTCGCCCGAGTCCAACGCATCATCGGCAACCTCGACCGCGAACGCCGAATCATCGCCAACAAGAATGCTCCAACACGTGAACACTACAGTCCCTCACCTCGAAGACAAACAATACCTGTTCCCTTTAAGCTCTCAAAAGGTTCAAAACCACTTTCTAGTATCTCAGCGGAAGATTTCAAGCGAGAGCTCAGTAAGGAAGCCAAGGAATCACAACGAATTCTAAATTCTATTCGAGCTACTTGCAGGAGGTCACCGAAAAGCAGCAGCGTTAAGAGAAGTGGAAGCTCTAAAGAGAGACCTGAGGCACCGAGAGAACCCAGTCATGTGGATGCAACACCACCGTCTGTTAAGGAAATTGATAGGGAAATAGTGCAACAGCAACAACAACAAGTTGTTGAAGTACCAAAGTTAAGTGAAGTAGAGGAACGCCAGCCTGAAGAAGATAACCAGCCTGAGGAAGACGAGCAGCCTCAAGAGGATGACCAGCGTGAAGATGATCAGCAGTCGGTAAAGTCAGATCCGCCTCAAGAGATTGAGAATGAGGATTCTAAATCCAATACTTCAGCAGCAGCACCCGAAGACACGCAACAACCTGAACAAGAACAAGAACAAGAACAAGAACCACTACCTGACATCACTGTCACGGGTGATAACGATATTGATGCTGAACCCGATGCTGATCAACAAGAACCCGAACCTGAACCTGAACAAGAAGAACAACAAGATGAAGAAATAGCTTGAGACCTCATCAGATGGGGAACAAAAAAAAAAAAAAAACGAACGATCCCGAGGCCACACAGTTGTACCTCACTCATGTTCGAGATCTGATATTTTGTATTGTACTTTGGAAGTTTAGTCTTTTCCTCCTCTCGATTGTTATGATTCTACAGACGTTGTTTATATTCTATTCTTTAATCAGGTCTTACACAACGTTAGTCTTATCTCTGCTTTACTGACTGATAGTTAATCTTTTTCTAACTAACTAACTAACTTTTTTATATTATTTATTTACAGACCCACAAAATGTATTGTTGGGTCGTTATACTGCTCACGGTACTATCTCTTTCTGAAGGAGAGTCCGTGAAGGGTAGTTGGGGAAATGTTCTTGGGAATGAGGAGCCTATCGACCTACCATCAGAAGTTGAAGAATTCATGTTAGAAAGTATCAACGAACACTGGGCACGCGACAGACGTGTTAGTCATGTGAGTGAAATGCGTGTAAAGGAAATCTTGTCTTCAACAAGACAAATAATGACATTTACGAAAGATGGGAAGAAACCTCTAAAGTTAAAAATGAGAACGTGGGATGGGGAAACATCAGTTCAGCCACTCCTACTTGGTGCGAGATATGATATTAATGTTTTGATTAATCACGTGGCGGAACCTCCAACTGCTACAACTGAAGTTGAAAAAGAAGCATCAATTGCTTTTAAAACAACAAAACACCACATAACAATTCAAGGAGATCGTGAAGGACTTTTCTCAATGGTTTTGCATACATGGCAACCTGTTGGATTAGAAAGTTGGGAATCACCAAAGTACAGCAATTGGACTCCAGTGTTATCAAATTGGTATGGACTAGCTGAGCCTCCAATTCACAGTAAGAAATATGCGGCTGATAATTTTCTTCCACTTCGGTTAGTTTGTTATAATATATGGAACTTTAATAACCCATGGGGACGTAGAGTTGAACTGCTAACCAGGAAGATCAAAGACGGTCCACCTCCTGACATCATAGCCTTCCAAGAGGTCAGATATGATAATGCTGGTGATCAGTTGGGACCTGAAAACACTCGTCATCAAGTTGATCATCTTCTGTGGAGGATGGAATCTGTTGGTTTATATCAAGTGATATGGATACCTGCAATGTCTTATATTCAAGATGATAAAGCATTAGCATTCCAGACTGAAGGTCCAGCTATTTTCACTCGTCTTCCTGTTACCCGAGTTGAAGCATTGCAACTAACCAGATTTTGGCCTGAGGACTCTGGTGATGAGCATCAGAGAGTATGTTTATTTTTATCACAGGTTACGTTCTTAAATTGATTGAAAACAAAACAAAAAACAGCTTTGCCTCAGTGCGACCGTTGAGACTGAACAACTCGGAAAAGTCAACGTTCTCACATCACATCTCACTCTTTCTGATGATGCGCGTCTTAACAATGCTTATGAGATATGTCAGTTTGCTAGAGAGATGGAAACCAAAGATGGAGGTGGTAAGGTTTGCTTGTTTGCTACGTATTTCTCTTTTTAAACAGTCCGTCTCAATCTTGTTAACAATCACCACACAACAAACACTAGATTACTATTTTTACTGGTGATCTTAACATGATACCAAGTGATAACGCAATGAAATATTTATTAGGTGAATTCGAGCACAAAGGCGACAAGTGTGATTTCAAAGATGTCTGGCTACTACCAGGAACACGAACACACGAGCTTGATGGTGAAGCCGCAGAAAAGGGATTCACATTTAATAATTTAAATGCTAAATTAGAGAAGAGAATCGACTTTGTTCTTGTCAGAGGTGATGTTGATATTAATTCCTTTGAGTTGATGGAGGTCATCGGAGCGAAGTCAAAGTCACCGGTATGTTTTCATAAGGTTTTTATTTATTTTTACAATGTCGTGACAACCTTTACTAAAACAGGATGAATTACCCCCGAGTGATCACATGGGTCTCAGCGTGTTAGTTAATCACAAGGATTTCAAGCACGAAGACAACACTGTCGCAGACGACACCACAGCGAAGGATGAGCTTTAATCTCAGCAGTGGTTTTTGCGGCATGAACGACGAGTTATCGACGATTTCGTGGATTAGCAAACACTTTATTTTTCTAATTTCAGTGACGTACATAATTTATATGGCTGTGATGAAGTTTTTTACTTGTTTTTTTTTTTTGTTAAGTCACCAAACTCCTCCTTTATATATAATTCTATTTTCGAGTTATCCCTAACAACAGCAACAACCAAAAAAAAAAAAAAAAAAAAAGAATAAGAAAAAAAAAACAAAATGGCGTTTCGCATTGCTCTTTGCGGTACGATCACACAACGAACGGGTACTGAAGAAGCGTATTGGTACATTGTGTTTAATACGGAAATGAATGGTATGAATATGGAAGCAAAAATTAAAGAAACAGAAGGATGTGCAGCAATCATGTGGAGGGATGGAATGAATACGTACACTGGATCTATTGCATCATTATGGAATGGTCCATCACCATGTAGAGGACTATTTCATCATGATAGTGATGGTGGTCCTCAATTGAATGTTCCAAGAGGAACTTTCAACTTAACAGCAACAAAAATTGAGAATGGAGGTCGCTGCATCATATTCGACGGCAGCTACAGTGACGATACCGTTAGCGGATCACACTTCTCAACAGCAGTCGTTTTGGATTCGAATAAAAATCCGACCAGCTGTGAAGGATCTTGGGACGAGTCAAGCAATACCCTAACTCTTCAATATAATAAAAACAGATTGTTAATTGGTAAATGGTCTACTTCATCGAGTCAAGTTGATAAATATTGTGGTGTTTTTTATAACAAGAAATCAGACAAATTTAACACCCAAGGCTGTCCCGATGGAACTTTTTTGCTCTACCCTACTGAGCTTGATGAAAACTAAAATGAGCTTCGTTACTATTCTTTCATGTTTCTCATCGATCGCAGGTCGTTTACTCACCTGCTGGAGTTATGTTCTCATTTGTTGTAGTTTTTTTTTTTTCCAACATATATTTTAGATTATTTTTTTTTTCCCTCCTTTTTTTTTTTTGCCTCTTTTGAAGGGCAAATCACTAAAAAGAAAAAAAAATGAAAGAAAAGAAAAAAAAATGAATGAAAAAAAAAAAAAAAAAAAAGGCAGTAGTGGAATTTCATACTTATATCGTGAGGAGTTATTATTAAGAAATTATTTTAATCATTTCAGGAAGAGGGGATTTCTTTCCAATGTCGAACCTAATTGAATTACAACCGATGCCTTTGCCATCGGAATACTCAAAAGCATTCGTTGCTTTGAAGAATGTCGATATTTACTACATCGGGTCAGTTGGTAAAATAAGTCAAAAAGGACAAGTTAAGAACAGAGTCCTCGTCATAGTAAGTGAGCAACTATTTAGTTGCTATCCAAATGGAGGAATAACAACACCTATTAGGCTAACAGAGATGAAGGGATTGTTGGTAAAAAAAAGTGACATAGTAGTCAGAACTCACGGTGAAGATCTCTGGCTACGATTCCCTAATGAGCAGATAAGTAATAAGATTGTCAGAATTTTGCAAGGATTGTACTACAGAGGGACGATGTCAGATTTACCTTATACAATCGTACCTGCGGCAACAAGGATGTCTAGTCATGGGATTCACTTTCAAGGAATGAAAGAAGCGATATACATGGATCCAATAACACAACCAGAGCCATCACTAGAGAGAGGATATCCTCCTCCACCGAGTTCAGTAGCATCTTCCGAAGCAGAAGTTAGGCATGCTGCTCGTGGTGCTGTTGCTGCCCCAAGGACGGGTCAAATTCAACAATACAGTTCAACATCATCCATTCCACCTCCTCCTCCTCCACATGAAGAATTCCCCGACTGCACTGACAGTACGACTGGTTTGATAACTGAAGGAGCTATCAACAGTACTTCTGGTACTCATGAGTTCCCAGTCATTGAGATGGTTCAACCAAAAGCTGGTGAAATAACTCACGGGACTGTAACCCTGTCACAGGATCAACTTAACGCTCAGGGTGGTCCCATTAAAATTAATCTTCAGATTCAAGGAGGAACAATCGGAAGTACTAATGGTGAAGGAAGTAGTACAGTTTTTAGTGTTCAGGCTGGTGATGATAATAATGTTGTTGTAGAGCCAACTCTTCAACAGCCGAGTGCCACTCTTACTCCACACGTGACGCCGATGCAAAATCCGACTTCTGTTGCGGCTCCTGTTTCTCAGCAGCCAGCTTCGATTGCATCGTCACCTGCAGCAGCTCCACAACCACAGCATTCTGTTGTTTCTCAACAAGCTGTAACTCAACCTGTTGTATCTCAACCTGTACAGCAATCTATACACTCATCACAGCCACATCATGTTGCTAATCAAACATCTCAACCTCCACGTTCAGTTCTCAGAGCATCTGAGTCTTCTTCAGTCACCAAAGCTGCTCCAAAACCTGAACATGCGACACCTCCACAACCACATCGAACACAGCCAGCTCTTCAAACGGTAACATCACAAACATCACAACCTTCAGTACCTCAACAAGAAGTAATCGCTTCTCCAGGAGGTCGTGTACTTCATCATCAACAACAACCACTCGATGAATCACCAACTTGGAATCTCGGGATGCTCGTTGACGTAGAAGTCCCAACACCATCAGGAGTACCTCAAAGGGTTCAAGTACCTGAAGCATGTGTGGGAAATGTTAAAGATTTAATTGATCAAATACATGAAACTCAAAGTCAGATTAGAAAGAAAGATGGTCAGCTATCAGCTGTACTAAATCTTTCACAGAAAACATCATCCGTCAAGAAAGATGAAAACGACGGAACTATAAACGAACTGCTTCAGAGAATACGAGACACGGAAACAGAGTTAATGAGAGTAAGAGATGAATTACAAACTACGAAGTCAAAATTAGTGACAGAGAAGGAGCAGCATTTGAGTGAGTTGGCAGACTTCTCAGTACCTCCGGTAGTTCAGCATGTGCATCCTCTGCAACCACCACAGCCTCAGATTATACCGGCAGTGCCGTTCTCTCCTGGTGCGCGACTTGACAGCAGTCGGATTAGTCCGCACCGATACTATGAACATCCCTCTCACCCTCCTGCTACTCACAGCACTCCTTCTCGTTCTAAGAAACCAGGTAGGCAGTACTCTCACAGTCCTGTTAGAGGATCTGATGGGGTATGTTATTAATTCTTGTTGTTGAATACTTTTTAATTGGTTTCAATAATTTAATATTTAAAAACAGGAAAGTGACTGGGCAATGATGTCACGTATTTGTCAGGACATCTCTCAGAGACTTGACAGTACAAAGATAGTTCAGGTTTGTAGATATTCTTATTCAGAGAGTTGATATTGTGTTTATGAGAAATAATAATTATAAAACAAAAATAGTCACCACATGCCACCGAGGTAAAGGCTCGTCTGAATACGCAATTCTCTCCACTTCCGAACTTGTCTCCGAGAGTGTGATGAACTAAGTTTGGAGTCCTTTTGCCGTATTGAAACACATAGTCGTTGCCTTTTTGTATTTGACTGTAAATTCTAAGTTCTAATTCATTAGAGAGGTGGGGACTGTATTGATCGTGGTGGCTGGTTAGCAAAAGGGGGAAAATAGCAAGATGCTCCGATCTTTCTATTTTCCCCCTTTTTTTTTTTGTTTTTTTTTAAATTCTGTCAACCCGAATCAACAATACCAAATACACGTCATATATTCTGTGTTGGCTTTTATTGGGTAACCCCACTTAGAACTTTTTCTTGCTTTTAATGGAGGCTCTTCTGGTAGAGTGCTCTGTCACGGTAAAGAGGAGGTAACCATATTTGGTATTGAATAATAATGCAGTTTTAGAACTATTTTACGCGAGTATTTCCCTACCTTATTTGGGGAAAAGGGTGTCTTTTGTTTTGCTCCTTGTTCTTTTTTTTTCTCTTTCTAGTTGTCTTCTTGTTTTGTTTTTTTTAATTGCGTTGCTGAATTGTTTGTACTCAACAGCCATGGCGCATTCCCTTCTCTCTCCCATCCCATTTGTTTGTTGGTTAGGAGTAATTCTGTATATCAAAGAGAGAGAAGAGCCAATTGTTTTCTTTTTATTTGCTACATTCCTAGTCTTTGTTGTTTTGTATCTCATCCAAACTTTTGTATTGTCTGACAATGTTAAATGCACGATGCGTTTACTCGTATGTTTTATTGTCTTGAGTCTCTTGTCCACAAAAAATCATTTAAAACTATTCTTCAGATTGTATTAAACACTATATGGGAGTTGATTATTTAGGTTTTCTTTTTTGAGTTTTGATTTTTCTTTTAAAAAGAACTTATCCAACATCTCTATCTCTCTTAAGGTAACTGAATGGAATGGGCAACCGAATGGGATGCCTCAAATGCTTTGAAAGCGACGACGCAGTTGGGGGATTTTCTGCTCTCAGATGCGTGAAATGCAGAGGCAAGGTGTGGTATTAAACTTTAAAAAAATGATTGACCACTATATTTCTCACATCACATAAAATATCAGGTACAAGAGAATGACGCAAGCTTTTCAGGAGGGAAAGTTTACCACAAAAAATGTTATATTAAGGTATGAGTTGTTTTATAGATTTCTACATAAGGTCTGGTGTAGCAAATTGAAAAGTCATAAAAATCAGATAAAGCGCGGTGCGTTCTCGTGAATAGCAATTCGCAAATTCGTTGTTGCCTCCCGGCAGTCAAAAGAATGAGTTTCTTACACTCCGATTTTAAATATTATTGTTTCTGTTTGATTTGATGTGTTTCTTACTACTTTCTTAGAATTATTTTAAGGCAAACAACTCTTGCGTGAACATTTACCCCATTTACACAGTCTCCTAATTCCGTTTTTTTTTCTCTTTTTTTTTTTTTTTGTAATTAAATGCGTCAAAAAGAACGCATTGATTGCTACAGGGCAACCATCGCAGTTGCTACAACAACACTAGTTTTCTTTATTGAATTTGGTGGTTCTCTTTTTTTTTTTTGTTTTGTTTTTTTTTTTCCTTCAGATATAAAAATGTATTCTTCTTCAGGGTGATAATATAAATATGTCGACAGCACTACTGTCGCCGTCTGACTTTCAAGTATACCACTGTCATAACCCTGTGGTTGGTGGAGGTAGTAAGAAACAAGATATATTAGAGACCAGGCAGTTAGAATTAAGTAGAACACTTCGATGTTTGAGAACCACTCCAAGGAACGATTCTGATGAGCTGTTCTCGCTGACGCATCCTCCAAGTGAAGGGATATTAGTCCTTAAAGTCTTATCAAATTTATTTGAAATTTCTTGTCATAAAAAGCTTTGGAGACATTTAAAATCTTTACCGTTTGAGCTTGTTGTTGAACATCTAGTTAGTCAGTCACCTGAGTTTACTGCTCCTGGAACACCTCTTCACATGTCCCTCCTCGATTTGTCATTAAAATATGGAAGCGGCGGAGCCGTTTTGCGAAATAGATTATTATCAAACATCTCTGACTGGTGTCTCGCTTACTATGAACTGTGCCCTTCTAAACAACTAACCAGAAATGAGATCCACATTAGAGCAGAAGCCAAAGCTGCAGAAATTATTAGGCAATATGAGATGAATAAACAACAATGACTTCAGTAATATGTGTGCAATCTTGTGGATAGTTCCCTTGATAGATTTTTCTTCTTTTTTATGTATTTTATTTGTTTTATCTTGTTCTGTTTTTTTTTTTTTTTTTTTTTTTTTTTAAAACGGTGAAATAGCTGAGGAAAAGAGCTGCTTAATGGCTGCGGATCAAACCTCACCTTTTTGATTTGATAGGAGAGGTGGTGGTTTAGCTATTTCCTCTTTGTTGTAATGATGTGGAATGTTGTAGTAAGCATTTAATGCATCTGCGCTTCTTGAAAAAAAAAAAAAAAAATGGCGGTGGCAAAAAAAAAAAGTTTTGTATTATAAACCTAATTTTTTTTTTTTTTTCCAATTCTGATTTTTCGTAATCTACAGAGATAAACATTCTCCCTAAGTTACAATTAGATACGAAGAGATCATAGAGTTCATCCTTTTTCGATTCTCCTTTCATTGTTACATCAGTGACGGACAATAACTAACGTAACCATCTGTATCTAAATATTATTTTCATTTTATTATTATTATTATCTAAAAACCTAACTAGGGATTAGTACCTGCTGCTTTGAAGGCTCTCCGCAGCTGAACTGAATTCCTTCCAAAATTACGTTGTGTTGGAGAATCTTCTCCGCTGTTACTGTATCTCACGTGTGTAAACAGAAATTTAAGTAAGTCGGAAACTTACTTGTAAGTCTGTGCTGCTTGTTGCAATCAAAATGTGGTTCTTGTATCGAGATAATTGTGTTCTTCGCTGTTTATTTATTTCTTGTTACTCCGCTGTTACTGTATCTCATGTGTGTAAACAGAAAATTCTACCAAATCAAAAAAAAAATTTTTATTTTCATCTTTTTTTTTTTATTCCAGACGGTTGGTTTTTCCAAGAAGGGGAAAAAAAAAAAAAAAAAAAAAAACCAACAAAACATGTCGAATAACTGTGTTCGAAGGATATATGGACTACCTTCTAAGAATAAATCACAATACGGATCCATAGTAGACGCAATCTCAGAGAATGTAGGTGAGAGTATGACAGTTAGTAGTTGCCTTCCAACAGAAGCTGTCGTCACAAAGTATGATTTAATTCCAAAGGATGGCAGGGATTCTTGGTACGTATTGGAGGGACTGGGTGATATTCAATTTAATATTTTACTTCCAAAACCACCTCACAAACCTGGTCTTCTGTTAGCTGAACATAAAGAGCAATCATCATTAACTAATATTCTATGTAAGGAATTACAGTTGGTTGAGAGAGCAAGACAGGTTATAACTGTGACCTATTCGAGATCGTTCTCAAACCCTGATTGGAATATTGCTGTTGGTCAAATCAAAGCAAATGGAGAACAGAAAGCGATCGTTGTTGAAATTGCTTACCTTCCGTACAATGATTGCAACCCTCCTCCGAGTGTTGAAACTCTGGTTGCGCAGTTTGCGTCTCTCGCAAAATTATCGAATCTCGGATTTCACAGTTGTCGAGAATCCAATGAAAAGATCTATCTGAGTACAGGACTCACATCTCGTCCTGATAAGGAGGACATCCCGCACAAACATCTAGCATTGGATATGACTGTACTTGCTGTGAACTCTTGTCTTTTATAATTTTATGGAAACCTTTTGATATCCCAGCTGTTCCTCTTCAAACTTTATAAGCAAACCATACGGAGCTTGACAGACGAATCAAGTGAGTAATCGTTTTCTTAATCACATTCTCACTCTGTCGCTACTTTATTCGACGACAACTATTAGTCAACGCCGGGTCGTACTTGTGATTGTTACCACATCGCGTTTAGAAGAATGTCATCATATTTTCCAACCAATTTAACACCCAGCAGGTTATTCAAAATAATGCAGATGGTTGTTACTCATCTACATTTGGTTGATTCTCTTGTGAGCGATGTGTTGACTGCGGCAGCTGAGGAGTACCGAGGGGGGTGAACTCTCGTTCGCTGGTGAGATTCCTTGCGAAACTGAGCAGCACTTGATGAGATGGAGTAGGTTTGAATAGTGAGTTGGAGATGTAGATGTGCATGAAGCCATTTTAGTTGTTCTAGTTTGTCGAGAAGCTGACTCGAAGGATGGACGCTCCCACATTCTCAATAGAAGGTTGACTTAGTGTTGACAGCACTTTGCCACCTCCAGTAGCTTTCACAATTCAAACGCGAGATCACAGCCGTCAGATGATTTGTTGAGTGTTTAAATTACTATACTTGATCAGGTCTTAGCGTCACTACTATTGGAGATCTGTTCAGCAACCAATGCACTTGACTTCTTGGGTATTAGTAGCGTTACTACTGTTGGAGAGTTACTACTGTTGGAAATTATCGATCACTGCGCTTAACCTTTTAGCTCTTAGTGTCACCGTTAGTTATGATTTCTTGTATTGCTGTTCAATCACTTCGCTTGAATTTTCAAGTTTTAGTGCGTCACCGTTATTAAAGGTCTCTTCTTGTGTAGCTGTTCATTAATCGCTGCAGTCCGCTGTGGTCAGGACTTTTGGGGTGAACGGATAGGCATATTCCAGTTCCCTGTTTTTTATTTATTGGAGCGTCACTTCGAAGTTTGAATTGTTACCTCATTTTATTTTCCGGTCTAATTTTTATGACCTTGGCGAACAAAGATACAGCACCTGGGGAAATGAACTGATCCGTAACTTTTTTAATTATCTGGGGTCATACAGTATCACTCAGGTGACGTTTTGGTTGCGTTTCCTGAGAGAAATAAATGAAGTCCCCAACGGCAAAGGAATAGAACCCAAATGAGAAACCTTATTAGTGTTCGTGGTGTTTATTCACGAAGAAAGTAGGTGTTTTCTGTTTGTAAAAGTATCACACATTTATAATTTATTTCTTCCTACCACAGGGTGCGAAAGACCATGGCGAACTACCCACCGTATGCCATAGTACCAACACAGGCTGTCGCTGCTGCTCCGGCACCTTCGGGTAGCACTAGGGTTTCTCCGCCTCGACAGAGGCCCGTGGCTCAGGTATGATTTTTTATAGACTACGGTTATGAAGTAAACACCATTATATATGTGAAAACGATAACTCAAATACAGCAAGCAGTCGACATGCAGTTCACACAAGCTGTAAACCAACGACGTAATCTCGACAAGGATATCGATGACATTAGAAGGAAATTAGAAATTAAAGCGAATGAATGTAACAAACTCCAAGACCAATTAAATTACATGCACTCAACTACTGATCAATATAAAGACAAGTTGGCAAGAGAGAAAGAAATACTGAAAGATGAACACGCTGGTGACATTCAACGATTAAAAGCAGAACATGACTCAGCCCGAAACGAGTCTAACGATATGTTACAGCAACTTATCCAGCAAGTTAAGAAACAAAAGGCTGAGTTGGAACAGAGAAATCTTTCAAAACAATCATCGGAACTCACTCTCACTGAGGAAATACGTAGACTTCAACAAGAGAATGCTCGTCTTATGGTAATTGTATGTTCCTTTGTTGTTTTAAACTTAGTTTCCATTATTAGTTACGATTATGTCATCAACAACTCAAACAGGCGGACTCTTGCAAGGAAGACGCCAATCGTTCTGTCAATGAAGTAGAGCTAGCAATGGATCAACAGGTACGTCTCTATCTTTATACTTACTTAATAAGTTATGTTTGAAAAATATTTTCACTAAATCAGATGTCTCGTGTGGTTGAGGCTGAACACGTCGCTGCTCAGAAAGATGAACAAATGAAAAATGCTAAGAAGGAAGTCGCAATGCTCAGGGAAAGCTTAGAAAAAGTTGCTAAAGAATTAGTGAACAGAAGTAAAGACAGAGATGGTGAGATTATGAGAAGACAACAACAACATGAACTCGACGCCAGAAGAATGGCAGACGAGCTGCAATCTCTAATCGCTGATAAGAAGGAGTTGAGTAGAATTGAACTCCAACAGAGAGAAGAGATTATCGTATTCCGCGATAAGTTTGAAAAAGCTAAAATAACGAATGCTGAACTCGCTCAAGAAATAGGAAGTTTACAAGAACGACTCACAGCTAAAGAGGAAAATGATAATATTTATCAGCGAGAAATAGACGACACGATGGAACAAATGGAACTTCTCAAGCAAGAAAACAATTCACTCCATTCTCAAACTGATCGCACAAACGAGAAATGCCGTCTTCTACAAGAAGAAATCCAACGACTTGAAGAGAACATGGGAAGAGTGAGAAACAATGTTGCCGAGGGAGAAGAAGAACTGACAGCCTTTCACAGAGACAGAGCAACATTCGCTTCGAAAATGAGAGGAGGTATTGAGTCTGCGGTTGAGGAAACGAGAAGACTTGTTCAAGAAGTTGATGATTTTAGAATGCAAGTAAGAGAGTCTGTAATAATGCACGCACCAGAGGAAGCAAGAGACGTAGAAATGGAATTACTACGAGAACAACAACGAGAACGAGACAATCACCAACGAGCAACAGCACCACTTCCTAATGGTGATGAACACTCTTCGATAACTTTAGTTGGAAGACTTCGTGAAGATCTTATCATCTCATGGGAAGACCTCAGAGTTATCCGATCTGATGTAAAAGATGAAGTCAGTCGAATGATGGATCTCTACAACCAACACCACGCTCTTAAAGATGCTTATGTAGTCGATCGTGAACATCTAGCAACTCTAACAATTAATTTAAATGAAGCAAACGCTGCATTCTCAAAACTACAAAAGGAAAAGCAAATCCTCCAGGATGCTCTACGAGATCAAGACTCTTGGATGAAAGACGCTGTAAAGACTACTAATGAAAGCAACATCGCACGAGAGCAACTCATATCTGAGAATGACAGGATTAAAACAGAATTAAATCGAATTGAAGACCAAGGAACTGATGTTGATAACCTTGAGAGAAGTTTAATCGCTGTAAGAACTGAGAATGAAAGACTCCACAAGGATCTCGTCTTATCGAAACACGAAAAGAGTGATATCGAAGATGTCGCTGCTGAAGACAGACAGAAACTCGCTCGTATGCGAAATGAATTTGAGTCAATGAAAATTGCTTCCCAAAGCAGCTGCGAAGGAGAAAAGATGCTTCGCGATGAAGTCTTCCGGGCCTCTAGTGATCGCGATCTGTACAAGGAGCAGACAAGGAAATGTCAAAATGAACTCCAAGAGTTTAAGCATGCGTCTGAAAGTGAAAACCGTCAACTACGAGATGAGCTCTTTGACTTAAAAAGATTAAACACATCCAGTGCTGAGAAGCTGGCAGAATACGAACGGCGTTTTGAAAAACTCGGAACTGACTCTGAAGCTCTCGAACGACAACTACGAAGTCAACGTGGTGTCCAAGAAGACTTAATGATAACGAGAGATGAAGCAGATCAGAAAGTTGTGTTTTTAGAAGAAGAGAAGGCACAATTAAACAACACCGTCAGTCATCTAAAACGAGGAGTTGAAGCAATGTGGAGCAGTATGAAAGAAGCAAAGTCTGACGACAGCAGACAGCTACCTGTTGGTTCATCAACTCCACGAGATCAATCACCTCTAACAAGAATGCAACATTCTCCAGCAATAACACCCGTCAGAGGTATTTCTCATAGAGCTCACTCCACTCAAGAAGATGACTTAAAGGATATTGAGGATCGCGTTTTAAACTTATTGGGTGCTCGTAAAAGTGAAATGTCTTCTTGGTCGGTACCAAGACGTTAAATAATTATATCGTTTTTTCCTTTCCCTTTTTTCCTTTCTTTTTTTTTTCAGATATTGTTGGTTGCTATATTATTCAGCAATCGTTTGTTACTCCTAGAGCTTTTTTTTTTCCCCCTTTTCCCAATTCCTTACCTGATTTTCTTGTTAGTTTCCCTTTTTTTTTGTAAGTCTATGCCACCTCGGCATGTCGTCGTAGAAGCATATTATTGTTATTTAATGAAAAAAAAAAAAAAAAAAATGTAATTTAGATTGAGCTGATTCCGATAGTTGTGATCTCTTACGAAACCCTTAACAGAATATCATCACAGAAGAATATGGAAACGTATTGGATAGGTGTGCAGGCGAAGAAAGAATACTTCACTGGAGTTATAAAAGAAACAATTGAAGATTTTTTAGTCAATGAGATAGATGAGAATGGTGATGTTGTTGAGTTTACAGGAACTAAGACTCTTCCACCGATGCCTGGTTTTGCAAAGATTTACCAAAACAGCACAAAGAGCTACAGATCAGCAAATAATGAACAAGAAAACAACATTCCTGAAGAGAAACTACCAGAGCTTAATACGCTCATTGCGAATGAAAAAGTTGAAAGAATCAAAGAAAGAACACTACCAGTAGAGATAGATGAACAGATGGATAGAGATCAACGCATCTTATTAAACAAAGTAATTAGAACAACGTACCCAAATCTGATGATGAATAGCGTTGATAGCGTTGTTAGTGTTCAAGTGTGTCCTGCTTTTGATATTGTAAAACAGTGTTTTGGAGAAGATCAGGCAAATCAAATAATTCGATTCACGGTTTCGAACTCTACTCGTTTGAAGTGTTCATATCAAACAGATTGTAAACAAACAAGAAAAGAGTTTAATCAAATGTGGCCGAGTCGGTTTGGTTTCGTAAAACTTAACGCTACAAACGGAGTAGTCACATTCTCAAAGAAAGCTGAACGCCAAAAGAGAAAGGGATGTGAGCCTATCAGCTGCTACACAACATTCACTCTTTGTAAAACAGACCTGTCATGGCAAGAAGCATGCCGACAGTTAGCAGTGTCTGTTGGACTTCGAGAAGGTGATGTTCACTGTGCAGGCATGAAAGATAAAAAAGCAATTACTGTTCAGAAATGTTGTGCAAAAGGAACTGTTGCTCAAAAGCTTCTTCGGATATCACACGACAAAGTGAAGATCTGCGATATTTCATACGCAACAAACCCAATCTTGTCAGGGTCACTATCAGGAAACAAGTTCACAATCACAGTCAGAAACATAACTCCACAGCTTTCACAAGAGGAATTTCAAAACCGTTGTAATGAAGTATTCGCAAGTGGATTTGCAAACTTTTTCGGTCATCAAAGATTTTCATTCTCCTGTAAAACTGATCAACACATAGCACACAAACTATTACATGGTCAGTGGAATGCTGCTGTTAATATCCTGATGGCACTAAATAATGAAGACAAGGAAGCTGTTACTGATGCTAAACAAGAATACATCAACACTGGAGATTGTCGAAAAGTTGCAAAAATGCTCCCAACTTACAAATCCACAGAACGTGAAGTCATGTGGTCGAAGGAGAAGTATCCTTCAGAAGAAGAAGGTGCGAAATGGTTTTTAGGAGTCAACTACTCAACAAGAGAGCTTTGGTTTCACATGTTACAAAGCTGGATATGGAACAAAGTTCTCGTAAAGAGAATAGAAAAGTTTGGTAGCAAAGTTCTTAAAGGAGACCTCATCATGACTCCGCTGTCAGCTTCAGCTAAAGCAGAGAAGCAAACTCCGTTAGTTTGTACAGAACCATCAGATTTCACGATATTTCACGTTGTGCATCCAAAGCCAGGATACTCCTGCGAGTATCCAAATAATGAAGTGAAGGACATCTTCAATGAAGTCCTCTCGGAGTATGGATTAGAACAGGTTTGGAAAACGTCAACAATTGGAGTTCGTCTCTCAGCTAGCTATCGTCATCTTTTTACGAAGACGTCTGAAGGTGCCACTGCAGAGTTAATAAATGATGACAAGGATGCGAAACTTTCATTCTCTCTTCCACTATCTTGTTACGCAACTGTATTGTTAGGAGAGATTATGGGAAAGCCCGTCGTCTAAACGACAAACCTGTAGTCCCTTTTGGAGATCATTCCGCTTTAGGTTAGTTATCAAAATATTCATTTTCGTATTCCCTTTTAATAATAATATTGTGGGGAGTTTATTTAAAGTTTGCAGATTGCATTCTCACAGACCCTCTTAAATGCTTTCAGAGGCAGGGTGAGATAATTTTCTTTTTTCAAATTCTTTATCGCACTCATTATTATAAATTAACATAACAGTCAGACGCAAGTAAAAATGTCGAATTCAGGAGAACAACAGCAACAAGCACGAACGAGAGATGCATCAAAAGGTTCTCGTCCAGCAGTTGGTAAGAAGAAGCCGTACGCCCTTTGTTGCGGTTATATAGGAACTGGATACCAGGGGATGCAGTTTAACGAAGGATGTAAAACGATTGAAGGAGAACTTTTACAAGCAGTGTACTCTGCAGGAGGTATAAGTGAAGAGAACATGAGTAACAATGGAGGAAGTGGGTTGGGTCCTCTCCAAAAAACAGGGTGGATGAGAGCCAGTAGAACTGATAAGGGAGTCCACGCTGTAATGAACTTGTTATCGATGAAGATGGTGGAACCTGCTGATGGAGATTTCAAAAAATATGTTGAAACAATAAATAATAAACTACCTTCGCAAATTAGATTATATTCTGTCGAACGAGTAGTCGGCAGCTTCCACGCAAAATTCGGCGTCAGCCATCGTTACTATAATTACGTTTTACCGACATTCGCATTTGCTAAACAGTTTTCTGATTATTTTAATACTGAGAACGCAAGTCTAGACCTGGATGTTATTAACAACGACGGTAAGGAAGATGATGAACTTGATGCTGGAGATGATGATGTTGATCAAAGGGTAAAACGTCGCAAAAATGACAATAAAAAAGTAGCTCCTGAAGACAACGTTCCCGCAGTTGGGAAATATGACGAAATCTCTGATGAACTTTTCAACAAACTTTGCGAGTATCGAATGACTGAAGAAACCCGAACAGGTGTAGACCAAGTTTTGGGTGAGTTTGTTGGTACAAATTGGTTTCAAAACTACACTAAAGGAAAGCAATTAGGCGACCCTTCATGCCAACGTTACATCACAGAGTTTAAAATAGCAAGGATTGATATGGTTGATGGTATTGAGGTAGCTACCATATCTGTAAAGGGTGCAGCATTCCTACTTCATCAAATTAGAAGAATGGTAGCCATGGGAATAATCGCTTGGAATGCTAAGTTAGGACCATCGTTCATTCAAAAATCAGTTCAGAAGGATGCTCGTATTCCGATTCCAACCGCTCCTCCAACCGGCCTCCTCCTAGAGAGACTTCTATTCGATCATTATCACGCTAAGTTAGATGTTTTAAAAAATTCTAAACAAGCGGGAACAGAGACACTACGTCACTTGTCATTCCCTGAATGCTCTGACCAAATGGAAGACATGCATGCTGGTATACGAAAAGAAATAATGTCACAAGAAAGATCAGGAAGGGTAATGGCTTGCTGGATAAGATCACTCCCTCACATTACTAAGTGTTACTTAGGTATTGATATGCACCAGGAGTGTCTCAAAGAAAGGAATTCCACTACCAGTACCGATTCATCTACAAATGAAAAATAATCGATGAAAAAAAAAAAATCAAATAAATATTATTCTTTTTTTTTTTTCGTATATTAGCAGCTTTCAGCTCTGCTTACTGCTAAGTATGGTACCGTAAAAATGATAACAAGGAAATCAATGGAAGTCTTAATTTTATTATTCTGTATAGGAACTATTCAGAAGAAGTATGTTATTGAATTCAAAATCCTCGTTATAAAAAGTTATAATAAGACCATCTATTGTTACCTTCTCCTAATTAATTCAGGGTATTATTTTAAGGATACTTCGTTTTGGAAAGAACCTACGAAGGGGAGCTCATTTTTGCAGCAATAAAACAACCATGGCGAGCAAAAATGTTGTGGCTCCTCCGGCAGAGGGATTGTGTGGAAAGCTTGAGTTTGAAGTGAAAGAGCCAGCATCAGGACAACCAAAATGGTACAAACCAACAACTGGTTTAGATAAAGGACTTAAAGTTATGAACACACTCACTAATGAATTAGAAGCATTCGTACCAGGGAAAGACAACAAAGTATTGTGGTACACCTGTGGACCAACCGTCTACGATGCCTGTCACATGGGTCACGCTAGAGCTTATCTCACATTCGACATCCTTAGAAGAATAACTGAAGACTACTTTAAGTACGATCTCTTATATCACGTTAACATTACTGATATTGATGATAAGATTATTATGCGCTCTCGTGTCAACCATCTAATTGATGAATACATAGCTGAAAAGAATGACTTTAAAACAGTCCTCGAAAAGGTAACTGTTGCCATGAACAAGAAGCAAGTTTCTTTGGACAAAAAGGGTGAAGTCTTGGCGAAAGATTTGCCAGAGACGGCGATTAAGAGAGAACTCGTGGCTTTGAAGGAGCAGCGTGAAGTCCATGCCCTTAAATTAAACCACTTCAAGGAAGCTTCAGCTAATGTTGCAGCTGCCGCGAAGGGTACAGACTCAGCAGCGCTTGTTGCTGCCGGACGGGCTGAACTTGGTGAGCTGTTGGACGAAGAGAAGGGAGCTTCAGTAACTGACCACTCTGTCTTTTTAAAACACGCAAAGAAATACGAAAAAGAGTACTTCGAAGATATGACTTCCCTCGGAATTAAAGAACCAGATGTCCTAACCAGAGTAACTGAGTACGTCCCTCAGATTGTTGACTTCATTCAAAAGATTATTGATAAAGGATTAGCATATGAGAGTAAGGGATCTGTTTACCTTTCAATCGATGCTTTTAAAGAAGCTGGTCACGACTACAGAAAGTTAGTACCTGGAGTAGACACAACTGCTGAGGAGATGGCTGAAGGTGAAGGTGCTCTTGCAGCTGATGGAGAAAAGAAGAACCCAAATGACTTCGCGCTGTGGAAGAAAAGTAAAGTTGGTGAACCAGAGTGGAAGTCCCAATGGGGAATGGGTAGACCAGGTTGGCATATTGAGTGCAGTGTTGTTGCCTCTGATATCCTAGGGCCAGTGATGGATGTTCACGCTGGTGGATGTGATTTACGATTCCCCCACCACGACAATGAACTTGCCCAATCAGAAGCTCACTTTGGACATGGTCAATGGGTGAACTACTTCTTCCATGCTGGTCATTTAAAGATCAAGGGTTTAAAGATGTCTAAATCATTGAAGAATTTCGTCACTATTAGACAGGCGCTCGAAAAATTCACAGCACGTGAAATCCGAATGATGTTTCTCCTACAGCCTTGGAACAAGGAAATGAATTTCTCTGACCAGACAGTCGATGATGCGAAATCAAAAGAAAAGACTTTCAGAGAATTCTTTCACAAAGTTCACGAGATTTCAAGAATTTCATGGGATCAGCTCCCAGTTGGACTTCAGAACAAAGAAAAGGAATTGGAATTACTACAATTACTCTTCACAACACAGGAAACTGTTCACAACTCGTTCTGTAACAACTTTAACACACCAGCTGCTATTCTGGCGATGAATGATTTGGTTGGAGCTTTTAATAAATATGTCCACAACAATGACACCCCTTCTGTTCACGTAACTAAGAAGATTGGTACCTACATCACTTCAATCTTTCGTATTCTTGGTCTTGTTGCTGGTGGTGATGACATTGGATTTGGTCAGGAAGCAAGCGGTGGTAACAAAGATGACATTGCTAAGTTTTTAGATGTCTTCGTGAACTTTAGAACAGAACTTCGTAACATTGCGAAGTCAAAGGGATCTGATCTGAAGGATGTCTTGGGTGCCTGTGATAAAATCAGAGACGTCCTACCTCCCTTAGGAGCGAAAATTAACGACCTTGATGGAGGAAAGAGCACCTGGCAACTCGATGACCCTGCGGTACTCGTCAAGGAGATGAATGAACGTAAGGAACGTGAAGCTGAAGCAGCAGTAAAGAAGCTCGAGGCGTTATTATCAAAACAAGAAAAAACATTTGATAAGTTGAAGAAGTTTTATGAGAAGGGAACACCAGATCTAATGTTCAAAAACGATGCACAATATGAAGGTTTCGCTTTCGACGCGGAAGGTTATCCTGAGAAGCAAAAGGACGGAGAACCTGTCTCGGTATGCTTGATTACCAATTTTATCTTTGTGGCTAACTTATGAGGAAAGGGGGAAAAAAAAAAAAAAAAAAAAAAAAAAAAACAGAAATCAGCAGCAAAGAATTTCAAGAAGTACAGAACAGTTCAAGAAAAGGGATGGAAAGAACTTACTGAAAAGTCTGGCGGTGACAACAAGGTATACCTCGACAAGTTGGAGAGTGAGTTAGCCGAGCTCAAAGTTAAGATCACAGACGCCAAGCCAAAGACTAACTAAGGTAAATTCACACGGAGAATAATAATTGCATATAACGTATTATTTGCTCTTATTCATTTCACTCACACGTACTGAATTTATTATTTTATTTTTTTCTCACATGTTGACAAAGTGTCTTTTCTCCCTGCCCATCCCAACCCGTTTGCCTTTCCCTCTTTAGGTCTAACTCTTGGAAGTCAACATTGTTAAAAAGGGACTACAGCAGAGAGAGGGTTTATCAGAAAAACAAAAAAGAATTTTATGTTTCGACGTGTAATTCATTTCGATCACTAAAATTAGGTCGTCTCGAATTTCGAGGCAAAAAAAAAAAAAAAAAAACCCGTCTGTTTGACAAGTGGGGGTGTTTATTTTTTATGAGCTGACGACCGGATGGTCTGTCGCCATATCGAAAGCAATAATTCAGTGAATACGTAGATGTGGAAATAACGAAAAAAAAAAGAGGACGGACGAAAAAACGAAAAGCGAAAAAAAGTTACCATCCCTGAGAATCTACGGGGCTGCTCCTACATGATAACAGTATTCGATCTTCTAACACTATATAATACACAGCTACAATGACATGAGATACGGCATCGTTTTACATTTCAGTATTGTACACTCTACCAGTGGCTTTATAACAACATTCCTAAAACAGGTAGGAGGGGCGTGTTTCGGGGGAACCCCAGGACAACTGGGGAGGGCGACCCCCCGTGTACATTTAAAACATAAACAATGACCGGCATTTCACGGAAAAGTCGCATGTTCAATTATCTGAACTCGGAGATAAGCGCAGAGATGGCGAATGGGAGAACGATAACTGGAATATTTACTGCTTATGATAAGGTGTGTTGTCTTTTTGTTTTCATTTAAACTGATCGAAGGCAATACAGACATCTTCTACAATCAATAATAACAGCACATGAATGTAGTCTTTGCTGATGCAGTAGAAAAACGAATGGTCTACGTAAAGGGACAAGAAGAAAGAGAAGTCGCAAAGCGAGACCTCGGTTTCGTAATCCTTCGGGGAGCAAATATTGTTGCTGTGACAGTGACAGGAAGTCTCGGAAGAGCTCCGCCATCGAGAGATTCGCTGAAGGCTACTGCCAGACTACCAGGACAGGGATGCGGTATGACTTTTTTCAGTATTTCTTTTATTGTTCTCATAAAAGCATAACTCATGATAAGACTGGTTAGTATCAGCTCGTTAGGAACATTCAAAAACACAAAACAGGTGTTGCCGCTGGCCGAGCGATGCCAATGCAGAAAGGAGGAAAAGGAAGAACCAAGGGAGCAGTGCCATCGGCAAGAGGGCCAGGTATGAGTGTTGCACCGCCGCCTGGATTTCCTGCGGGAGTGGCACCACCGCCTGGGTTTCCGGGAGGTGTGGCACCACCACCCGGATTTCCTGGAGGCGTCGCACCACCACCAGGGATTCCTGGAGCGGGAGTACCTTACACGGGCATGACTTCTCTATCCCCTCCTGCAACCCACACACCAAGTGGTGTCTCCACGGGAGTACCTGCAACACCATTCCCAGGTGCCTCAGGAGTGCCCCCCGGCTATCCCCCACAGTAGGCTACTGGAGTCTATTCTTATTCCGCATCTCAACATCTGTTTATCGCAGGTCTCGCCTGCCTTCAATTAGTTGCCGTTTCATAGTGTTTGATGCTTTACGGTATCACATCTTTATCATATAATACGTAAGTAGTGTTTCTCTGCGCAGTGCAGGTAGGTTCAGTTGCTTCAGAGCTATGTGTGCTTGGTTTTGAGTTAATAAAAGTAGAGTAAAATTATTTATCTCAACAGAACGTAAACTACATGACGACTACCCCAATGGGGACCTTTAAAATATCATAAAAACAAAAAATAATTTTGTCAGCTAAGATAAATTACCAATTATTCTTTTTTTAAAAAAGATCTCTAATACATAAACCATGACTGGGAATATAACAATGGACTTCATGGCGAAGATCTATCCGCCTCAACAGATGGATCCAAACATGACACGTGAGCAGTATACGAGGGAATTCCAACGTCGGTTGGATGCATATGAAAATTCTTCTGAGTTCGAAGGTACAAAAATCCATCCCATCGTTGGTGAGAATGCGTTCATTCAAAAATTAACGTATCATAAGAAAAGAAATGAATTAGTTGTCGTGAAATTTTGGAAAAACGGATGCATTCCGTGTCACGCCAGAGCCAACATGTTTAAAGATACAGAATCGTGGCTTTTAGAAAAGAAACCTGGAGCTGTGTTCTATTCGGTAGACATTCACCACCCAGAAAACCGTGCACTTGAGGTATGCTTTTCTCAATTTTAAAAAGAAGAGAGTAACACAACACAAATATAACTAACCTAACAACAGAAACGTCAACTAATAGAAGGTACTCCGCATATACAGAAGTTCTGGAATGGAAAACAAGTTGGTGGAGATGTTAGGGCGAGTTCACAAGATGGATTAATATCAAATCTGCTATCGACACTCTCTTCGTGTTTGATGGGAAAACCACCCACCAATATCAACTTTGAAAGAGAGTAGTTACAGCATCAAAACTACTTCAGTTCTGTACCAAACTAGCATCGCGCAACTGTTGCGCCTCTCACCAGCTATTCAATTCTGTGTATCAGAACAAGATGGTTAATAAATAATCTCTCAAGGGAGAATGCCGCTTTGATTGTTAAAACGAATTGCCTTTTCTTTAATTCGTAAAAACTGAAATTCGAGGACTGGTATCAGAAGTGCTATTCCCACAGCACCGCAATCACATTAACGAGCGAACAGGAGTGCTCTTAGAAGTACTTACAGAATGTTCTGCACTCTTTACTTGAGCTTAGGCAATTTATTTACTTATGTTATATTTGTTTGTGTTATTCTTCTACTTTGCAGTTAATAAGAAATGGTGAGGATAGTAGGTCTGTCGGTTTGGGATACCCCAATAAAGTAATTGAGTTATTATATTTATGACATCATTACAGGTATTTAATGAATAATGATGACGAGCGAGACATTCACGAAAGAAGGGAGAACCTGATAGCATACTTGCGAAGGAATGACGTAAGTGACGTTCGGGACTTTGCTGATCCAAGGCTGATGATTTCACCGGCGCCTCCAATGACAGAGGAAGTGTTAGCAAAGTTGAATTCCCCTCCTTGTCGACCTGGACTGCAGTCGCCATTAAGACGTATGCCAACATCTAGTCCGACGGTGGTACAAACAGTACAAACTGCTCCTATTTATAGTTTGCCACAAGTTCCTTTATTATCACCCAGAGATGATAGCCGTACGACAATCCTATCTCCACCACAAATACAATTACCTGATATTCCCTTTCCTGGAACGACACCAATAAAGAGGACGCCAGGATTGAGAGCAGCGTTAGTTATTGGGAGTCTGGTTGTTGCAGTCACGTCAAACGAAACGATTCCAAGAAAACCGACTCCCGCAGAGGAACTAATCTCATCCCTTGCGGGCGAAGTCGCGGAACTTAAATCGCAACTCGTCGGTCAGCAGCAACAACAACAACAGCAGCAGCAACTGCTGCAGCAGCAGCAACTGCTGCAGCAGCAGCAGCAACAACAACAACAACAACAACAGCAGCGGCAACAACAACAACAACAACAACAACAACAACAACAACAACAACAACAACAACAGCAACTGCTGCAGCAGCAGCAACAACAACAACAGCAGCAGCGGCAACAACAGCAGCTGCAGCAACCACATGACCAACAAAAGAGTTCCATGTTGGGGTGGCTGACATCATTTTTCCATCGCAGCGATACTTCTAACAAACCCCAAGAACACTCTACAGAAATAGTCCCTTTAGTAGATGAGGAACAATCAGTACAATATACGCACAGTCCATCATTACAATATACGCACAGTCCATCACATGATGTAATGCATCACGAAATACAAACCATTAGTGTGAAGTCGAGTGAGGGTTCTCCCAAATCCGTTGAGGAAATCAACTCGGAAATAGAAATCGTGGATGATGACGACGAGGAAACAGTTGAAATAATAATGCAAAGCCCTTCACTTAGTCCAGTGATTGATAATTTAATCAAAACACCAACAGTTGTGGTGATACCACCTTCTACTTCATCAGTATGTGACGATGAGATTAGGTCACCTTCTACAACACCAATACGATTCCGACAACAACATGAACTCGATTTATTAAGAAAGCAAATTTTACAATTAAATTCTGAAGTCACGAAGCGAGACACAGAAGCCAGACTTCTTCGGAGTACTCTCGCTACGCATTCCATTGAAAAGGAAAATGAAATTCAAAGTGTTCTTCAAAAACAACTTGACTTGGCAAAAGAAGTAAACACAATGAGAGATGGTATCACTGTAAAACAACAACGAATACCATCTTTATCGAAATTGAGAATTGAGGAACTAACAAATGAGTCTAAGCCAGTCCCAATCTCTCCCACTACTAAGGGAGATAATAATGATAACAGTGACGTGCATTCATGGGGTGATGTAAACTCAGTATCACTATCACCTCATCCGTCTGCAGACAAATTAAAACAAAATAGTCCAGAACCACATCACGAACAACTAAACAGTAGTGTGATTGAACTGTTAAGGCAATCTCCTTATACGGCACCTAAGAATACTCAGAAATTGTATCCAAAAGAATCGAAAAATACTTCATTTTCATCGCAAAATCGTTTTCAATGGAGATCAGATGACACAACAGTATCTGATGATGATTTTGGAATATTCTTTTCGAACTATTGCTATGTTTTGTATTTTTATGAGGATCTGAAAGAAATATTTATTTGGCAAGGTCGACTCTCTTCGGAAACAGATCGAAAACTCACCATGGCAAAGGCACAGGAACTCGACATTGTGAACGATGAGTATCACCAACAAAACACAGCCTGGTACATATGCACAGAGGGTACTGAACCACAAAGGCTACTCCGATTGTTAATGGCAAGAGGAAAGCGTCTTATATGTCGCTTTGCTAAATTATCAGATCCTGGTCAATCTGACATCACGGATATCTGGATGGGTAAGTTAATAAAAGTTGGCAGCACACACGTCAGAATCGCCGAAGTCGAGAGAAGCAAATTCCACTTAAAATCCAGCAGCGTTTTAATATTACGTTTAGAGTATAAAAATGATGATAAAGTAACTTATATATGGCAGGGAAGGTCTTCCAGCGTATGGAAGAGAACTGCAGCCTTACAAGAGGCCAAGGGAAGTGTTTTTGTAATGGATGAAGGTGAAGAGAAGTTGGATTTTTTAGACTTACTGAATTCTGAAATGGTTCGCGACATCAAAGACGTTGATGATCGTCCAGAACACTACTTACCTGAGACGATGCTTGAAAGGACAAGTCACGGATGGAGTCAAGTTCCTCTTAGTCTTGAATCTCTCCATACCTCATGTGATTACATCATTGTAACACCTGTTAGTAATTATTTTATTCTGTCTCAACACACTGATAAATTACAATGCGTAACTACCGCATCTAGACACTTACCGAATCCGCTGCCAGCTACGATTCTTCGACATTCACAGCGATTCTACTTAGAGACACATTTGTCTGCACTGTTTACAGTATCTGGCCCATGAGTTTAAATTGTACCCTGTTATTCTTTTTTGTTATTTTTTTACTTAGATGAAGTTTACTTTTTTTTCTTCTTTTTCTTCTTCTTGTTTTTTTTTTTTTTTTTTTTTAATCCAGATTATACAATACTGTATCATGCCAAAGCCATAACAATCCTGACAAGATTGGAGTCTACTTATGTTGGTGTTGCCTCGTAGCTCTGTAGTTTGCTGTATCAGTAAGCACGCAATGTAAGTGACTTTTTAATCTATTATCAGGGTTGAATTCGAAATTGGAAAAAAAAAAAAAAAAACATAAAAAACATAAAAAATTACTAATTATCACACCACATAGAAACATTCAAACACACAAACTAATCTAATAAATGAGTCGCTATCCACGAAGTGGTACTGGAACTGGTTCACGTCATCGTAAAAAGAGATTTGAGCTCTCTGAAGAACAAAGACAAGAAGTAAGAGAAGCATTCGAACTATTCGACACGGATAAAAACGGTTTAATAGATCCTCACGAAATGAAGGTTGCCATGAGAGCATTAGGCTTTGATGTTAAGAAAGACGAAGCAGTAAAACTTATCGACGACAACAGCACTGATGGTTCACAACAAATTAATATGCACACATTTACGGAGATTATGACTGAGAAGATTAGTGAAAGAGATCCCAGAGATGAAATACAACGAGCTTTTCAACTTTTTGACAATGATAACACTGGGAGAATAAGTCTTAAAAACCTTCGACGAGTAGCTAACGATCTAGGCGAGAACATGGCCGACGATGAACTACAGGCGATGATAGATGAATTTGATAAAGATCAAGATGGAGAGATAAACGCTGATGAGTTCATCAACATCATGACTAACAACGACGAATTTTAATACAGGCAATTCAAAACTTCAAAATATAGATCTAGAAAAAAAGATTTTTATAATTTTTTTTCACCCCTCTCATTTTTCCGCTAATCCCCCGTAGTTTATTTTTTATTTTTATTTTATTTTTTTTTACTTCTGGTTAGATATCCTTACTTACAGTCCTCTTGTGTTTTTATTAGAAAAATATTCATCCTCCTTTAGCTGAAAGGCATAGTGACTATGACACACACGGCTTTGATTGAATTACAGTCCTGCTATTGCCTGACTCAAGTATGGTTACTTTTCTGGTATTTAGATTTACAGCTCTTCAGGATCTTCCGGAAGGCAGCTTTTCTGAAAGCCCCTCTGGGCATGTGAGTGCTTTTTGCGTTCTGCCTCCTGATTTCCCCGTCCCCCTCGTAATAAAAGGTTAATATTGATGACTCGTATTGTTGTTTTTTATTTATTTTTTTTTTTTTAAAAGAAGGTTATTTCATCATGTTTGGGAACTCTGAGTAACTGATAGATGAGTTTTATTTTAATGAACGAAAAGTTTAAATTATTTTCATCTATCCAGAAGACGGGGGTGAAGTGATGTCACATTCACCCATAACACCAACAAGTAACAACGATGAAAGGTTTGCTATGGTACCGTATGGGGGGCTTCCAATAGTCGGAGCGAAACCAAAGCTTCCGGGAGGTGGATTAATGGGAAGTGAACATAGTACTTTCGCAGGGGGATTTCATGAAACTGGAAGTGGAATGGCTCATAGGAAATATCGGATTGGTCTTCCTCCGTCTATTACTGAACCATTGAGTGAGAAGCTGCTCGCTGATGTGGAAGCCGCTCAGTCAGAATCTGAGAAGCGACAGTTCAAAGAATATCAAAAACTACGCACCACCGTACTCTCACTTCAATCCCAAGTTAGAACTGTTTTGGACCTGTTCGCTGAGGAACCAGCAGTTGAAGCAACTCACCCTGACATCATCGGGCAGAGAACTGAAGTTAGTATACAACACAAACTCGAAAAGCTTCATGAACTCGTATCAGAAAGTATGGAGGAAAGCCGCTTAAAAGCAAATCAAGTCGACGTATTGAAAGCTGACAATGATGACTTGCAGCAAGCCACTTCTGACTACCAAGCTAGAATAAAATACTTAGAAGAACAGAATGACTCTTTAAGACACGAACTTCAACAAACAACGTTGCAGTTGAATGATACGAAATCACAGCATTTGCAAACTATTTCGGATTGCACAGCGTTGGCTGATAAAGTTGATCAGCTGACAAGACTTAATGAAATAATTCAAAGAAGACATGAAAGACAACGGCAATCACTACCTGATAAAGATCATGGATCTCAGATTAGAGAAGGTTCTGCATCAACAGGAGGTCAACCAATTGCAAAGCGTCAGCTTGGTGACATGCATCGACTTCAAGACACAATGAGAAGACATCTTGGTGATACTGGTAACAGTAATGGTCCTCAAGGTAAAGTTGCTCTTGTATTTACAGACATTCAAGGATCTACCTCTTTGTGGGAAGCTTTAGAAGACAGAATGCACAGCGAACTCGAAAAACACAACAAAGTCATTCGAGCAGAAATCCACGCCTGGAACGGATACGAAGTTAAAACCCAAGGAGACTCTTTCATGGTTGCGTTCAATGACGTTACTAAAGCAGTTTGCTTCTGTATGCAAGTCCAGCTTCGATTGATGGGATGTAAATGGGATCCTTTACTCCATGATCTACCTGATGCTAAGAGAAGAACAACAAGAAAGAATGGAAAAGATATATTCATATGGAATGGTCTTAGAGTTAGAATGGGATTACATGTTGGATCTCCAATCTGTCAAATCGACGTAACAAGTGGTAGAATGGATTACTTTGGTCCAGTAGTTAATCAAAGTGCTAGAGTTCAAGGGATAGCTCTCGGGGGAATGGTTTCACTCACTCAGGAGGTAAAAGCTGCGATTGATTTTTCACAAATTCCGAAAACGTTAACTCCCCGATTTGAAGATATCGGAGTGTTCTCTCTTAAGGGGATTTCAGAACCAATTCCCCTTCAACAAATACTACCTGAGGTCTTGTCTCCGAGACTTGAGGACTTCGCTCCTCTCAAAACTAAAGACAAAGATGAAGACACTAGCAATGCACCTGTTGGACAGGTTTGTATTGTCTTCCTCCGAATTGACTCTGCTCAGCTGATACAAGATTACTCTGAGGAAATCTGGCTTTCAGTTCTTCACATCTTTCAGAACGAAGTCAGGCTCACATCAGAAGTCGTTGGTGGTTACATAAGCAACGTAGACAAGGATCGTACCACTGTAGCATTCCAACACACTGGAGTAGCATTTAGGTGGGCTATGGAGTTACAAGAATCGTTAATGAATCTACCTTGGAACCCTCAACTTCATGATATTCAATGTTGTAAAACAGTTAATTATGGAAACCAAGATGTTATAAAAGGACCACGTGTCCAGGTTGGAATGCACGTCTGTACATGTGAACACTACTACGATCCCGTAACGAAGAATATGAACTATGTTGGACCTTCTCTGGCAGTCGCTGCTGCTCTTTCTTTGGAAGCGAGAGGAGCAGAAACAGTAGTATCGGATGCCGTGTACGAGGAGGTATCTGCAACATCAAAGGATATATTTGTATTAGCGAAGAAAGATGTTGTTGTTGACAACGAGTCTCCTTTTGATGCATATTTCTGCTTTCCAAAATCCTTACACGGTCGTGCTACATACTTAACAGGTGTTGATATCTCAAACGAGCGTACACCTGACGAAGTATTACTTCATAAAGTAACTGATGCTCCTTTTGGAAGAGTTTGTATTGCTTTTACTGATGTTCAGAACTCAACAGTACTTTGGGAACAAAACGAATTAGCAATGGCGGAAGCAGTTAAAATGCATCACAGCGCCATGCGTGCTGGAATTCAAAGATTTAAAGGATACGAAGTTAAGACAGAAGGAGACGCATTTATGGTTGCTTTCAGAGAGACAAAAGATGCTATGAGATGGTGTTTGTTTATGCAAGAGAGTCTCTTGACTCTCGATTATAGTGCAGACTTTTTAACACTTCCTGATGCCAAACCAATGCCTAAAGGAAGACCACTTTGGAGAGGGCTACGAGTCCGTATGGGGTTCCACGTTGGTAGACCTCACTGTGAAATAGATCCTGTGACTTCAAGAATGGATTACTACGGTAAGATGGTAAACAAAGCAGCTCGTGTATCCGGAACTGCTCAGGGAGGTCAAATCGTAATGTCTGATGAAGCGTTCCAAGACATCAGTAGCTCTTTATTAGAATTAGGTCAGCCAACAATAACAGATGGTGGCTCTGTTCAATTAAAGGGAATCGCCTTGGCAGCAAAAATTCATTTCGCAGTTCCAAAGCGGTTGCGTGCGAGGACGTTTAAGGAAAGCCAACTTGCGGTGTCAACAGCGAAACCGACGATGTTGGAAAAAATGACTCATGAGTTGGAAACAAAAGACACTCAAGGTACGAAGTTAGTCAGAGCCCCAACTGGAACAGTTGCGATATCTTTCACAGATATTCAAAATAGTACAGTCCTTTGGGAGAATTGCAAAGAAATGAAACAAGTTGTGCAACTCCACCACAAACTCATGCGAGACGGTATTCGCGAGTACAACGGTTACGAAGTAAAAACCGAAGGAGATGCTTTCATGGTAGCATTTCATTCAACACAAGATGGGATTGCCTGGTGTTTACATATGCAAGTATTACTTTTAAAGGCAAAGTGGATGCCGTCTCTCCTCGAAATGAACGATGCTAAACCTGAAAAATCACCCGCTTCTCAAACCCAGATTTGGTGTGGCCCGAGAGTCAGAATGGGACTCCACGTTGGAGGAGAACCTGAGCTGGGTTGCGAAACAGATATTTGCACAGGTCGTATGGACTACTACGGAAAGATGGTTAACAAAGCAGCTCGTGTCTCAGGTCTCGGAAAGGGAGGAGAAATTGTCATTTCTCAAGATTGCTACACAGACCTAATGAAGTTACCGGAAGCAGAACGCAAAAAGATTGGAAAAGTCGGATACGAATCAGTCTGTTTAGGAGAGAAACAACTAAAGGGAATTGATAAAGCTGTCTTAGTTCATTCATTAGTACCAACTGGTCTTTCAGAAAGACGTAAAACATGGAAATCAATGGATGCTCAGAAAGCTGTTGCCCAACCAACAGAACCACCTGATTGGTGGGAAGAATACGAAAAAGAAAGACTTCGACACGAAATGGAACAGAAGAGTGCTCCTACTGGGATGTGCACATTTGTGTTTACAGACGTACAAGGGTCAACAAAACTTTGGGATTCATGTAGTAAGTCTATGGCTGATGCTGTTAGAATACACCACGAACTAATGCGTACTTGGATAAAGAAGATGAGTGGATACGAAGTTAAAACAGAAGGTGATGCCTTCATGGTGACATTTCACAATGCTACTGACGCAGTGAAATGGTGCATTGCAACACAATTAGAATTAGCAAGAGCTGCATGGCCAGCAGAGATCACTGCACAAGACTTATGCAAAACGGAATACGATGAAGATGATCAGGTGATTTGGAATGGATTAAGAGTTAGAATGGGAATACATTGCGGTGAAGTTGATCACGTCGTTGATGAAACAACAAAACGAATTGACTACTACGGCCCAACAGTAAACTTTGCTGCTCGTGTAGGAGGACTTGGTATCGGTGGTGAAATAGTGTGCTCTAGTGAAGTATTAGAAGCAATCCCAAAGATGACAACAGCTGGTAATCCAATAGTTCAATATTTAGGTCCTCGTCAGTTAAAAGGAATCTCTCAAGAAGCATACATTTATCGAATTATACCAACAGATTTAACTGGTAGAGAATACCCTGCTCTACCACCACCTGCTCCACCGTCATCAGGTGGTAAAGATGCAAAGAGAAAAATCAGCAGATCTGGTTCTGTTGCTGCGAGTGAACTCAGCAACCAAGATGATGATTATGAAAATGATAATCAGCGAAGGACGTCAAAAACTGCTGGTCACACCAGCATGAAAAACATAAAGAAAGCAATGGACAAAATACGTGATGAGCGAGACAAAATAAAAGACGAACGAAACACTCTCAGAGGGGAACTCACTAAAATAAGAGATGAAAAGAACCATGCTGAACAAGAACGTAGTTTTGAAGTCTGGAGACTACATCGACATGTTAGAGAATACATGAAATTAATTAAAAGATATGTCGAATGTTCTTTAGATAGGACGAAAGGTGTTTTCTCACAAACTGATATGATGCATGAATGGATTAGAACTCACAGGCAGATCATGAGTGAGGAATCTCCAGTCGAAACCTTCAGACCAGACCACCGAAAACGAGAAGAAAAGAAAGTTCGCGCTGACGTAGAACTTAAAACCCAACTAGGGCTTGCTATTGAAACCGAACGAGAAGAAGGTGCCCACGTCGAGTTGGACCAACGCAATGGCCAATGGACCATTGCCACCAGCAAACTCAGTAGATCAGTTGTGGGTCACTTGAGTAAGCAATTTGTTTATTTAGCAAAATACTTTGAGGGTGTTAAGAAGAAGGGAAAGAAGAGATCTGAACAACAAGACGCACCTTACCAAACTGAAGACAGTGCTGCAGGAAGGAGGTCTAGAATTATGGCGAGATCAAGTTTACCTCCACAACCTCCTCCACAACATCAAAAGAGAAGGAGGAATGGAAGGAATGACTCTGATAATAAAGAGGAAAACACTGCTGCAGCGGCAGCTGCCGCAGCAGCGCAAGCTTCACCTGCACAAAGTACTCCTCCAAGTACTCAGGCAACACTTCCTTCTCCTGCTCCAGCAGATCCAGTGAGTGCAGTTCTTGGTGACACGGATTACTTTATGGATACTCGTCGTAAATCAGTTAGTGTCCCTCGCCATCCAAATAGCGCAGGTAAGGCTGCTCGTCGTTTTAATAGAAGTTCTCGAAAATCAGTTGCCTCTATCAACCAGCCTTCCCTTGGATTGTGAGACTACTATCTCTGTATACTTTTGAGGCGCGCGTTTTACACAAGCGTCTCTTTCCAATGAATCTATTCTTTTCCCCTGCCAGTTGCGTATTTCGTTTATTTCTTTCAACTTCATCTCTCTTAGCGGAATAGTTCTTGAGAACTCCCTGAGTGTTTTCTTTATTTTTACTCAAGGTCTCATCAACGAAAAGGAATCGGCTACAATGTGTTTGTTATTTCGTATGGGATAACGTCACACCATGGCAATATAAGGTGGCAGGCTTTAATCTGAGAACCTTTTCGGTGAACCATTTATTGGAAAAAGATTTTAGGTAAAGTACACTTGTATGGTGAACTATGCCTGGATAGGATGAAACCGGGGGAAACTCTGGTGGGGGTCCGTTGCCTTAGTACAAATATTATTACCATCTGTCGGATCTGTGAGGGATGGTTGATTAGCTAATATTTCAATTTCAATTTTTTTTTTTTTTTTTTTTGTTTTTTTTGCAACTGTATGCGAAGTTCTTATTTTTAATAATAAAAAAAAAAAAACGAAGAAGGAGATTACGAGATTCTGTCAAACTCACTCACAGAATTAGCTCTTCCAATTCATGTGACTCTCGCTGAAATAGCGAAGTGTTCCGTTATGACGTTAGTTAGTAGTGGTAGTTATGATCTGGTGACACCAGTCGCAACAGATGACTATGGTATCTTACTATTAGCAAATTAATATAGTCCTGAGATGATTCGTCAGGCTGCAGGGACCAATTGTAGAGCTTTCTTTTATTTTATTTTATTTTGTACTTTTTGTTATAGAGTTTATTGAGACCAACCTGGAAAGGTAATCTCGCGCGCCGGTTACAATCAAGTTTAGTTATTTATGTTTGCCTTGTAGTTGCTGCGTGCGTGAGATAGCTTTTTGTCCTCCTCTTTTTATTTATTTTATTTTCTTATCTGCATACAATATTAGTTAGTAGCCAACACGGTGATTTCTCACGTGAAACGCCGACAGTCATCCATCAAGTTAGTATTTTTCATTTTTTTTGAAAAAAACTTGTTTTGATTTGAAGTCACTTTCCCTCGTGAATGGTTGCTTTTTTATTACCCTTCCCACGTAGACAGCAGCGTTTGTTTATTTGCAACACTGTTGCGAAAAAAAAATAAAAAGAAACTGTTATTGTTTCCCCTTTCCCATCTTTTTTTTCTTTTTTAATCCTTTAAGTCTACTGCTACAGATATTACAGATCGATGTTATTAATTTATGACTCCGGGACAGAGGATGTTTCTTTGCACTTTCAATTCTTGTTATTATTCTTTTTGTTTTGTTTTCTTAGTATTTTTTGCATGTTTATTGTATTCTTTTTGTTTGAGGAGAAATCACTGCTAGTTCTTGTCTTAGTTTTCCTTAGTACTTGCTGCTGTTGTCCAGTTGTCGGAAATGCGATAAGCTTTACTATGGAATCATTGATTTCTCTGTACCACTCTTTCATACTATCATATTTTGGCTTGTTAAAGAACAGTCCTTTCCCTGGTTACTTTTACAGCTTCGTTTTACGTTTTTTCTTGTTGTTTTGCAGGAATTTTCAAGAGCCAAACATCCTTTTGGTTGTGTTTTTTCTTCGTTCTCTTTTTTTTTTTTTTTTTTTCAAGGTTGCAAAAAAAAAGAAGGGGAAAAAAAAAAAAAAAAACTTCTTATGTTGTCAGCCAACTGACTTCAATCACGAAAGTCTGTTATTTATTTTTTTTTTCAAATTTCTCTCCCAATCCCCCGTCTGTTGTTAGTTTTGTGCTGTGAAATTCTGAAGGATGCAATGTTTGATATGAATCACAAATATTCTTTTTAACTAAAATCTACATCACTATAACATGGTTGGTATGATAACGTGGGTTGTTGGAGACGAAGGTGGGTTGTTTTACTATTTTATTTCTCAACTCAGCACACGTCGTACTCACAATGTCTGACGAAAACCCTGGACCTGTAGCACCTGGAATGCTTGTTGCTACATCGGGAAAATCGGGTTACGGGTTGAAGCCCCCTGTTCAGAAGCCGATCCCTCCACCTCCACCACCACCCCCTGGTAACTCAAGTTAAGATAGCGTCCGTCAATATCTTGATTAGGCTTTACTTGTGTGGTTATACTGATTGGTCTGAATGCCATAAACAAAAAGAAAAAAACATTTCACTATCCCGTTGTGGCTTTTCATCGCTTCGTGATCTTCATAAATAATTTGAGGAGTTGAGAGGAGTTGTATTTTTTTTTAAAGTAAAAAATTAGATTTCGGTATTTCCCACATCAGAAATAACTAATGACGGGAAAGATACTATGTGTGGGGACATGTTGTGTTGACTACGTTGCAACGTTTACCGAGTTCCCACAACCAGATACAAAAAGTAACGCGACTGACACAGAGGTGTCATGTGGTGGAAACTCAGCGAACATCGCGTGGACGCTGGCGCGGATGGGGAGAAATGTACAATTTGTTTCTGTAATATACAACGATTCTCATGGGAAATTAATAGAAGAAGACATGAAAAATAACAACGTCGATATCTCCACTCTCCTTCACGTTGATGGAAGAACTCCTGTTTCATATATTGTAGTAGACAGTAGAACGGCTTCAAGAACTATTCTCCACAGTCCTGCTTCAGTCAATCCATCGTCGTATGAGATTCCCACAGACAACCTTCCGTCTTCCCTCCCTTTAATTATCTTCTTAGACGGAAGGCATTATAAATTAGGATTAAATATTTGCTTATTTTACAAAGAGAAATACCCAAAAGAAGATCTCCCAATCATTCTTGACTGCGAGAGACATAACAGAGAAGGATTGACTGATCTCTGGAAGTTAGCAACGATTACAGTGACAACTGTTGAGTTTATGAAAAAACGATACGAAACGGAAGAGTTAATAGTAGCTGTACAACAGTGTTTAAACAGCGATACCCCCCCAGTGAGAAAAGCACTCATTGTTACACAAGGTAGTTCTGGTAGCCTCTTGTTTGATATTGGTGCTGAAAGTGATATTTCTTTCACCGATTTTGAATCTCTAAAACCCCGTGTCCCTGTCAAGTTCAATTCCGCTACTCTGACTCTCATCCCAGCTGTTTCCCCGCCTTCTGACACCCCAATTGTTGACACAACTGGAGCTGGAGACGCTTATCAAAGTGGTCTTATTTATAAATTATCTGCTGGTGCATCTCTTGCAGAAGCGGCAACCTTTGGGAGTCACATTGCAACCTTGAACTGCTTAGGTAAAGGAGCTAGGTGTGTACCCAACAAAGAAGAATTAATAGTCATGGGTGTATTAGATGAGGAGTGATAAACACTTGTTAATTACGTTACTCGAACATCTTAACAACATATTGTTAAAGTGTTCTTATTTACGTTACGATTGAGTGAGAGTAAGCCATGATGGATAAAGTTGTTTAATGGTTTTCTATAGCTTTTTTAAAAGAAATTATTTATTTTATAAACAGCCGGGCAATATGTCGAGTCTGAGGAAGCGACAGGGAGAATCATCGAAGTTTAATGGACAAGTCAAGTCTTCGATGATAAGCGCCGTCACTGTCGAACAGAGATGGCATTGGAGTGGTAAGGCTAACCAAGGAATATGGGAAATTGATTACCAACAAGAACAAGGTAAGCTACTGACTGCTGGTGACGATGGCCGTGCAATGATCTGGGAAGTCGTAACATCCGAAGAAGGCAAACTCGACTTTGAATACTCATCGTGTCTAGCTAAAGCTACTATTTCGAATGGTTGTAATACTGCAAAATGGTCTCCAACTGGATCATTAATAGCGACAGGTTATGATAATGGAATCGTCTTTATTTGGAGAAGAACAAAACATCCGACAACACTATCTCATGGTGACAGCAGCTACAATAAGGAACACTGGACAACTTTTAAGGTATTGAAACTACCAGTCCCATCTGACGTTTCAGTCGTGCAATGGTCTCCCGACCAACAAACGATAGCAGCTGTCACTGCTGGCGGACCAACACTAATCTGGTCAATAGCTGAAGGAACTATTTGTAAACAAGTTCTACAAGATCATCAGTACAGAGCTTGTGGACTAGCTATTGATCCGTTTTCTACTCATATGTGTACTGCAGGTGATGATCAAAAAATCTGCTTCTATAGCAGAGATAATTCACAAACATCATCACCCTTCAAAACACTAAAAGTAATGGGATCTGATTTCGCTAAAGGTTTAGTTGATCAGGATAAGTTTAGAGGGTTGGTTAGACGTCCTATTTGGTCACCAGATGGTCTTTTCTTATTAGTACCATCAGCATACCAGTCAGTTAAGAAAACTTTATTGGAACAAACTATGCAAAGTTCTGGAAGAACGACCATTAAAAAAAAACGAAAGAAGAGTCTCATCGATCTCGAAGATGACAACGAGGACCCTCAAGAAGACTACGCAGAATTGCACGGATGTTTAGTTTTCTTAAGAGAGAAATATGACAAAGCCTCAGCCTTTATACCCTCACCACAAGGATTTACCCCTATATGTGCTGGTTGGGGAAGGAATCTTTACGAACCAATTAAACCTTGCTCTTCATCATCAGAGATATTTGGATCATCTATTTATCGAATGGTATACGCGATAGGTGCTCGCTGTCGTATAACTAAAGTAAACAGTGTTTTCATTTACGACACAGCTCACATTAATCCTCTTATCGTTGTTAACAATGTTCATCAAATGCCTCTAACTGGACTCTTATTCTGTCGTAATGATGAAGCGATACTAACATCATCGAGAGATGGTTACGTAAGTGTTCTTCAACTTAACTCAGAGCTACTGGGAAGTACTATTAATGAAAGTAAAGGCAACGAGGTACGTAGTTTTAATATTTTAAACAAACCACTGATGACGACTACACATAATAAACAATTTAAACACAGGAAGCGAAAGACCTGCTGTCGAAGTTGGATGAAATGAAAAAGACACTCTCTGAGCAGGTATGTGAGTGTGATGAATATCTTTGAAGTTAACTTATTGAAAACTATCGTAACATTCTAAAACAGGCAACTCGAGTAGATGATCAACTGAAGGATCAAATACGTGCAATTCAACAGCGAAGCCGAGAAAAGCGAAAATTGATTTCGGATGATGCACAACCGACTGTTAATGTGATGCAAATAAAGAAGAAAATCACACCTGGTGTTGGTGATTCTGTTGAACAAGTAAAGGCTGAGGAACCTGCCAGTACCTCTGCTGTCACTACTGACCCAAATGTTAATGTTTTGGTTAAGAAAAAGAAACGTATTACTCCAATAACTGTTTCTTGATATCAACCTGACTACTTAGAAACACAATCACTAAATAAAGGTTCTTGTATCGATACTGCCTTTTGATATCTGCACTATAATAGTAAAGTAATCTTGTCTTTGTCAGGGCGGGAATCTTTCTCTTGTGCGTCTTCGTTAAGACGTTGAATGTTATCTCTTATCTTTATTGGGCTGTTTTTAGTCCAATTTTCTTAGATTTTCAAAAGAAAAATAGCAGCAATAGTCACATTTGATAAAACACCTTTTTTAACAGGATACTAAACCCAGCGGACATTGAACGTACTTGCAGTTTCGCCCTCAGTTTTTATAATATACTTTTTCAGGAAATAGTAAGTTATATGAGGCCTCTTCAAGAACCTCCGGTATGTTCCCCACCGACAAGTACATCGTCACCTACTGAGGATTTTAGAGGTAGTCGACATGCTAATGCTCGTCAAAGAAAAGGACTTGGTAGATATCGAAAAGGAAAGAAATTAGGACAAGGAGCATTTGGATCTGTTTATCTTGGAATCGATCAACTGTCAGGTGAGATGGTTGCAATAAAAGAACTTCAGGTTGACAGTCTAAGCAGTGACACAGAAGTAAGAAATGAATTCGATTTGCTGCGAACTCTACAACATCCAAACATAGTCAGATACATCGATTATGAGTTTGTAGAGGATTCGAAACTTAGAATATATTTGGAATATGTTGATGGTGGATCAATGGCTTCTGTTTTAAAGCAATATGGAAACCTCTGTGAGAGAGTCTGTAGTAAGTACATTCATCAAACAATTCTTGGATTACAATATCTTCATGCTAGTGGAGTAATCCATAGGGATATTAAACCAGCTAATCTTTTAGTAAATTCAGCTGCGGAAGTTAAATTGGCAGATTTTGGTGCATCAAAAAAACTACCTGAAGGAACAACAACCCTAACAGAAACAAGATTCGTTGGAACCCCAGCTTACATCGCTCCAGAAGCAATAAGAGGAAAGCACACCTTCGCAGCGGACATCTGGAGTGTTGGTTGTACTCTGCTGGAACTTGTAACTGGCAGAAATGTTTGGACTGGATCAATCACGTATGAGGGAGTTACTGATTTCATAAGACAAGTAGCTGCCGATACTGTAATGCCAATTGTTCCTGAAGAGCTCTCTGATGGATGTCGTGATTTTATCGATCGTTGTTTACAAAGAGATCCAAATCTCAGAGCCAGCTGTGAAGAGTTAATTCAACACCCATTCCTTGTTGAAGAAACTGATGAAGAGACTGATGAGTCAGAAATTTATGAAGAAGACGACGAAATGTTTGCAAGTGACGACGAAGAAACAAAACCGGTCATGAGTACTATGGATGCATTATTTCAAACAACTGACTTAGACTCTACCAATATAGATTATATTGGTTTGGGTGAACCAGTGATAGCTGAAACTAAACCCGCAGCTTTATCATCATCAGGTCCTAACTGTAAATCAATGGCAAAATTAAAACAACCTCCGAATGCAAACAGATCACCTCAAACAGCCCTAACCCCTTCAAAAGCTGGTAGGGGTGCTAAACAACCAAGAGATGGTTGGTTCACACCAATGCAAACACCTATTCAAACAGTTGAAGAACCTCTTGAAGAAGCGCAATCTCTGGCTGGTCTTTTTATTGCAGCACATCATTGTAATGATGTAGTCGCGAAAGGATTCTTTCCATCGATTGATAGTAAGAGAGTTCGAAAGGAAGATGTTTTTGATTTTAGTGATACAAATAACCTAGAAGCTTCCCAGTCAGCATCACTGCGACTTGGAAGTCCTTGTCGTAGAATGCCTTCGCCGCCCTCCTTGTATAATAGCAGACTAGAATCTGGTGTCTTTTCAGAAGATCCGAAGAGCTATGTGAAAGTTGAAGGAACCCCCGATGGTTTGGTTAAAATTCATTTGGATGAGCTTGACTTTTCTTGCACCAACTCGTTCTCGTCCTCTAAGGCTTTCACGTTTAAATTTGATGTCTTTTTCAACGAAAAAACAACTCCCCTATTCCTATTTAAAAACATTGGAGTTCCTATCATCCGATCATTAATGAAATCGAACACTCCAAACAAGAGAGTTTCCATAACATGTGCTGGCATGCCTTATTCTGGTAAAAGTCAAACTGTTATCGGTACAGACAACGTCTTTGTCAAGGCTCAAATGGGATTTCTTCCTTATTTAATTAAACAGTTGTATGATGAGTATGGAAAAACACATTCATTTTATGTGTCGTCAATGACTTGTAGAAAAGGTAAAGAGGGAATATTTGATAACATCCACCACAGACTTATTCAAGGTGTTTCTGATTGGGATATACTCCGACTTAGTGTTTTGGAATTATCTGAGACATGGGAAAATGCTCTTGATATTTTAGATCTTTCGAAGTTAGCGTTTTTGGGTGTTAAATCTCCTCACATGCTTGCGATAGAAGTTAGACTGAAGAGCAAACCTGACATAGTAGTAGCTACTCTTCATGTTACTCTATTTTATGGAAGACAATGGACCTACTGGTTGAATGGGTTAACACTACTTTGCCATCATTACTTTGCTTATAGCAATCCATCGTGTTCTTTGAGTCACAGGGATTGTGATTCAGCCCTCGCGGAGTCGTCTCAAATTCAAGAAGATCTTCGTCGCTATACGGCGAATGAATTTTTCGGAATAGTTGAGCAGATATACCGAGACCAGAGCTCAATGAATTATATATTACATAATTTTCACAGCTTGGCAGGACACGTCGATGAAATCGTTTCTTCGCTGTCCGCCCTTGAATCAGCGACACGGCAGGCACCAAAATTTGCTCCTAGTGTCAATGATGATGAAGAATAATTATAACAACGCTGACGAAATTATTGTCACCGTAGCAAGGCAAACCTCTCAATACTTTCTTAGAAATCTGGAAAAAAAAAAAAAAAAAAAAAAAGAAAAGAAACTCGCGTACAAACAAAATAAAAATAAAATAAAAAACTTTCCATCGAAAATAAATTTGAAATTATCGAGAGGACTGTTTTCCGATCTGAGTGTTGTATTAAAAACCTTTTATTTATATATTTTTCTTTTTTTTTTTTTTTTTTTTTTTTGCACCGATAAAGTCTCTTTGTAATATCCTTTATTGAACTAATAAGTTACAATTAAAATATTGGAATAATCCTGAAGGTCCTTTCAAACTTTTTTGATTTTTATATTAGGCCTGTTCCAGGAGGAAAGCACGTTTTCTAATTGTGCAAAAAAAAAAAAAAAAAAAATTGTGTCCGACTTACACTTTTAACGATCAGATAGAATTCCAGCGGACAAAGAAAAGCAAAAGAACTATACAAGCATGTGTTTTTCTTCCGGAATTCAAAAAAAAAAAATTAAAAAAAAATGAAGCTTTTTCTTCCTTTTTTTCTATTTTCTTAAACCCTTAGTTTTTTTTTTTTGTTTTTTTCAAAAAAAAAAGTAGATATAACTTACGCGAGGCGTAGCAACAGGTGGAACACCCGCTAGGCAGCAGAAACCTTGTAGAGTAGAGTTGATTAATATGTCGATTTTACAAACCGCGCTGCTCTCGGAAGAGGTAGCTTGCACTAATGGCACTTGACGTGCATTCTTTTTACGATTGCAATATTCTTTTTTGTTTTTGTTTCCTCGCTTTACTTCGCCGTTGTTTTTTGCGAAGCAAAGATGCACTTACGCTTATCAGGCAAATTGCCATACAGATACTGTTGGGTTTGGTTTTGTTTTTTTTTCGTAGTTCCCTTACATCGTAAAGTGGCTGAAATTGTCAGCAAAATCACACTACTTTTTTTCTCAGATTTATATAAATAAAAACTACAGCTGGAGAGCAAAGAAGATATGAATGCTGTACACAACAATTTTTTTTTCTTTTATTTTTCTAGAAAAGGAGGGGAAAAAAAAAAAAAAAAAAAAACATGTCAAAAATTGAATGCGCGATATGTTTTGAATCCTACCAAGAAACAGGAGACCTAATGCCTCACATGCTTCAATGTGGACACACATACTGCAAGCATGACTTGGAAACTATTTTAGAAAACGGATCAATAAAATGCCCTGAATGCAGGAATGATAGTGTGACTAAGAAGAATGCTAAGGCTATGGTACCAAATCATACGTTGATACTAATCATAAAAGAAGAAAGACAGTTTCTGTCTTGTCTACGTCCATCAATACAAAGAAAATGTGTAGCATTCACAGATCCACAACCAGTACTCGATGATTGGACTTGTCGTGTGTGTACTCTTAAGAATAATAATTCACTAAATAGATGTGGTGCATGTAACTCATTTCGTACTGGTGATATAAAACGGATCTCAAGGAGAGATGTTCTTGAAGAACTTGTTGGAATGCGACGCTAAACAACAAACAATCCTCAACTGCTATTCCAAACAATACTATTGTTGGATAAGCAGCTCAGCTTCTGTTATTGAAGCCTTATTTTGAATCTTGCCATCAAATTTAAGATCTATTTTTGTGGTTGTGTTTCGTTTTTTTATAATTTAGAACTTTCCTTATAAAAACCTGTTACACAAGTATGTTTTTCGCTTAGTTGTTGTGTACTTTTATAAATCATAATTCACTAACAGGGAGAAAAATGATTGAAGTTCCAGTTGCGGACTTCGGGGACACCTTCCCAACGATAGTAGAAAGCGGGGAAGGAGGACCAGCAACAGCACCAGGATGTACTCTTCATGGTGCTATGTATGAGACAGGAAGTAATGTTGCATGTTGTTGGCAAATCCACGACGACACTGTTTCCCTTTGTACACTAGACGTTACGTCATCCACTCCCGTCAGAGGTGGGAATAGACAGATTCGAAGATTAAGATTTGGAGGTGTCGTCCTACCAAAACCGATCCTTTTCAAAGTCAAAGACGGCCATCGACTACTTCTATGCACCGCCAAGGGTGACTTAAAAATGGTAAACATGAGAATAGCACCTGACGGCACAATTGATATCCCACAAGCACCTTTTAAAACTGTACAGTTACCAAATACACAAAGAGTATCAGGATGTATATTTGTACCAAGGGGTGACAGTGCATCAACATTATGGGGATTCATTGGTTGTAGTAGTTGGGAAAAGGACACAGATACCCTGACTGAAATAAAAGTAATTCAAATACCTACGAGTGGTAGTATGTTAGAGTATAAAGAACAACAACCACTTCGTTTTAGTAGTGTGTTGTGGAAGCGTGGTAAGCAGGCGACTACATTCACAGCTGTTCAAGACCCAAGGCATGCTGAATCAGCTTTATTAATAACATTAGAGGTAACTGAAGCTGTTGTGTATCAAATTAATGGATCAGGAAGCCCTCATGAGATTGCTAAGTTTCCAATCCCAGCCAACTCGCCTGAGTCAACACCGACTGATGTGAACGCATCAGTGATTGATGGTAAGTTAGTAATGGCAATATCATACACTGGATTACAACCTTGTGTTTCTCTCTTTAGAGTGAACCTTCAGTCGTCTACTACTGATCATGTTAGAACTGTTATGTGTCCGCATGATCAAGATTCTGATTTGTCCTTTTCTGGTAAAAGAAAAGTTCGCATTCGAATCCGTACCTCCTCATCAGCAATCTACATAGTCTGGCAGACAGATAATGTAATCCGTGAACAGGGTATTAATATTCCTTTGTTATTCGCTGCGCTTACTCCTGAACCACAGAGGAGTCAATTTATTATTTCTTGTGTTCCTCTATCTGGTCAAGTCACAAATGTAAAACATTGGGAAGTAGTGGACCTCTCTTCTGCCACAAGAACGTCATTGATGTTGGGACAAAATGCTGCATTTGGAAATGCATCGGAGGTTGGACTTTGTATTGTTGATGGTAAACTATTGAACAAGAGTGATATTTGTGTTATATTAAGACCAGGTGGACTTTCAGTACTGAGACAAGCCACACCAATTGAGACAGAAGTAGTAGTAGCCATTCCAGAGATTGAGAGCCAACGTGAAGTCGATTCAATTTCTCAAAATCTCATTCATCCATACATATCATACAGCAGATGTATTGATGATAACAGCTCTAGTCCCGACCTAAGTTGCAAAAGCTCTGATGACGTCGCACTGTTATCAGCATGGAGACAGTCAGACACATTACTTAGTATAGCTGCTCCTATCATTGATACTTATTTACCAAAACTGATGAACGCGTCTTCAGATGATCTCCCTGTTATCTTACAGGGGATTGAAAGACAATTATATTGTGTTTGTTCAAGAGATAGGGTTGCTGAATCATGTCATGCTGATATAGAATCCATCAACAGGATAACTGATGTTTTACTTAAAAAGATTAAAGGCGGTTGTACCAGTTTAGGAACAAAATCCGTTCCTATTGTTGCTGCTCCTGGAACTAGTTGTCAAGTAGCATTTGTGTTATTGGTATTATCACTTCATGCGGCTGTGTTGGCATCAGTCTCTGCAAGTTTAGATCCAAATCATGATTCACAAAGATTGTGTACTGCCATTGATAATGTTGTTCTGCATGCTCATACACACGCTACGATGTCTGTTTTTGTTGGTTGTCCAGTTTTCAGCGCATTCATGGCTGAGCTTCGACCTACTGCTGCCAGTGAGATATTCGTTACAATAAGAGATGCTGTGTGGCACCTACTCTCTCTGTCTGATTATGTTGGAGGTTCATCTGACATCTCACCATCAACTCTCATTAATATGATGAGTACCGCTCCTATTCAGATAATTCCATTCTTAAGAGATTTACTTAGCGTTGGTAACTCTGAATTATCAAAAGAAGTTCAGGGTCTGGTTGTTACTCACCTACACGCTATTGCTAAGTTCGCGCACAGTGATCAAAACACTCCATCAAATTTCAATGACGTGTCGAGAATGATTGAATTTCTTTCTGGAGAGGACCAACGTAACTTCATTAGTTACATTTATAAAAGTGTCGCTCAACCGAACGTAACAGGTCTGAGTGTGCCATGTTGGTATGAAGTACCTGGACTGCCATGTGATCCAGCTATCGCTTACTTGTTTTTATCTGCAAAAGCGTTAGCTCAAAACGGATCTCCTGTTCATGTTGCAGCAGCAGTAGCGATTATGCCTCCTGTTGAACGATTACTCAGTGGAATACCAATGTGGACAACAGAAGACTGGGATCTCCTAATGAAAGTTAATAAATGGAAAGTTGAAAGTTCTATTGATAAATGCAGCAAACCAGTTCATTTAGTAAGCTCGTCAGAAGCCTTTCAAAGCGACAGAAGCACCCGATGGGACTTTGCTGCCAGAACAGTTCTGCAATGTCCAGATCCTAAAGAGCTTGAACAGAGATTATCACTCTTTGTTGATGCGGCATTACAGGCTGGTGGTAGAGCTATGCAGAGATTTTTGATTATGAACTGGTCTCCTGTTCTCCGATCACCTATTAAATGTGAGATTACTTCCAGTGGAAATGTAGGAACTGAGACAACGATAACAATTAAATTACCATCAAACAGAAAACAGATAACTGACTGTTGTCTAATTCTATCACCTATACCGACTGGTTACATGACTGGTTCAGGAATGGGACTAAATTTGAAAATAGGTCAGAACGCGGAGCAAGTCCTTGGAAGTTTTATAAAAGTGTGGACACAACCAGGGATTGACACGTACGAGTTATCATTCACAGCTGTGTTACCCGACGCGTCACCTAATGAGTTACGAGAATTTAACATTATCGTTGGTTATCCTGGAATGTTACCATCGGTTCTCTGTTGTAGTTGCACACCATCATCACCTGTTTCACCGGAACGTAACTATGCACATTCATTGCAACCTGACGTTATTATTTCTCGATTGTTGTGGTCGAAGGGTGCTGACAAAACTATTCACGAACTCATCACACGCGATAACGTTCCGAATTATTATATTATGTTAGTTCAGGTGTGTTGAATGATCTTTTTACTTTTTTTTTTCCTTTTTACGGAAGGTGTTATGTCTGGAGCAACCCATTAAAACAAAAAAAACAAAAAAAAAAACAGTTCCTCGTCCACAGAAACGAATTCCGTTGCGCAGCGAGAGTAAACTACAGAATAGCTGAAAGGATAAGGTTTGATAATTTATTATTGTTTATAATGTGAGAAAGATATCAATATCCAAATTATAATAAATGAAATTTTCATTTTTTTTTGTGCGCAACTGGTACAACAACAACAACAACAACGATCATAACAATCATAACAACAACAACGATCATAATAATCTCCAAAACAGAAACGCTCCAAGAGCTGATATCTATGAACTAGAAGTAGCATGTAATGCCTTGGTACTCACAAAGATGACTCTGAAATCTGGTGGATTTGATTCATTCTGTCTGGAGGGAGATGATCCAACACGTCAGTCTCGCGATACTTCGAATTCAGAAATAGTAACTCTCAAAGATCTGGATAACAGACGAGCTTGCCTCCAGGCTGAACTAGCATTGTTGAAACACAATTCTGGAACAGCAATCACACGTATGTTGATATTATTATTACTTTTTTGTTGTTGTAAAAATGTATTTCATACCTATTTTAATTAACCCTGTAAATCACAAAAAAAAAAATAAAAACAGCTCTCCAACTCCAGCAATGTCCTCAAGTTGAATTTCTCAACATGCTCGTAAAACGTAAATTATTCACCCACGCGGTATGAATTGTTTTTAGTTATTTTAGTATAAAATCAATTGTAATAAGAAAGTATTTCATGTACTTATATAACACAAAACAGGCTGACTTTGCTGAAGCTAGAAATCTCGATATGAGCAGTGCGTTCACAGAAGCAACAGCAGCTTGTGTTGAAGTTGATAAGAGTAACGTGAATAGAATTGAGAAACACCGTCTTTGGGATGAGATATCTAAATTACTAACGCAGCACTCAACGGAGAAGGTTCAGTGGAAATTTCATGTTTGTGTGATGGAAGAGTCGTTGAGACTTGGTACCGTACCTCCAAGTAAAGTTATTACACAATTATCATACAACAGACCTGATATGTGTCTCAGAGCTTTTATTGCTGACGGTGCTGACTTTTCATTAGAAGCAGCAGCAAGCTTAGCAACTCAATACTTACACTGGTCTAACTCTGGTTGTGTGTCAGATGAATTTGCATCTGGTCGTGTGGTTCCGGTGTCGCTATTGGATTTTGCTACGGAGACATTTAAACAGCGATTAGCTGTTGGTGGTCTCTCTGATAATGTTGTTATTAAATTAAAAGAGTACTTATCATCATGGAGTCAATGACATCAAATATAGTAGTCATGGATACTTAACGAAGGTGAGCATCTTATCTGGAGACTCTATTCTGGTGGGATCATTTTGACCTACTTTTCTGCATCATTACGTACTGGCAATCAGGTTTTGCAGCTTCTTAGCCGCCGTTATTATTAACTAGTGTACCGACTAAAGTGTTTGCCCCCATTTTTTCATGGTAGCTTCTGCCATGCATACGTCTCCCCCCCCTAGATGTTCCAGTTCATGTTTTCTTCGTAAATGTTCTTCGCCAGGGATCAATTGTCAGTTTCAACAAACCAAAAGGTTGGTTGAAGAAATTCTTTTTTTTTCAAAAAGTATGATTTACTTTATTGCTGGTACTTTATTTGTACAGGTCGTTGAATGAGAGAAGGGTGAATTAATAATTGTATTCTAAAAAGTGTGTCGAAAGTCTTATACACTATAAAATTATTTTCCTCTGCAGGGTGCTCAATATGGAGTCGGGTGACCGCACGTCACTACTCCGCTCCAAGAGTTGTTTAGAGCCTCATGACTATGGAAGTGATCAGCTGAGAGCAATGCACCCAGATTCTGATGACCATACATTTCAAGGATTGCCTGTTATAAAAAATGATCATTTACGAATCTCGCTCACTCCATCCATGACATTCAATGATATGAATGAAGTTAACACCGCTTTTGCGAAAAAATCATCGCAGCATGCCCTCCTAAACATTGAAACCCTATCACGTACCCAATCACAAATGCTTATGGTACTTCTTTATGTGAGTCTACTAGTGTGTACTACTGGCAGTATAATTGACTACTTTTACATGTGGGAATGCACTAATATTTGCACACCAGAAAAATATCATACCCAAAACGGTTGTTCTTTTGAAAGCAGTGAGTGTATGGAAATGCACAACACCAGCATAACATGGTCTGGAGGTATAAACGGATTGACTAGACTGAATAGGTTTATGCACATGACATTCATATTAGACAATCCTAATCAAAATAGATCTAACCATACTCCAATAGTATCAATAAAACAACTTGAGTTCCGACAAATAGCTTATACCCATCCAAACTCTGATCCTTTTAATAAAACTTTTTGGCTTCCTTTAAGTTGTACGTTTGGTCAATCTCGGTGTTCAACCCTTCAATTACCAGTATCAGATTTGCCTTGGTCAGATGCATACAACACTTCTATAACTTTATTGAACCCTCCTGACTCTGTGAATGATACTGCAGACTCTGTCAGTATTATATTTCAGTACCAAAAAGATACTTACACTATGTTTGAATTAGTACTAAGATGTACTTTAGTGGGAATAACAATATTCAACATGTTCAGTTTCATAAGACTACTACGAAAGTGGGGAGGTCGATGGCTGACTGAACAACAATATATATTAGCTTCATATGTTTTTTTATTGTTGTATTTGGACCCATTTTATCCATTGGCGACCTTTGATACCCGGAGTTCAACAGGCGACGGGTTTTGGGCAGTTATTCAATTCTTGGAATTTCATTGTTCAACTTATTTCTTTTTATTTATTCAAATATTTGTTGTAGTAATTCTTACTTCAGTAAGACGAACTGATGGTACTGTCTCTACAGCAACACATGTAGTGTGTGTATTGTGGTTTCTCGCGATGGTAACGATCGATCTTTTAATAGCTCTCAGAGAAAAAGACAGTACCAGCGACTACTCTTCGACCTTTGTCTGGTTTATGTTCACACATAATGTGAAAGATTTCAGTTTTACAAGTGGATTTCTTTATTTTACCGCATTGTTTCTTGAAGTTGGATGGCTATGTTGGTTGATAAGAGGAATTTTCC